>JARQOD010000003.1:109748704-109835803 GCA_033576555.1 Oophaga sylvatica
ATCCCAAGTTTGTGCATAACAAACACAGCACTTTACAAATACACAGTGTAAAAACATCAAAATAACAAACACAGCACTGCAATTGCACTTTACTTTGCACATCACACATAAATCAATAAAAAACATTAGCAATACCAAGGTGCATTTAGTGTGCACATCCAAGGGGAGGGGCATGTGGGGTTTCCCCACCACTTTTTTACATTTCCTCACCCTTTGGGTTTTGGGCTCCGCCATCTGACCTATCTGCTCATCACTCTTCGGGTGAATCACTTGCTACATCTTTTAAATTGTTTGTCAGAGTCAAACTTTTCCCCTTTTTTTTTAAAAGGACAAATTTGGGGGAAGGGGTTTACTAGGTGAACACTCCTTCAGGCCCCACACTTCCCTTGAAAGTGGGACCCCCTGGCGGGGTGTGGGATTTGGGCTGTAGGGTTTTACCCCGTGCATCTTTGGGGGTTTGCCAGGACCAATGTTTATTTCAATACAGAGAACCCTTTCCAAAATAAACTTTTTATGAACTTGGAAAGGGTCAAATACAAGGGATGGGGAAAAAGTCTGGAAACCCTTCCTTTCGATAGCATTTTCACACACTGTAATCCTTCCTCTATAGCAGAGGATCTAGGGTTTTGGTTTCAGGGGGGAAGGCGAAACTCTGATGGGCTCCTACCAAGATACCCTGTTACAACATGGTGGCACACTCTAAAAATATTTTGGAAACCCCAAAGATACCCATGTAAGGGGGTAACGGGGACCTCCAGTTTCCCCTTTTTCTGGGCTATCAATTGTGGCGTTGTCTAAATTCTTAATGGAATGTATTTTAATGTGTTTAATTAAATGTACCATGTTTGTGTAAGGATTTGGATGTAATAGAAAAAAACATAGTATAAATAATAGTGGGGGCAGAACGATGGGGGCTAGTAGAAAAAATTAGGAGTTTAGTTTAGGGACAGCACATAGATTTTCCCCAAGAATACTTCCTGGATAGGCGCAGAGCCCCCAGCCCTTTTCCCTTAATTCCCTACGATCAGTAAAGTTAAACGTTGGAAAAAAAATTCTCGAGTAGGGGTTTAGCGATACTTTTTATATCCAAAAGTATCGGGAACGGGAAGGATCGCGATACCATTAAAAAATCGGCGAACCCATACCCATACGGAATCCCATGTAACTATGGGAAAAAAAATTTGAATTAAAAAAAAAACCCTTTTTTGCCTTTGGTTAATTGTCATAAGGAAAAAACAAAAATAAAGTAGAATGTAGGGAAGGTTAGGAAATTTAAAAGGGATAGTTTTAACCAATCAATGGAATAGCATATAAATATTTTTTTTTTAAAGATGTCGATTGACAATAAAATTCAAAGTTGTTAACGTTTTTTCTATTTTTGGCAAATTGAAAATTTTACAACTTCCATGCTTTTCACCTTTTAACTTTCACACACTTTTCCTTCATAATCTTCAGCCATCATCTTTTTCATCAAAAAATTCTTCATCTTTACCCTTTTTTATCTTTTTCTTTAAACTTCTTGCTATTCACTTTTTTTTAAAATTACCCTTCTTCTTATTAAAAATTATTTTATTCATATTGTACTTTATTTTCTTCACATATTCTTATTTGTGACAGAGAACCTGTACTTGAATCCAAAATTAATTTTTCATCCTCCGTTTTGCTGTCACAAAAGATTTAAAAACAACGTATTTTTCCGTGTTCATTTAGCCGCAGCACAGGCATTTCCCGGGGGACCAAGGGGGAACGGACTCACCCCCAAACACTGCTTTTCTTCTTCTGCTTTGAATTTTTAAACAATATTTTGCTCTTTTATTTTGGTCTTTACTTCAGTTCTTCTGCTTTTTGATCTTCTGTTATTGTTCTTAATCCCCTTGTTCTGTATCTTTCAGTTTTTCTTAACCCTTTTGTCCTGTTTGGTAATCTTTTATTTCTTCTTTTGATGGTTTTACGTTGGTTATGCCGTCGCCTTGTCTCACTTCTTCGGGGGGGTCATCAGGGGGTCGTCTTCATTTTGGGGATCCCCGAGTGTTACCCAAAAAACATTGAAAAAACTTCAATTTTTAAATTTGCAAAGGTACAAGATCAATGAATAACGGGACCAGCTGACTGGCTGGGAAACCCCGGAGGGGGAGCAAAGGAAAAAACCAACAAACCGGGACCAGCTGACGTTACTGGGACACGTTTCAAGCGGGACCTGCTCCAAAGCACTACCCAAAGGCCACAACGTTTCGGGAAATCGGATAAACCAGATGGAGGGGACCTAGGCCAAAGGCACTGGGAAACCATGACGGTACTGGGAACCCCCACGGGGACAAAGTACAAAACCAAGCAAGTAACGGGACCCCTGACGTCTGGAACCCGGGGGGCAGCAAAAGGAAAAGAGCCAATGGGACACCGAGGCCAGCGACGTTACTGGGGCCGGTTTCAAGCAGGGGGACCTGTGCTCCAAAGCATACCAAAACCACGTTCTGGGAAATCGGGTACCGAATGGGGGCACTACCAAAGGGCCCGGGAGAAACCCCTGCGGATTTGGAAAAACCCGACGGGGAGCAAAGTACCCATGGAAAAATTTAAATACAGGCCCGAGCCCCGGGCCCCATTTACCCAATCCCCCAGTACTACGTGGGGGGTTTGTCCCATTTTCACAACGGAAAAAGCCTTTATTTTTCAAAACCCGCAAACACATAGGAAGCACCTAAACCCAAGCACCATAATGCTAACCCGACCGCAAAACCAAGACAAATTATTGAGGGTAATGACGTTACACTGAGAGGAAACAATGGGGGCTTAAACCCTCTGGGGAAGTGAGTACCGTGCCAAGACACTTCCGAGCAACAACGGGGGTGTTTTTGCCCAGGTAAAAGAACTGTGAGCACAGGACTTTTTTTTCGTTTCCACACAGGGGAAAAGCTGACATTACGAACCCCCCGAACCAAGCAATGTAGACTGTGCTAAAAGCACTTCCGACTACAACGGCGGTGTTTTTGCCCCCAAAGAGAAGAGAACAGGGGGGAGGGAGCAGGACTTTTTTTCCCTTTCCACAGCAGGGAACAGCGCTTACTGAACCCCATAAAAAAGGGGAAGTGTTCACTTGCTAACAGCACTTCCCACAACGGGGGTGTTTTAGCCCAGGGAGAAGAGAAAAGGGTGGAGCAGCAGACTTTTTTGCCGCACACAGCAGGGGAAACAGCTACATTTTGAACCCCATAAAACGGAGCAATGTAACTGTGCAACAGCACTTCCGAGCTACAACTGGCGGTGTTGTAGCCCAGGGATGAGAAGAGAACAGGGTGGAGGCAGCAGGACTTTTGCCGTTACACAGCAGGGGAACAGCTGACATTACTGAACCCCAGTAACACAGGAGCAAGTGTTCACTGTGCTAACAGCACTTCCGAGCTACAACTGGCGGTGTTGTAGCCCAGGGATGAGAAGAGAACAGGGTGGAGGCAGCAGGACTTTTTGCCGTTCACACAGCAGGGGAACAGCTGACATTACTGAACCCCAGTAACACAGGAGCAAGTGTTCACTGTGCTAACAGCACTTCCGAGCAACAACTGGCTGTGTTGTAGCCCAGGGATGAGAAGAGAACAGGGTGGAGGCAGCAGGACTTTTTGCCGTTCACACAGCAGGGGAACAGCTGACATTACTGAACCCCAGTAACACAGGAGCAAGTGTTCACTGTGCTAACAGCACTTCTGAGCTACAACTGGCGGTGTTGTAGCCCAGGGATGAGAAGAGAACATGGTGGAGGCAGCAGGACTTTTTGCCGTTCACACAGCAGGGAACAGCTGACATTACTGAACCCCAGTAACACAGGAGCAAGTGTAGACTGTGCTAACAGCACTTCCGAGCTACAACTGGCGGTGTTGTAGCCCAGGGATGAGAAGAGAACAGGGTGGAGGCAGCAGGACTTTTTGCCGTTCACACAGCAGGGGAACAGCTGACATTACTGAACCCCAGTAACACAGGAGCAAGTGTTCACTGTGCTAACAGCACTTCCGAGCTACAACTGGCGGTGTTGTAGCCCAGGGATGAGAAGAGAACAGGGTGGAGGCAGCAGGACTTTTTGCCGTTCACACAGCAGGGGAACAGCTGACATTACTGAACCCCAGTAACACAGGAGCAAGTGTTCACTGTGCTAACAGCACTTCCGAGCAACAACTGGCGGTGTTGTAGCCCAGGGATGAGAAGAGAACAGGGTGGAGGCAGCAGGACTTTTTGCCGTTCACACAGCAGGGGAACAGCTGACATTACTGAACCCCAGTAACACAGGAGCAAGTGTTCACTGTGCTAACAGCACTTCCGAGCTACAACTGGCGGTGTTGTAGCCCAGGGATGAGAAGAGAACATGGTGGAGGCAGCAGGACTTTTTGCCGTTCACACAGCAGGGGACAGCTGACATTACTGAACCCCAGTAACACAGGAGCAAGTGTAGACTGTGCTAACAGCACTTCTGAGCTACAACTGGCGGTGTTGTAGCCCAGGGATGAGAAGAGAACAGGGTGGAGGCAGCAGGACTTTTTGCCGTTCACACAGCAGGGGAACAGCTGACATTACTGAACCCCAGTAACACAGGAGCAAGTGTTCACTGTGCTAACAGCACTTCCGAGCAACAACTGGCGGTGTTGTAGCCCAGGATGAGAAGAGAACAGGGTGGAGGCAGCAGGACTTTTTGCCGTTCACACAGCAGGGGAACAGCTGACATTACTGAACCCCAGTAACACAGGAGCAAGTGTAGACTGTGCTAACAGCACTTCCGAGCTACAACTGGCGGTGTTGTAGCCCAGGGTCAAGGAGGATGTTTAAATATTATATCAAGTATTTTCCTTGTTACGTGTCAATTAAAAATGTCTATACTCCAAACAAGAGAAATATAAACTTTAGTACCATAAGATGATGATTTAACTTAAAAAAATATATGTAAATTAAAAATTTACAAACATAAACGCATACATTAACATGTTGAAAAGCAATGCAAACCACAATTAAAATAGGTTAAATAATCTGCTATACGGTTTAAAATAAAAGCATACAAGTACACATCAGAATCCATTAATGATGGGTAAGTAACAGTATGTACACCATTTTTATTGTGTAGACAATGAATGGCTGACTTAAAAATATAATCAGCATTACAAGTTTTCTTTGACATTCATAAAACTTTACATTTGGTGAATAATATAACTACAATTTTTTAAAAAATATCTAAAATTTCCATCATGTAATACTGATAATATGTGCCAATCATTTATATTAACAAAACGAAAATTTAAAAAGTGCATAGTGCAGAGTGAAAACAGATATTTATGCCTGACTGTGGACTTGCAAGCATGACAACGGATAGATAAGGTATATATAGATGAGACTGCATAGTCACAGATGGTGAATGGCGATGTAATACTGTACCTCAATAAAGTGTGCGTTACTACTACATCCTTTTTTTTATCTAGCTTTATAAAAGGTTACGTGCATGTATGGTTGCACCTCTGTTTGGACGCACAGACTGGCTTCCTGCTGTGACGCGTTGGGTATTGGAGCGTCTGTACGTCTTATGACGCAGACTAACATTCACGGTGCGCATCGTTCATCATCGCAAGCGTACCGACAACACAAAGGCGTTGTCATGACTGCTTTACTCAGTAAACATGCACCTATGATGAAACATACACGCATGTGCCCTATTACATAACAAGCTACAAGAAAAACGAGTGTGAGGTGTGACACAGCTGTTTTGTTAAGGTACAGTATTATATCGACATTGTACAGATGTCGCTATTCAGTCTGATAAATATATATCATTCACGTATTCTATCAGTTGTCGTTCTTTCAGCACCACTTACAGGTATATATTTTGCTATTGTGACTATGCACTATTGACTTTACCAAGGTAATGCATGATTTTTGTAAGCGATTATCATGTTTGCATGAAGGACCTTTATGATATGGGCTGTTAACTTTCTAATCAAATATGTATTTTTTAAAATGACACAAATATAAGTAATGTTGAAGAGGACTATTCCTACATGCATTGTTTGCACAATATTACACGTGTACATCACGTCCCTTAATCAACATTGGATTATTATATTTACTTGTATGTGTGTCGACCCGCCACCACAATTGTGGATTACCAGGGCAATGGGGTACTCAGAGCCGAGCCCATGGAAGTCTATGGGGTTGTCACAGGTAGCGGTGGCTCGGTCTGTGGCCCTGGCGGTCTGGCGTATGTTGGGGGGAATATTTACAGGGGATAGATTTATATACAGTTCGTGACGCCACCTGTAGTCTCTGGTAATTTGTACCAGCGCTGCTGTAGATCTCTGAGGGGATGGTGAGGCAGCTAGATGTCGGGTCCCCTACAGGTGGGACTCTTCCCTCAGGTCGATGGTTATGGTGGGGTTGTGCAGGCATGCAATTAAATAACTCAGTCTCACACCGTCAGCGTCTTTCCATACCTTTTACTTGTAAGATGGTAAGGCAGGTCCCAGGGAGGCTGATGGGGTTGATGGAGGATGAGTTTTGAGGCAACGGCTGAGCAAGGCAGGGCCTCCTTTACTTTCCAATGATGATGAGTCCAACCAGCATAAAGCGTAGTTCACTCCTGAAACTTCAGCTATTTCAAAGCTGTACTGCCCGGTCAGTTTTGTGGTGGAGCCTTCCAGTGATGAAACTAGGTTCTTCTATGCTTGGCCTAGCTCAAAGTTCCTATTCCACCTGACCCCTGTTACGTACTGACACTTCAAGGGCTGCTTTCTGTTACCTAAGGTCCAGTAAGCCTCTGGTTCTTTTACCACTATGCGTGAAGCTATAGTGATGCTTCGGTCTCCAGTGACCGGTGACAATGTGCAGGATACTTCAATCCTAAAGCACTTCTGATTTCCTTCCACTGTGCCTTTCGACTTGCTCAAACTCTCAATCTCAGCACTGACTAGGCTAAGGTGAACTGGCTCACCTATACTAGCCTCCACTACTGTACTGTCTCTCTGAATCGACAGGAATCTTGGTGCTCCAGACAGGCACTCCTTCTCTCTCCCTTCACCTCAGGAGACACTACAAGACTCTCTTGTGCTAAAAAAACCACACCCCTCTACACCCCTGCTGGGTGTGTCCGAAGTGTATGTGATGTCATGTAGAACCCTTAACCGTTACCTCTCCACTCATCCTCCTGGTATTGTGTACCTTAAATACCAGGGCTACACATTCCCCCATGGTAAACGACAGCACTCCCGGGCTGTGAAATACAAAGAGACAATTTTGTTTATGCATTAAACATTAACATTAACTCGTCCCATCCGGGAGGTAAGGATTTCTTGAACGTTGCAAACAAAACATTAAACATAGAAAAATACAAAATATTAAATAGACATGTTCATATAAATAAACGACAATATTCTTGTGAAGGACCCGCACCAAACCTTCAACGTGGGTCCTGGGTGGGCTGCAGGACATATGAATGCAGACCTCACTCAGTGCCTCACCACACGGGTTTTATGTTCAGAGGTAAGTCAAGGCTTCGTGTGAAACCAGTATAAGGCACCTTAGTGCAACTATTTACAAGATACAGTTTTTGGGCTGGCTCAGTCCTCAGCCTCTGAGTCCATAATAATAAAAGGACACATACATATATTTCACTTCAATATTCATATTAATTTGTTATAATTACTGCTGGTATCGAATGGGTATCTTTCCTTTTGTGATTCGCTCTGATCTACGTGGAGTAGCTTCAGGTATATTAAGTTGTGATCTGTCTGCACTGCGTAACGGCAAACTATAGAACTGCCTCAATCTTTCTATGGATCTGGCAAGCGTACTGATGGCTGGGCGGTGTGAGTCAGCTTCACCAGGGGATCCCATAGTATGGGCGCTGCTTCTGATGATCCTTCTTGAGATTCCGTAGGTTGAGGTGTTGCTGGAATGGGTAACTCCTGAACGGACTCAACTGGCACCACGGGCACAACTGGAGGTAGAACTTCCTCTTGTGGCTGATAAAACTGCAACACCGGAACTATTACAGCATCTCCCAGTCGGGGCCAATCCGCAGGAAAATCTCCCAGATCCGTGTGTATGACCTCTTCCTTTCCTTCTTCTTGATTGATGACAGGGTTCTTTTCACAAAGCTTTAAGGGTTCTGGACACAATTTCAAATGGTCTCTGGACACAGTGGTTATTGTTCTTCCTCCGTCCTTACTGATGATACAAACTTTTCTGTTGTCATATTTAGAATCTTGTACAACGTAGGGTTCTTGTTCCCACTGGTTATCCAATTTGTGCATTTTCCTTTTTCTTTTTAATACCACTTCTCCAGGCATCAAAGGCTTGGCAGGAGCATTTCTGTTGTAAATATCTTCCTGTTTCTCCCGTGCCTTGTTGAGACTTTCTTCTACACAGATTTGCACTCGTCTGTACTGCTCTTGCCGATTGATGTCCCAGTTTTCAACGGCGTCATCTGCCTCCGGTTCTACCACTCCAAGTTCTAAATCCATTGGTAGTCTTCCGGGCCTTGCTCTCATAAGATAGGCTGGAGTGCAGTTAGTGGAACTTACAGGTATATGGTTATACAAGTCAACCAAATCAGGTAGTAAGTCCGGCCATCGATTTCTGTCTTCCAACGGTATGGATCTCAACAAGTCAAGGACAATATGGTTCATTTTTTCGCAAAGACCGTTGGTTTGAGGGTGGTATGGCGTTGTTCTAATTTTCTTACACCCGTACATGTGACAGAATTCCTTGAATAAATCAGCTTCGAAAGCAGGTCCTTGATCGGTTAATACTTGCTCCGGATACCCATGCGGTCTGCAGAAGCTTGCTTGAAAGGTTTTCGCGGCCGTCACTGCGGTCTGGTCCTTAACTGGAACAACCACCAGAAATCTGGAGTAATGGTCCACCATGGTCAGGGCGTATGAGTATCCAGATCTACTTGGCGACAATTTGACGTGGTCCAGGGCCACAATCTCCAGAGGGCGAGTCGTCCGGATAGGTTGCAGGGGTGCCTTCTGACTACCGTAGTCCTTTCTTCTGAGACCACAGGGTCCACAGTTCCGACACCACCTCTCAATGGAGCTGCGCATCCCTACCCAGTAGAACCGGCATCTCAACAGGGTCTCCAGCTTTCTCCAGCCAAAGTGTCCTGCTTGATCGTGGTATGCTTCCAACACCATTGGGACGTCTGCCTTGGGGACCACGATTTGCCAGACCAGCTCATGGGTTCTGGGGTTGACGTATCTCCTGCACAACTTCTCACGGTATAGGAACAATCTGCTTTTCTCATTCCACAGGAGCTTGGCTGACATAGGTGCATCCTTTTCCAAAGAGGAGCCTTCCTGTCTTAACAACTCCTTGATGCGGCTGACCACTGGATCACTGTCCTGAGTCTCTTTCCAGCTGTGATGGGGTAAAGGATTTAATGTTGCACCATACTGCTTTCTGTTGACTCGATGCTCGTGGACTACCCCATTTCGATGGAACGCAGGTAGCTCAATTTCTTCCAGGTCGTCGATTCTTCTTCCGTATCAGAGTCATGCGGCATTCGGGACAATGCGTCAGCATTAGCATTCTTTCGACCTGCCCGGTACTTGATAGTAAACTGGTAATTGGACAACCGAGCCATCCATCGCTGCTCCATGGCACCCAGCTTGGCGGTTTCCAGGTGCGTTAAGGGGTTGTTATCTGTAAACGCAGTGAACCGATTGGAGGCCAGATAATGCTTAAATCTTTCAGTAATGGCCCAGACCAGCACCAGAAACTCCAGCTTGAAGCTGCTATAATTTTCCGGATTCCTTTCAGTTGGCCTGAGTTTTCTGCTGGCATATGCGATGACTTTTTCTTGGCCATTCTGCTTCTGACTGAGAACTGCTCCCAACCCTTCATTACTGGCGTCGGTGTACAACAGGAACGGTTGGCTGTAATCAGGATAGGTTAAGATCTCATCACCTGTAAGGATCTCTTTCATCTTTTGGAATGCTTCAGCCTGTTCCTTACCCCAATTAAAGGGAGGGTTTCTGCTCTTTAGGGATTGTCCTACTAGGAGTCCTGTAAAGGAGCTGCCTTCTTCGTGTAATCTTTCACGAATCTCCTGTAGTAACCCGTTAGTCCCAGGAACTGTCGCACTTCCTTAAGGTTCTTCGGCTCCGGCCACTTCTGGATGGCAGTGACTTTCTCTGGGTCCGGCGCTACTCCTTCCGAACTGACGATGTGCCCCAAGTATTGTACCTTCTGTTTGAGTAGATGGCATTTTGAGGGTTTTAATTTCATCCCGTACCTGGACAGGGACTCGAATACTTCTGCCAGGTGCTTCAGATGATCCTCATAAGTCTTGGAATACACGATGACGTCGTCTAGGTATAGCAGCACGGTTTCAAAATTGAGATGTCCCAGGCAGTTCTCCATCACTCTCTGAAATGTTCCTGGGCACTACTGAGCCCAAACGGCATTCTGTCGAACTCACAGAGCCCCATTGGGGTGGTGAAAGCCGTTTTCTCACGATCCTCCTCAGCCACAGCCACTTGCCAGTAACCACTAGTCAGATCAAGGTAGAAAAGTAGTTAGCCGTTTTCAGAGCAGCTAATGATTCCTCTATGCGTGGTAACGGGTATGCATCCTTGTGTGTTATGCGGTTCACCTGCCTGTAATCCACACACATTCTCATACTACCATCCTTCTTTTTAACCAGAACTAGAGGGGCTGCCCAGGGCTACAACTATCCCTTATCACCCCGGCTTTCTTCATATCATGCAACATTTCTTTAGCCTTCTGATAATGGGCTGGGGGTATAGGCCTATACCGCTCCTTGATGGGAGGATGACTGCCTGTAGGGATATGATGTTGGACTCCCTTAATTACCCCAAAATCAAGTGGGTGCTTGCTAAACACTTGGGCATACTCTTGCACCACCCGTAATACCCCTTGCTTCTGGTGAGCGGGAGTGGTGTCCGTCCCAACATGGAGTTGCTGACACCATTCCGCCACCTGAGTTGCCGGGTCATTATCCTCCGCTATTTGGCGGGAGTCTAAGGACTCAGCCGGGAGAATAGAATTATTGTCGACAGCATGAAGTTTAGCAATGGTTGCATAACGGGGTAAATTTACCTCATCATCTCCCCAATTGAGAAGCCGTACCGGTACCCTTCCATTCACCACTTCTACTACTCCTCTAGCAGTCATAAGTGTAGGTCTATGTTCTGAATGGTGGGGTTCTACTACAGCTTGGTAATTCTGTCCTCTCAGACCTATGGCTGCCCTGCACCAGATAATCATTTCACTCATTGGGGTATCACAATAGGATCCGAGTCAGTGACCCGTACATTACCGATTTCGCCGTCTGTAAGCTTCGCTTGCTGCTGACACACCAGGGCCCGGATCTCTCTTTGGATTACTCCTTTCTGCCTTGGTCGGCAATCTCAGCGAGCTGTTGGAGCAAGAACACAACTTCTCCCAAACAATTACCGATAATGTTAGTGCCCAAAATTATATTTAAACCGTTCTCCTCATTTACAGTCTTTACTACCAGAAGCCCCTGATCTTTCAACTCCTCTCTGCCCACCTTTACATCTACACATTTTGTCCGAGTACTTCTACAGGAAGACCATTAGAAGCATACACGGTAAAGTCAGGGCTCGGGGGTTTAAGACTGTCCATAGACCAGAACTTAGTATATAGGGCATCAGGTATTAGGGTCACTTGGGACCCAGTGTCTAACAATGCCGGAACTGCAATACCATCTAAGATGATAGACAGGTAGGGTCGCCCACCCACATACCTGCGGTTCCAGTCTAAGGGGCCTGACGGGTATTCTCCTGGGTGTTGGCCCTTGGACCCAGGTTCTGCCCGTTTAAAGGACACTGTGGAGACATATGACCTTTCCGGTTGCATCGGTAACAGATGATCTCTCGACGAGGAGGGTGTTGATCAGAGGTCGCTCCTGGGGGTGGCGTTGTCCTCCTCCGGGGGGCGACGTCTTCTTTTCTTCTCCGGTGCATCCACGGGACGTCTTCTGGGCAGTCAGCTAACAAGATCTTCCTTCCTCCTCTTTCCGCAGCTGCAGGGCACTCATCACAGCAGCCAGATTTTTAGTCAGCTGGCTCACCTCTGAGCGCAGACAATCCAATTCACTAGGGGGTGTCGCCTGCGTTTTGGTTTCTGCCACTAGCGGGGAAAAGGGGGGTACTGCCGGTTCCAGAGTGACTTCACCCTGATGATGTTGGGTTGCCACCTCAGGTTTGCCCAGGGGCCGCAGCCCTTTTATTGCCATGTCTTTTAGGGCATCAAAGGTAGCATCCGGATGATCTAAGGACCACCAATTTACAGTTCTGCGTTCCTCTTGGGATCTCAATCCCTGTATAAATTGTTCTTTCAGCATTTTATTCTCATCGATAGCATTTAAATTATTAATCTGCTTAAGAGCTCTCAGGGCTCCTTGTAGTCGGCAAGCGTAGTCCCGGATGCTGTCACCTGGCTGTTGTGAACAGTGATAGAAGGCCATCCGGAGATCCGTTTCTGTGCGGTCTTCAAATATGGCATGCAGCTTAAGGAAGATCGCAGGTACCGACTCCTGATCAACGGTATCCCAAGTCTCCACTTCCCTCTCAGCAGCGCCAGTTAGCTGCCCTATTAGCACAGCAGCTTTTTGTCTCTCAGGCATGGAGTACATTTCTAGGATGCTGCATAACTTCCGCTTGAAGCCTGCTAATGTGCCTGGCTCACCGCTGTACTGGGGAAGCCATTTCGCCCCAGGCATATATGGGAGCGTTAGTGGCATGATCGGGACTACCGGACTGGGTGCGGGGCCTGCGCCCCCATCTGGCGCTACAATACCAGGCGGTGCGGGATTGGGGCCTCCGGCCGGGGCCGCACTGTCAGCCGGTTGTTGTGACATCTTAGCGCCCCCTTGGTTAAACGGAGCCTACCGGTTTCAAACGCTGCTATTTCACAGGCACAGCAGTGGGAACAGGACCTTCGTCGCAGGCGCTCTGATGTCAGAGCGTTCACTTCCTGTTGCAGGACCTGCCGCTGAGTCAGAGCCGGGGGCGTGTCCAAGACTTTGCGCGCTCTTTCAGGTACGCCCACCTTCTTCTCCAGCGCCTTAGGGCGCGAATCTGGCGGCAAATATGGCGGTATTTGGCGCCAAACAACAGCAACAGTCTTTTCACCAGAACACTCCACAGGCACACAGGGCTCGCAATGCTGCAAGTTTCGGATCCTGTTCGTGACGCCAAAGTTTTGTGTCGACCCGCCACCACAATTGTGGATTACCAGGGCAATGGGGTACTCAGAGCCGAGCCCATGGAAGTCTATGGGGTTGTCACAGGTAGCGGTGGCTCGGTCTGTGGCCCTGGCGGTCTGGCGTATGTTGGGGGGAATATTTACAGGGGATAGATTTATATACAGTTCGTGACGCCACCTGTAGTCTCTGGTAATTTGTACCAGCGCTGCTGTAGATCTCTGAGGGGATGGTGAGGCAGCTAGATGTCGGGTCCCCTACAGGTGGGACTCTTCCCTCAGGTCGATGGTTATGGTGGGGTTGTGCAGGCATGCAATTAAATAACTCAGTCTCACACCGTCAGCGTCTTTCCATACCTTTTACTTGTAAGATGGTAAGGCAGGTCCCAGGGAGGCTGATGGGGTTGATGGAGGATGAGTTTTGAGGCAACGGCTGAGCAAGGCAGGGGCCTCCTTTACTTTCCAATGATGATGAGTCCAACCAGCATAAAGCGTAGTTCACTCCTGAAACTTCAGCTATTTCAAAGCTGTACTGCCCGGTCAGTTTTGTGGTGGAGCCTTCCAGTGATGAAACTAGGTTCTTCTATGCTTGGCCTAGCTCAAAGTTCCTATTCCACCTGACCCCTGTTACGTACTGACACTTCAAGGGCTGCTTTCTGTTACCTAAGGTCCAGTAAGCCTCTGGTTCTTTTACCACTATGCGTGAAGCTATAGTGATGCTTCGGTCTCCAGTGACCGGTGACAATGTGCAGGATACTTCAATCCTAAAGCACTTCTGATTTCCTTCCACTGTGCCTTTCGACTTGCTCAAACTCTCAATCTCAGCACTGACTAGGCTAAGGTGAACTGGCTCACCTATACTAGCCTCCACTACTGTACTGTCTCTCTAAATCGACAGGAATCTTGGTGCTCCAGACAGGCACTCCTTCTCTCTCCCTTCACCTCAGGAGACACTACAAGACTCTCTTGTGCTAAAAAAACCACACCCCTCTACACCCCTGCTGGGTGTGTCCGAAGTGTATGTGATGTCATGTAGAGCCCTTAACCGTTACCTCTCCACTCATCCTCCTGGTATTGTGTACCTTAAATACCAGGGCTACACATATGCTTTTATTTCAAAGGCAAGAACACTGAAGTATAACCTTCGCACTGCAGCAGTTGTCAAAGTTCAACCCACATTATGCACTTCCAACATTGCAGCATTGGAGTCATCATGATGTGAGTTGGATTTGTCTAAGCTATGGAGTGACAAGGTTGACCATCAGTATCCTATAGCATAAGTAGGATTTTGTGTTTGCATTTGTTTTCGACATGTGCATATCTGTAATAATATGTCACATTTATTTTGTTACAGATTTGTGACAAAGACTAATCATTTTATGGTTTGAAAGTTGACGTTTCAAATGTTTACAGCTTAGAAATCAGGGTGTAGCCTCATATCTATGTGTAGCACTAGACACTTTGAGATGTCAGGTTTTTTTCACCATGATTAGGTAGCTAGCAGTAATTTTTGCCGGACACACAGCAGGGGAACAGCAGGCGTTACTGAACCCCACAAACACATCAGCGATTGTTTTCATCTGTGCATCTAACACTTCTGAGCAGCAATTGGCGCTGTTGAAGCCCAGGGTCAAGGAGGGTGTAGGCAGAGGCCTAGTATGAGACGTTTGAAGTTGAAGTTGTAGTTAGCAGCAGTAATTTTTGCCAGACACACAGCAGGGGAACAGCAGGCGTTACTGAACCCCACAAACACATCAGCGATTGTTTTCATCTGTGCATCTAACACTTCTGAGCAGCAACTGGCGCTGTTGAAGCCCAGGGTCAAGGAGGGTGTAGGCAGAGGCCTAGTATGAGACGTTTGAAGTTGAAGTTGTAGTTAGCAGCAGTAATTTTTGCCAGACACACAGCAGGGGAACAGCAGGCGTTACTGAACCCCACAAACACATCAGCGATTGTTTTCATCTGTGCATCTAACACTTCTGAGCAGCAACTGGCGCTGTTGAAGCCCAGGGTCAAGGAGGTGTAGGCAGAGCCTAGTATGAGACGTTTGAAGTTGAAGTTGTAGTTAGCAGCAGTAATTTTTGCCAGACACACAGCAGGGAACAGCAGGCGTTATTGAACCCACAAACACATCAGCGATTGTTTTCATTGTGCATCTAAACACTTTGAGCAGCAACTGGCGCTGTTGAAGCCCAGGGTCAAGGAGGGTGTAGGCAGAGGCCTAGTATGAGACGTTTGAAGTTGAAGTTGTAGTTAGCAGCAGTAATTTTGCAAGACACACAGCAGGGGAACAGCAGGCGTTACTGAACCCCACAAACACATCAGCGATTGTTTTCATCTGTGCATCTAACACTTCTGAGCAGCAACTGGCGCTGTTGAAGCCCAGGGTCAAGGAGGGTGTAGGCAGAGGCCTAGTATGAGACGTTTGAAGTTGAAGTTGTAGTTAGCAGCAGTAATTTTTGCCAGACACACAGCAGGGGAATAGCAGGCGTTACTGAACCCCACAAACACTTCAGCGATTGTTTTCATCTGTGCATCTAACACTTCTGAGCAGCAACTGGCGCTGTTGAAGCCCAGGGTCAAGGAGAGTGTAGGCACAAAATATTGACTTATTGCCTTGTTACGTGGCCATTGCAAATGTATGTACTTCAAACAAGAATAAATGAAGTTTTACTAGGACAATAAAATGATGAATTTCAATTCCAAGAATAGAAAAATATTTATACTTGAGAGTCCTCTGTGGTTGATACCGTTTAATAGGCTAACTGAAAATATGGTAACAAATTCAAAGCTTTCGAGACTACTCAGGTCTCTTCATCAGGCTAAGACTAAAAAAAAAATGGAAGAATCAATATTTGTACACACAACAGGAGACAGGAATAGGTAAGACAAGTGAGGGAGGGACAAGTGAGGGTAGACCGGCCAAAAATGAGAACAAGGATGAATTATCAGCGCCACACGATAAGACAAAAAATAATGGATTTACCTGTGGCAAAACACTTTTGTATGCCCGGTCATAGCATGATGGATATGGAATTACTGGTATTAAAATATAACTTCAAATATGACAAAGATACAAAGGTTTCAGAATATAAGCTCATCATGACCTTTGACACTGTTAGTGATGGAATGAATAGATCACACGGATTTATGTCATTCTATATCAATTAAGGAATCTGCGTCTCTGCCCTTCCAGGGGCATTAAAACACAAAACCAGACCCCAATCAGAGGGCAATAAAACTTTCTATCCTTATCTAGGAACTGTTCCAATATTTATGTTCATCCCTCTGTGATAATGACAGTTCTGCTACACGTCACCTACTTGTCTTACCTATTGCACTATTCCTGTGTCCTGTTGTGTATAGAAATATGTGATGCTTCATTTTTTGTTTTAGTCTTTGCCTGATGAAGAGACGTGAGTAGCCTCGAAAGCTTGCAATTTGTTACCATCTTTTCAGTTATCCATTCAAAGGTATTAACCACTGTGGACTCTCAAGTGTAAATATTTTTCTATCTAATGGCTAACACGGTACGAAGATACACATGTTTCCTAACTTCAATAATAAAAATAAAGACACTGCAAATATAAACGCATATATGCACATGCCAACAAGAAATGGAACAACACACCACCCAAAAAATTGGTTACAAAATATAGTGTTGTAAATTTAAGAATAAAAGTCCATTTTTGTATTTATGAATAATGCTTAAGGAACGCTATGTTAAACCATAACATAGTGAAGACAATGGATTTTGTAATCGTCACTCATCATCATCATCATTGCAATTTAGATGTGACAGTCACAGACATTTCAATTATTTAAGTTAATAAAATCGTTACTTTGTACAGCATGTATGACATGTCCAGCATGGACTCATCAATGTGATGACACAATAATGTACGATAAAAAATAACCATTTAAAAAAACATAATGCATTGTCACAATTTAAGTGTGTGCCTGCAAGTGTAGGTGAAAGAAAGGCTACGGATAGCAAAGGTATATTCTATGTCTGTATCAGACAGTGGACAGCCTCTGATGGGTAATGGCGATGTTATACTGTACGTCAATAAAGTCTGCGGCTGCAATCATGCATTTTTTGCTTGGACAGTGTTGAAGAGGGTAAAAGCATGTCTGGTTGCGCAAGGCTTTATCCGTCAACACTACCTTCCTACTGTCACGCGTAGGGTAGGGTAGCGTGTGTCAATTAGATGACTCTATAAAATGTGACGTTACGCAGCGTTATTGCGCCCTAGGGACGCCAAAAATACAACAGCAGTAATCATTTACTGTCTAATACTCCACCTATGACCAACAAAAAAAGACCGTTCCCTCTTTAACAATCTACAAGACTAACAAGCATAATGGTTCACGCTGACTTTATTGAGGTACAGTATTACATCGACATTGTCCATGAGTAACTATGCACTGTGATACCTATATACCATTATTAATTTATATCTGTTGTGGTTGTTTCAACAGCACTTGCAGGTATAACTAGTACTACCTATTGTCAGTATGCATGATGCACTTTATAGATGTAATAATTTATTATTGCACATTATTACCATGTTTAGATGCTGGCCATTTCATATATGGTGTGTGAAGTTACAGTTGGCATCAGTATGTGTATTTTATAATGTCTGTCATAAATAAAAATCGTGATGATGATGATGAGGATTTTATGATTTGTACATCCATTGACTGCATTATCTTACAGGTACAGATAAAGTTCCTTAAAAAGCATTAATTGATAAGTATGAAATGTACTTTTATGCATTAATTTCAAAAAGTGAAGACTATGTTTTAGTTTTTGTTACCATTTATAATAGACATGTGCAGATATTTGTCCATATTTGTCATAAAAATTTATCATTCTAGGCCTGGAAAACTTCACAATTTCCTGTTTTAAGCATAACAATCAGGGTGACGGCTCTTCCCTATTTGGAGCATGTTCGACATGGGTTTTTCTGTGCATGTGTAGGGAACAGGAGACATGGATAACGTTGCGAACCAGTTATTTAATCTGAAAACGGACAGACAAATTCTGGCGAGATCCATGCCTTGTTCATTTTCAGAAAAGTAAGCCGGTCTACATTATCGGAGGATAGTCGCATGCGACGGTCTGTTAGTACACCACCTGCGGCACTAAAGACGCGCTCCGATAATACACTGGCAGCAGGGCAAGCCAGCACCTCCAATGCATACTGGCTAAGCTCTGGCCATGTATCCAGCTTAGAGACCCAAAACTTGAATGGGGAAGAGCCATCTGGGAGTACACTGAGAGGGAAAGACATGTAGTCTGTCACCATCTTACGGAAACGTTGCCTCCTGCTGACTGGAGCCGTCTCGGATGGTGTAGACATTGGTGGCGCTGCCACAAAACTTCGCCACATTTGGAACATACTGGTCTTGCCCTGTGCAGAGGCGCTGCTTGTGCTCCCTCTTGTTGCAGAGCTGTCTCCACTGCCTCGACGCACAGAGCTGCTTTGTAAAGCAGTAGCAGCAGCAGTGCTCTCGGCTGGAATGGAGAACATTATGGATTGCACCAGTATGTCTTGGTACTCCCGCATTTTACGCTCCCGGTTCAACGGTGTGATGAGGCTTTGTAAGTTGTCCCGGTAGCGAGGGTCTAGGAGGGTGTACACCCAATAATCAGACGTGGTGAGAATGTGGGCGATGCGGCGGTCGTTTCTCAGGCACTGCAGCATGAAATCAACCATGTGCTGCAGACTCCCAACTGGCCAAGAAACGCTGTCCCCTGCAAGAGGCGTCATCTCTGACTGCTCTGCATCACCCCACCCTCGCTCTACATACTGACTAGAGCGTTGTGTACCTCCCTCTGGAGCGATGTCTTCCTCCTCCATTGACTCCTCCTCATCCTCCTCACAAAGTGAACACTGCCCAGCCCTTTGTGAGGAACCACGTTGCGCTGACTGTCCAGAAGGTGATGGAATTTGTGACTCCTCATCCTCCACCTCTTCCAAAACCTCATCCCTTATTGCTTGCAGTGTTTTTTGAAGCAGGCAGATAAGGGGGACAGTCAGGCTGACTAGTGCATCATCTGCACTCGCCATCCGCGTTGACTCATCAAACGCACGCAAAACGTGGCAGATGTCCTTCATAGAGGCCCACTCAGTAGTGGTGAAGTGTGAACGACGCAAATTGCGAGTTGATTGCGCCTGATGCAGCTGATACTCCATTACTGCTGGCTGCTGCTCACACAACCGCTCCAACATATGTAACGTGGAATTCCACCTGGTGGGTACGTCACATATGATGCGATGTTCAGGAAGGCGAAATCTGCGTTGCAGAGCTGCAATGCGCGATCTGGCCATGCTGGAACGTCGCAAGTGAGCGCACTCTAGGCGGACCTTGTGCAGCAGTGCATCAAGATCCGGATAGTCCCTCAAAAAACTCTGCACGACCAAGTTGAGCACATGTGCCAGACATGGTATGTGAGTGAGGTTGCCAAGGCCCAGAGCTGCCACCAGATTTCGGCCATTGTCACACACTACCAAGCCTGGCTGGAGATTCGCTGGCAAAAACCACACGTCGCTCTCCTGCTTGATGGCATTCCAGAGCTCCTGCGCTGTGTGGCTTCGATTCCCCATGTAAATTAATTTCAGGACGGCCTGTTGACGTTTGGCCACGGCTGTGCTCATATCGGTCGCATCAGGTAAACGTTCACGGGTCCATGTGGAGGTAGACCGTGACGGCTCCTGCAGCGATGATTCTGAGGAACTGGAGTAGGAGGAGGAGTCAATGTGGACAGACTTGATTCCTGCAATCCTTGGAGTTGGCAGAACACGTACAGCGCCACTCGCAAGATCTGTACCCGGCTCCACAACATTGACCCAATGGGCAGTGAGGGAAAGGTATCGTCCCTGGCCATGGGTACTGGTCCACGCATCGGTGGTCAGGTGGACCTTGCTACTGACGGCGTTTAGTAGCGCATGTTTAATTTTTCCCTCAACATGCTTTTGCAGACCAGGGACGGCTTGCCTGCTGAAATAAAATCGGCTGGGCACATTGTATTGTGGGACTGCCAATGACATTAAGTCACGGAAACTGTCAGTCTCCACCAGCCTGAATGACAGCATTTCAAGGGACAGGAGTTTTGCAATGCGAGCATTCAGAGCCTGTGCTCGTGGATGGTTTGCCGAGTATGGCCGTCTTTTATCCCATGCCTGTGCTACCGATGGCTGTTTTGTGGCCTGGGAGTGTGAGGATGACAGGGAACTTGCAGCTGTGGGTGGAATAACACTGGGTCTCTGGACAACAGTTACAGAGGTTCTTCCATGGCGATCCTGTGAGGAAGCCGAACCAGCTGTGTGTGAGCTGGAGGAAGAGGCTCCAACACGAGCTGAAGATGTAGGTGCTGCTGTAGGTTGGCCTACATCTCCAGTGTGTCTTTGTAACTCAGCTACGTGCTTTGTCCGTACATGTTTCCACATATTTGTGGTATTGAGGTTACTGATATTTTTACCTCTTTTAACTTTTTGATTACACAGCTTGCATTTGACATAGCAAATAACATCTGCAAGTGTGTCAAAAAAGGACCACGCAGTGCAAGTCCTGGGAGCGCCCGGTTTGGCTGTTGGAAGAGAACTGCTACGAACGGGTGCCAAACTGGAGGGTACAGGCAACCGAGTCTGCAGCCTACCTCTCCTTACTGTTTGGACCGTTGGGGCAATCTCTTCCTCAGAGCTGCTACCACCACCTTCCTGTTCCTCACGCCATGTTGGGTCTTGGACCTCATCATCTCCACTACCCTCTTCCAACACCTGCTGCTGTTGGGTGGTCTGGCCAGCACCTTGCTCAACAGAAAATGGCACCTGAGTCTCATCATCATCAGATGCGTTCTGCGGTGTGCTGACCATCGGCACTGGCTCACCCGCCTCTTCACATTCAGAGAGACACAGCTGTTGCGCATCACTGCATACTGCCTCTTCTTCACATTCCAGAATGCTGCTTGGCTGGGCCCCTGTTTCCAAGCCAACAGATTCTGAGAACAGAAGCAGAGACTCAGCTGGCTCCAGTTCAGAACTCTCTGACTGCCTGGGCAATTTGGCAGGCGGTGAAGAGACAGATGGTTGTTCAACAGTGCTGTGGTCCTGAGAGGAGGTGGAAGCAATTGAAGTCGATGCATTGGCTGCCATCCAACCAACAACGGCTTCAATTTGTTCTTCCCGCAGCAGAGGGGTACGCTGAGCTCCTACAAAAGTGCGCATAAAGGAACGCTCACGGGGAAAACTGGTGGATGCTGTGTCACTGGGTGCGGCAGCAGCCACAGAATCCCCACGTCCTCTCCCTGCTGAAACTCCCCGGCCACGACCACGTGCCTTACTCCCTGCCTTCTTCATCTTGGTAGATTGATAAAGAAAGTCAGAAAAGTTATAAGGCCTAAGTGTGGTTATTCCTCAGAGACTGCAGTGAACACTGCAGACAACTGTTCAGTAGCTGTGAAAGGCCCCTTTGTGTACTTCTATAGTGTTTGCAACCAATGTATTGTATACGGATGGAAGCGTGTCACACTAATAGATTAGATTTTTTTCAAATATAATGGAGCAGCACCAATTAGAGAAAAATGTGAAGGATGAGGCAGTGACACACGCTCAGCAGACTACAACCAGCAGTAGTTGAAGAACTAACTGGAGCGTGATCTGCACTCAAAAAATGAAAAGCTCACAGACTACAGTGAACACTGAAACACAACTGTTCAGTAGCTGTGAAAGGCCCCTTTGTCTACTTCTATAGTGTTTGCAACCACTGTATTGTATACGGATGGAAGAGCATCACACTAATAGATTAGATTTTTTTCAAATATAATGGAGCAGCACCAATTAGAGAAAAATGTGAAGGATGAGGCAGTGACACACGCTCAGCAGACTACAACCAGCAGTAGTTGAAGAACTAACTGGAGCGTGATCTGCACTCAAAAAATGAAAAGCTCACAGACTACAGTGAACACTGAAACACAACTGTTCAGTAGCTGTGAAAGGCCCCTTTGTCTACTTCTATAGTGTTTGCAACCACTGTATTGTATACGGATGGAAGCGCGTCACACTAATAGATTAGATTTTTTTCAAATATAATGGAGCAGCAACAATTAGAGAAAAATGTGAAGGATGAGGCAGTGACACACGCTCAGCAGACTACAACCAGCAGTAGTTGAAGAACTAACTGGAGCGTGATCTGCACTCAAAAAATGAAAAGCTCACAGACTACAGTGAACACTGAAACACAACTGTTCAGTAGCTGTGAAAGGCCCCTTTGTCTACTTCTATAGTGTTTGCAACCACTGTATTGTATACGGATGGAAGCGCGTCACACTAATAGATTAGATTTTTTTCAAATATAATGGAGCAGCACCAATTAGAGAAAAATGTGAAGGATGAGGCAGTGACACACGCTCAGCAGACTACAACCAGCAGTAGTTGAAGAACTAACTGGAGCGTGATCTGCACTCAAAAAATGAAAAGCTCACAGACTACAGTGAACACTGAAACACAACTGTTCAGTAGCTGTGAAAGGCCCCTTTGTCTACTTTTATAGTGTTTGCAACCACTGTATTGTATATGGATGGAAGCGCGTCACACTAATAGATTAGATTTTTTTCAAATATAATGGAGCAGCACCAATTAGAGAAAAATGTGAAGGATGAGGCAGTGACACACGCTCAGCAGACTACAACCAGCAGTAGTTGAAGAACTAACTGGAGCGTGATCTGCACTCAAAAAATGAAAAGCTCACAGACTACAGTGAACACTGAAACACAACTGTTCAGTAGCTGTGAAAGGCCCCTTTGTCTACTTCTATAGTGTTTGCAACCACTGTATTGTATACGGATGGAAGCGCGTCACACTAATAGATTAGATTTTTTTCAAATATAATGGAGCAGCACCAATTAGAGAAAAATGTGAAGGATGAGGCAGTGACACACGTTCAGCAGACTACAACCAGCAGTAGTTGAAGAACTAACTGGAGCGTGATCTGCACTCAAAAAATGAAAAGCTCACAGACTACAGTGAACACTGAAACACAACTGTTCAGTAGCTGTGAAAGGCCCCTTTGTCTACTTCTATAGTGTTTGCAACAACTGTATTGTATACGGATGGAAGCGCGTCACACTAATAGATTAGATTTTTTTCAAATATAATGGAGCAGCACCAATTAGAGAAAAATGTGAAGGATGAGGCAGTGACACACGCTCAGCAGACTACAACCAGCAGTAGTTGAAGAACTAACTGGAGCGTGATCTGCACTCAAAAAATGAAAAGCTCACAGACTACAGTGAACACTGAAACACAACTGTTCAGTAGCTGTGAAAGGCCCCTTTGTCTACTTCTATAGTGTTTGCAACCACTGTATTGTATACGGATGGAAGCGCGTCACACTAATAGATTAGATTTTTTTCAAATATAATGGAGCAGCACCAATTAGAGAAAAATGTGAAGGATGAGGCAGTGACACACGCTCAGCAGACTACAACCAGCAGTAGTTGAAGAACTAACTGGAGCGTGATCTGCACTCAAAAAATGAAAAGCTCACAGACTACAGTGAACACTGAAACACAACTGTTCAGTAGCTGTGAAAGGCCCCTTTGTCTACTTCTATAGTGTTTGCAACCACTGTATTGTATACGGATGGAAGCGCGTCACACTAATAGATTAGATTTTTTTCAAATATAATGGAGCAGCACCAATTAGAGAAAAATGTGAAGGATGAGGCAGTGACACACGCTCAGCAGACTACAACCAGCAGTAGTTGAAGAACTAACTGGAGCGTGATCTGCACTCAAAAAATGAAAAGCTCACAGACTACAGTGAACACTGAAACACAACTGTTCAGTAGCTGTGAAAGGCCCCTTTGTCTACTTCTATAGTGTTTGCAACCAATGTATTGTATACTGATGGAAGCGCGTCACACTAATAGATTAGATTTTTTGCAAATATAATGGAGCTGCACCAACTCCACAAAATCAAATAAAAAAAAGAGTCAGTGAGTGACACTTGCAGATGCCTACAAACAGCGGTGGATGCAGAGAAAACTGCAGCGTCACCTGCACTCTCACACACACCTTGCACAGAGCTGTTAAAACAACACTGGCAAAAGGAAGCTTTACACAGCGGTTGGTAAACTAGCCTGCCTAAAGCACAGTAGAGTACACAAAATCGCAATGTCTAACTGTCCCTCAGAGTCAGCACAGCAGCGTTCTGTCCCTAACTGAGTTCACAGCACAGTGACGCTAAAATGGAGGCGGCGCCTTTTATAGTGCATTCTGACATCATTTCAGCAGCCAATCACAGCCATGCCATTAGTTAAGATGACCGCAGCATTACAGGATGTGCCCACACTTCATAAGATTCCTCATTGGCTGACTAAAATCACATTGCCTCTCAAAGAATTATGGGAACTTCCGATTCCGGTATACGATATATGAAAAATATCGGAACTAAGTATCGGAATTCCGATACAGCGAATATCGGCCGATACCCGATACTTGCGGTATCGGAATGCTCAACACTACTCTGAGATGGTTTGTGAAGCTCGGGAATGTGGAGTCGGAGTGACAGAAGCCGAGGGAACTCTGACAGTAACCGTGAGTGCACTGCTGCGCACACTGCACATGCAGCAGAAGGTACATTGCATTTTATCTGTGGGGCGCCAGGGTGTGGGAACCGTACAGCCCATTGCCACGACTACGACCCTGGCCGCCTTGTGTGTACGTTGTTACTGAAAATAGTCTATACAAAGACGATTTTACTGCCATATGATGATCATATATAGTGGGAAAAATAAGTATTTGATACATTGTCGATTTTGCAAGTGTTCCCACTTGCAAAGAATGGAGAAATCTATAATTTTTATCGTAGGTACACTTAAACTGTGAGACAGAATCTTAAAAAAAGATCTAGAAAATCACATTGTATGATTTTTACATAATTAATTAGCATTTTATTGTATTAAATAAGTACCGTATATACTCGTGTATAAGCCGAGTTTTTCAGCACTTTTTTTGTGCTGAAAACGCGCCCTTCGGCTTATACACGAATCAATTGTCCCAGAAGGCCGGCGGGGGTATGGGGAGCTGCGGGTGACAGAGGCAGGAGCCGGCGGTTGTGGCTAAAGCCTGTGCTGCTGCTAAAGAGAAATGAATATTCATTTCTCTTATAACGCACACATTGACAGCCGCAGCCGCCGGGTTCCAGAAGACATCATACTCACCCATAGGCGTGGAGAGCCATGCATATTCATTACCTTAATGAGCGTGGGCAATGTGATTGCTCAGCACAGGATGAGCTGCCGGCGCCAGAACCAACAAGATGCTGCGAGGGTGCCGGGAACGACGAGATGCTGCGAGGGCATGCTGGAGGGTGAGTAGGATGTTTTGTTTTTCTTTTAATAAGAAACATTCATGCAAGGACAGGGGATAAAGAGCCATGCATACAGGGACGGGAGGGAGAGCCACGCATACCAGAACAGGACGGGGGAGCCACACATACCATGACAGGGACCGGGGAGCCATGCATATCAGGATGGGATGGGGGACCCATGCATATCAGGACAGGGATTAGGGGACAATGCATACCCGGATTATACTCGAGTCAATAAGCTTACCCAGTTTTCCTTGGCAAAATTAGGTGCCTCAGCTTATACTCGGGTCGGCTTATACTCGAATATATAGGATATTTTTTTCAATAGAAAAACAAAACTTAATATTTGGTACTGAAAACTTTGTTTGCAATTACAGAGGTCGAACATTTCTTGTATTTTTTGACCATGTTTGCACATGGGCACTCAGGAGTTCGGTTGCCACAATGGCCTTGCCTCCCTCCAGGGGGGAGCGATGTCATGCCTGGAAGCAAAAAGGTGTCCCCTTACCAGGTAGATCCAGCACACAACACTTTTCACCACTCTGGACCAGAAGAGGGAGCTCTGTCACCTGGTTCCAGGAGAGCTGCCTTGTAAGTTCTGGCCTGGAGGCGGGGTTAAGTAGTTAGAGCCTGAGCGAGGTTGAGAGAGGACGTGTGGAGAGAACCTGGGAGCAGAGCTGTAGCTGAGCTCACCCATGTCTGAGCACCAGTGACCAGGCACCGGAGCCCGAGGCTGTACGAGTACTAAAGCCCCAGCAGCAGAATTCGTAGGGCAGGAGACTGCAGGTCTCCAGGCCCCAACTGATACTCAACGACACAGCAGCACGGGAGAGCCGGAGCCGCCAGACAAGATGACCCCTGAAGCAGGCTCAAGCTGCCTGTCATGCGAGTGGAGTTCTACCTAACCATCAGATAGAAAGAGGAACTTGAACAGGGTTTGTAACAGCAAGTACCTCAGAAAACAGCATCAGAAAGGAGGCCTCACAACCCACCTGGCTGGGGAGATTCCCAAATTGCTTCCAGTACCATCTGTAACCTGAGCCCTGCACTGTACCTGCACTACTTAGTAAAAGGTAAAGGAAATGACAGCCTTTGTGTCCATCAGTCATTCCTCAAATCCTCACTCCTGCACGCCAATGTCCTCCTTCCCTCACAGCCTGCCATTTCTGCCCTGGGGCTCCGTTCTACCCATGGGGAACGGTAACACCTTTGCTGCACTTCAATCGGCCCCAGAGGATCTGAACTGCAGCGTCCGCTATCCTTTGCTGAATACCGTGGGTGGCGTCACAAAACTTTCCTTTAAACTATCCCTTACCATTTCCATTGCACGCCCAGGGCCACGGACCGGGTCACTGCAGCCGTGACCATCCCTTTTAAGAGTTGTCTGACCCGGTCTGAGTACCCTACGGCCCTAGCGGGTGTCGCACACACACTGCAGCAGGGATTTTGGCCCACTCCTCCATAAAGATCTTGTCCAGATTTTTCAGGTTTTGGGGCTGTTGCTGGGCAACACTGAGTTTCAGCTCCCTCCAAAGATTTTCTATTGGGTTCAGGTCTGGAGACTGGCTAAGCAACTCCAGTAGCTTGAAATGATTCTTATGGAGCCACTCTTTAGTTGCCCTGGCTGTGTGTTTTGGGTAACTGTCATGCTGGAAGACCCAGCCACGACCCATCTTCATTGCTTTTACTGAGTAAGGAGGTTGTTAGCCAAAGTCTCGCAATACATGACCTCATCCATCCTCCGGTGCAGTCGTCCTGTCCCCTTTGCAGAAAAGCAAAGTATGATGTTTCTGTAAGGTGTTAACGAGACTGTCCTGTATTGATGTGCATATATTAATGTATTGTTATGCAAATGTATATTGTTATATGGTAGGGAAAGCATAGTACCCCAGTTGGTCCACTAGATGGGGGTAGTGTGGTGCTCAGCATGTAAATAGTTAAAGTAGGAGGGGCTAACTGTGGTTAAGCCGGGGAGCATCCAAAATTTTAGTCAGTTGGGATAGGTAGCCCTGACAGGGCAGTTAGCCCCGTAACGTTTAAGGAAGAGCCCAGCCATCCATAGCACAGGTTAGGACAACAACAGGCCAGGAAAACAGCAAGATAGAGTTACAGTGGGCTTAAGCAATGTGGTACAGAAGCTGAAGGAAAGGCCAGGAGAGTAAAGGGACGCTGGAGATTCCATGAAGTGGCAGCTTATTTTATGGACTGATGCCCTCAGTACCGTGGCTAAATGGCTGAGGGAGTCCGAAACTGCAGTGAGTGTGATCAGGGAGGATGATGCACTACCATTAAAGGCAGTAGATCCCCGCAATGTACTGGAGGTAATAGAAAGTACCTCAGGAGAAGCTATGCTCACTCGCTATGTGGCAACTGACTTTGGGTACAGATGATCTGATGTCTGGGGTGAAACAGACAGAGGAGTGTCTAACCATGGCAGAGGCAAACAGGGAGGACGCTGATAGACCGACTGGGATGTCCGACCTGGGTACGTGCTGTGTAGCCATGAAGAAGTGCAGGGAAAGATGAAGATATATGTATTGTGCAACTTGTGACAAAAGCTGTGGAGTACAAGGATGTGCTGTGTAAAGAAAGTAGTAAAGTCAATCAGTTAAAAATTGCAATGGACTGTGACTCACTTTATGTGAAATTGTCTGAAGAGAGTCCCCTGCAGCAGAGAGGAGACTCTGAAGAAGTTGGACCTGGAACTACAGGTATGCTGACAGAGAACTGTCATGTCTATGTGAGGGGAAGCCAGGACACTGTTGCCCCGGAGTCCTCGGGCCACGACTACAGTCTTGGCTGACCCATACACTTCCTCCACCATGCTTAATGGTTGGGACAGTGTTCTTGGGGTTGAACTCATCCTTCTTCTTCCTCCAAACAAAGCGAGTGGAGTTGATACGAAAAAATTCTATTTTGGTCTCAACTAACCAAATGACCTTTTCCCATGTTTCCTCTGGATAATTCAGATGGTCATTTGCAAACTTCAAATGGGCCTGGACATGTGCAGATGTGTAGCCCAGCTGCGCTCTGGAGCCACATGTTACCCTGGAGGATGCATGAAAGGTAAAACCACAAATCACCTGATATTCATTCACACTTCACATTTTCCTGGTGCCACCAGAGGGAGCCCTTGTAGAGTACGCAGGTATATAAGGGTGTGGAGATTGACAGCAGTGCTGAGAGACGTCAGAGTAGTTCAGTCTATCTCAGACGAGCTGAGAGGGAAAGACTAGCTAAAGAAAGACTTATTTGAAAGCCTGAAGACTTCAGCATACACTCAGCTTACATCGTGGAGTCCAGTAATAGTGGGATGGATTGCCACTTAGTCTGGTCAAAGTTGAGTCTACTGAGATACCTTCAGTGAGCGTTTCTTTAAGTAAGCGTGCCGACTCTTGAAGAGCGGTGAAGACAAAGAAAGCTGACATCTACTGCTGGTTGTGCTTATGTTAAAGGTGTGAGTAGGACGACAGGCAATTGGAAAAAGGGAAAGAGAGAGTGACAGAGGTCGACAGCATTGATAGCTTACCTCCACTCTGCACCACCGGATACGGGGTCCGAGCTTGCTAGCTTCTTCAAGACTAGTAGGAGAAACCGGAGACCCTGCTGGATTCCAGATCGCAGGGGCCCAACAGTGCTGATACGTAACCGGGGTCAGGAAAAACAAGAGTCTAGCAGGGCCCTGCACATAGAGACTAGTTCTGTCCAAAAGAAGGCTCCATCACAAGGTCAGCCGGGCGTAGCAAAGAAGACGGAGTTAGACTTAGTTTTATGCAAGTCAGAAACTCACACACATAAAGAAGTAAGGAGGCCCTACACCTACTCAGTGGTTTACTGGACATGCATCCTCCACCCTGACAGCTTCCCGGGTCGTGCCTGCAACTTTACCACCAGTAAAGGTACAGAAAGAGACTGTCTTGTGTGTGTCTGGATTATTGCTCCTGCACCCTTACACCGCCATTTACTCTGAGGGATCAGTCTCGCCTGTGGGAGACTTAACACCTTGCTGCCCCAAACCCTCAGAGGATCTACCCTGCAGCGCTGGTCACCCTGACCAGGAACCACAGGTGGCGTCACGAACATTTCTATCATCCCCTGTAAATATTCCCTTTTTAGTGAGCACCCAGGGCAACGGACCGAGCTGCGCTACCCGTGACATCCCCAGTGAAGTAATCGGGCTCGGTGCCGAGTACCCCACAAGCCCTGGCTACGTGCGACTCACAGGCATGAGCAGGGGGACCTTGTGTGCCCTGCAGGATTTTAATCCATGACCGTGTAATGTGTTACTAATGGTAATGTTTGAGACTGTAGTCCCAGTTCTCTTCAGGTCATTGACCAGGTCCTCCTGTGTAGTTCTTGGCTGATTCTTGACCTTTCTCAGAATCATCCTTACCCCATAATGCGAGATGTTGCATGGAGCCCCAGATCGAGGAAGATTGATAGTGTTCTTGTGTTTGTTCCATTTTCTAATAATTGTGTCAACAATTGAGCCTCCTCACAAAGCTGCTTGCGTAGTTGTCCTGCAGTCCATCCCAGCCATGTGCAGGTCTACAATTTTGTCCCTGATGTCCTAAGACAGCTCTTTGGTCTTGGCCATGGTGGAGAGGTTGGCATGTGATTAATTGAGTGTGTGGAGAGGTGTTTTTATACAGGTAAGAAGTTCAAAAAGTTGGAATTAAAACAGGTAATGAGTGCAGAGTAGGAGGGCCTCTTAAAGAAAAACTAACAGGTCTGTGAGAGCCAGAATTCTTGCTGACTGGTTTCATGCAATCTATTCTATTATTTCTAAACACTGTTTTTCGGTGATTACTTTGTATCTCCGTTCATACTGCACCCACACACTCAAATGATACACCATTTGAAAGGTAAACTTGCCCCCTTCAGCAAGAAAATAGCCAAACAAACCACACATCCACAATTTGATCACAAAATACAGTTTAAACATTAATTTTCATAAACCTGCAGTAAGGAAAAATGACCTGCAGGTGGCACCACACTACCCCAAAGCACACTACCACAAAGCTGCTTACAGACATCACAAACAAATCCAAACATTTGCCTTGGGGGCTTTCCAGCTTGCCGAACTGCTTGCCCAGCCTATTTCAGCCAAATTGGATTATTGCACACTTCACTGCAGGTCAGTCACATATGCAAACACATTTGTAAACATGCACTGCCTATTGAATTACACACTTGCTCCGTTCATACTCCACCCACACAAACAAATGATACACCATTTGAAAAGTCAAGTGACCTGCAGGTGGCAGCACACTACCCCAAAGCACACTGCGTAAAGCTGCTTACAGACATCACAAACAAATCCAAACATTTGCCTTGGAGTTTTTCCAGCTTGCCCACCTGCTTGCCCAGCCTATTTGAGGCACATTGGAGGATTGCACACTTCACTGCAGGTGAGTTACATATGCAAACACATTTGTATACATGCACTGCTTTTTTGGTGATTACTTCGCCCCACGCACACAAATGGTGAGTCATATATGCAAACACACTTGTAAACATGCACTGTTTTTCGCTGATTACTTCACCCAACACACACAAATGATAGACCATTTGAAAGGTAAACTTGCCCCCTTCAGCAAGAAAAGAGCCAAACAGACCACACATTCACGATTTTATCACTAAAGACAGTTTAAACATTCATTTTCATAAACCTGCAGAAAGAAACAATGACCTGCAGGTGGCACCTCAACCGGAAGACATATTTTGGCCTCTACTTATCAAACCAGTTTATTGTATTACCAATCTACATATATAAATACCTGTCTGTGTTCATCATCTCATGAAATACATTTACATTTGACCAGCTTGCTTTTTCTGAAATTGCCTGCGCCCCAGATGACCAATGTGCGAAAATTTTGCACGGGCCAAGCTAGTAAAATGAATAAAATAAATAAATAAATTTTAATTATAGAAAAATCATACAATGTGATTTTCTGTTTTTAATCTCTCTCTCACAGTTGAAGTATACCTATGATAAAAATTTTAGTGACCTCTCTACTCTTTGTAGGTGGGAAAACTTGCAAAATCGGATTGCATCAAATATTTATTTTTCCCACCGTAGTGGTAGATATCAGTGCTGTAGAACATATAGGAAATTACAGTATAGTTATATATAGCAACTTACAGATGACATTCTTTCTGACGGAATTGTTCAGCATTACCTTCTTTTCTTTCCCAGACCGACATGACAACTTCTTCCGGCCAGGACTTGACTGCAGAGATTACAACAAAGACACATTTGATTTCTCACATTTCCAGCCTCGTCCCCATCTCTTCATAACCTGCACAAACTCCTGATCTACTTTTACCCTGGTACTGAGACAAGGGCCGTCATCAGGGAATTACCGCCCTTACTGATGTATGGGTCCCTATCATGCACTAAAGTGCTGTGCGCTGAGGCACACACGTCGGCGCTGGTGACTGAGAGCTAACCTTGACAGCTGCGCAGCTCCTGCTCCCTCTGTCTTCTCTATACTTCTGGTCAGGTGACGGTGCGTACATGATTACATCATCCCGTATGCGCCAAAATGTATCGGACTGTAGAAGCAGAGATGTGCCTGCAAGGAATTGTCAGGGCGGTAAGTATAAAAAATATTTTTGTTTTCTTTATAAAATTAATTAAATGGATGACGGGAGGAGGAGGAGTAGGGAGACAGCAAGTTATGAAGTGTGTCTGAGGGTGGGGGGACTGCACATGATGAAGTGGGGTAAAGGGGACTGCACATGATGAAGTAGGGAGTTGATGGGGACTGCACATGATGAAGTGGCGAGTTGATGGGGACTGCACATGATGAAGTAGTGGGGTGAGAGACTGCACACGATGAAGTGGTGTGAGGAGGACTTCACATGAAGAAGTGTGGTGAGGGGGACTGCACATGATGAAGTGGGGGTGAGGGGGCTGCACATGATGAAGTGGTGGGGTGAGAGGGACTGCACATCATGAAGTGAGGGGGTTGAGGGGGACTGCTTATGGTGAAGTAGTGGGTGAGGGGGACTGCACATGATGAAGTGGCTGATGGGGATTGCACATAAAGTGAGAGTGTTGGGGACTACACATGATGAAGTATGTCTGAGGGGGGACTGCAAATGATGAAGTGAAGGGGATAAGGGGCTGCAAATGATGAAGTAAGGGGGATTGCAGATGAAGTGAGGGGGAATGAGGGACTGCATATGAAGTGAGGGGGACTGCAGATGAAGTGAGGGGGAATGAGGGACTGCATATGAAGTGATGGGGATAGGAGACAGCAAATAATCAAGTCCTCTTTCACACATCAGTTTTTTGCAATCAGGCACAATCCGTCCAATTGCTAAAAAGACGGATCCGGCGTAGATTGTAAAAAACTGATGTGCCGGATCCGGTTTTTAGGCGGATCCGTCGTGAATGTTTGAACCCAGAAAATGTATTGTACGCATGTCTGGGAGGAGAGAGAGAGAGAGAGAGCCCTTGGTTTGGCTTCCAGGCAGGCGAAGATGAAGAAAACAGAGTCTGGTGGCCGGATCAGTCCTATGCCTGATCCGGCACCCATAGAATTGTATTGTGTGACCAAGCCTGACGCGCCGCTTCAGGCGCTGACCGTTGTTTCCGGCAGAAAAAAAAAAACGTTACATGATACGTCCTGTCCGGCCGCCGGAATTCAAATCTATGACGGATCTGGCAGAAAACGGACTAAACGCAATGACATGCGGCGCGAACCGGCTCTAATGCATGTCAATGAGAAAAAAACGGATCCAGCGGTAAAAAAAAAAGGATCTGTTTTTTTCAAAAACTGCCGGATCGCGCCTGACGGCAAAAAACTGATGTGTGAAAGTAGCCTAAGGGGGACTGCAAATTAAAGTGGAAGGAGAGGGGACTGCAAATGATGAAGTGAGTGTGAGGAATGGGGACAGCAATTGAATTGAACGTGGGGGGTGGGGAGAGCAAATGATGACCTGAGGAAGAGCAAATAATGAGGAATCTTGAGGCTGGGGGAGTAAATGATGTATTGAATGTGGGGGAGAGTGGTTGATAATAAATAGAGGTTGGGAGAGAAAGATATGACATTGAACTGAGGTGGAAGGGGCATATAAATATAATGAATTGGGGTTAGGGTTAGAGCAGGAAGTACATAGTGGGGGCATTGAGGATGCAGTGACTGGTAATGAATTGGGGAAAGAGTACAGATACTAATTAATTTATATATTAAGTCCCTTCCTCAGCCCTCAATCTACTAAAACTCTTGTGCATGCCCTCATCATCTCCCACCTTCATTACTGCAACACCCTCCTCTGTGGCCTCCCCGTCAACTCTCTTGCACCACTCCAGTCTGTCCTCAACTCTGCTACCCGACTAATCCACCTCCACTGGCTCCCAATTCCCCAATGAATCCAGTTCAAACTACTAACACTGACCTACAAAGACGTCCATAACCTGTCCCCTCCCTATATCTCTGAACTAATCTCCCAATATCTTCCTTCACGTAATCTTCGATCCTCCCAAGACCTCCTACTATCCTCCACACTTATTCGTTCCTCACACAACCGCCTCCAAGATTTCTCCCGAATATCCCCCATCCTCTGGAATTCCACGCCTCAACATGTACGATTATCCACCATCCTTGGATCCTTCAGACTGAATCTGAAAACCCATCTCTTCAGGAAAGCCTACAGCCTGCATTAACCATTCCGCCTCACCTCCACCACCCTAGCTTCCGCCTCGCCGCCATCACCGAGCTGCCGCCTCGCCGCCACCACCCTAGCTGCTGCCACGGCGCCACCACCAGAGCTGCCGCACCCCCGGCCTTCTGTTTCTTCCCCATTATCCCGTAGAATGTAAGTCCGCAAGGACAGGGTCCTCTCTCCCCTCTATATCAGTCTGTGATTGTTAGTTTGTTTACTGTAAGTGATATCTATAACTTTGTATGTAACCCCTTCTCATGTACAGCACCATGGAATTAATGGTGCTATATAAATAAATAATAATAATAATAAAGTGGGGAAAGTGGCTATATATAGTAAGTGAGGGCACAGTGGTGGATGATAATTTATATTTGGAATACGGGGTTGCATAATAACCAATTATATATTAATTATGGGTGTACGTCTGTATTCAGATGTGTAGTGTAGAAGAAATGGAAAAAGTGAGTACAGTGCTCTGGAAGCGGGGCCCTAAGTAACTATGTGTTATTTTATGCAGAGATGAGTCCTTTCTGAAAGAAGTGATTGTGGTCTTCGCTGCATGAATTAGAAAAGCAAAGATGAAGGACTTCAGCTAAAGCTGTCACTGGTGAGTCAGTGTGTTACCTGTACACTGACACTATATACTGTATACAGAGATTCTGTGTATAATGTCACTGGTGATCCCTCTATTACCTGTACACTGACACTATGTACAAAGTTCCTGTGTATAATGTCACTGGTGATCACTGTATTACCTGTACACTATATATATATAGAACTCCTGTATATAATGTCACTGGAGAACACTGTATTACCTGTACACTGACAGAGCTCCTGTGTATAATGGCACTTAGTATTGTGCTTTATTTTTATTAATGATCAGTATTGTAGTATTCAGTCACTATGTGGTGGTAATATGTGATCTGGTCATGGTGTGACTGTATTTCTTCTTTGTATGTGGTATTATTTGGTCACTATGTGGTGGTAATATGTGATCTGGTCATGGTGTGGCTGTATTTCGCCCTTGTATGTGGTATTATTTGGTCACTATATGGTGGTAATATGTGGTCTAGTCATGGTGTGACAGTATTTGTCCCTTATATGTGGTATTATTGGGTAACTATGTGGTGGTAATATGTGATCATTTAAAAAAAATGTATGTGACTCATTCCCTTAAAGAAAAATACATAAAATATACCTAAAAAGAGTTTTGGATATTTTAGGAAATATTTAATAGGTTAGAGTACAGTAGGGCCCCATGAAAAGAGTCTATCTTGTTGTGGTGGCGACTAGTGATGAGCGAGCATGCTCGCCACTACTCGGTACTCACCCGAGCATCTCACTGCCCACCTGAGATGCCCGCCCTGCATGTTTGGCACTCTTTAGAGAGCCAATGAACATGCAGGTATTGTCTGCCACACATTGGAATGCCGCAGCCATGTTGGTTGTGGCATTACAGGAATTGACTGGCCGCGCCCTGCTCGTAACAGTCTACTCCGGAATCAGGCAGTGTAGGGATAGTTGCTGCTCAGCTAGGGAGAGATTTGCTTGGTTCTTACTTAGTGTAGGTATACCATATATTATACATCTCGACTAACAGTCCTTCTAAGGACTAATCCAGATATCAGTGCTAGGTAGGCAGGCAGTGTATGTGGCAGACTGCAGCGCATATAGCAAGAGGGTCCATTCCATTTCTGTGTGCTGCTGCAGCTTTTACAGATATTTCTAGACATAGCCCCAGGTATCAGAGGCCAGGAATAAATTTTTTTTGGATCTTAATCTGATTATTTGCTTAAAAAGCAATCCATATAACACCATTTTTCTTGTTTTTCTGCTCCGCTTGCTTGTTGGCTCTGCAGAATACAGCCAGATCCTTTACATATTACAGTGCTAAAAATCCATCAATTTAAAACAGTGGTTTTTCCGTCACACGGATCACATTCCAGCGTTTTTTTATTGCATTGTTGAAGTGGTGCATGTAATCTATGTTTCTTGCCCCTAATATTATGCTTACCAGCCGACATCTTCTTATTTTATTTGTGCCGCACCAGTCATCTTCTGCAGGGTGTGATCTGCCAGATCAATGCCATGTTTGCTGGGCGAGCGGAAGGTCACTGTGAAGGACGGCCCCCGTCCTTCCACGTCACCAATGTGACGTAACTCCACAGGCACAGCTCTCCGGCGCCCCCTTTGTCTCTCAGGTCAGTGAGGGAACTACACCTAGAGCAAATGGCGCCGGGGAGGGTGTCCTGTTACCCACTGGGTATTCTAAGATTTGTGATCAGAGTAAAAGCATCAGCCCAAGATTAATTTTATGGTTTAATTGCCTTAAGGGCGCACTAGATAATTACAGAAATATACAGTAAGCTATACAACGGAATTACAATGGATTTGCAGTCAGAGTAAAATACAACAATAATGGTACAAAGCTTAGAGGTATTAGCTAGAGGTCAATATTACCAGGTTGTAGGGACATGTGGAGGCAGGGAGCTCTGCGATCCCCAGGTGAAAGTCTTAGTTGCTGGACAGTCCCCCAAAACGTGTACAGCTGCTCCCTTGGCAGATCTGTCCCTTTGGTCCTTAGTTTTCCATGGTCTTGCTGCTGTGAGAATGGATCTGGTCTGCCCTTAGCTCACAGTTCTTAAACCTGCTAGGTCCCTCCCCTCGGTGTCCGAGAGTGGGCTGACAATCTCCACCCTTAGCCCCCTGCAGAATTTATTCCCAATACCTAATAAAGGGGTTAACTTTCTCCAGGATGATCGGATCAGGACACGAGAGGTACCAGCGGATGCAGTATGTTTTGCCTGTCGCATGGATATCAAACCTGGCCCGATTGGGTCATTGTGGATGGCCAATCTCTATATCTCAGCCCCCCAAGCCATCACCGACTCGGGAGTTGCACCATCAAATGCCCGAGGTCCGCAGGGTCACACAGATATTTTTATGAGAATGTACCTACAAAGATGTGCTCATAATTCATAATCCTAGAACCGAGCCTTTGTGTCTGGGATATAAATCTATGTATTTTCATGGTCTGGCTGAAAGGTATAGTCTAATTGAAGCCCCCAGGCATCTCATTACCATGCTAACAAACCTTACTATTCACCATGCTGGCTTGGCCCTGTTTTGGGTCTTAACTCGTTACCATACTAAAGACCTTGCCATTCAAACATGGGCCTAAATCACTTACCATACTAAAGCCCTTTTGATTCACATTGGACATCAAACCCTGTCGTATTGAATATGCTAACAGGCCTTGTGCAATTAGCAGCCTGTGGCTCTGTGCACAGATAAAATGGAGGCTGGTATAGGCCCTATCCAAGATGGCGGCATCCCTACCTCACAGTCACTTCTCAATTTAAGTTTATGAGAGCCGGAACGAGGCCAGAACGAGGCACTCAGAGACTTACACTGAGAGCTTGTGACCATTACCTCTGATTTCCAGTCAGTCAGCAGTTGCAGTCACAAGATGGTGGATCAGGATCGAAGCGGCACTGGGAAAAGCTGAAGATGGTGGCTGGTAAGTATAATACTGAGGACTGGAAACTTACATTACTGGCACGACTCTAGCACTAAAATAAAAAAAACAAATGCTGCAGTTCTGCTTTTAGTTGTAGTTAGAGTTGCTTTTACAGCATTATATGTGCAAAAATGTTCTACTTTAAATATTCCAAAAGGTGTCTTTTTGAAATGGACGACCCTTTTAAAGGGAACATGTCATCAGGTTTTAAGTACCTAATCTGAGAGCAGCATAATGCAGAGACAGGGACTCTGATTTCAGCGATGAGTCACTTACTTGGTTCTTTGTGGAGTTTTGATTAAATCACTGTTTTCTCCTTAGGAGATTATCATTAGAGGACCAGGATGCCTGCTGCCAGGTAGTCCTCAACATTGATGGACTCTGTAAAACCCCGCCCCCACTGCTGAGTGGCAGCTTTCTGTTTACACTGTACATTGGCAGAAAGCTGCCAATCAGAATGGGGTTGTACAGGGCTCATCATTCAGAAAACTGGTAGATCTGCAGCAGATAAAACAGTGATTTTATTAAAATGATAGCACATAGCCCAGTAGTAATGCATCAGTGGAATGGAGGTCTCTACCTCTGCATTTTGCTGTTCTCAGATGGGGCAACAGAAACCCAATGACAGGTTCCCTTTAAGATCATACGCTTCCTCTAGTGGAGGTGTCAGGCAGTCAGAATGTCATCATCTACTTTTATACCTATGCAGAAGATTTGGTGATCTGTATTAGCCAAAAGAAGCTTTTAATTATGGAAAGATATATAAGAATATGGAATATTTTGATTAAAATAGCAATATGGCACTAATGGGTGGACATTCCCTTTAATGAATTACTATGGTCCAGGCTGTTTAATGAATAGAAGTGAGGACATGATGGAGAGGGGGTCAGGCCGCGCTGAGATTGCCTGGAATTAGTTCAGTATCCTCGCATCCTCTTCCTTCAGATTCTCCATCCCACATTTGATCTATTAGTCACATGCACATTTGGCAAAACACAAAAGGCCTGAGTAAGCGAGTTGTAAATCAGGCTGGAGACAGACAGGACCTCCATTTGTTGTCAACACGGCCCATCCTTCTTTGTCATGTTTGGGTATTTAGCCAAGTGTAAATGAAGTGTTTCTCTCGGACTGTCACTCTGTCTTGTTCGGAGCCTTAGATGTGCGTTGTTTATTCATTAGCTGCTTAATATCATATGCACATGGAATATACATCACCATTTACTACCGCCCTGCTCTTCTGAGGGCTCCATTTATTGCAGACATATAAAACACTGAGGAGCGTTGCCGTCACTCGGTTATTACAGATCTTTTCGTACAACGTATCTTGGAACAAACACAAGCTGACTTTTCGGCTTAGCTCCTCAAGCTGGAATTAAACTGGCATTGAAAAGATGAAGGCAAGAGCGGGAAGAACAGGCAAAGTTCAATGAGGACTGAATAAATATACATTTCATATGAAGCCTATAAAAATAAAAAGTATTGCCTTTATGCTAATGGAGAGCCATACAGCGGGCTGAAGATAAAATGGAAAGTCCTACATTTTATATACATTATATATTATCTATGGGGAAATTTTGGTGGAGAAAGTTGTTAGTTGAGGGATATTGCTTTTCGGATTTATGTAGAAACCAACAGCTGAGTGCAGGAGAGGTCATTTATAGAGCAAAAGTTGCACAGCTACTTAGTAAGGTTCTTAAAGGGACAGTATGTCATGTATTTTATGGAGGTGCACGCATATTTCCTGTATTGTGGTCATTGACTTTGCAGTAGGGGGTGTCTGTGAGGTCATCAACTCTAAATCTGTATGAAGATTCAAACTGCCACCATAAATGACACTGTGCCTCAGATAGAAACACTGCAGCCCTGAGTATACAGACCCCTGCACAGGACTGATCCTCACCAGGTATAGGACATCACAGATACAGTGGGGAAAATAAATTTTTGAAACACTGACGATTTTGCAAGTGTTCCTACCTACAAATAATGGAGAGGTCTGTAATTTTTATCGTAGGTACACTTCAAATGTGAGAGACAGAATCTAAAAATAAAATAACAGAAAATCACATTGTATGATTTTTGTATAATTAAATTGCATTTTATTTCATGAAATAAGTATTTGATCACCTAAAACGAGCAAGAATTCTGGTTCTCACAGACCTGTTAGTTTCTCTTTAAGAAGCCCTCTTACTCTGCACTCATTACATGTATTAATTGCACCTGTTTGAACTCATTATCTGTATAAAAGACACCTGTTTACACACTGAATCAATCAAACGCCAACCTCTCAATCATGGCCAAGACCAAAGAGCTGTCTAAGGACACCAGGGACAAAATTGTAGACCTGCACAAGGGTTCGGATGGGCTAGAGGACAATAGGCAAGAAGCTTGATGAGAAGGCAACAACTGCTGGCGCAATTATTAGAAAATGGAAGAGACACTAGATGACTGTCAATCTTCCTTTATCTGGGGTTCCATGAAGTATTTTGCCTTGTGGGGTAAGGATGATTCTGACAAAAGTCAGGGATCAGCCCAGAACAATATGGGAGGATCTGGTCAATGACCTGAAGAGAGCTGGAACTACAGTCTCAAATATTACTGTTAGTAACACACTATGCAGTCATGAATTTAAATTTCCTGCAGGGCACACAAGGTCCTCCTGCTCACACCAGCACATGTCCAAACCCATTTGAAGTTCGCTAATGACCATCTGGATGATCCAGAGGAGGCATGGAAGAAGGTCATGTGGTCAGATGAGACCAAAATTGAACTTTTTGGTATCAACTCCACTCACCGTTTTTGGAGGAAGAAGGATGAGTATAACTCCAAGTACACTGTCCCAGCCATGAAGCATGGTGAGTAGTGTTGAGCTATATTGCTCGATATCTAAAAATATCGTATCGAAATTGTATCGCCGATATCACTAAATATCGGCGATATCCGATTTCGATACCGGAAGTCCCATGTAAGTCTATGGGAACAAAATATCGCAACTAAAAAAAACCTTTATTTCCTTGTAAACACTAAATATACACACATAGAATACATATATTATATATATATATATATATATATATATACATGTCATTGTGACATATAATATATATATACATATATGTATAGTTTATACACTTCTACATAGTAAAATATCCTCTGATTCAATTGCCGGGTAAAGCCGGCTTCTGTGAAAAGACAGAAGCACCCGACATGAAATGACACTTGGTGTACATAGGGTTAACCATGTCTTTTCATGTCGTTTGCAATCTGATTTGCACAAACAATTACATCAGTCTATGTGTGCAAAATTTCACACCTGTAGGGGTTAATTAAAGGTGTAAATTCGTTGTAAAAAAAATGGACTTTTTTGCTACGAATTTACACCTTTAATTAACCCCTACAGGTGTGAAATTTTGCACACTTACACTCATGTAATTGTTTGTGCAAATCAGATATCAAACTACATGAAAAGACATGGTTAACTCTATGTAAACCAAGTGTCATTTCATGTCGGGTTCTGCATTTTCACAAAAGCCGGCAATTGAATTAGCGGCTATTATACTATGTAGAAGTGTATGAACTATAAAATATAAATATATATATATATATATATATATGTGTCACAAATTTAATGACATGTATATATATATATATGAGGTGTAAAATTGCTGAAAAAAAAGGCGTGGGCTCCCGCCCTATTTTCGCAACCAGACAGACAAAGCCAGTGAGTGGGGGCAGATAATAATAGCCCAGAGAGGGACCATTATTTTTGCCCCCCCCGGCTACTAACTTCTGCCCCCAGACACCCCAGAAAGGGCAAATCTCTAATTAGATTTGCCCTTTCTGGCACTTTGCCCGTCTATTCCCATTGCCCTGTAGCGGTGGCGAATGGGTTAATAAGGGGTTAAAATGACCTTGCAATTGAAAGGTCACTTTAAGCCAGGTTAATAATTGAGAGCTGTCAATTAGACAACTATCAATTATTAATCCTATTGTATGAAAGAAAAATCAAACACACACACTTTAATAAAAAAGAAGTTTAATGAAATAATCACACAGTTTTGACCATATTTTATTTTCCTGCTAAAACCATTTCCTGTAATAAAAATAAAATAATAAAGCAAAATTATTCTTACCAATCCGATGTACAGTCAGGTCCCACGGTGTAATCCTTCAGAAAGGGTTAATGTTTACTGCAGGGACCGCAGCTAATGCTGCAGCCTCACAGTAAACCCCCAAATGAATGAGTTCCTCTCCTGGCTGACAGGAGAGGAAGTGGAAAGCTTAATTGATTGCTTTCCACTTTCACTTCAGGTCAGCCAGGGACACAATCAGTGATGTCAGAGGGAACTGGTTAACAAAAATAGGGGATCCCCTCGAAAAAAATTGGCGTGGGGTCCCCCCTATTTTTGTTAACCAGCCAGATGAAGCAGACCGCTGAGGCCTGGATTTTCAGGCTGTTAAGGAGCCAAGATCCATGGACCTTGCCAGCCTGATAATACCAGGCCACAGCAGTCTGCATATCTTGGCTGATTAACAAAAATAGGGGATCCCCTCGAAAAAAATTGGCGTGGGGTCCCCCCTATTTTTGTTAACCAGCCAGATGAAGCAGACCGCTGAGGCCTGGTTTTTCAGGCTGGTAAAGATCCAATATCCATGGACCTTGCAAGCCTGATAATACCAGGCCACAGCAGTCTGCTTAGCTTGGCTGGTTAACAAAAATAGGGATCCCCTCGAAAAAAAAATGGCGTGGGGGTCCCCCTATTTTTGTTAACCAGTCAAGTAAAATGCAGACTGCTGCGGCCTGGTATTAAAAGACTGTCAAGGCCCATGGATTTTGGCCCTCAACAGCCTGATAATACCAGGCTACAGCAGCCCCACATTTGGCGCATCAAAAGATGTGCCAATTGTGGCACTTTACCCGGCTCTTCCCACTTGCCCTGTAGCGGTGGCAAGCGGGGTAATAAGGGGTTAATGTCACCGTTGATTGCACGGTGACAATAAGCCCGGTTAATAATGGAGAGGTGTCAATAAGACACCGATCCATTATTAATCCCAAAGTTATTAAATGCATAAAAAAAAGACAAAGCAAGAAAAAAGTATTTTAATGAAATAAAAGAGACAACACACTTTTCATTTCTTTTATTGTACTCTCATTCCTGCGACGCCATCGATCTCCTGTAAAAAAAGAAAAAAAACAAACCAACAGTATACCACCTGTCCGACGCAGTCCATAACGACAGTCCCACGACGATCCAGCTCTGCTACATCGCAATGACAGGTAGAGCCTGTCATCGCGACGCAGCACAGCTGATTACCTGCTTCCCCGGCGGTGACGTCATCGGACTGACTGCTTTACGGCCGGGATTACCCAGCAGTCACTGCAGTTATCGCGAGAAACTGCATGTGACCGCCGGGGAGAAGATGATGGGGCCATGAAGCAATCCAGGCCGTGACCGCCGGAGATCTTCTGCCAGGTAAGTGCCGCTGACTCCTGACAGACCCGACCGACGGACACTGACAGTGACAGACCCGACCGACGGACACGGACAGTGACAGTGACAAATCCGATTCCGGTATTCGATATGACGAAAATATCGAAACGAATTATCGAAAGGCCGATAGAGCTAATATCGGCCGATAGCCGATATTTGCATTATCGTATCGCTCAACACTAATGGTGAGTGAAACATCATACTTTGGGGGTGCTTTTCAGCAAAGGAGACAGGACGACTGCACCGTATTGAAGAGAAGATGGATAGGGTCATGTTTCACAAAATTTGGACTAACAACCTCCTTCTGTTAGTAAGAGCATTGAAGATGGGTCATGGCTGATTCTTCCAGCATGACAATGACCCAAAACACACAACCAGGGCAACTAAGGAGCATTTCAATGTCCTGAAGTAGCCTAGTCTCCAGACCTGAACCCAATAGAAAATGTTTGGAGGAAACTGAAACTGAAAGTTGCCCAGACAGTTCCAAAATCGTAAAGATCTGGAGAAGATCTGTATGGAGGAGTGGGCCAAAATCCCTGCTGCAGTGTGTGTAAATTTGGTCAAGAACTACAGGGAATGTCTGACCTCTGTAATTGCAAACAAAGGTTTCTATTGCATCAAGTACTTATTTCATGCAATAAAATGCAATTGAATTATGTTAAAATCATGCAATGTGATTTTCTGTTTTTATTTTTGGATTCTGTCTCTCATAGTTGAATTGTACCTTAAAAATTTCTTCTTGTCTCTGTTGAGCCCAACCTCTAATAATACTGACATGACTGTGTTGATCCCATCCCAGGCTACACAGCAAAGCTTAACACCAAAAATCAGATAATAACAATTAAATGGTAAATGCAATAGTTATTATTACTATAATTAAAAGCCCTTTTATGTTTCCAGTCGCAATGTGTAAATATGCACTAAGAGAGCAGAGGTAATTGTTATATCAGAAACTGCTATTGTGAACTAAAGAGGTTTGAAGGATTAGAAAGATGCGGCTACTTTCTTCTAGAAACAATTTTACTCCTGTTTGTGGGTTATGTCTGATATTGCAAATTAGCTGAGCTAAAGTCCATAGGGCTGAGCTGCAATACCAGTCACAAGCCATTGACAGGTGCGGCACTGTTTTTGATAGAAAATAGCCATTTTTTCTAATCCTGGACAATATATTTAGGTGTTGTGAATACTTAATACATTCCTCTTGAAATACCTTTGTTTCCTCTTTGCTTCTTACCTTGAAGCTCAGACAGTGAAATACCAATATCACAATCTCCTTCTAATTTTCAAGAAATGGTTTTCCAGCTCACTAAGTCTTGGAGAAATTTCTTTCTGCTTCTGTTGGTTCCTCATCATGTACCTTTCTCTGAGTCCTGACAGAAGAAGAGGAATATGTGCCCACTATTGCATGCTAAAAGGCCATTTCATCTCAAAAGTGAGGTGACAGGTTCTCCTTTGCTTCTGTTTGCACATTAACCAGTATTTTGCCATCAGAGTGCTGTGAACTGCATACTAAAGTATTAAGCATACAAATGTTCATGGATTATAGCCTGGAAAAGATTCCTTTTAAGTTATGAAGATGGCTATAAAAGTATGTAAAATCCACAATAGTGACTCTTATTCTGCATAGCATTGCTATATATTTGCTCATGGAAAGGGCTTGTGTAGATGACCCTTTCAATCGAACGAGTGTTATCCGTGGTTTTGATGGATACCCATGTTATTCTATATCCATTTTCTTCCTCAGACCCAGTGGCACCCGAGAATCAAATGGCACTAGCCCATTCTAGTCTATGTATCCTTGTAATAAATCGTACCACACTCAGATGACATCCAAGTGCGATCTAACTTTCATGGACTGACTTACAGTCATGGTTGAAAGTTTTGGCACCCTTGAAATTGTTCCACAAAATGAAGTATTTCTCCAAAAAAATTATTGCAATTACAAATGTTCTGTTATACATACCGTATTTTTCGGACCATAAGACGCACTTTTTTCCTCCAAATTTGGGAGGAAAGTGTGGGTGCATCTTATGGTCGGAATGTAACATGTGGGGAGGGGGGCGGGGGCAGCGGTGGAGTTAGATGGCAGGAGGCAGGAAAATATCCCCTCGCTGCAGGAATCCAGCTCTGGGGAAACCCCTGGTCCCCATACTTAAGTGCAGTGAATATTCATTAGCCGCTTCCCCACCCACCTATCAGCTGAGTAGTGAGCAGGGAGCAGCTAATGACAGAGCCACATGGTTCCCCAGCGCCTGATTCCTGCAGCAGCTGGGGAGATCGGTGTCTGAAGTAGAAGGAGGCGGCAGGAGCAGAGTGCAGCAGGAGACATTGCATATCTGACAGCACAGGGGCTGTGCTGATGCCATGCTGAATTCTCCTGTGGAGGACCTGTGATGAGGTCATGAAGAGGGCGGGCTGGAGCATCACATGACCAAAGCCCTGCCTCTTCATGATGTCATCACAGGTCCTTCAGATCCACTGTATAACAGAGAATTAATTAAAAGGTTAGGCTACTTTCACACTTGTGTTTTTTTGCGCATTAAAAAAACGCATCTCTGTCTCTATCATCTGTATCAACTCTGTCTCTATCATCTGTCTCTATCATCTGTCTCTATCATCTCTGTCTCTATCATCTTCTCTATCATCTGTCTCTATCATTTCTGTCTCTATCATCTTCTCTATCATCTCTGTCTCTATCATCTGTCTCTATCATCTCTGTCTCTATCATCTCTGTCTCTATCATCTGTCTCTATCATCTAAGTCTCTATCATCTCTGTCTCTATCATCTCTGTCTCTATCATCTTTGCTCTATCATCTCTGTCTCTATCATCTGTCTCTATCATCTCTGTCTCTATCATCTTTGTCTCTATCATCTGTCTCTATCATCTCTGTCTCTATCATCTGTCTCTATCATCTCTGTCTCTATCATCTCTGTCTCTATCATCTGTCTCTATCATCTGTCTCTATCATCTCTGTCTCTATCATCTCTGTCTCTATCATCTGTCTCTATCATCTCTGTCTCTATCAATCTCTGTCTCTATCATCTGTCTCTATCATCTCTGTCTCTATCATCTGTCTCTATCATCTGTCTCTATCATCTCTGTCTCTATCATCTCTGTCTCTATCATCTGTCTCTTCACTCTGTCTCTATCATCTGTCTCTATCATCTCTGTCTCTATCATCTTTGTCTCTATCATCTGTCTCTATCATCTCTGTCTCTATCATCTGTCTCTATCATCTCTGTCTCTATCATCTCTGTCTCTATCATCTGCTCTATCATCTGTCTCTATCATCTCTGTCTCTATCATCTCTGTCTCTATCATCTGTCTCTATCTCTGTCTCTATAATCTCTGTCTCTATCATCTGTCTCTATAGTCATCTCTGTCTCTATCATCTCTGTCTCTATCATCTCTGCTTTCATCTCTTCTCTATCATCTCTGTCTCTATCATCTCTGTCTCTATCATCTGTCTCTATCATCTGTCTGTCACGCTGTCTAATGATATGTATACAATGTCAGTAAACTATTAATACAGGAACAACACTCTATACAACAACTAGTATAGCAACATCAGCATGTAAGTATAGAATAGATTTACCTGACACGATATCTGCTGAACTCAGGGTTAATCTTGAGGACTTGATGAGCTGAAACAGGAAAGAGGTGGACCGGGATCTAACCTGACCCTAAACTGGGGTCCTAACTAATCCCTCACCTTGGAGGTACTGATAATGGTTCAGAGGTCCAAGTCTCCAACCTAACCCTGTCTCCTATCAGACCCTGAACCCTGTAATCAGTCCTAAGAAGGATCCTGACTACCACCAAAGGGATATGGGCTGATCTTAGCTAAATACACAGATTAGACATATAAGACAGACAGGATAACACTCGCTTGCATACACACTCAAACACCAAAGGAACATAAATGGTCTGGGAAATAAACTCTAACCAAGTTGAGCTTAGAACAACTAAGGAGCTCACAACTAAAGTCTATACAGATTCATTCCTATCTGTGGTCTGCATGAAGGTTTCACTGGCAACTCCCCAAGCAGACAACCAGGAATTTAAAGGAAACCAATCAACAAATAATCAATTGCAGCCGGGAGAAACTGCACCCAGTCCCAGCACCGAGCACAGACAGAATTAACTCCCTAGCTGCCAAACACAAAGAAACAGCAGCTCAGCTGTGAGAAGTCAAAATGTGCAACCGCGACGATCTTCGTGGCAATGCACACATGACAGTACCCCCCCTTCTACGAGGGGCCTCCGGACCCTCAGGGCCAGGCCTGCCCGGGTGAGTTCTGTGGAAGGTCCGAACCAAACGATCTGCGTTAACATCAGACGCAGGGACCCACGTCCTCTCCTCTGGACCATACCCCTTCCAATGCACCAAGTACTGAAGGGACCGGCGATTCAGACGTGAGTCAATGATCTTTGATACTTGAAATTCCAAGTTACCATTGACCAACACAGGAGGAGGAGGTAGAGGTGATGGTATGACTGGTGCCACATACCTTTTAAGTAATGACTTGTGGAACACATTATGAATTTTAAACGTAGGAGGGAGGTCCAGACGAAATGCCACAGGATTAATTATGGAACTGATCCTGTACGGCCCGATGAATCTGGGACCCAGTTTCCAGGTGGGCACTTTAAGTTTTATATTCCTGGTAGACAACCATACCAGATCGTTCACATTCAGATCTGGACCAGAAACTCTCCTCCTATCAGCCATACGTTTGTAATGGTTCCCCATCGCACTCAGATTATTCAATACACCTCCACACAGAAGCAAGTGACGACGAGAAACGCTCCTCCTCAGGAACCCCAGAAGGGCCCCCCCCATTGAAAGTACAAAACTGGGGATGAAAACCATATGCCCCAAAAAACGGGGACTTACCAGTGGACTCGCTCCGCCTGTTGTTAAGAGCGAACTCTGCCAGAGGCAAGAAAGAAGACCAGTCCTCTTGGTTCTCTGAGACAAAACACCGGAGATATGTCTCTAATCTCTGATTCAGACGCTCTGTCTGACCATTGGTCTGCGGATGAAAAGCCGAGGAAAATGACAATTGCATCCCCCGACGTAAACAAAATGCCCTCCAAAATTTGGACACAAACTGAGACCCCCTATCTGACACCACATCAGAAGGCAACCCATGAAGTCTAACGATCTCCCTAATGAACACCTGCGCCAGAGTTTTAGCATTAGGGAGTGCAGGAAGAGCAACGAAATGTGCCATCTTACTGAACCTGTCAACAACCACCAGTATGACAGTATTCCCTGACGACGGAGGAAGGTCCGTAATGAAGTCCATAGATAAATGAGTCCATGGACGCTCCGGAAGTTTCAAGGGTAAAAGGGTCCCAGATGGACGGGTATGAGGGGTTTTAGAGCGAGCACACACCCCACATGACGCGACAAAAGTTATAACATCTTTATTAGCATTAGGCCACCAAAACCGGCGAGAAAGGAGATCTAAAGTAGCCTTACTCCCTGGATGTCCTGCTAGAGCAGAATTATGATGTGCCTCAATAACCTTTTGTCTCAACAGATTTGGGACAAACAGTCTCCCTGGAGGTCCTGCAGGGGCGTCCCCCTGAGCCTCTAACACCTCCTCCTCAAGCTCAGAAAATACAGCCGACACTACCACCCCCTCCTGAAGGATAGGACTCGGGTCATCCGTTTTCCCGGCCCCTGGGAAACTGCGAGACAAGGCATCAGCCTTTACATTCTTAGACCCCGGGCGATAAGTGACGACAAAATTAAACCTGGTAAAAAACAACGACCATCGAGCTTGTCTGGAATTCAGACGCTTAGCGGATTCCAAATACAACAGGTTCTTGTGATCAGTAATAACGGTAACCGGGTGGACTGCCCCCTCCAAAAAGTGACGCCATTCTTCAAAAGCTAACTTAATGGCCAAAAGTTCCCTATTGCCGATATCATAATTCCTTTCGGCGGACGACAATTTCTTAGAAAAGAAAGCGCACGGATGCCATTTACCAGGGGACGGACCCTGGGACAATATAGCACCCACCCCTACGTCAGACGCATCCACCTCCACAATGAACGGCTGAGATGCATCTGGTTGGATGAGAACGGGTGCCGAAGCAAAACATTTCTTCAAAGAGGAAAAGGCTTGGCAAGCTTTGTCCGACCATTTAGAAAAATCCGTCCCTTTTCTTGTCATGTCAGTGAGAGGTTTGACGACAGATGAGAAATTACAAATAAATTTCCGGTAGTAGTTAGCAAACCCCAAAAAACGCTGCAGAGCCTTAAGATCCCCTGGCTGATCCCATTCAAGCACTGCTCTCACCTTTTCAGGGTCCATACGGAAACCGGAGGCTGACACCAAAAAACCCAAAAACTGAAGTTCCTGTACGGCAAATACACACTTCTCCAGTTTGGCGTATAATTTATTGTCTCGCAAGATCTGCAACACCTGTCTCACATGCTCCTGATGAGACACAAGATCTGGCGAGTAAATTAAAATGTCGTCCAAATATACAACCACAAACAGCCCCACAAGGTGACGAAAAATGTCATTAACAAAATGTTGGAATACTGCTGGTGCAGTAGTCAGACCAAAAGGCATGACTAGGTTCTCATAATGTCCCTCCGGCGTGTTAAACGCCGTTTTCCACTCATCCCCCTCTTTTATCCTAATCAGATTATACGCCCCGCTGAGATCCAATTTAGAAAACCATTTGGCGCCAACAATTTGATTGAAGAGATCAGGAATAAGAGGGAGTGGATACGGATCTCGAACAGTAATCCGATTAAGTTCGCGGAAATCCAAGCAAGGGCGTAGGCCTCCATCTTTCTTCTTCACAAAGAAGAACCCCCGGCTACTGGGGAAGATGAAGGTCTAATATGCCCTTTGGCCAGACTTTCAGAAATATAATCTTTCATAGCCTGCCTCTCAGGACCAGAAAGATTATACAACCTAGCTTTAGGCAACTTAGCATCAGGAAGGAGATTAATAGAGCAGTCATACACGCGATGAGGAGGCAACTCCTGACACCCCTCCTCAGAGAAAACATCCCCAAAATCCTCCAAAAAAGGAGGCAATGTACTAGGCACGACCGCACTGATGACTGTGTTCATGCAGTTGCTTTTGCAAAACTCACCCCATTGGCTTATTTCTCTGGACTGCCAATTAATCACAGGGTTATGTTTAACCAACCAAGGAAGTCCCAACACAATGGGAGTAGGTAGACCCTCCAACACATAACAAGATAATTGTTCCCTATGTATTGCCCCTACCCGAAGGTCAATGTTATGAACCTCATGAACAAAGCTACCTTGGCCGAGAGGCCTGGCGTCAATGGAGAATATAGGGATCGGTTTGACCAATACACTCAGATGCATACCTTGAGCTGAGCAAACTGAGCGTCAACCAGATTAGCCCGGAACCACTATCAAGAAGAACAGACAATCTCTCCACTCTCGTACCAACTACCACCTCCACTGGTACAAGGAACTGAGAAGCACTGGCGGATGAAATACATACTCCCAGGTTGTCGTCCACCACACAACCTGGGATTAACAGTTTTCCGGCGACTTTTGGTTAAACAAGGCACGGGATGGACATTCTCCAACAAAATGTCCCTCTTTCCCGCAGAAAAAACATCTTCTAGTCCTGCGGCGTACCGCCAATCCCCTCCTACGAAATGATGTCCCTCCCAACTGCATAGGCTCATCCGAACAGACAAGGGGAACCTCAACATAAGGGACTTTAGTGGTAGGTGGAGAAACAACAGGGAGTGGGGTTACCTCACCCCTCTCCCGAAGCCGTCTATCAGTACGGATAGCTAAGGCCATAGCAGCCTCCAGAGAAGGAGGAGACTCATACTGAGCCAAAACGTCATTTAATTTATCAGAAAGCCCATGACAAAACTGGCTCCTAAGAGCTGGGTCATTCCACTGAGTATCTGTGGCCCATCTACGAAACTCAGAAGCAAATTCCTCTGCCGGACGATCTCCCTGCTGTATCTTACGTAATTTTGTCTCAGCAAGAGAGACCCGATCCGGGTCATCATATACCAATCCCAGGGCAGTAAAAAATTGATCTACAGACAGTAGAGCCGGGGATCCCGGAGGAAGGGAAAATGCCCAGGATTGAGGGTCCCCTTGCAGAAGTGGGATAACAATTCCCACTCTCTGCTCCTCACTCCCTGATGATCGAGGCCGAAGCCGAAAATACAATTTACATGCCTCCCGGAAGGTGAAAAATTTGTCTCGCCCACCAGTGAACCTGTCCGGGAGAGCAACCTTAGGTTCAACTCTGGTTTGCTCCAGGGGAGACAAAACTTTGGACTTAATGTCCGTCAGCTCCATGGATAATCCCTGCAACTGCAGAGCCAGCTGGGCTACTGGATCCATGGTAACTGGAGATAATTTTTATGGCCAGTGAAAATGTCACGCTGTCTAATGATATGTATACAATGTCAGTAAACTATTAATACAGGAACAACACTGTAGCGCTTCCCACGGCTGTGGGGCGCCGGGACATGGCATAGCTTGCCTAGCTAGCCAATGCTCCCACGCCGCCAGTCCACGACGACGTGAGGCATGGGTCCCAGATGATAAGAGAATGTGGACCCACTGGACCATGGAGGGAGACCCGGGCCTGCCCGGACTAGGGAAGGGCAGCGACCGGGATCCGTGGCAGCTGAGCATGTGGGCAAGGTGACGACCTGCAGGGCTAGACAACACCGCACAACTTCAGGTAAGAAGAAACATAAAGTTTACTTAAAGAAACAAAGTACATAAACAGAAACATAAGACCGGGCTCCGATTCCGCACATCAGAGAAGGGTACACGACTCAGGATCACAGACGAGTGCTGGAGGACATCACGGGTAGATGCAGTCCCGGGTTATCTGGCACGGCATACTTGGACGGCCTCTCTCCCAGGCCTTAGGCGTAGCACAGGCTCAGCAGGAGAACATCAGACACCGACCTCAGACAGACTTCAGACGATGGCGGGGTCCTCACGGGTTGATGAAGTCCAGGATCATCTGGCACGGGCATACTAGTATGGCCTCACTCTCAGGCCTCAGGCGTAGCACAGGCTCAGCAGGAGAACATCAGACACCGGCCCAGGACGAACGTCAGACGATGGCGGGGTCATCACGGGTTGATGAAGTCCAGGGTCATCTGGCACAGGCATACTAGGACGGCCTCTCTCTCAGGCCTCAGGCGTAGCACAGGCTCAGCAGGAGAACATCAGACACCGACCCAGGACAGACGTCATCACAGGGTAGACCAAGAAGGAACCGGCAGGACAAGAGAGCGGGTGGCACCTGGGAAAAGGGCAGGGAATCACGGCAGGGGATATAGGTAGTTTCTGGACAGGCAGGTTTGTCACAGCAAGTGACCAAGGAAGTCTCGGGGCAGGCAGGTTGTCATGGCAAGTGACCAAGGCAGTCTCTGGGACAGGCAGGTTGTCACGGCAAGTGACCAGGGCAGTCTCTGGGACAGGCAGGTTGTCACGGCAAGTGACCAGGCAGTCTCTGGGACAGGCAGGTTGTCACGGAAAGTGACCAGGGCAGTCTCTGGGACAGGCAGGTTGTCACGGCAAGTGACCAGGCAGTCTCTGGGACAGGCAGGTTGTCACGGCAAGTGACCAGGCAGTCCCTAGACAGGCAGGTTGTCACGGCAAGTGACCAGGGCAGTCTCTGGGACAGGCAGGTTGTCACGGCAAGTGACCAGGGCAGTCTCTGGGACAGGCAGGTTGTCACGGCAAGTGACCAGGGCAGTCTCTGGGACAGGCAGGTTGTCACGGCAAGTGACCAGGCAGTCTCTGAGACAGGCAGGTTGTCACGGAAAGTGACCAGGGCAGTCTCTGGGACAGGCAGGTTGTCACGGCAAGTGACCAGGCAGTCTCTGGGACAGGCAGGTTGTCACGGCAAGTGACCAGGCAGTCTCTGGACAGGCAGGCATATACGACCTGATACGGTGGAGCCTCCAGGTAGGCTGCAGTCGGATGGCAGATGATCGCTCCCAGGAGAGCAGGCAAGAGCCGGGGATCTCTGCAGATGATGTCCGAACTTCCGGATGGAGCTGCAGTCGGATGGCAGATGATCGCTCCTAGGTGAGCAGGCAAGAGCCGGGGATCTCTGCAGATGACGTCCGAACCTCTGGAAGGAACTGCAGACGGATGGCAGACAGGCAAGCCGACAGGTAACAGACAGGTAACTGGAATCAGGAGCTGATGGCTGAAACAGAGTTAGACTGCACAGGAACAACAGGAACACGGATTGGATCTCAGAGAGTCAGGAACACAGACAGGAACACGGACTGGAACACAGGCATCGGACTCCGGACATCTGGTACCGATCAGCAGGCTCCGACATCAGGTAGAGATGGATAGGATCGGACATCGGAATGTCATCTGGAATAGCAATGGTCATCGGACATCGGATATCAGGCAATGGTCATCAGGGATAGGATCCGGACATCTGGCAGCGACCTGAAAAGGAACCCCAGCGGTCTGGTGCAAGCCCCGCCTAGCACAACGGGAGCTGGCCGGGGATTGCACAGAAGCTGAGCACAGAGTAACAGAAACTCAGCACACACCGGACTCCTTCTTCCAAGATGAACTCAGGTTATATAGCAAGGATTCACAGTCACTGGCACAGGGTTCTGGACACAGCAGGATTTCAGGAACATAACACATAGGACACAGTTCAGACAGTCAGGTACAGGATGCGATCCAGGATCAGGGGTTCAGGTAATTAGACACAGAAGGAACAGGCCTGGATATACAGCCTCCAGGAACGGCGATCTGGGTAATCAGCCCCCAGCATAGGCGGAAACACAAGACACAGTTCAGACATTCAGGTACCGGGTTAGATCCAGGATCAGGAACAAGAAACAGCAGGAACAGGGAATCAGCTCTCCAGAGCTGATCAACTTCAGAGCAGGAGCTGAACACACAACCACATACGGCTAGGTTCAGGGATTCAGTGTGGATTCAATGTGAAGCTCTGGCAACGCCCACTAGGGCTGAGGAACTTTATATATGAGCTGCTTCACAGCAATAGGCTGGAGCAGTAATTCTAATACACACCAATCCTCATAAAAGCAGACAGGTGTGGGCCGCGCCCCCTATGCAGAGCCAAACAACTCATCACAGAGGAACGCCTGACAGTGGCTGCTGCCACACACGTAGTAAATCATGCACCATTGCAGAGGACTTTGCAACCTACGGATGGTCTTCACAGCAGGCCAGGCGCCTGACAGAAGCTGCTGCCACACACGTAGTAAGTCATGCACCACTGCAGAGGACTTTGCAAGCTACGGACGGCTTTCACAGCAGGTCAGGAACCGCACATGCGGGCGGTCATGCAAAGCAGCGGAGCCACTCACGCAAGTACGGGTACGCAGCAGAGCCGGGAACTGAGCAGCATCCATATAGGTAACAGACAACAGTATCCCAGCTGGTTAGGGGGAAAGGAGCAAAAGGGTTAATGCAAAAGACATGCAGAGTAACGCTGGAAAACAAAGTACAGATAATACCAGCGTTACAGTATCCCCCTCCTCAGGCCCCCTCTTCTGAAGACCCAAGTAAAAAAAAATTCCCCAGAAAAATTCACTTGGGTTTGGCGGTAAGTCCCATAGTTCACAATATGGCAGCATAGTTAATAACTCGAAAAGTCCGAACCGCTGACCAAGCGGGGAATCGAGCCATCTAGTCCACCTACCGTGTGGGGACCAAGTAGTCTAGTTTCGCACATCAGGTGGAGCTTGGAGAAAGTCCTGCAGACCGCACATGCTCAGCGGAGTCCATGGCCAGAGCTTACTGTAGCGCTTCCCACGGCTGTGGGGCGCCGGGACATGGCATAGCTTGCCTAGCTAGCCAATGCTCCCACGCCGCCAGTCCACGACGACGTGAGGCATGGGTCCCAGATGTAAGAGAATGTGGACCCACTGGACCACGGAGGGAGACCCGGGCCTGCCCGGACTAGGGAAGGGCAGCGACCGGGATCCGTGGCAGCTGAGCATGTGGGCAAGGTGGCGACCTGCAGGGCTAGACAACACCGCACAACTTCAGGTAAGAAGAAACATAAAGTTTACTTAAAGAAACAAAGTACATAAACAGAAACATAAGACCGGGCTCCGATTCCGCACATCAGAGAAGGGTACACGACTCAGGATCACAGACGAGTGCTGGAGGACATCACGGGTAGATGCAGTCCAGGGTTATCTGGCACGGGCATACTTGGACGGCCTCTCTCTCAGGCCTTAGGCGTAGCACAGGCTCAGCAGGAGAACATCAGACACCGACCTCAGACAGACTTCAGACGATGGCGGGGTCCTCACGGGTTGATGAAGTCCAGGATCATCTGGCACGGGCATACTAGTATGGCCTCACTCTCAGGCCTCAGGCGTAGCACAGGCTCAGCAGGAGAACATCAGACACCGGCCCAGGACGAACGTCAGACGATGGCGGGCATCACGGGTTGATGAAAGTCCAGGGTCACTGGCACGGCATACTAGGACGGCCTCTCTCTCAGGCCTCAGGCGTACACAGGCTCAGCAGGAGAACATCAGGACACCGACCAGGACAACGTCATCACAGGGTAGACCAAGAAGGAACCGGCAGGACAAGAGAGCGGGTGGCACCTGGGAAAGGGCAGGGAATCACGGCAGGGGATATAGGTAGTTTCTGGACAGGCAGGTTTGTCACAGCAAGTGACCAAGGAAGTCTCGGGGCAGGCAGGTTGTCACGGCAAGTGACCAAGGCAGTCTCTGGGACAGGCAGGTTGTCACGGCAAGTGACCAGGGCAGTCTCTGGGACAGGCAGGTTGTCACGGCAAGTGACCAGGCAGTCTCTGGGACAGGCAGGTTGTCACGGAAAGTGACCAGGGCAGTCTCTGGGACAGGCAGGTTGTCACGGCAAGTGACCAGGCAGTCTCTGGGACAGGCAGGTTGTCACGGCAAGTGACCAGGCAGTCTCTGGACAGGCAGGTTGTCACGGAAAGTGACCAGGGCAGTCTCTGGGACAGGCAGGTTGTCACGGCAAGTGACCAGGCAGTCTCTGGGACAGGCAGGTTGTCACGGCAAGTGACCAGGCAGTCCCTAGACAGGCAGGTTGTCACGGCAAGTGACCAGGCAGTCTCTGGGACAGGCAGGTTGTCACGGAAAGTGACCAGGGCAGTCTCTGGGACAGGCAGGTTGTCACGGCAAGTGACCAGGCAGTCTCTGGGACAGGCAGGTTGTCACGGCAAGTGACCAGGCAGTCTCTGGACAGGCAGGCATATACGACCTGATACGGTGGAGCCTCCAGGTAGGCTGCAGTCGGATGGCAGATGATCGCTCCCAGGAGAGCAGGCAAGAGCCGGGGATCTCTGCAGATGATGTCCGAACTTCCGGATGGAGCTGCAGTCGGATGGCAGATGATCGCTCCTAGGTGAGCAGGCAAGAGCCGGGGATCTCTGCAGATGACGTCCGAACCTCTGGAAGGAACTGCAGACGGATGGCAGACAGGCAAGCCGACAGGTAACAGACAGGTAACTGGAATCAGGAGCTGATGGCTGAAACAGAGTTAGACTGCACAGGAACAACAGGAACACAGATTGGATCTCAGAGAGTCAGGAACACAGACAGGAACACGGACTGGAACACAGGCATCGGACTCCGGACATCTGGTACCGATCAGCAGGCTCCGGACATCAGGTAGAGATGGATAGGATCCGGACATCTGGAAGTGGTCATCGGACATCGGATATCAGGCAATGGTCATCAGGGATAGGATCCGGACATCTGGCAGCGACCTGAAAAGGAACCCCAGCGGTCTGGTGCAAGCCCCGTCTAGCACAACGGGAGCTGGCCGGGGATTGCACAGAAGCTGAGCACAGAGTAACAGAAACTCAGCACACACCGGACTCCTTCTTCCAAGATGAACTCAGGTTATATAGCAAGGATTCACAGTCACTGGCACAGGGTTCTGGACACAGCAGGATTTCAGGAACATAACACATAGGACACAGTTCAGACAGTCAGGTACAGGATGCGATCCAGGATCAGGGTATCAGGTAATTAGACACAGAAGGAACAGGCCTGGATATACAGCCTCCAGGAACGGCGATCTGGGTAATCAGCCCCCAGCATAGGCGGAAACACAAGACACAGTTCAGACATTCAGGTACCGGGTTAGATCCAGGATCAGGGAACAAGAAACAGCAGGAACAGGGAATCAGCTCTCCAGAGCTGATCAACTTCAGAGCAGGAGCTGAACACACAACCACATACGGCTAGGTTCAGGGATTCAGTGTGGATTCAATGTGAAGCTCTGGCAACGCCCACTAGGGCTGAGGAACTTTATATATGAGCTGCTTCACAGCAATAGGCTGGAGCAGTAATTCTAATACACACCCAATCCTCATAAAAGCAGGACAGGTGTGGGCCGCGCCCCCTATGCAGAGCCAAACAACTCATCACAGAGGAACGCCTGACAGTGGCTGCTGCCACACACGTAGTAAATCATGCACCATTGCAGAGGACTTTGCAACCTACGGATGGTCTTCACAGCAGGCCAGGCGCCTGACAGAAGCTGCTGCCACACACGTAGTAAGTCATGCACCACTGCAGAGGACTTTGCAAGCTACGGACGGCTTTCACAGCAGGTCAGGAACCGCACATGCGGGCGGTCATGCAAAGCAGCGGAGCCACTCACGCAAGTACGGGTACGCAGCAGAGCCGGGAACTGAGCAGCATCTATATAGGTAACAGACAACAGTATCCCAGCTGGTTAGGGGGAAAGGAGCAAAAGGGTTAATGCAAAAGACATGCAGAGTAACGCTGGAAAACAAAGTACAGATAATACCAGCGTTACAAACACTCTATACAACAACTAGTATAGCAACATCAGCATGTAAGTATAGAATAGATTTACCTGACACGATATCTGCTGAACTCAGGGTTAATCTTGAGGACTTGATGAGCTGAAACAGGAAAGAGGTGGACCGGGATCTAACCTGACCCTAAACTGGGGTCCTAACTAATCCCTCACCTTGGAGGTACTGATAATGGTTCAGAGGTCCAAGTCTCCAACCTAACCCTGTCTCCTATCAGACCCTGAACCCTGTAATCAGTCCTAAGAAGGATCCTGACTACCACCAAAGGGATATGGGCTGATCTTAGCTAAATACACAGATTAGACATATAAGACAGACAGGATAACACTCGCTTGCATACACACTCAAACACCAAAGGAACATAAATGGTCTGGGAAATAAACTCTAACCAAGTTGAGCTTAGAACAACTAAGGAGCTCACAACTAAAGTCTATACAGATTCATTCCTATCTGTGGTCTGCATGAAGGTTTCACTGACAACTCCCCAAGCAGACAACCAGGAATTTAAAGGAAACCAATCAACAAATAATCAATTGCAGCCGGGAGAAACTGCACCCAGTCCCAGCACCGAGCACAGACAGAATTAACTCCCTAGCTGCCAAACACAAAGAAACAGCAGCTCAGCTGTGAGAAGTCAAAATGTGCAACCGCGACGATCTTCGTGGCAATGCACACATGACACTGTCTCTATCATCTCTGTCTCTATCATCTCTGTCTCTATTTCTATGCAGCCGCACGCTCCAGTCTGAGTGCCAGCAGCAGTGCCGGGTGTTCATGCGAGAGACTCACACAAAATCGTGCAAGTTTCTCGCATGTGTGACTTCGGCCTTATACTCACCCTCCAGCGTCTTCACATAGTAGTTTACAGACACCACACTGGTCCCACAGCACCATCTCCTACCCGTAGCTTCCTACATAATAACATGCTATTATATATAATAACACCACATATAATAGTATGTTATTTATGTTATTAAATATTTTACCATTTTTGCTTCAAATATATTTTTCCCTATTTTCCACCTCTAAAACCTGGTGCGTCTTATAGTCCGGTGCGTCTTATAGTCCGAAAAATACGGTATATTTATTTCCTTTGTGTGTATAGGAACAACCCCAAAAAAAAAACAGAGAAAAAAAGGCAAATTGGACATAATTTCACACAAAACCGCCAACAAAGGAATGGACAAAATTGGTGGCACCTTTCCAAAATTGTGGGTGAACAACTTTGTTTCAAGCATGTGATGCTTGTTCAAACTCACCTATGTTAAGTAACAGATGTGGGCAATATTAAAATCACACCTGAAACCAGCTAAAAAGGGGGAGTAGTTGACTCAGTATTTGCATTGTGTGTGTCATACTAAGCATGTAGAACAGAAAGAGGAGAAGAGAATTGTCTGTGGACTCGAGAACCAAAATTGTTGAAAAATATTAACAATCTCAAGGTCACAAGTTCATCTGGAGCAAGTTAAGAGAAGAGCGACTAGAATGGTGACAGGTCTGCAAACCATGTCCTATGAGGAACGGTTACAGGATTTGCGAATGTTTAGCTTTCAAAAAAGAAGACTCAGAGGAGACTTAATAGCTGCCTACAAATATCTCAAGAGCTGTCACATTGTAGAAGGATCATCTTTATTCTCATTTGCACAAGGAAAGACTAGAAGCAATGGGATGAAACTGAATGGGAGGAGACACAGATTAGATATTAGAAAAAACTTTTTGACAGTTAGGGTGATCAATGAGTGGATCAGGCTGCCACGAGAGGTGGTGGTGAGCTCTCCTTCAATGGAAATCTTCAAACAGAGGCTGGACAGACATCTGTCTAGGATCATTTAATGAATCCTGCTTTGAGCTGGGGGTTGGACTAGATAACCCTGGAGGTCCCTTCCAACTCTACCATTCTATGATTCTGTGATCTCCAGAGATCTTGATTTTCCTTTGTCCACGATGCCCAACATAATCAAGAAGTTTACAACTCATGGCACTGTAGCTAATCTCCCTGGATGTGGATGGCAGAGAAAAATTGATGAAAGGTTGCAAGGTAGAATAGATCGAATAGTGAATAAACAGCCCCAATCAAGTTCCAAAGAAATTCAAGCTGTCCTGCAGGCTTAGGATGCATCAGTGTCAGTGCAAACTCTCCGTCAACATTTGAATGAAATTAATTTGCTGTGGCAGAAGACCCAGGAGGACTACACTGCTGAAACAGAGACATGAAAAAACTAGACTGCAGTTTGACAAAATGTACATGAGTAAGCCAAATTCTTTCATGGAAAGAGTCTTGTGGACAGATGAGACCATGAAAGAGCTTTTTGGTAAAGCACATCATTCTGTTTACTGAAAACGAAATGAGGCCTACAAAGAAAAGAACACAGTATCTACAGTCAAATTTGGTGTAGGTTCAAATATGTTTTGGGGTTGTTTTGCTGTCTCTGGTAACGGGTGCATTGACTGTGTACAAAGCATCATGATATCTGAAGATTACCAAAGGATTTTGGGTCGCAATGTAGTGCCCAGTGTCAGAAAGCTGGTTTGCATCCTAGGTCATGGGTCTTCCAGCATGACAATGACCCCAAAATACTTCAAGAAGCACCCAGAAATGAATGGAAACAAAGCACTGGAGAGTTCTGAAGTGACCAGCAATAAGTCCAGGTCTAAATCCCATTGAACACTTGTAGAGAGATCTTAAAATTGGTGTTGGGAGAAAGCATCCTTCAAACATACGAGACCTGGAGCAGTTTGCAAAATTACAGTTTAGAGGTGCAAAAACCTTGTTGATGGTTATAGGAAGTGATTGTTTGCAGTTAATTATTCCAAAGGGTATGCAACCAAATATTAGGATGAGGGTGCCAACAATCTTGTTGGCCCATTTTGGGGATTTTGTGTGAAATTATATCCAATTTGCATTTTTCTTGTTTTTTTGTGATGTTCAAATACACACAAAGAAAATAAAAGAGATGTAACAAAACATGTGTAATTGCAATAATTTTCTGGGAGAAATGCTTCATTTTTTGGAACAATTCCAAGTGTGCACCAGGGGGATTTACCACACCAGCCCCTTCCCTAGCTACGTCTAATTTTCGTTAATAAATTGCATTTGGGTTCACTTTCTTAGCCAAAATCCACATCACAAAATAGCCCCTGACACAAGTCATTGGTTCCTGTTCATTTGTGAAGATTTTGTTCTTTGCTCTTTTACCTAGATTGCTTCCTTTTCTTCTGTTTATGTTCTGGCAACTCACTTAGTAAAGACACTTTCAGTCAGCTCTTGCAGTGAAAGACCCGGGGCTTCCTGCAGAATAATTTTACCCCCATGTGGGGTGTTTTACAGTGAGAATCCACAGATCCCTTAAACAGGTTGTGTATTAAAAAGGGGTTATTAGCTATCCACTGGATAAGTGATCACTTGCCGATCAGTGGTGGTCTGACTGCTGGGTCCTGTACAGATTGGAAGATTGGGGAATTTTTCTTCTCAACAGGGAACTATTATCCCCGTTAGAAAATGGAGCAGCAGGTCGGAGCTGGACTGCCACACCATTTATTCTTTATGTGGCTGCTGTAAAAAAACAGCTACATAGGGAGTGAATGGAGCAGCAAGTTGAGTGTGCAACCTGCTGCTTCAATCAAAGTTCCCCGTTCTGCTGAAGGGTGAAGGTGCCAGGGGTCAGACCCCACCAATCAAAAACTTATCACCTATCCAAAGAATGATAAGTTGTTTTTAACGGACAACCCCTATAAACTCAAACCCCTGATATAGCTAACCCCTAAACCAAACGTAATGATCGTAAAGTGGATCCACATTTCTGCACAGAAGTATGGGTTTAACTGAAGATTACTCCTTCGTGATGAGGGCCAGTATGGCTATACTGACTTTCAACTAGATTTGCCAGAAACTGAAAATCACTCTAGTGCTTGTTCCTTTTCAGAAAATTCAGTAACCAGGCATTGTTTACTATGAAAGAGAAAACCAAGTTTTACTCACCATCCCAGGGTCCATTGCTGAGTTTCTGCTGTTGCTCCCGATATCTGGAACTGACGGCGGTGCTGATGTCGTGTCGACAGCACAGTAGTCATTCAGTGAGTTCAATGGCTGTTCCCGTGTAAATGGAACTCTCCAGAGATTGTGTCGGATCGTTGGTGATGGGAGAGTGTGTGACTATTAGGCAACCTTCAAATAAGTAGCGATTAGCAAGACAGGGAATCCCCTCTTATTATTAATCTATTAATATTATTCCAATAATTAATAGAGATCAATAAAATACTAATGCGAGTTATTAGCACAAGTCATTATGAATAAATCATAGATTTTGATTGCTGAATACTGCATCCTAGGAGACCTGATACGACTGTGGACCCAAGCAACAAACACAGAGCGCAGAGCAGCCTAGAAATAGACGCTTCCATACCTGATAGAGCCACTACCGGCGGGCAATCCTAATTACCATCACACCGCACAATATTAATATAGTCTGTTTGAATCAAACAGCTCTTTGTGTTTCAGAGAGTCCTGTCCTGTTGAATGATAATGATGAGGCCCGAGGCAGTGTACCTGAGAGGTGTTACTCCACGCATAGACTCCACGGGCTCATTCCACACATTTGTAAAACATTCCCAGAATCAAAGAAATTCTCCTTGCATGAAAAGTAAAACATAGAGAGTGATTTATTTCCCAATGAAAAAGGATCTTATCTATTTCTCATTGATTTATTGTCACTTACTGATTATTTATATGGACGCTAATGGCTGATGGAACCCGGAAGAGAAGCAGAGTAGTACTTCATGTACCTCTTATTATACAAAGGCAAAATTAATCTTAATAATCCAGATACATGATTGACACATTTTAGGCCAGGTGATATAAAACGAATAAGCCTGTACTGAAGACTGAACAAGAGCTTAGAGCTTGAGGACTATGTATGACATCAAAATATTCAAGGGGTTGTCCACTACGAGGAGCCCTGCATCCAATTAGAGTTGGCGTCACTGTCTCTGCTTTCGGGCGTATTAGTGATAAAGAGGAAGGGAATGTCAAGCAGCAGCTCTGTTGATTACCTATGACTGAATGCAGAGACAGTGATGCTACCGCTCATAGGGCGCAGGGCTCATGTGTCATAACAACTGAGCCCCAGGTAAAGCGAGTGCCGACACTGATGGGACAGCACCGGCACGGAAGGTGAGTATAAGTGTTTTGATTTTAACAGGGACAAACATTCATATTGAGAAGGGGTTGTCTTAGTAGTGGACAAACCCTTTAAGATGCCAAGTAGCCGGGGTATTATTGACCACAGCATTATTGACCTGTCTGTATTAAAAATGCTATTTACCTGAGAATATAGTAGTAATATGCAGGTAAATAATGTTTAAATCCTGTGTAGCAGGTTTACTAGAGCACTTCCATATAATACCGGTACTGGAAAAAACGGTACCAGTGCCATCTGTTTTTGAACAGTGTTCCATCAGTGTGTCATCAGTTTTTTTTTTCCGATCTGGTTTAAGAAAACTCAGTTCCAAAGCTTCTCCTATACTTTGCAATGTTAAACAAGTACAGCGCATGGATGCCATTCGCGTGCTGTATCTGTTTTACATGGACCCCTAGACTAGTACGGGTCATTGTCATCCATGCTGATGGTAAAAACAGACATGTCTCCTTGTGGTTTACACGGACACATGGTCCATATAAAAACCCAGACCTCAACCCAATCAAACACTTGTGGTTAGAGTTGAAGAAAATTCTGTATACATACCCAAGCGAGTGGACCAGTATGCACCAACTTAGGGAACATGTAGAAGAGATGGAGATCATGCCAAGAAGGATTCAGGTTGAAAGCCAAAGGTGGAATAACAAAATACTAACAAAATAATAAAAACACAAATTTAGATTTTTTAGGAGCAAAACAGTAACAATGCAGTGACATGACAAGAATCAGCATAACTAATCATATGCTAAATAGTTGCAAGTCAAATTTATGTATGAGATAGCCACGAGGATTGTCTATAAAATGATGGTAGAAGCAGTAGTGGATGGTGAGATATGGAGCCTGAAAGTCAAAAGTTCAAAACATTGTTACCCTTTTACTCGACAGTGTATACTGCAGGATGGGGTTTTGTATAAATGTGTTGAGAATAGAGATGTACTGCAGGAGATATACTCCTCTTCATACAGGAGGCCGAGAAGAGAGATATATTGCAGAAGGATCTGTACACAGGAGACAGAATAAGAATATTCTGCAGGATGGGGCTCTGCATAGAGGGGTTGAGATTAATTAGGTTTTTTTGATACTTGTTGCTGAGGCTTCAGTCATGTGAAACTGCTGCTCTGCTGATGCATGTGACAGAGAATTATCTTCTGCTGTTGTGTCAATAGAGTAGTATTTGCAGTTTAAAAAAAAACTGATCTGTCTGTAGCAGACAACAAACATATGGTACCTTTGCAGTTTGGTTGTGGAGGAGAGCAGGACAGTTGAGCTCAGCTGGAACCAGCTAATGATGTAAAACCACACAGGCAGCTATACTGATATAGAAGGTAAAGATAAAATTGATCAGGCAGTGCACTGTACAGGAGTAGAAAGAGCACAGAAGGATTAGGTGAATTCTAAACTTAGATTAGCCAATAACTCGGTGGTGGGACTATTGAGGAGCACACAGGAGGCGAGATGTGGGGAGCAGTGGAGGGTCTAAAGCACCGGAGAGAAAGAAATGCAGCTGGGAAATGTAGTTTTAGCTGACTAGACTAGGACTGCTGTTTCTGATTCGTTGAACCTGGATGCACAAATGGCAGATAAAGGTGAAAAAGGACACAACAAAAATAAACTTGAAAAGTAACTTTGTATTTACTGTGCTTTGTAAAAAATAATGCAATTCTGGGAATAACATTAATGTAGGGCTGCAGGTATGAAAAAAACCCACTTTGACATCTTTTGCAGGAACATCTAAAACTTTATGGGCCAAATTATATTTTTTTGTCAAATTAGTGAAACATTTGTAATTCTTCAAATAGTTGATGTACATAATTTCACAAAAGTACCAAATACACGACATTTTGGAAATCATAATCTACCTATCACAGGTAATTTCTTTTTGTTTATCACCCAAAATTGACGCCTTTGTTGCAGGAACTGTCAATAGATACTTTTTCAGCTGTTGATAGACCATTCCCTGAGCTCGTTGGGTGTTGTCATTCATGAGAAGCTGGATAGCTATATCCTACCACTACAAGATTTTTCTCTTTTTGCTGTCTTTCACTAATAAAAACCTTATTACCAGTGATCTACAGCTGAACATTATATTGGCCATTTTGGGAATAGACTAAAATCCATGCATGCTGAGAGACGAGCCTGACTAATTGGCAGCTTAAACTTGAAGTAACAGTATGATTGCTGCTCTGGTTCCCACCTACAGCTTCTTGTTCTTGATGATGAGAAATTTTGTGATAATAATCTTACAGGTATCATTTATTTGACTTTTGAACCTTTTTTGTCTTTATCAAATATGTGATTGAAAATCAAGTATGTTCTGAAGATAAAACAAGCGGAACTTCAATGCTCAGTAGAATCTGTGCAGCTAATAGAGCTTAGAAATCATTTTGTCTCTATTCACTTGCAAATGGAGACAACACCAACAAAAGGTACAATGTTTTTCAAACATTCATTGACTGATATTCTTTTATGTTTTAGGAATTGTCTTGTGAGTCTATTCTTGTAGGTCTTTTTTATTATTATGTGAGTCTATTCTTGTAGTCAACTGTAGAGCAATGGTCTCTTTGCTTTCCAGCTGTTTTCAAACTATAACTCTTAGCATGCTGGGAGTTGTAGTTTTGCAATATCTGGGATATCATAGATTGAAGACCACTCATGTAAAAGCTTGATTCTACTTTTTAATTTTCCTGTCAGCCAGGGCAAGGACAAGGGTAGGCACCCGCCTAGGGCACTGTCTTCTGCCTCCCTGAGGGGGGGCACACTTAGGGTAAAAAAATGTGCCATGGCTGTATGTTTGCGGCAGTTCAGTATCTTCCTCCCGCCGCAGACATTAAGCAGTGATAGCCAAGGCGCAGGCACAGAGGTGAGTGGTGTCACTAGTCACTCTCTCCTGTGTCCCGGACATCGCTCCCTCCCTGTACTCAGTTGTATTTGCATCTATAAGACGCACCATCCAGAGTACACTTCTGTACAGAAGGCAAGAGGAGACGGTGGCCGCAGTGTACAGGGAGCAGGGATTAGGTGAGTATAAGCCCTTTTTAATATTTTGACAATAAATGGGGGACATAAGAGAGTCTGGCTATGGGAACATATGTGGGGCTAGATATGGAAGGACATAAGAGAGGCTTGTTATGAGAGACATAAGAGAGGCTAGATATGGGGGACATATGTGGGGCTGGCTTTGGGGGACACAGAGCCGGCGTTAGGGGCAGGCAGGCTAGGCATCTGCCTAGGGCCCCAATTCCCCCTGGTACCCCCAGCCAGTGGCATGCTGCTAATAGTGGTACATCACATTGCCACCATGGATCCTGTGGGTCAAGGGGGCCATGTGCCAGTGCCGCCCCTCCCTGCATTCAACTGTATTGGCATAATGAATGCCACAGTTGAAAGCAATGATGGAGGAGAGAGCATCAGATGACACTCCTTCTCCCATCATTCCCCTCTGCTTTTGACGCAGTGGGTGTGCGATTACATCACTTGATCGCGCACCATGCTGTGATGGCAGTGAAGCTCTTGAGACACTCTGCAGAAACCAGAACAGCAGGGAAGCGAGGAGCAGAGGTGAGTATTGTATTTTTCTTTTATATGTTAGAATCTATTTAGTTTGACCATCCGCCATCTTGTTGTGGTTTTCTGGCTGCTGGTCTTTTTCCCCTGGTGCTCGGCCTGTCGTTGGTCAGGTGATTGTATCACCCTTTATTACCCTGCACCTGCCTCCTCCCAGTCCTTGCTGGACATCAGTGTTAATCCGCTAGAGTTCTGGCTTGGTGCTTTGATAACTTTTTGTATTTAACGTTGTCCAGTTCTGGGAACTCTAGTTCTGTTTGCTTAGTCATTTTGTTTTTCCTTTCGTTTCTGCAGTTTCCTCTATTTCCCTGCTAGGAGGTCACCTGTTTTTGTTCCCAGTCCCTAGGTCTTTCAAGGATTCCCTTCCCCCCATATTTAGGTCTTCGCTTGAGTCTAGACTAGGATCGTCGGTGGGTCTATTCGCAAGGAATAGGTCGCCCGCTCCATCGTAGGGATTGAGTCTAGTCCTAGTTCAGGGTCAGCTTCCCCCCACTCTATTTCTGAGTTGCAGACCCTTAACATTATATCAGTGAGTACGTGGTGGCCATAATACTGCTGGACTGTGGAGCTGCATTATACTCTATGGGGGGCTGCATTATAGTCTATGGAGTGGCTGCATTATATTCTGTGGGGGGCTGCATTATACTCCATGTGGGGCTGCATTATATTCTATGGAGGGCTGCATTATACTCTATGAGGTGGCTGAATTATATTCTATGCAGTGGTTGCATTGTACTCTGAGGAGGCTGCATTGTACTTTATGAGGGGGCTATACTGTACTCTATAGGGTGCCTGCATGATACTTAATGGGGTGGCTGCATTATACTCTGATGGGGTCTGCATTATACTCTGAGGAGTCTGTATTATACTCTGAGTGGGTCTGCATTATATTCTGAGGGAGGGCTGCATTATAATCTGAGGGGGGCTGCATTATACTTTGAGGGGGGCTGCATTATACTCTGACTGGGCTGCATTATACTCTATCGATGACTGTGGGGTGCATTATACTATATGGGGGCTGCTTTATACTCTGCCAGACTTTTTGGGAGTGCATTATACTATATGGGACCTGCATTATACTGTATTGAGGACTATCAGTAATGCATTATACTATGGGGAGTGCATGGTACTACATGGAGGGCTATGGGGGTGCATTATACTATATGGAGGACTGAGGACTTTACTGAGCTTAGGAGCTTAGTTCTGGTACTATATTAGCTATGCTTGGTTCTGGTACTGAATTGATGTTATTAGCTTCTGGTGCTATATTTATATGGTAAATTTGGTTCTGGTACTGTATACATTTGGTGTGCTTTGTTCTAATACAGCAAATAACCTAGTTCTGGTACTGAATTATTTAATTAATTAGCTTACTGGTTATTGAGCTTGGCACTTGAACTGTATCTAAATACCTGGCTTAGTTCTGGTATTTTTTTATGAGCTTCATTCTGATACTGTATTTATCTAATGAGCTTGGTTTTCATAGTGTATATCTGTAATTAAACAGTTCTGGTTCTGTATTTATTCACTGAATTTAGTTTTTGTGCTGTAAAGATGTATTGTGCTTGGTTCCATCACTGTATGTATTGTGCTTTGTTTTAGTTCTGTATTTATATACCCTGCTCAGGTCTGGCACTATTTGTATGGAGCTTGGTTAAATTACTTTACATATGTGCATAGTATGTATTTAGTTCAGGTACCATACTGATGTAAAGCATTTAATTCTGATACAGTAATGATGATGTACTGTGAATGGCTTTGGTACTCTATTTGCATATTTGTCTAGTTTGATTCTTCTGCTAAGCAAGATAAATGAAACTTTTCCCCTCTGACCAGTACATAATCTAATGGAATATGAACATCTATGATGCTAAATAGTGTGTAGAAATGTTTCCTATAGTGAGTAAGTGTAGCTAGGTATGTAATATGTATGTATGTCATCCATCCTATACATGCATGATACACAGATATCCATCACATATGGGCATAAAAGTTAATTTCTATATGTTACGCGGATAGTCTCAAACCACAATTTTTAATCTATTGTTTGAAAAAGGGATGCCATTTAAAAAAAAACCCCAAATACTATTAAGTAAGGCTTTCAGATTCCTTCTGCCCATTAAAACCATAATGGTATCAGATACTGGACAGAATCAGACTTAAACCTACTCTTCCATCCACTGAGCGAGGCCTAATTACCAAGGATCTAAACTTTTGTTACATGCGAATAAGGCTACTAGTGCCAGATGGACAGTCGCAAGATGGACAAGTGCTCATGAGTCATGATCTCTTACCCTTGTCTCCCCCTGGGTCTTGATTAACAGCTGATGCTTTCTCTTATGTTACGTTTTCTGAAGTTAAGAAGATCATTAATTAAAAAACCAAGGGGAGAGTCACTGGGCAAGGTTTTGCTAAGGAGACCCTAAGCTTAGGTCCATCTACTGGGCACTTGTAGTTATAAACTTATTTGCAAATGTGATAAAAGTTAATTTTCTTTACAATTTGACTTCTCTCAAAAAGCAAAAATACTATAGGTAATATTCTACATGTGTTTTGGTCCACAACAGAGCGCTAGTGTTTATATAATGAATGATTATCAACTTTTCGGAATTGTTTTATCCAGGAGAATTGTACTTGTTGTGGTTTTTGCACAAACATGTCCCTTCATTTCTAGACCTCATCCTATTGCATCTCCTTTGAAACTGGGTATGCCAGGGCTTGGAATCATGGCAAAGAAAGGGAGCAATGCCATGTGAAATGTTTGTGTGTTACCTCAGTGTTATTCCAACACTTTAGTGAATCTGGGAGAGAACCCACATTTTTGAGCAATGCTGGACTTTCCAGTAGAGTTGGGAGGTGAGATTTAATGGAAAGGAAAGGATCTGACAGTTTCCTTTTCGCATCCATCATAGGAATACTGGAATACTGTGTCCAGTTTTGGGCACCACATTTTAAAAAAGACATCAACAAACTGGAGCAAGTTCAGAGAAGAGCCACCAGAATGGTGACCGGTCTGCAAACCATGTCCTATGAGGAACGGTTGCAGGATTTGGGAATGTTTAGCTTGCAAAAAAGAAGACTGAGAGGAGACTTAATAGCTGTCTACAAATATCTCAAGGGCTGTCACATTGTAGAAGGATCATCTTTATTCTCATTTGCACAAGGAAAGACTAGAAGCAATGGGATGAAACTGAATGGGAGGAGACACAGATTAGATATTAGAAAAAACTTTTTGACAGTTAGGGTGATCAAGGAGTGGAACAGGCTGCCACGAGAGGTGGTGAGTTCTCCTTCAATGGAAGTCTTCAAACAGAGGCTGGACAGACATCTGTCTGGGATGATTTAGAGAATCCTGCTTTGAGCAGGGGGTTGGACCAGATGGCCCAGGCGGTCCCTTCCAACTCTACCATTCTATGATTCTATGATTCTATTGAGACTAAAGCAATTCTTGTTTATGATACAAAGCTCCTACTTCAGTAATGACAACAGCAAAATATATTCCATTTCCATTTTTAATCTCCTTGAACCCAAAGCATTTGCTTTCTCGTTCTCTCCATATACACGGTACCAGCTCCGACTAATTCATTTGGCGTCTTTGTTGTATAAGCGCAGAGAGCAGTTGTGTTGTCAAAAGGGCGACTGTGTAATGGAAGCTGGAGGCTGCGCTGGAAACCTTGACATTTTAGTGGATACATTCCCAGGCCTTGTTTCAATTGCATTAAGCAAAATCCCAAGCTAAATACAGTTTTACAAGGGAAAAAATAAAAGGAATACAGAAAAAAGATGATCCACCTTCCTCCATACAAAACAAAGTGGAATCTTCTCTTTGTGTTTCCTAAACAGTAAATGGAACCCTGAACAATAGAGCTTGCTGTTCCTCTCATCATCCATATAATTAAATTGCGATGTGTTAAACTGCGTTAATTCAATCGGGGGGAGGCACTCCCATCATTCTCAACTGGTGTAACTAATTTTCTGTAGCTGTCGGACTTTTTATTCTCTGCAAACATACAGCTAATAGCTCATTCAGATGAATGGATTAAACGTCCGTGTGCTGACCGTATGCAAAACATCTAGCTTGAGGACAGCTCACTCACCAACGCAAGTCAATGTGGTAGTTCACGTAAATGTTATTACACACAGACCGAGGGTCTTCGTGTAAAAAATCATAGCATGCACTCCTTTGATCTGACGAGTTTATTATGAATCAATGGGTGCGTAAAAAATAGATCAAATACGGTTCATCATCCATATGTCATGCATTTTTCACATAAATTTATAAAGATATGAAATTGTGTATTAAATTGCTCATGTAAGAAATGGATGCCATACAGTTACAAAATGGACATTCGGATAGAATAGAGATGTAAAAAAACAACACATTGATGTCAAATCAATTGTACCACAACTGAAAAATTGTTATTTTTTTCTGGATGTAAAAAGGATAACTGAAAATGCTCGCGTGGACCCGGCATAAATGCAGCATACCATAAAGGCTGGTTTATTGACATTGGAGCCCTGATTGGTCCCATCACCTTATCTTGTGATTGGCAAGGACACCCGTTTAAATAGGAAAAAGATAGAGATGGTTATGGTACGGGATGGACTTGGAAAAAAAATAGGCTTTTCTATCCTGTGTGGCAAAATTTGATGATCACCTTTACTATATGGTGGTAAGGAGGACCTATTAGAATGGATTTTCTAGAGGAACTGGATTGTTGAGAAACTTAGGGATAGGCAATTGCGCCAAAAATTATGGATAGGCACGTGGAAGAAAAAAATATAAGGCTGTTTTGTGTTAGATGCCAATACATGGTGATTCAAAAATGTAATCCTCTATTTTCCTATTGGGTGGTAGGACCCCCATGCAGAATGCGCCTGTTTAGAAGAACAGCATTGTTGACATATAAGTGTGCATAGTATTTCCCTGAAGGGAATACAAGGGTATGGATGGGGACGCAAACATCAGATACTAGGTGGTAAAACCCAGTACCCTAGAGGTGAGGGCCAATTTTACTGTTCGCCATAGAAACCCCTTTTTTAGTGACTCTCATCGGGTGCAGCCATACTTGATCATCCTTAAATTTTCACATATATAACGAAAAGTTCTACAAATATCACATATAGTTTGTGTTTCATTCCATTTTCAAGAAGATTGGTGGCTGACTGTGAATAGAAACCTCACTAGCAAATGTGCTGCTTACACCGGTACATGTCACATTACAGTGGTATTGGATCTCATATTTGTAACTGGTCAATCATGCTTGTGGTTTGGACATGTTATAAGTGCTTATCAATCCCTGAAAGTAAATAATACATTTTCTATTCACTGATGGCAAGGAGAGATCTTGAAAATATTGGCCTGTGTCCAATATAGTTCCACGAAGTTCTCGTAAAAGCCAAGCAATGGAATTAGATCTGCCCATTTCCACTAACACAGGGCTAATGTACCCGATTCTTGATAGATCCAAACTCTTGGTCCCACCTTACCTTTTGGATGTTCATGTTATATCTTGTGGAATATTCCACTGGGGGTTAATCCAAGGAGTGAAAATAATTGTCCTGTTGAACTGGCCATCTGAAAGGTGAGGAAAGTGGGGAGACGTCTGTTTGTGACATTTGTATGAACTACAAATTGCAAAAAATGGAAGCTCTTTCTGAGCGTCAGCAGGACTGGATGTGTGGTAGTTAATACAGAACATTAGATCATATGAAAGATTGTTTGTCTTTATTATTAAATAACATTTAACTTACCTCGATGTGGAGACTGTGACCTTTCTGAAGCTTCTATTTGCTGCACTTTAATGGGAACATTATAAATGCCAGGAGAGACCGCAGAACAAGGACAAGCCGAGACTCAAACAAATTAAAGTTTGATACAGCAGGCAGAGGGGGGCGATTGTTGTGTATCTCTGTACACATTGTCTGCTGTTATATTACTTTTCTATCACAAGCCTGACATTCACGATGCTTAAGACATATGAGTGGCCTTTTCGACTGAAAATTTAGCCTTAAAGTCATCTAATTGTGGGCGTTTTCTGACCTCAGCTAAACCTGGATGCCCTGGTGGCAGAATGGCTGGCAATGTTTGCTTCCTAAACTCCAGGAAAGGTTTAGTTTGACATGAAAGGATGAATTATTGTAGGAACTTGCAAGCTGAAGCTGGGTAAACATCTTACTCTTCATTTCATAAAGGGGTTCTACAGCCCTGCTCTCCATCACAATCTGGCATCGATTGTGGAGGCATGCTGCTGAAAACTGGGTATGAGCACGATACCTAGCGGGCAGCAATTTACCCAGTGAGTGTGCAGCAGCTTTTCACCACATCTGATTAGGTTAGAGCATTTCCAAAATGCAGTTCTTAGAAGTAATCTGTCAGCACAAAATGACTGTTCAAACCAAGCATGGAAGATTGGTGTACCATTGGTGTTGCCGAGCTTCTCCTCTACTTGTTTTCCACTTACTTTCGTCCTTCTCTGGCTGCAATAAATGCCAAACAAGTAGGTGGTAAGGTGCATTCTCTTATTGGCCACATGATGGGTGCATGAAGCATCTGTGTTTGGTTTGAACTGTAATTTTGTGCTGACAGATTCCTTGTAAGGAAGCAGGTAAGGGTCCTAATATGCACTGGTTCATACCTATGAAAAGTTGCACAAGGAAGGACAACCAGTAGCAAGGTCATGAATATACAACACTGAAAAATGCATGTGGGGTATAAAGGTTAGCTTCTCTTACTTGCTCTAACAGAAGAACTAATGCAGCATAAACCAAAGTGGCAAGGTTAAAGTGTTTGGCCGGTCTTCAGTTCAAGTCTGCAGTTTCTCTATCACGACTCTCTGCGCTGTGTGGATTTTCGTGCTGGGGTCTGGAGCGGGTGGTCATGTGACCGCAAGCTGGCAATTTGCATAGTGCAGGCCACATTCCAACAAGATGGTATCCAGCCTTGCTCAATACACTTGCATAGAGTGAGTCCTCAACCATCAAGTTGGCACGTGACCACATGTACTACTGTATGTAAATCACATACTTGCGGTCATGCGTCCGAGCACGATGTGAGGATACACACAGTGTTGGACTGAGCAGCCAAGGGCACACCAGTAAACAACTCCAGGGCCCCACCTGTCAGCTACATGCACATATGACATTATCATAGCATTATAGAATGTTAGAGTTGGAAGGGACCTCCAGGGTCATCGCATCCAACCCCCTGTACAATGCAGGATTCACTAAACCATCTCAAACATGTCTGTCCAGCCTCTGTTTGAAGACTTGCTCTGAAGGAGAACTCACCACCTCTCATGTTAGCCTGTTCCTCTCATTGATCACTCTCACTGTCAAAAAGTTTTTTCTAATATCTAATCTGTATCTTCTACCTTTCAGTTTCATTCCACTGCTTCTCATGTTTCCATGTGCAAATGAGAATAAGGATGATCCCTCTACATTGTGACATCCCTTCAGATATTTGTAGACGGCTATTAAGTCTCCTCTTAGCTTTCTTTTTTGCAACTAAACATTCCCAGATCCTTTGACAGTTCCTCGTAGGACATACTTTGCAGTCCACTCACCATTCTGGTCGCACTTCTCTAAACTTGCTCCAGCTTTTCAATGTCTTTTTTAAAATGTGGTGCACGGAACTGGACACAGTATTCCAGAAGCGACCTGACCAAGGAGGAGTAGAGGGGGATAATTACTTCATGTGATCTAGACTCTATGTCTTTCTTAATATATCCTAGAACTGTGAACTTTTTTGCTGCTGCATCATACTGTTGACTCATGTGCAGTCTGTGATTTATTAGTATACCCAAGCCCTTTTCACACGTGCTCTTGCTTAGTTCTATTCCTCACATTCTATAGATGTAATTTTCGTTTTTCTTGCCCATATGTAGAATCCTGCGTTTCTTCCTGTTACATATTGATGCTATTAGTTGCTGCCCATTTTTCAAACTTATCAAGACCCTTCTGAATCCTTTCTCTGTCTTCTCTAGTGTTAGCTATACCTCCTAGCTTTGTATCATCAGCTTATTTAATTAGTTTACCTCCAGTTCCCTTTTCTAGATCATTTATAAAAATGTTCAACAACACTGGGGCCTGGACAGAGCCTTGTGGTACTACACTTAAAACACTGTTCCAATTGGATATGCAACCATTTATTACCACTCTTTGAGTATGATTACTGACCCAGCTATGAATCTACTGAACTATAGCCTTGTCAATCCCATACTTGGTCATTTTTTCAATATGGATAGTATGAGATACTTTATCAAATGTTTTGCTGAATTCGAGATATACTATATCTTCCCTGATCCACCCAGTCAGTGATTCCATCATAGAAGGAAATTAGATGAGTCTGGCATAACTTGTTTGCTGCAAACCCATGCTGGCTGTAGTTAATTACTGTATTCTTATCAAAGTACTTACATACATGGCTTTTAATAATTTGTTCAAAGATTTTTCCTGGTATAGCTGTAAGGCTCACTGGTCTGTAATTTTCTGGCTATGTCTTCTTTCCTTTTTTGAAGATAGGGTCAACATTTGCCCTTCTCCAATCTTCTGGGACGTCTCTTATTTTCCAGGATTTTTCTTTTATATTATTTGGTTAATTGAGTGCTGACTGTCAACTAACTGGGAGAAAGAGGGCACCTGGATGTACTATGGAAAGAAGGAAAACCAATGGAGAAAATGTTCTGCTGGGAAACCTTGAGTTCTGACATTCATATGGTTGTGGCACATACAATAACACCACCTGCCTAAATGTTGTACAGTCCAAAAACAATGGTATTGCAATGGTATTCCCTAATGGCAATTGTCTTTGGCTTCAAATTCCTTTGCTCCTAATATTATCAAGCATCTTTGGAAAATGCTGAAAAAAAAGTTTGATCCATGGTGGCTTCATTTCATAACTTATTGGGCTTAAAGGATCTGCTTCTAATATTTCCCAGGAAGATTCCACAGGGCACCTTCAGGAGTCTTGATGGGCCGCAACTGTTTTTTTCGGCATAATGGGTAACATATAAAATAAGAGAGTGGTAGTTTTAATATTATGGCTAATATATAAATAATGCTCTTACAAAATAAAGTGTTCTGAGACAGAGACAGATCTCAAAAGTGATGTTCAGCAGAAGAGGAACCTTGTTAACTTAACAATGTAAATTTTCTGAGAACACAGGTTAACAAAATGTTCAGAAATCTGTAATGAATGGGAAATGTATGGAGATTTCTTCTCCTTCTGGCTGGATAATGATAACTTATCTGTTGCTTTCATCTGTATTGTTGTTTAATTGCATAGTGAGAACATCAGAGGTACACTTCCACAAGTGTTTTCACCCACATCCACCGTGTGTGATTATAAATCACATTGCTTCAAAAGAAACCATATTTAACCCATTCATTCACTTGAAGGATGCGACTATATCAGACAATTAAAATACAGACTAAACTCTTAATGCATGTACAGAAAGATTAAAGTGATGGTTTGCCTTTTGATTGTATGAAAATGTGATTCCTTTTAAAAAATACATTGCTTATTTTAAATTAAACCCCAGGTTACAGCATACTCCAGAGCTAAACTCACTATTTTGCTGGTGGAGTAATTGTGTATGTACATTACATTCCTTAGGCCTCTTTCACACATCAGTTTTTTGCCATCAGTCACAATCCGTCGAATTTTTTAAAAAACGGATCCAGCTGCTGGATCCGTTTTTTTCTCATTGACTTGTATTAGCGATGGATTGCGACGGATGGTCTCACGTTTCATTCGTCGTTTGCCGGATCCGTCGAAAATTGTTTGTCCGGCAGCCGGAGAAGACGGACAAAGGAATGTTTTTTGTGAACGTCAAAAAAACGGACAGCGACAGATCCATCGCCGTCCTTCTTTTGCTAGAATGGAAGCCTATGGGCGCCGGATCCGTCAAATGATGGAATACGGCGACGGATCAGCTGCATCACATCTAATGTGGTGTACCTAATTATATGTACTAAATGTCCAACTGGGGGTCTGTATGTGGGGGAGACCGGGCAAAAACTGAGAACAAGGATGAATTCTCATCGCCACACAATAAGAGAAAAAAGAATGGATCTACCTGTGGCAAAACATTTTTGCTCCCCTGATCATAGCTTGCTAGATATGAAAATACTTGTACTCAGAGGCAATTTCACATCTCTGAGACAAAGAAGAATTTACGAATACAAATTGATGGTGACCTTTGACACTCTTAATGCTGGAATGAACCTATCACATGGATTTATGGCCTACTACATCAATTAAGGAATTTACTCCAAATACCCTGTGAAAACATCACAAAACATTACCAGACCCCAATCAGAGGGTAATAAAACTTTCACACTCCTTATCTATAAACTGTTCCAAAATTTATGCTCATCCCTCTGCCATAATGACTATTCTGCTTCACGTCACTTGTCCTACCTATTGCATTTTTTCTGTGCTATTTTGTGTATAAATATGTGATTCTTCAGATGTTGTATTAGTCTATGCCTGATGAAGAGACCTGAGTAGTCTCGAAAGCTTGCAATTTGTTACCATCTTTTCAGTTAGCCATTAAAAGGTATCAACCACTGAGGACTCTCAACTCTAAAAGTTTTTTTAACTGAACATTCTCGGATCCAATTGCCAGCCCCCAAGTAGGAAAGGTACCTGCCTCAAATATTGGTGAAAACATATATACAGTCTATATATGATTATATATATATATATATATATATATTCATACAGATATAGATAGCAGAATAGGTGAAAGTGCAATTGTCGGCATCTGTAAAATCATTACAGAACTCGACAGGATATGAGACATGGTTTACATACAGTAAACCATTGCATATCGGTTATTTTTTTATATGTCCCTCACTAATAATGTTAGTAGTGTGTGTGTGTGTAAAATTTTGGAGCTGTAGGTGTTAAATTAATTCACTGAAAAAACTGGCGTGGGCAAGCCAGTGACTGATGGCAGAAATGAATAACCTAGAGAGGGACAAATCTGCCCCCAGCCACCCCACAAAAAGGCGCATCTGTAAGATGCACCTATTCTGGCACTCTCTCTCTTCCCATTGCCCTGTGGCGCTGGCATATGGGTAATAAGGGGTTAATGACACCTTGCTATTGCAAGGTGACATTAAGTCTGATAAATAATGGAGAGCTGTCAATAAGACAACTATCCATTATTAATTCACTAGTCTGAAAGGGTTAAAAAAAACACACACACATTAAGAATGAAGATTTTTAATGAAATAAATAAACACACATTTTTGACATCTTTATTACAATCCCATTCCATTATCAAAGCCATCGATCTCCTAGGAAAACTCCAAAATAAAAAAGCAACAATATACCCATACCTGTCCGCCGTACAGTCGAGTCCCAAGCCGCAATCCATCTGAAGGGGTTAATTAGTTTACAACTGGGAGTGTTTACAAAAGGTATACAAGATATTATAAAGTGAGACAAATTACAATATACACAAAGCAATTATGAAATAAAAAGGATGAAAGATGAAAAAACATACAGTGATCTTATATCATTCCATGGTAAGCCATGCGGCAGGGAGGAGAGGCATACGTCCCAATGCATCTGATCAGGAGGCACAGTCTCTGGTAGGTGACTTCCCAGGCAAAGAGAGAGAGAGATGGAGGTGTGAGGGGGGATCACAGCTGCATGTCATGTGCAAGACCAAAAGATGTAGCAAAGCTCAGTGTGTGTGACAGACCAATAAAACTTACTTCATATTTCATGACATTTCCCCCTTTTGGACTGCGCTATAGAGGCAGGACCTCTCGGTACTCCTCCATGCGCACCTTGGAAGGCTCGCCCCAGCGGGACAGCCCATCTACATTGCCGTGCTCGCTGCCTTTTTTATGTCTAACGGTAAAGTCGTACTGCTGGAGGGCAAGGATCCAGCATAGCAACCTTCTGTTGGTACCAGACTCGATGTGCAGCCAGCTCAGGGGTTTGTGGTCACCACAGTGAAGGTGCGACATTACAGGTAGGGCTGCAAATGTTGCAGTGCCCAAACCATGGCCAGACACTCCTCTATGGTGGAATAGGCCACTTCCCTCAGCAGAAGCTTCCTGCTCAGGTACAACATGGGGTGCTCTTGGTTCCCCAAGTTGACCTGGCTAAGCACAGCACCGAGGCCAAACTCGCTGTGTCAACTGCTTTTAACACGGGAGAGTTGCTCAGGGCTGTTTTTAAAGCCTGGAATGCCACGTCACAGCCATCTGTCCAGTTTACTGTCTGGGGTAGCTTCTTCCTGGTGAGGTCCATCAAGGGCTTTGTGAGGCTGCTATAGTTCTGAACAAAGCACCTATAGTACCCCGCAGTGCCCAGGAAGGACATCACCTGTTTCTTGGTCCTTGGGGTGGGACAGGACACGATAGCGTCCACTTTCCCAGGCTCTGGCCTCATAGAACCCCTGCCTACCTGGTGCCCCAGGTAGTGGACCTCACTCATGCCCATCTGGCACTTTCCCTGCTTGATGGTCAGGCCTGCTTGACAAATACCCTTGAACACCTCCGGGAGATGCTGAAGGTGTTCCTCCCAGAAGAGACTGAAGATGGCAATATCATCCAGGTATGCCACTGCTTACTTCTCCAGTCCCTGAAGCAGGCGATTGACCATCCGCTGGAATGTGGCAGGGGCATTCTTCATGCCGAACTGCATGACAGTTGGCTCGTACAGTCCAAAGGGGGTGATAAAGGCGGACTTCTGCGCCTCAGGGTTCAGGGGAATCTGCCAGTATTCCAGACTCAAATCCATGATGGATAGGTATTTTGCATTTGCTAACACTCAAGCAGCCTTGATGCGCGGCATTGGGTGCACATCAGAGGCAGTGACGGCGTTGAGCCTCCTGTAGTCTACGCATAACCGGTGGTCTGATCCTTCTTTGGCACTAGGACTACAGGTGAGGCCCAATCTCTCTTGGACCATTGAATGACCCCAGCTGCAACATCTTATCAATCTCCTGGCACATAACATGCTGCACCTCGTTGGAGATCCGATAGGGTGTCCGCCATAGTGGGGCATGACTACCAGTGTCACTTCGTGGACCACTATCTCAGTCCTTCTGGGTCGGTTAGTAAACACGGGTTGAAAGCGTGCCAACACAGTTCGCAGCTGCGACGCTGGAGTTCGGATAGCAAGGGCTTACCTCCAAGTCCTAATGTCCAGGAGGGTGTCTTCCTTCCATCCTTGACATGTTGCAGACCGCTAGGATGCAGGCTTCACGTTCATGATGAGCCTTCATCATATGACGTGAAAGGTCTGCGCCTACCCGAGCGTGGTCAAGATTGACACGTAGGTAACTGGGTTGAGCTGTTAGTACATGATGTACTGGCCTTCCCAGGCTGCCTGAAGCTTATCTTTTGGTACGGGGACCAGCACCCACACCTTCTGACCCACCTGGTAGGTAGCTCTCGGGCGTTCTGGTGGTACCAGTGCTTCTGGTCAGCCTGAGCCTGCGTCATGTTGTCATGCACCAACTGCGTCAAGGTCTGCATCTTTTCGCGGAAGCTCATGACATAATCCACAATGGACACCTGAAGGGGTCAGCTCTTCTTCCCAGGATTCCCTTACCAACCCAAGGGGTCCTCAGACTCGTCCGCCATACAGGAGTTTGAAGGGGGAAAACCCTGTTGAGGCCTGCGGAACCTCTCCTTAAGCAAATAACAGGTGTGGGAAGTACCGCTCCGTCTCATCCTTGGGTCTCAACCAGCATTTTAAGCATCTGTTTGAGGGTATCATTGAAGCGCTCACACAAGCCATTGGTTTGGGGGTGATACGCACTCAATAACAGATGCTTCACCTGCATTTTCTTACAGAGAGCCTCTGTTAGACGAGACATGAATTGGGTCCCCTGGTCAATAAGCATCTTACTGGGAAATCCTACTCGTGAAAGATGGCCAACAGTGCATCTTCCACCTTATCTGCCCCAGTTGAGGACAGAGCCACTGCCTCCGGGTACTGGGTAGCATAGTCTACCACAGTGAGGATGTATTCCTTTCCCGATCTGCTGGGGACGGCCAATGGGCCCAAAATGTCCAGAGCGATCTGCTGGAAATACTCCTCAATCACTGGCAAAAAGATCAGGGGAGCCTTGGGGACAGGCCCAATCTTCCCCATTTTTTGACAGGTGATACAGGAGAGGCAGTAGTTTGTCACATCTGTCCCTATCTTGGGCCAATAGAAGTGTTGAGACAGCCAGGCCTTAGTTTTGCTGATCCCCAAGTGTCCAGCGAGTGGAATCTCATGGGCAATCTGCAACAACTCACCCCTAAATTGGTATTGGACAACCAGCTGTCTTTCCCTCAACCACTCCTGTTGGGATTTACCGGGAACTGTCTCCCAGTACAACCTTCCTCGTTCCCAGAACACCCTCTCCTTATCCGACTCAGAGGTGGGTTCCTGGGCGAGGCCTCTCAAGGCCTCCAGGCTCGCATCTGATTGCAGAGCAGCCTGGAACTCCTGGCTGGAGGCAGCCAGAAGTGACGTCAAGGTTCCTTCCTCGGGGGAACCCTCTGGGACCTGCTCTGGGTCCCCCTTATTTCAGCCAACCCTCTGACTGAGGAGGGTCCAGAAGGCAGGACGTTACCTACATTCTGGGTGTTCTGTCCCCACATGAGTTGAATGGAGGTGTAGTTGATTGGGGCTGGGAGAGATTCCTAGCTTCCGTTTCCTCAATGCAGAGCAGACAGGACCAATGTTGTTCGGCGTCCGGAGAGATGATGCATATTAAAGATTGTGCAGTCCAGATTGTTTATTTGGAAACCTGGACATACAGCATATGATAGGTAATACAATATTTCTCCATAAATGCAGGTGTGAGCGACAAACGTGATAGAGAACAGCAAGAGTGTGTGGTCAAAAACTGATGCCTTTCACAGCTCGGTGCAAGCGTGTCTCTCCCATAGAAAGTGAAACTAGAAATGACATGGCTTCCAGGAGGAAGAAGAAGCCGTGACCCCTGAATCGGAAGTGGAAGGCATGTTCAAGAATTAACTTATTACAAACTGCTATGCAGAAAATACCATTAGGTGGCAGCAGAGCAGCATGTAAGAACAGGTATTATGCATTAACATGAAAAATACAATGCATCAACCAGCCAAACGGAACAGCACACTGGGCACTCTCACTGCGGGTGACAGCGGCTACGTAGGCTGTCTCCCTGGAGCTTTCCACAGACCAATCAGCCGGCGCTGCTATGGGTTCTACTTCCCCGTCCACCCCCAATACCTCAGGAGCAGTGCTAAATATGGAGAAGTTAACTTTCTCATGGTTACTAGTCAGTTGCACGGCATCACCTTCCTCATCGTTCCCGTGCATCTCCCCATCTCCCTTAGCACTGTCGCTTGTTCCTGCTTGGGGTTCCTCAACCACCTCACCCCGCAGAGTGATGTGGCTGAGTACTCCTGCCCCTGTAGACACATCATCATTCTCAGAGAAATGGTTATCAGGTAAAACATCATCAGGTAAAGCATGCAATTTCACATCATTATCCTTAGCATTAACATTACCCTTAGTATCAGATTGGGGAGGGGGGTCAGGGACGTAATATGCAAGCATTCTCCCCAAATCAGTCCCCAACAAAACGTCGGTGGACAAGTTCTCAGACAACCCCACTTCACCCTGCTCCTGGCACCCCACACGATGAAAACCCGAGCCATCGGCAAGGGACAGCGGACGCCCCCAATCCCGGTGACAGTCAGGGTTTTCCCCTAATTAATCTCTTCAGGGGCTGCCAGTTCGGGTCGGATGAGGGTCCGTTCAGCCCCAGTGTCCTTGAGACCTCTAGCAACATGGCCACCCATGCGGACGTTCTGCACATTGTCACAGACCCTCCCAACCACCCCACCCACCAAAAGAACTGCTGCATTAGGCCCTGATGCCTTGTCTGGGGGTTCTTTTGCTTCTCCGGACAGGTGTCACTGATGTGTCCAGTCCGATGCCAGGAAACACCTGCGAAGGTCTCATGTGGGCCTGTGTTATGATTCGGTAGCCGAGGAGGACAGTGGCAAAAATAGACAGACAACCAGACACCGGAGAGGTTGGTAACTAGCGGATTGCAGACCCCTAAACTGACCGCACAACTAGAAGCAGCCGTGGGACGTGCCTACGGTGCCCTAGATGCCTCGACACAGCCGGAGAGATAACTAAGCCTAAAGACAGAAAGGGGAAAGCTAACTGCCCCGGAGTAGAGACCCCAAAGGAATAGTTAGCCCCCAAACATATATTGGCGTTGAGACAAGATGAAATACAAACACAGACAGAAAATAGAGTTAGCAAAGGCTGGAGCCCAATCTGTCTAGATAGCACAGGACAGGAAAGAATACTGTCTGCAATCCGGCAAAAACTCTAAGAAAAACTCCAACACGTTCTGATATACAAAAATACTGAAACCACACGGTCTCTCCCCCGCTAGATCAGAACTCCGATGTAACTGGTAGCAAATAAGCGGATATAGATATAACAGGGAACTGAAAATACAAAACAATAGCAAATAAGAAACAGAGGCAAGCACAGGCCCCAGCGGGGGAACCTGGCTGTACGAACTCCAAGGGGCAGAAAACTGAGATAGACAAAAATGAATGCCAAAGAAATAAACAGCAAATAACTTATCTGAAAGTTGCAGGACAAGCAGGAAGCAAGCTGACTTCCAAATGGGACAAGGAAGAAAAACTAATCACCGGCGAGGATCATGGGAAGGTTACTCCCTTAAATCTCCCCAGTCATCAACACCAAATTTCCAATCATCGCTCCCAGCTGATGAACCTCTGTCAGCCAAAGCAGCTTCATTACTATCAGCAGCCACAAGAGAGAGCCCAGGCTCAGAATTCAAATCCAGAGCATTCACAACAGGAATGGTATTGGCAAAGCGGACAGGGCCTCCGGTGAGTCAGCTGGCAGGGGATCTGGGATTGGTTGATGGCTTACCCCCTCTCCAGCTGGCAGTGACTGGCTTCCGCATCTCTGGTTTTCGGTTGGCCTCATAGGTGTCGGCGATCTGCGCTGCTTTGTCCAAGTCTTTTGGCTCTCGGTCCATCACGAATTGTCGCACCTCAGCTGGGCAAAGATGTAGGAACTGGTCTTTGACCATCAGGTCCCTCAGTTGCTTAAAGATGGTCTCTGCCAGTCCTTGGTTCCATTGGTCAAAGTGAGTCCTGAGTCCATGCACCACCTCGCTGTAACTGTCGTGCGGGCCACGATGGCGGTTCCAGAACTTTCTATGGTTGACCTCAGGAGTTAGCTGGTACTTCTTTATCAGGGCCTGTTTGATGGCCTAGTAGTTTCCATCTTGCTCTGGATGGAGAGAAGCAAAGGCCTCCAGAGCTTTGCCTTTCAGCCCTGGGGTCAAGTACCTGGCCCACTGGTTCTCAGGCAGCTGGTACTGTCTGCAGGCTTTCTCAAAGGCCCACAGAAAAGTATCCAAGTCCCCGTCCTTTTCCATTACAGGAAAGTGCTCTGGCTGGGGTTTAGGAGACAGAGAGTCGCTGGGCTGACTGCTAGGCTGGGAAGACCTCTGCCCCTGGATTCGGGCTAACTCCAGCTGGCACTGTCTCTCTTCCCGCTCGGCCTCCCGCTGAGCTTGGCGCTCAGCTCTCTCTGCTTCTTGGAATTGCAGGTCCAGCTGCAGACATCTCTCCAAGTCCTCTGTGGAGCACTGTTGCAGAGCTATCAGCAAGCGGGGGTCCATGCTACCAGGGATGCAAGCAGGGTCGGCCTGCACCAGTTGGACCTCTGGTTCAGTAACATCCATACTTTGGCTGGTCACAGCCTCCCTTGGGCTCTGGGCACTGTCCTGACCCTCTTCAAATTGCACCAGTTCTGTGACTGTTTGGTCTTTGTTCTTGCCTGTGGGGTCAATCTGCTCCAATGTGCACAGGGCAATAAGAGTGGCCTTGGACTGCTGCTTATAAAAAGCTTCTTCCAGCTTAACCATGGTTGCCAAATAAAAGATAGGACAGAAAAATGAAGAGAAAGGGTAGGGAATAACCGCTATACACACTGTATTGTCTCAGCACTACTAAACACTGAGTTCGATCTCCAAAACTTTTTGTGCACGGTCCTCGCAAGAACCATGCAAGTTTTTAGTAAGAGGAATGATTGCTCAAATCAGATCACTAATGCTCTATTATCCCACCTCTATGCCACCAATATGTCACGGACGGCACGGGGATACGGTTTATGATACCACCGCTGCCACCAATATGTTACGAATTATAGAGGGAATCTATCTGTGTATCCTGCCTTCCAGTTCCGGTTCAGAACTTGCAGCTCTCTGGAGCCCCCTTACCCTCAGGTCAGTCAGGAAACTGCACCTAGAAAAAGTAGTCGCCAGATGGGCCGCCTGGATGTGTAGTGACTATTGGGCACTCTGCTGTGAGGGCGATAACCTATTCCCGTCCCAGGCGGGATATACACTTATCAAACTCTGTTCGTCACTGCCAGGGTCTCCCAAAAAGCCCAGAACACATGCGCTGCCATCAGCTCCTGATTCTAATGAGTATGGGGGCAGGAGCTAACCCAAATAGTAGCGTTAATTCAGCCTCAGAGGTTGTGAAGATACGTTTATGGAGCAAGGAGAAACAAAGCTAGTAATTTTATATTTTACTCCAAAAAGTAGGCAGTGTTTACATATACAAGATATTATAAAGTGAGACAAATTACAATATGTACAAAGAAATTATGAAATAAAAAGGATGAAAGATGAAAAAACTTACAGTGATCTTATATCATTCCATGGTAAGCCATGCGGCAGGGAGGAGGGGCATACGTCCCTATGCATCTGATCAGGAGGCACAGTCTCTGGTAGGTGACTACCCAGGCAAAGAGAGAGAGAGAGATGGAAGGAGGGGTGAGGGGGATGACAGCTGCATGTCATGTGTAAGACCAAAAGATGTAGCAGAGCTCAGTGTGCGTGACAGACCAATAAGACTTACGTCATATTTCATGACAGTGTACATTACATTCCTTATCCTGTACTGATCCGAAGTTACATCCTGTATTATACTCCAGAGCTGCACTCACTATTCTGCTGGTGGAGTCACTGTGTACATACATTACATTACTTATCCTGTGCTGATCCAGAGTTATGTCCTGTTTTATACTCCAAAGCTGCACTCACTATTCTGCTGGTGGAGTCACTGTGTACATACATTACATTGCTTATCCTGTACTGATCCTGTGTTACATCCTGTGCTATACTGCAGAGCTGCACTCACTATTCTGCTGGTGGAGTAAATTACATTATTTATTATTTGCAGATCCAGGAATGACATCTTGTACTATACCTCAGAGGTGCATTTAAAATTGTGTTAGTTACCATTGGAACCAGTCACCATTTTGTTGACAGATATGCCCCTTCAGCTTGGCTCAGCTCTTAGGGTATGTGCACACGTTGCGGATTTATATTTTGGACATGCAGAAACGCATCCAACCCGCAGTGCAGTGCACAGCCAATGTAAATCTATGGGAAACGCAGATTTGCTGTGCACATGCTGCGGAAAAAAACGTGCGGATTCGAAGCTTTTTATGTTCCGCAGCATGTCAATTCATTGTGCGGAACTGCAGCATTTCTGCACCCATTGACTTGCATTGAGTCGTGCACATCCGCAGCAAAACCACAGGTCTAAAAAAGATCTGCACTGCTGCGGATGAAACGCTGCAGATTGGGAGGAGGGAAGTGTATAGGTGGAGTGTGGGTGGTGACTGTGTGCGTGTATAGTGTGTGGGCGGTAACTGTGTGCGTGTATAGTGTGTGTGGGCGGTGACTGTGTGCATGTATAGTGTGTGCCGTGTCTACGTGATCTGTGCATGTGCGTGGGTCTACGGGGCTGTGTGAGGGTCTGCGGGCCTGTGTGTGTGTGTGTGTGTCTGTATGTGTGTGTGTGTGTGTGTGCAGGCATCGTCCGATGGGACTGCTAGTCCCATCCGGCTATGTCTGCTACAGTGAGACCATTAGCCAATGATGGGACATTAGTAGTCCCATCATCCGGCTAATGTGTTGAATGTAAAAAAACAAACAAACAAACAAAACAAACACATACAAACAATATAGTCCATACTCACCATAATCTGATAATCCCCGAAGCCCTCGCTCATCTGAAAAAAAATTAAAAAAACAAACAACCAATATACTCCCTGTGTCCGACGTAATCCCTTTAACAATGATTGTCCCACGGCGTTCTC
>JARQOD010000003.1:109835903-109911966 GCA_033576555.1 Oophaga sylvatica
ATATAATGTAAGCAAAATTTGCTAAGGCAATGAATAAACATATTTAAAATTTGCTATAACCAGCAAAAATGTTAAGAGGGACTTAATGTCCATAGGAGGAATTAACAATAGACAGCCGTTTTTAGGTTAAAGAAACCGAATGATAGTAAATACTATGCCCATAAAATCCTTGTATCAGGGGCCCAGATGATCTGGGTTCCCCCAGTAGTACCCCCATAGCACACAGGCATAAGAAAGAAATCAAGTGAACCGGTAATTAACAGTAGACATACCTATGGGCTGCCAAAAAGACACTCCTCGGACGTCCCCTGCCCCGACGCGCGTTTCGCACTGCTTCTTCGGGAATTGTGATTAGGTCTTGATTGTGGTATATTGCCCCCTTGTGGGGATGTTTATTCCGAAGTGGGCATTATATGTGATCATATCAAAGTTTGAAAATTGCAAAATTTTCAAAATTTTCGCCATATTTGTGTTTTTTTTCAAAAATAAACGCAAGTTATATCGAATAAATTATACTTCTAACTGTGAAGTACAATATGTCACGAGAAAACAATCTCAGAATCGCGAAGATCCGTTGAAGCGTTCCAGAGTTATAACCTCATAAAGGACAGTGGTCAGAATTGTAAAAATTGGCCCGGTCATTAACGTGCAAACCACCCTTGGGGGTGAAGGGGTTAATTACCCCTCACAAGAGCCAGAAGAATGGTGGAGTGAGCTTTTGGGATTCTGACAGCAAAATGGCGTGTTCTATTGACTGCTATCAACCTAAAAACTGAAACTGTGGACGAGGTAATCAAAGCTTGTGTGGTTCTACACAATTTTGTCATCAGCAAGGAACAGATTTCCATTGAGGAACACTGTGAAGAAACCACCTTGCATGATTTACCAGAACGTTACCAATAGAACTTCTGTTACTGTTTCCCGAATGAGGGACAAATTTGCCAAATACTTTATGTCCCTGAAGGAAGAGTAGACTGGCAGGATGACAGAGTTTAATAAATGCTCTGTGACCTTTGTACCTTCTGTACCCACATTTTACCTTTGACAACTAAAGTTGTCTACCTTGTAGTTTATTATTTACAGTATGTTACCTTTTGTCCAAAGTTGTGTCCCTGGTTGTGTATTAGCAAAGTATTTCACCTTTTAAACAGAGTTCTGTACATTGTTAGGTAATCCCCAACAAGGTACAGAACTCTGTTTGAAAGGTGAAATACTTTACACAACCAGGGACACAACTTTGGACAAAGGAAAAAATATTTTACCTTTTACCCAAAGTTATGTGCCTGCTTTTGTATAACCAATAAATTTTACCTTTATTTTAACCTTAGAAATAAATGACAGACAACCATTTTAATCAACCAAATAAACTTTTATTTTTTAAAAATATTTAACAATGTCAAAAATGTTTAACTTCTTTGTTTTCAATGAGAAAAAGCTTTATTTTTTTCAATGTGAAAATAATTTTTTTTTAATAAAAAATTTTATTAAACACAAAATCACAGGTTTGTGTACTATGGGGTGGAGATACTACTGGAGGGGCTGTGGGACCCTTCGACAGTGGGAGTGTGGAGAGGGACAGGGATGGTGTTGGGGAAGGATCAGGTAAAAGAGGTGAAGGGGTTGAAAAGAAATGGAATGGGTGGAGAGGTGGGAGCCAGAACAGGTAGGTGGTGGAGAGGAGGATTGGGCAGGTAGTACAGGAGCAGATGTGGTTGGGAACTGGTATTGGGCAGGTTGTTGGTATGGGGCAGGTTGTTGGAAGTGGGGAGGTGTCACGTCGCCGTTGGATTCAGTGGCTGGTGTTCCTGCCTCGGCAGCTGGGAGGCGCCGGACTCAGGCGTCTGGTGGGCGTAGGCTTCACTCTACTGTCGGAGGTGGGGTGGTTGGTGTCGGTCATGCATCAACATTGGCCTGGTTCTGGGGGCGGTCCAGATAAGGTCATCAGACTGTGAGTCTGTGAGAGGTAGCCATGCCGTTCAAATGCCTTGGAGCCTGGCTTGCAAGCCGCCAGATATAGTTTTGGTTTCCCCAGTGTGCTAGTTTGTTTTGCTATTGTATCTCTGACCTTTGCCTGAATTTCTGACCCTTCTACTGCCTGCCGATTTTGTACCTCTGTTTGCCCGCCTGGTTTTGACTCTGACTTTTGCCTGGATTTTGACCCTTCTTTAGCCTGCCGATTTTGTACCTTTGCCGCCCTCCCGGTTTTGACCTTTGGACTTCTGACTACGCATTTGGTCTCGCTTTTTATTCCCTTTCTAGCGTCCTTCCTACTTCGGTCCACTGCTCTCATAGACAGCTACCCCCTGGGCTTCGCTATAATTCCAGATCCCTGTATAGGGGGAAAGGGTCTCGGGGTTTCTCGGGGTACTATCTTACCTGCAGTTCAGACCTGCAGTGAGCGGACGTCACAGGAGGTTGCTGTAAGTGGGGGAGGTTGCTGGAAGTGGGAAGGTTGCTGGAAGTTGGAAGGTTGCTGGAAGTGGGAATGTTGTTGGTACTGGGGAGGTTGGTGGTATTGGGGAGGTTGTTGGTATTTAATGGAGGGGGAGGAGGGGCGGTGGCTGGAGGGGGGGCAGGTGTGGGAGGAACGACTGGGGTGGGTGGGAGGTTGGAAGGTAACTGTGCTAGAGCACTGTGGCACGTATGCATTACATGCATCTGCTGGCTGGGAGATAGCGTATCCATGTGCTCAGCTACAGACCGGAAAAAACTGTGGTTTGGCAAACTTCTTGCTTCTGAATGCATCGTTTGCAGAAGTGTCTTAAGCTCCAGAATGCTGGAGCTGAGTGATTAAAGCCTGCAGCCATTTGCTCTGACAAGACTTTAAGACAGTTCTGAAATGATGCATTAAGATGCAAGAATTCGGGCCCATAGTTCTTTTCCTGACCCCTCTGCCGCAGCCGCCCAGTAGCCACAGGTGTACTAGAGGTGGCTGCAGAAGGGTGGGGTAAAGGGAAATCTATCTCCTGACCAGCAGCCTCATGCAATGCACTCGGCCACGATGCTGCAGCGCTGGTGGAGGGGACAGAGGGCTCAAGTGTCTGGGAAGGTGCGGATCGGTCGGGGCTGTCAAAGGGTCCCTGGGTGCCGGTCTCCTGAGGGATCGCCCAAGAAGGGTACAACTCTGCCGGCGCCCGAGTGCTTGTCACCGTTCTGTGGAAAAAAGAGAAAAAATACAATTAATATACTGTTATTGAATGGCCCTGGCGGAAAAAAAAAATTTAGTTACCTATGTTATCATTTGTAAAACTTGGGGTGTGTAATATTTACCTTCTGGTGACCATTGTTACCTGGAGGAACGACAGGACTTCAGCGTACTTGTATGTGCTCCTGCGTCCTCCAGATCCATCCCGCATCTCTTTGTTGAACTCCTTCTTGAAGCGATCCCTTACAGACCGCCACCGCTTCACAATTCTGTCCCTGAAACGAGATTGCAAACATTGGTTAATATACAACATCAGTGTTTCCCAAACTCCAGTCCTAACAGACCACACCGGTTATGTTCTCAGGATTTCCAGTGTTGCACAAAGTAAATCATGAAAACATTACCCGTGGGGGCCACGAGGACTGGAGTTTGGGAAACACAGCTTTGAGTCCAGCAACCTGAACTGTACATACTTACGGTGTTCAATCTTGGCCCGAGCGTCGAGGTCCTCCAGCGGTCCACGAGTTGTGAAAAGATCTCCTCCCAGAGCCGCTGGGTCACTATCACATCAGCATGGCTGCGGTCCCCCATGTTCCACAGTGGCTCCCTTTCTCGGACCAGATCAATGAGGAGGTCCACGTTGAGAACCCCTCCTCACCGCGTGAGCATGCTGTGAAGCCTGTTAAAGAAAAAGAGAAAAAATATACATTAGTCTCCAAACTACCAAGGAAAAAAAAAAACCATGTAAATAAAAAAGTGAAACAAAAGTTTACCAAAACAAATTTAAAAAAAAAAAATTACTTACATGATGTTGACCGCCGTGTTGCTCACGCCGACGACCCTGGGAGGCACTGCGAGGACCTCTTTACCGAGCACCATTTCCAGAACACTATAAAAAAAAAATTATGTGCTTGGATGTAGGTATATGTGTTTGGGTGCAGTGTGATGTCTGTACTAAATTGTTTTCTATGTGTTGTGTGTAGTGTGATGTTATGTTTGAGCGATGCATGCAGGAAACTTACGAATTGCGAGCCCACTCCGGGCATCTCTCCACCCCTTCGTTCTTCTCCTGGGAGCTCCTCTTCAGGTTCCATTTCCTGTTCTAAATAAAAAGTAATGCCATTAATATATAAATAACAGAGATGCGATTGTGAAATTAAAAAAATAAAAAACCTCTAAACGCTGACGATGCATCGGAGGGCTCCCAGAAGAAGACGTGTCCTGTGCTGGTGGCGTTGATGACCGTCTTCTGCTGTGGAATAAAGACAAACAAAGGCCATGCAATATCAAGTGATATTGCATGGCCCGGGCTGGAAGGGGTAGTGTGTGATATTTACCGTCTGCTGTCTGCTGCTGTGGTCACCTCACTGCCTGAACTATCCTGTGCTGGCATTGAGGGCCGTCTTCTGCTGTGGAATAAAGACAAACAAAAGCCATGCAATATCAAGTGATATTGCATCGCCCGGGCTGGAAGGGGTAGTGTGTGATATTTACTGTCTGTTGTCTGCTGCTGTGGTCTCCTCACTGCCTGAACTGTCATGTGCTGGCATTGAGGGCCGTCTTCTGCTGTGGAATAAAGACAAACAAAGGCCATGCAATGTCAAGTGATATTGCATGGCCCGGGCTGGAAGGGGTAGTGTGTGATATTTACTGTCTGCTGCTGTGGTCTCCTCACTGCCTGAACTGTCATGTGCTGGCGTTGAGGGCCGTCTTCTGCTGTGGAATAAAGACAAACAAAGGCCATGCAATATCAAGTGATATTGCATGGCCCTGGCTGGAAGGGGTAGTGTGTGATATTTACCGTCTGCTGTCTGCTGCTGTGGTCACCTCACTGCCTGAACTATCCTGTACTGGCGTTGAGGGCCGTCTTCTGCTGTGGAATAAAGACAAACAAAGGCCATGCAATATCAAGTGATATTGCATGCCCTGGCTGGAAGGGGTAGTGTGTGATATTTTCCGTCTGCTGTCTGCTGACGTGCTCTCCTGCTCTTCTTGGGCTGGTGGTGGTGGTGGTACTGCTGGCGTCGGCGTTGTTGGTCGGCTTGTTCTGTGGAATAAGGAGAAAAAAAGGCAATGCAATATCAATTGATATTGCATGGCCCTGGCTGGAAGGGGTAGTGTGTGATATTTACCGTCTGGCCTCTGCTCCCATGCTCTCCATCAGCAGCCGAATCTGTTGGAGTCCTGGGGGTGTAGGTGCTCCTGGTGACCGGCTTGAGCTCTTGAATAAAGAGGAAAAAAAAGGGCCATGAATATATTGATATTGCATAGCCCTCGCTGAAAGTGCTTGTCTGTGATATTTACCGTCTTGCATCTGGTCCCGGCTGCATCATGGCCACAGATTCTTGGGGTCATGCTGTTGGTGGTGGTGCTGGTCTGGCCTCCTGTCCTCTCCTGCGGCTGGCTCCTCGATGGTTGGCTCCATATCTTGCTCCTGCTCTCTTCGATGGCTGCATGGTTATGGCTGAGGGTGGTCCCACAAACATTGTTTTTATAGGTTGGCTGTGTGTGGGCTGGGCTACAAAACCCAAACCAGACAAAAAAAATGGATCCGGACGCCGGATCCGGCAAAAACCGGATCCGGCGCATTGCGGCGCTCATAGACTTTCATTGTAAAAAAAAACGGAAGCGCCGGATACAAAAAACGTTACATGAGACATTTTTCCCAGATGCCGGATCCAGCGAAAAAACGGAGGCGATCCGGCACTAATGTTAGTCTATGGTAAAAAACCGGATCCTGTTTTATTTTTTACCGGATCCGGTTTTCAGAAAACATGCCGGAACTCACCTGATTGAAAAAACCTGATGTGTGAAACAGGCCTAAGTGAACTCAACTAGTGTGAGTGATGGATGCAGAGTTGACAGAGCCAGGTGTAATGTCTCCACCTTACCTGAGAGTTGAAATAACACATCTCTGGCTGAGATGCAGTACCTCTGTGGCGACTGGACCCACAGGGGCGCCACATACCCCACTGTTATGTTTCGGTAGCTGAGGAGGACAGGAACAACAGCAGGGCAGCCAAACACCTGAGATGTTGGTAACTGATGGGTTGCAGATTCCTAAACTAACGACACAACTAGAGGTAGCCGTGGAGCGTTCCTACGTTGATCCTAGACGCCTCGTCACAGCCTGAGAGATAACTACACCTAAAGGCAGAAAGATGAAAGCTATCTGCCCCTGAGCAGATCCCCAAAGAAAATAGGAAGCCCCCAAACATATAATGGCGGTTAGACAAGATGAAAATACAAACATAGGCAGAAAATAGACTGCGCAAACGCTGGGGCCACAAGCTGACTAAATAGGATAGGACAGGAGAGATTACTTTCTGCAACCCAGAAAACCCTACAAAAATCCAGCAATTCTGATTACAAAAATACTGAGATCACACAATCTCGCCACCCGCTAAATCAGATCTCAGTGTGAACAAAACCAAGCCGCAGCCGCTGAAAAAACATGAAAAAGCAAATGAGCAAATAACAATGGCTGCAGAAAAACTGTGAGGATCTCAGGCCCCAGGAGTGGACCTGGCTGACCTCCACAAAAGTGCAGAAAACAATGCAAAAAGCAAGCACAAAAAGAAAAGCAAAAAATATCTTATCTGAAAGCAGGAGATGCAGGCAGGACTCCAGCAAACTTCAAATCAACCAGGAACCACAATTGAGACAAGAACAATTGATCACCGGCAACCATCATGGGAGGGAACCTCCCTTATATCAGACCAGTCCGTGATTCCAGATTGCCACTCCTCACTGAAAGGTTCAGTACTGTCTGTAACCACCAGAGGGAGCCTCTGCTCAGAAACCATCTCTAGCACATTCATAACAGTACCCCCCCTTGAGGTGGGGTCACCGAACCCTCACTTGTGCAACCAGGCCGATCAGGATGAGCTCGGTGATAGGCACGGATCAGTCTCCTAGCATGGATGTCCGAAGCAAACACCCAAGAATTGTCCTCCTGACCATAACCTCTCCATTTAACCAAATACTGGAGTTTCTGTCTAGAAAAACGAGAATCCAATATTTTCTCAACCACATACTCCAGATTGCCCTCAACCAAAACAGGGTCAGGAGGCGCACCCATAGGAACCACTGGCTCGACAAACCTCTTCAATAAGGACTTGTGGAACACGTTATGGATCTTAAATGTCCCTGGAAGAAGCAAATGGAAGGAAACAGGATTAAGAATCTCCATGATCTTATAAGGTCCAATGAACCTGTGCTTAAACTTAGGAGATGCAACCCTCATAGGGATATTTCTTGAGGACAACCAAACCAAGTCCCCCACTTTAAAGCGAGGACCATCAGTCCTATGCCGGTTGGCAAACCGTTGGGCCTTCTCCTGAGAGAGAGACAACCTCTCCACTACCTGGTCCCAAATCTGCTGCATTCACTCCACAACAGAGTCAACACCCGGACAGACAGAAGCCTCCACCTGTCCCGAAGAAAATCGAGGGTGAAACCCAAAATTGCAGAAAAATGGAGACATCAAGGTGGCAGAGCTAGCCCTATTATTAAGAGCAAACTCAGCCAAAGGCAAAAAAGAGACCCAGTCATCTTGATCAGCAGACACAAAACATCTCAAATAAGTCTCCAAGGTCTGGTTTGTTCTCTCGGTTTGTCCATTGGTCTGAGGATGAAAAGCAGAGGAGAAAGATAATTGAACACCAAGTTTAGAACAAAATGTCCTCCAAAATCTGGAAACAAACTGGACTCCTCTGTCAGACACAATGTTCTCCGGAATACCATGTAACCGAACCACGTGCTGAAGGAACAAAGGCACCAATTAGGAGGAGGAAGGTAACTTAGGTAATGGCACAAGATGTATCATCTTGGAAAACCTATCACAGATTGCCCAGATAACGGTCATTCTCTGAGAAACAGGGAGGTCGGAAATAAAATCCATAGAGATATGGGTCCATGGCCTCTTGGGCACAGGTAATGGCATTAACAAACCACTAGAGCGAGAGCAAGGTTTGGAGCGAGAGCAAGTCCCACAGGACTGCACAAATTCCCTGACGTCACGAGACAAAGTAGGCCACCAAAAGGACCGACTCACCAAGTCTCTGGTACCAAAAATCCCGGGATGACCAGCCAACGAGGAACAATGAATCTCAGACATCACACTCTTCTTCCACTGGTCTGGGACAAACAATTTCCCAATAGGGCAGCGCTCAGGTTTATCCTCCTGACACCCTTCCAAGGCCAGTCTCAAATTGGGCAAGATGGCGGAAAGAACTACACCCTCTTTCAAAATAACAGTAGGATCAGATAACTCAGGAGAGTCCGCAAAGAGTGCATCCGCCTTAACATTCTTAGTGCCAGGAAGAAAAGAAACCACAAAATTAAAACGTGTGAAAAACAAGGCCCACCTGGCCTGTCTAGGATTAAGTCGCTTGGCTGACTCGAGATAAACCAGATTCTTATGGTCCGTGAGGACCACCATCTGATGTTTGGCTCCTTCCAGCCAATGTCTCCACTCTTCAAAGGCCCACTTCATGGCCAATAACTCCCGATTACCCACATCATAATTACGTTCAGTTGGAGAAAATTTTCAAGAGAAAAAGGCACAAGGGTTACTCTTAGAGGTCTCTGGATCTCTTTGGGACAAAACGGCACCTGCCCCAATTTCAGAGACATCAACCTCCACCTGAAACGGTTAGAGAAACATCAGGCTGCCGCAGAACAGGAGCAGAAGTGAATCTCTACTTAAGTTCCTGAAACGCAGAGACTGCCTCAGGAGACCAATTCACCACATCAGAACCCTTTCTGGTCAAATCAGTCAATGATTTAACAATACCGGAGAAATTACCAATAAATTTACGATAAAAATTGGCAAAACCCAAAAATCTCTGAAGAGCCTTTAATGAAGTAGGTTGGACCCAATCACAGATGGCTTGAACCTTGACCGGGTCCATTTCAATAACAGACGGAGACAAAATGAATCCAGAAATGAGACCTTCTGTATGCCAAAAAGACACTTTGATCCCTTCACATACAGTGCATTCTCTCTCAAAATCTGGAACACAGTCCAAACATGTTTCACATGAGAGTCCCAGTCATTGGAAAAAATCAAGATATCATCCAAATAAACAATCAGAAATGTATCCACAAAATCCCTGAAAATATCATTCATGAAGGATTGGAAGACGGAAGGAGCATTAGTGAGCCCAAAGGGCATCACTAGGTCATCAAAATGCCTCTCTGGGGTATTAAACGCTGTCTTCCATTCATCCCCGTGCTTAATGCGAATAAGGTTATACGCCCCCTGAGGTCAAGCTTGGTAAACCAATTAGCACTTTTCGCCCTGGAAAACAGGTCAGAAATCAAGGGTAACGGATATTGATACTTCACAGTGATCTTATTCAAGAGACGATAATCAATACACGCCTCAATGAACCATCCTTTTTGGCCACAAAGAAAAAACCGGCACCAAGGGTGAAGAGGATGGTCTGATATGACCCTTCTCCAATGACTCCTTGATATAAGATCGCATAGCATCGTGTTCAGGTACAGATAAGTTAAAAAGGCGACCTTTAGGAAATTTACCACCAGGCACTAATTCAATAGCGCAATCGTAGCTCCTGTGAGGGGGCAAAGATGCAGATTTACTTTCACTAAATACATCCAAAAAATCAGTCAAAAAGTCAGGAACATCCTGAGACTTGGGAGAGGCAGAAAAAACAGGAGTGTCGGCATTAACACATTGGCAGCCCCAACTGGTCACAGACACAGATTTCCAATCCAAAACAGGATTATGAGACTGTAACCAAGGGAAACCTAGTACAATAATGTCATGCAGATTATACAGCACCAGAAATTTGCAACTCTCCTGATGATCTGGTTCAACCCTCATTATCACCTGAGTAGAAAACTGTGGTTTATTCTCCTCCAAAGGGGTAGAATCAATGCCCAGTAGGGGAATAGACTTCCGCAGGGGTATCATGGGAAACCACAACGTTTGGCAAAGTCAAAATCCATCAGGTTAATAGCTGCTCCTGAATCAACAAAAGCCTGAGCAGAAAATGGACAGGGAGCAAATCAGGGTAACAGTCAACAGAAATTTAGTCTGAACACTACCAAGACAACTGAGCGTGCAAAACATCTTCCCCGCTTAGGGCAGACTGAAATAGCATGAGAGGCATCACCACAGTAGAAACATAACCCATTGCGCTTTCGAATCTCATGACGCTGAGCCCCAGAAGTCACTCTATTACACTGCATGGGCTCAGAAGCTGGCTCACAAAGCAACACTATCTCACGCATACCTCTGCGCTCACGCAAACGTCTGTCAATTTGAATAGCCAATGACATAGAATCACTGAGACCAGAGGGAGCAGGGAATCCCACCATAATAACATCCTTTACATTCTCTGACATCCCCTTCTGAAAAAGGGCTGCCAAAGCATCATCATTGCATTTGGTTAGGACTGCCCACTTTCGGAATTTCTGACAGTACAACTCAGCGTCTTCAAGACGCTGATTTAATGCCAACAAGGTTTTTTCAGCTTGATCAGTGACATTAGGTTCATCGTACAATAACCCCAGAGCCAGAAAAATGCATCAATATCATTCAAAACAGGATCCCCAGGTGTCAGGGAAAAAGCCCAATCCTGAGGATCGCCGCGCAGGAGAGAGATGACAATTTGAACCTGCTGTGATGCGTTACCTGAAGACTTAGGCTTTAAGGCAAAAAACAACTTACAGTTATTTTTGAAATTCAGAAATTTAGCCCGATCCCCCAAAAACAAATCTGGCATGGGAATGATAGGTTTCACAACCGGCAACCCAGCAAGATAGGTTGCAATACTCCGAACCTCAGTGGCAAGCTGATCCACACGGCCAGACAACTGTGCAAACTCCACTGAGAGAAAAAAATCCTCCTCAGCACCCAGAGAAAAAGAGGGAAAAAATGCAACAGACAGAAAAAAGAAAAAAAAAAAGAAAAAAAATCTCTGACAACTCTGACAACTTTTTTTTTCTTTCCACACTATTTTTCCCTTCTGTGAGTACCATATAATTTTCAGTTATGGCCGGTGATACTGTTATGTTTCAGTAGCTGAGGAGGACAGGAACAACAGCAGGGCAGCCAAACACCTGAGATGTTGGTAACTGATGGGTTGCAGATTCCTAAACTAACGACACAACTAGAGGTAGCCGTGGAGCGTTCCTACGTTGATCCTAGACGCCTCGTCACAGCCTGAGAGATAACTACACCTAAAGGCAGAAAGATGAAAGCTATCTGCCCCTGAGCAGATCCCCAAAGAAAATAGGAAGCCCCCAAACATATAATGGCGGTTAGACAAGATGAAAATACAAACATAGGCAGAAAATAGACTGCGCAAACGCTGGGGCCACAAGCTGACTAAATAGGATAGGACAGGAGAGATTACTTTCTGCAACCCAGAAAACCCTACAAAAATCCAGCAATTCTGATTACAAAAATACTGAGATCACACAATCTCGCCACCCGCTAAATCAGATCTCAGTGTGAACAAAACCAAGCCGCAGCCGCTGAAAAAACATGAAAAAGCAAATGAGCAAATAACAATGGCTGCAGAAAAACTGTGAGGATCTCAGGCCCCAGGAGTGGACCTGGCTGACCTCCACAAAAGTGCAGAAAACAATGCAAAAAGCAAGCACAAAAAGAAAAGCAAAAAATATCTTATCTGAAAGCAGGAGATGCAGGCAGGACTCCAGCAAACTTCAAAATCAACCAGGAACCACAATTGAGACAAGAACAATTGATCACCGGCAACCATCATGGGAGGGAACCTCCCTTATATCAGACCAGTCCGTGATTCCAGATTGCCACTCCTCACTGAAAGGTTCAGTACTGTCTGTAACCACCAGAGGGAGCCTCTGCTCAGAAACCATCTCTAGCACATTCATAACAGTACCCCCCCTTGAGGAGGGGTCACCGAACCCTCACTTGTGCAACCAGGCCGATCAGGATGAGCTCGGTGATAGGCACGGATCAGTCTCCTAGCATGGATGTCCGAAGCAAACACCCAAGAATTGTCCTCCTGACCATAACCTCTCCATTTAACCAAATACTGGAGTTTCTGTCTAGAAAAACGAGAATCCAATATTTTCTCAACCACATACTCCAGATTGCCCTCAACCAAAACAGGGTCAGGAGGCGCACCCATAGGAACCACTGGCTCGACAAACCTCTTCAATAAAGACTTGTGGAACACGTTATGGATCTTAAATGTCCCTGGAAGAAGCAAATGGAAGGAAACAGGATTAAGAATCTCCATGATCTTATAAGGTCCAATGAACCTGTGCTTAAACTTAGGAGATGCAACCCTCATAGGGATATTTCTTGAGGACAACCAAACCAAGTCCCCCACTTTAAAGCGAGGACCATCAGTCCTATGCCGGTTGGCAAACCGTTGGGCCTTCTCCTGAGAGAGAGACAACCTCTCCACTACCTGGTCCCAAATCTGCTGCATTCACTCCACAACAGAGTCAACACCCGGACAGACAGAAGCCTCCACCTGTCCCGAAGAAAATCGAGGGTGAAACCCAAAATTGCAGAAAAATGGAGACATCAAGGTGGCAGAGTTAGCCCTATTATTAAGAGCAAACTCAGCCAAAGGCAAAAAAGAGACCCAGTCATCTTGATCAGCAGACACAAAACATCTCAAATAAGTCTCCATGGTCTGGTTTGTTCTCTCGGTTTGTCCATTGGTCTGAGGATGAAAAGCAGAGGAGAAAGATAATTGAACACCAAGTTTAGAACAAAATGTCCTCCAAATTCTGGAAACAAACTGGACTCCTCTGTCAGACACAATGTTCTCCGGAATACCATGTAACCGAACCACGTGCTGAAGGAACAAAGGCACCAATTAGGAGGAGGAAGGTAACTTAGGTAATGGCACAAGATGTATCATCTTGGAAAACCTATCACAGATTGCCCAGATAACGGTCATTCTCTGAGAAACAGGGAGGTCGGAAATAAAATCCATAGAGATATGGGTCCATGGCCTCTTGGGCACAGGTAATGGCATTAACAAACCACTAGAGCGAGAGCAAGGTTTGGAGCGAGAGCAAGTCCCACAGGACTGCACAAATTCCCTGACGTCACGAGACAAAGTAGGCCACCAAAAGGACCGACTCACCAAGTCTCTGGTACCAAAAATCCCGGGATGACCAGCCAACGAGGAACAATGAATCTCAGACATCACACTCTTCTTCCACTGGTCTGGGACAAACAATTTCCCAATAGGGCAGCGCTCAGGTTTATCCTCCTGACACCCTTCCAAGGCCAGTCTCAAATTGGGCAAGATGGCGGAAAGAACTACACCCTCTTTCAAAATAACAGTAGGATCAGATAACTCAGGAGAGTCCGCAAAGAGTGCATCCGCCTTAACATTCTTAGTGCCAGGAAGAAAAGAAACCACAAAATTAAAACGTGTGAAAAACAAGGCCCACCTGGCCTGTCTAGGATTAAGTCGCTTGGCTGACTCGAGATAAACCAGATTCTTATGGTCCGTGAGGACCACCATCTGATGTTTGGCTCCTTCCAGCCAATGTCTCCACTCTTCAAAGGCCCACTTCATGGCCAATAACTCCCGATTACCCACATCATAATTACGTTCAGTTGGAGAAAATTTTCAAGAGAAAAAGGCACAAGGGTTACTCTTAGAGGTCTCTGGATCTCTTTGGGACAAAACGGCACCTGCCCCAATTTCAGAGACATCAACCTCCACCTGAAACGGTAGAGAAACATCAGGCTGCCGCAGAACAGGAGCAGAAGTGAATCTCTACTTAAGTTCCTGAAACGCAGAGACTGCCTCAGGAGACCAATTCACCACATCAGAACCCTTTCTGGTCAAATCAGTCAATGATTTAACAATACCGGAGAAATTACCAATAAATTTACGATAAAAATTGGCAAAACCCAAAAATCTCTGAAGAGCCTTTAATGAAGTAGGTTGGACCCAATCACAGATGGCTTGAACCTTGACCGGGTCCATTTCAATAACAGACGGAGACAAAATGAATCCCAGAAATGAGACCTTCTGTACGCCAAAAAGACACTTTGATCCCTTCACATACAGTGCATTCTCTCTCAAAATCTGGAACACAGTCCAAACATGTTTCACATGAGAGTCCCAGTCATTGGAAAAAATCAAGATATCATCCAAATAAACAATCAGAAATGTATCCACAAAATCCCTGAAAATATCATTCATGAAGGATTGGAAGACGGAAGGAGCATTAGTGAGCCCAAAGGGCATCACTAGGTACTCAAAATGCCTCTCTGGGGTATTAAACGCTGTCTTCCATTCATCCCCGTGCTTAATGCGAATAAGGTTATACGCCCCCCTGAGGTCAAGCTTGGTAAACCAATTAGCACTTTTCGCCCTGGAAAACAGGTCAGAAATCAAGGGTAACGGATATTGATACTTCACAGTGATCTTATTCAAGAGACGATAATCAATACACGGCCTCAATGAACCATCCTTTTTGGCCACAAAGAAAAAACCGGCACCCAAGGGTGAAGAGGATGGTCTGATATGACCCTTCTCCAATGACTCCTTGATATAAGATCGCATAGCATCGTGTTCAGGTACAGATAAGTTAAAAAGGCGACCTTTAGGAAATTTACCACCAGGCACTAATTCAATAGCGCAATCGTAGCTCCTGTGAGGGGGCAAAGATGCAGATTTACTTTCACTAAATACATCCAAAAAATCAGTCAAAAAGTCAGGAACATCCTGAGACTTGGGAGAGGCAGAAAAAACAGGAGTGTCGGCATTAACACATTGGCAGCCCCAACTGGTCACAGACACAGATTTCCAATCCAAAACAGGATTATGAGACTGTAACCAAGGGAAACCTAATACAATAATGTCATGCAGATTATACAGCACCAGAAATTTGCAACTCTCCTGATGATCTGGTTTAACCCTCATTATCACCTGAGTAGAAAACTGTGGTTTATTCTCCTCCAAAGGGGTAGAATCAATGCCCAGTAGGGGAATAGACTTCCGCAGGGGTATCATGGGAAACCCACAACGTTTGGCAAAGTCAAAATCCATCAGGTTAATAGCTGCTCCTGAATCAACAAAAGCCTGAGCAGAAAATGGACAGGGAGCAAATCAGGGTAACAGTCAACAGAAATTTAGTCTGAACACTACCCAAGACAACTGAGCGTGCAAAACATCTTCCCCGCTTAGGGCAGACTGAAATAGCATGAGAGGCATCACCACAGTAGAAACATAACCCATTGCGCTTTCGAATCTCATGACGCTGAGCCCCAGAAGTCACTCTATCACACTGCATGGGTTCAGAAGCTGGCTCACAAAGCAACACTATCTCACGCATACCTCTGCGCTCACGCAAACGTCTGTCAATTTGAATAGCCAATGACATAGAATCACTGAGACCAGAGGGAGCAGGGAATCCCACCATAATAACATCCTTTACATTCTCTGACATCCCCTTCCGAAAAAGGGCTGCCAAAGCATCATCATTGCATTTGGTTAGGACTGCCCACTTTCGGAATTTCTGACAGTACAACTCAGCGTCTTCAAGACGCTGATTTAATGCCAACAAGGTTTTTTCAGCTTGATCAGTGACATTAGGTTCATCGTACAATAACCCCAGAGCCAGAAAAAATGCATCAATATCATTCAAAACAGGATCCCCAGGTGTCAGGGAAAAAGCCCAATCCTGAGGATCGCCGCGCAGGAGAGAGATGACAATTTGAACCTGCTGTGATGCGTTACCTGAAGACTTAGGCTTTAAGGCAAAACACAACTTACAGTTATTTTTGAAATTCAGAAATTTAGCCCGATCCCCCAAAAACAAATCTGGCATGGGAATGATAGGTTTCACAACCGGCAACCCAGCAAGATAGGTTGCAATACTCCGAACCTCAGTGGCAAGCTGATCCACACGGCCAGACAACTGTGCAAACTCCACTGAGAGAAAAAAAAATCCTCCTCAGCACCCAGAGAAAAAGAGGGAAAAAATGCAACAGACAGAAAAAAAAAAAAAAAAAGAAAAAAAATCTCTGACAACTCTGACAACTTTTTTTTTTCTTTCCACACTATTTTTCCCTTCTGTGAGTACCATATAATTTTCAGTTATGGCCGGTGATACTGTTATGTTTCAGTAGCTGAGGAGGACAGGAACAACAGCAGGGCAGCCAAACACCTGAGATGTTGGTAACTGATGGTTTGCAGATTCCTAAACTAACGACACAACTAGAGGTAGCTGTGGAGCGTTCCTACGTTGATCCTAGACGCCTCGTCACAGCCTGAGAGATAACTACACCTAAAGGCAGAAAGATGAAAGCTATCTGCCCCTGAGCAGATCCCAAAGAAAATAGGAAGCCCCCAAACATATAATGGCAGTTAGACAAGATGAAAATACAAACATAGGCAGAAAATAGACTGAGCAAACGCTGGGGCCACAAGCTGACTAAATAGGATAGGACAGGAGAGATTACTTTCTGCAACCCAGAAAACCCTACAAAAATCCAACAATTCTGATTACAAAAATACTGAGATCACACGATCTCACCACCCGCTAAATCAGATCTCAGTGTGAACAAAACCAAGCCGCAGCCGCTGAAAAAACATGAAAAAGCAAATGAGCAAATAACAATGGCTGCAGAAAAACTGTGAGGAGCTCAGGCCCCAGGAGTGGACCTGGCTGACCTCCACAAAAGTGCAGAAAACAATGCAAAATGCAAGCACAAAAAGAAAAGCAAAAAATATCTTATCTGAAAGCAGGAGATGCAGGCAGGACTCCAGCAAACTTCAAAATCAACCAGGAACCACAATTGAGACAAGAACAATTGATCACCGGCAACCATCATGGGAGGGAACCTCCCTTATATCAGACCAGTCCGTGATTCCAGATTGCCACTCTTCACTGAAAGGTTCAGTACTGTCTGTAACCACCAGAGGGAGCCTCTGCTCAGAAACCATCTCTAGCACATTCATAACAGACCTCCACAAAAGTGCAGAAAACAATGCAAAAAGCAAGCACAAAAAGAAAAGCAAAAAATATCTTATCTGAAAGCAGGAGATGCAGGCAGGACTCCAGCAAACTTCCAAATGAACCAGGAACTACAATTGAGACAAGAACAATTGATCACCGGCAACCATCATGGGAGGGAACCTCCCTTATATCAGACCAGTCCATGATTCCAGATTGCCACTCCTCGCTGAAAGGTTCAGTACTGTCTGTAACCACCAGAGGGAGCCTAAACTCAGAAACCATCTCTAGCACATTCAAAACACCCCCCTGTTAAACGCAGCACGTCCGTGGGCTGGAACAGAGCAAAAGATGTTACAGGAAACATACAAAATTTTTGGTAATGCATTACAACAGATTCAATAGAACACAACTTCCCTTCCTAGGAGGCACTTATTCTTAAACATTACATAATCGGTACACAAATAAAAACCATGACTGACATTGGACAATACCACATTCTTCAGCATCATTTACTCTAAAGTGCTGGTGGCAACCGTCAAAACTTCTAAGTTCGCCACCAAGATAGGGACTTCTATCCCGACAGTCACAACATTATATTCACATTAGTTTCCCTTCGTACAAAGAATACTGTGACTAACACTCATTCTGTTTTATGAGTGCAATCCCCATCCGGGGTGTTTTCTGTGTAGCGACTGCTAAAAACTGTCAAGTCCGATACCAGGAAAGAGCATAATTCTCTTTACCAAAAATACTATAATATTTACATTTAGCTCCTCTTCTCTACAAAAGGTACTATCATAATTACACTAACTTATTTTCCTATAAAAGTGCTATCACTACATTAACACTTATTCTTCTTCTCTACTAGTACAAGCCCCGTCCGGGGTGTTCTCTAAGTAGCAACCGTTGCTAAGTGGTTGCCACTGAATTTGGACTGCTCTGTCCCTGCAACAAGACTTTTCTAAGTATTATTACTCTTAAAACATATTTACATTAAGTGCGCTCAGTTCTCCAATAACTATTTGTCTGTACACATTTACACTAAGTGGTCTCTATTACCCAAAAACTATCACATACATTGTCTCCAAGTACTCTTCTATGGTTCTGCCATGTAAAACTAGGCTGCTATGCAAAACACTTCAAGATAAAACAATTCTTACTCCACTCTAAGCATGTGGTACAAATATAGTAACACTTTTATTAATACACAATCAATACGGTTATCAAATGAGGTAGATGGCAGATACTTTCCCAGCCGGGGTATCTTCAAGTGTCCTTGTACTTGTGGGGGACCCGCTCAAAACCCCCAACGTTGGTCTTGGGTGGACTGCAAGACATAAGGCCTGCCCAGAAGACCCTGTCTTCAGCCACACCTAACGGGTTTTTCTTCGGATCTGTGGTTGCAATGATGGGACTTAAAACACTTTCCTAAAGTACATGTAAAACCAAGATGGAGCACCTAAATAGGTGCAAAACTATTTACAACAACAAGAGTTCTAGATCCGCCTACATCCATACTCTCACAGCCTGTCAATGGTTAAGGTGCAATAAAACTTGGAACATTTTGCAAGACCCCTCTCCTGGGGTTAACTATGTAGAGTCCATCTCCTGAAGGGTTAAACACTAGAAAAATTGTAAAGCTTTCTTTACTTGCCTGAAGAGCTATTCACTCTGACCTCCAGTTTGAGTGGATACATTCTTCCTCTGTTGCTTCCATGATAAAAGCTGCTTGCTATTCTCTTCTTTTGCAATGGGAGCTGTGGCATGCGAAGGCACTCCCTGTGTAAATGTAGCAGTAGCCCGCACAGCTACCTGAGTCACTTCCGTTACTTCTTTTGCAGAGGCTACCTGATTAGATGCTGTAGACTGTGGCGCGTCTGCCACTGGTGTCGCTGTTGAGTTGGTTGAGGTCGTCGCGTTTGCTGCCCCCTTGGGACGGCGGGGTGTAAACTCCTTTGGCTTTTGCTTCACCAGCGCTGGCGGTTGCGGGATCGGGACCAGTTCTACAATCCCCCCCTGTGGAACGATGTTACAGCCCCAAGCGAAGTCTAGCACTAGCTGGATTGCCTTAGGGGTTGGTGGCATCCCAATGGGGCCCAGCCAGTCGTCCCACGACCCAGGGGCACTTTCCGTACCTGCACTCCCGGGTCCGTTGTCCTCCGAGGTGGCCTCCGGTGACATGGTGGCGTGGTCCGAGGGGACCGGTGATGAAGACACTGGGGATCCAGATCCGGTGGCAGCAGCTTCTGATGGTTCTGATACGGGAGCTTCGGGTACCGGTGATGAGAGGGCCCGTACTTCCTCAGCTTGCTGTCTGGCGGCCTGCCTCTTCGTTTCCAGCAGCACCTGCTTTCCCTCCAGACCCCGGGCCAGCTCCTTGATCTCTTGCTTCACGCCGGCCGGGTCAACCTCCTCTGGAGAGCGGAGCCTGTCCCACCGGAGCCGGGGCGAAGCTTCTCTTGCTTCCCGCTCTCCATCATGGCTGCTCACTCTTGTGCCTTCTTCTTCCTCGCTCCCCTTCCCGCTTCTGAGCATAGCTCCACCCCTGAGGGGCGGTGTCGTTTTCCTTTGCCGCCATACTATGCTAGGACACGAACTCCCCTAGCGGTCGGCCACGATGCAGTTGCATAGAAATACAGGCAGGGGATGTTCGCTACCATTCGCGCTCTTCTTCGGGTGCTGCCCACGATGGCACGCCTCTCTGCACACCTCATGGAGCGGCCATATCTGCCATCTTTACAGTCCAAATCACACATCAATGGGTTTAATCCTTTACACATTCTTCTAGGCGAACAGGACCCTTATTCAAAGGTCGGTTTGTCATGGAAATATATATGTATTCCATATATTCAAAGTATATTCACATATATGTATTCACAGTTCACAGTTAGATAGATCTCACTTGCTAAAAAAAACCTGTGCTCACATATTTCTAGGCCAGATATAATCAGTCGTTTTAAAGAAATCTGGCCTTCATAAGAGGCCTTCGTAAAGGAACAAATGCATGACGTACAAAAAGTCCTATTAGATATCTGTTGTTTACATTATAGTTATGCAAGACAACTAGGTCACAAGAATATAAACAATAATTCTGCAACTTCAGCTCTTTTAATCATGATTATCATAATTATCATATTTACACTAGAACAGCCAATAATCTAGCAGCTTTTAATTGTATGTTAATTGACTAACCAGCCCCTTTTTGTAAACGTATAAAACCTTGAATGAATAATAAATGTATGTCTTTGACGAACTGTTATACTGACACTTGCGTTGTGGACAGTCCTCATTTCGTTCTGAGCGCTCAAAAAGACATTATATAGAGATTTGGACATGGCAAGCAGCAAACACAGAAGGATATTTTTATCCTAATTAAATTTCCATATCAGTTGGCGCCTGCACGCGGGGCATTGGACGAAACGCACGAGGACCCGGCCGACCGGAGAGACGGGGGTGTTGGCCCTGGCCTTGGCACACGGGACGGAGACTGCAGCTCCATCAGTAAGGTAAGAAAACTTTGTCATTTTACCTGAATGTTCCCTGTGCCTAGTCCTAGCCTACACTTCCAGCCGGTCGGACGTGGTCATCACCGCATTCCCAGGTTGTGTAAAAAGTCCATACCCTTATCCAAAAGCCCTGGGATATAAGCCGAGTTGTTTGCTGCTGTGCTGTATATGTTTCATGTTTTATGTGAACCGGGAGAAAGTTGGAACGGTGACTGTGTTTTTGCTTGCTGATTTCTGGGGGCTGTATAGCAAAAGACAAATTGCTGCATAAGTTCCCGCAGTAAACTTTCACACACCGGGAGGCCATCCCAGTCAAATCAGACGTGAAGGGCGGGAGCTTTGTTTTGGATAAGTCCACGCAGATATTCTTCACACATTGGAGGGAGGTTATCCCAAAAAATCCAGTTGTGGAAGCGAGGGCTTTGTTCGGTTAAGTTTCTGCAGTAAACTTTCACGCACTGGGAGGCCATCCCAGTCAAATCAGACGTGAAGGGCAGAAGCTTTGTTTGGATAAGTTCTCACAATAATTGTCCACGCACCGGGAGGCCATCCCAGTCAAATCAGACGTGGATAGTGAGAATTTTGATGAAGGCTATTGCAGATTACTGTGACCGGCGCACCAGCCAGGGCGTACGTACAGAGCGATAGAACCTTGAGCCTCACCGCGCTCAGTGCAATTGGTGAGTTATCAGTTACCAGAGCAGCTTGTATGTGTCACAGATCATCAAAAGAGGGATTCGTATTCTCCCGGGTGTCTGTCTCACTGTCTGTATCAGGTACTGTCGCTTTAAATCACATCTCCGTGCGCTCTGTCAGTATCTCATTCAGAGCAGTGTGCTGGCTGCAGCAGCGAGAAAACCCCTTTGACCCCCCTCCTCTGCTAATCACGTTATCAGGCATTCTGTTTCTTGGCTTTGATTTTTATTTTTTTTTAAGCTAGTTTTTTGGCTACAGGTTTTAATGTGAAAATTCTCAGGCATTCAGACTGAACTATATTCATTTTTTGCTATTCTGAGGAATAATAATTTTTTTTTTTGATACGTGATTTCAGTGCCTATAGAGACAGCAAGCAGAGATATAAGGAAGGGAGGGGGGAAGCAGCCAGCTGACATTCCAGAGATTTTTAATTAGCTGTTTTAGTAACAAGGGTTGTTTTTCAGAGTTTTATGATTAATACGGTTTTTTCTCTTTTCTCCCCTTTTTGGTGAATTTATTTTTTGTTTCCTTTTTCTAGAGGTTTTTTTTTTACTAAATCTAACTTTTTGTTTTTTAAAATTTTTTCTTTTAAGTACATTTTTAAATGATTTTGGAGACATTTTTTCTCTAAGCAATTTATTTTAGAGTTTTATTTCTCCAGCAATTTTTTTTTCTACAAGCTTGCTTTAGACCAAGTTCACATAGATAAGGAGAATTACAGGCTGAGGGAGAGAGCAGACACAAACTACGCAGTGGTCTGAGTAGCCCCTCCCGTCGGGCATTCGGCGAGAACAAACAGAACCAGAGTGCAGCAGCTCCGTCCCGGGTGTGTGCAGTTTTTTTTTTTTTTTTTTATGTGAATAAGTTTGAAAAGGTGTTAAATCATCTGTGAGAAAAAGATCACTGACATGTCACAAGAGCAGAATTCAGAGTCACACACATCACATGTCCATCATGTGGAGACACGGGACAGGTGTAGGCTGCTCTCATTGAGTAAGGAGCCTTGTACAGGGAAAAACGCTCCCCGCCTCTCTCCACAGGGAGAAGGCATTTTTGTTTCAACCATCCCCTCTCAAGAGTCACAGGGGGGACACCCTCTCCTTTTTCTTCTCTCAGTCCCTTTCTCTTTCTTCTTCAGACTTTTCTCCTCTTTCCTCGCTGCCATCCCTCTCATTCCTTCTTTTCCCTCCATCACATCTCTGACACATCCATTTTCTTCATCTTCCTCTTCTTCTATCTCTTCCTCTCCAACTCTCAAATCTTCTTCTTCATCTTCTTCTACTTGTCCCCTCCATCTTTCTTCTCTCTCTCTCCTCCATCTTTCTCTCTTTTCTCCCTTTCACTCTTCTCTCCCTCCCCTCCTCTTTCTCTCGCTCCTCCCTCACACCTCCCTTCTCTTCCTCTTTTTTCTACCTCGTCATCAACTGGGTCAACGCCCAATCCAAGCAATGTGGTGTCCCTGCATTCAGTGTCTCCAGCACAGGGCACCTTGTCTATCCCAAGCACAGTACAAACATTGCCAGTCATTATATCAGGAGAAGAAAGTGCAGATCTCCCTACACAAAACGCTACATGTAGCCCCCAGACACAGCAGTCCACAGCTAGGGCTTCACAGGGGGGTGGTATAGCTACAGGGCTGCTAGCATGGAACCATGACACTTTCTTCACCCCTGACCCAAGAAGAAACAGGAACCTCAAACAACCACACTGCAGACCTATCACAGGAGGTGCTGGACATAGTACCAGAAAAGCCACTCAATCACCCAGGGTCAAGATGTCTCTGACCAACTGAAGGTCTAAGTGAGCTCGCCTAAGAAGACGGCCTGAGAACTTTGACATTGGCCAGGATATTCAACTCAAGAAGGACTCTACTCGCTTCATGGAATGGCAACACCTCATCCAGCTCTAACGCCAGAGGTTCATCTTTTGCAAGCACCAGGAGGTGCCCCCTGCAATCAACCAGTTCACCCAGGCCCTAGACCGGAAAAAGGCCACTCAGCTCTTCAAACTTGTGCACAAATACTGACCTGAGACCGAGCTGGAGAAAAAGAAACTACTGATGGCCCGTGCTGAGAAAAAAGCAGCCGTTTAAGGAGACGTCCCAACAAGAAGACCCCCTGTGACCAGAACAGGTGCTAACACAGTAACTGTCTTGGTGGAGAACAAGAAAGCCAGCTGGTCGTCATCTCTCATGATGTGGATCCTAGTAGACGGCTTGTTTTCCCGCCAGCTCTGCACCAGCAGATGGGAGTCCCCTGCCGCATACTGAAGGACAAGGCCAAACTGGGCTGCCTCGCCCATCGGAATCAATCCCAGCTTTCCACAGTGAAGAAAAAGATTGTAAACCCCACTGAGTTCAGAATGGTGCAAGGCCTGGAGGCCGCGAAAGAGGCTACGGTATTTGAAACCCCAACAGTGCTGAACCATCACACTCTGCTCTCAAGAGTCCCAGTCACCGCAACGGTATTCACGGTGATCAACCTGGCCAGTACCTTCTTCAGTGTTTCCCCTCCACCTGGAGGCCTGCTTTCACGCACCAGTGCAGTGCATATGGACAATGTTGCCTCAAGGTGCTCAAAACAAGCCCTTCAAGTTTCACCAAGACAATGTCCTCCATCTTCGTCAACTGGATTGCAGAATATGCAAGAGTCACTCTTCTACAACACGTGGATGACTTTCTCTTTTGTGTGGTTGACATCGACACCTGCACAGCCTATTCCTTATCTCTCCTACTCTACCTGGAAGAACAGCAACGCAAGGTCTGGAAGAACAAAGTCCAGTGATGCCAGAAGCAAGTTACATCCCTGGGACACTGTATTGCCCACAAGACGAAACACATGTCAAAAGACTGGAAGACCACTGTGGAGAAGATGGCTCCCCCAACAACTCCAAGAATGCTGCAGGCCTTCCCTGGTCTAGTGTCGTATTGCAGAACCTGGATCCCTGATGCCTCAGTCCTAATGCAGCCTCTGTGCGCTTGCATCAACGCAACCCCGCTCCTTCTATCAGACGCAGCCTTCAACCCATTCAGGAGATTGGAAGAACTCCACAGTCTCAGCGCCAATACCAGGCCTACCTGACTATGAAAAGTCTTTCCGTCTACCTGATGGAAGAAAGAAGGTCATGCTACTGGAGTCCTGGCACGGATTCACGGGGGAAAACAGAGACTTTTAGGCTGCTTCTCAGCCCGCTTGGATCCAGTTGCAAGAAGAGCACCCTCCTGCCTGATGGCAGTATCTGCAGCACACACCCTCCTGGACAAGGTTGCTGACATCACTTTTGGACAGCCACTGGAAACTCTCACTCCACATGACATCTTGGCAATCTTCAATCAAGCTCAACCAACAGTAATCTCTCCACCGCCAGGCATCTTTGTGGCGCCTCTATTGCCTTTGTCTCATAATGTCACCGTCTCCAGACCTACAGTCCTCAGCCGGCCGCTCGACTCCCACTCCCAAGGGGGGATACTTGGATGGCTCCAGAAGAAGTTTCAACACAGGAAGTGCAGTGACCAGCAATCAAGAAATCCTGTGGTCCAGAAGTCTGTCACCTAGCCTGTCAGCCCAGGAAGCAGAATTGATAGCGCTGACGAAGGCCTGCCAGATGGCAGAAGGCAAGACTGCAAACATCTACACGGACTACAGGTACTCGCATGGCATAGCACACGACTTTAGACCCATCTGGGCTACAAGGGACTTCATCACAGCAAACGGGACAACCGTGAAGCATCATGGAGCCTTCAGGGACCTACTGGGTATACTCCAACTTCCAAAATGGTGGCAATTTGAAAAATCAAAGTGCATGGAAAACTGAGAACAGAAGAGGCGTGAGGCAATAACATGGCGGACATGGCAGCCAAAGAAGCAGCCAAAGGAAGACAACATGGAGAAGTGGGAGAGGTCGTAGAGCCGGACGGCTACTACATGACAACTGAAGACAAGAAACCTGACAAAGAAACGTCCTGGAATCTGCTCAAGAAGTTACAAGACCAAGCTCCAAAAGGAGAAGAAGAGCTGAATGCGAAAAAAGCAACATGTGAAGAAAGAAGGCTATCAATAATAGACTTCAAACTCTGCCTACCACAAAGTATGCACCCTATGTTGGTCCAATGGGTAGATGGACCCACATCCACATATCAAAGACACAAATGAATGATCTGATTGGTGCTTACTGTTTTCACTTCAGGGATCTCCACCCTAACAGCCAAATTCACCAGCAGCTGTCTGACCTGCGGCAAATGCAAGCCTGGACGTATGGAAGAAAGTCCCCCTCACCTCATCTGGAAAGACCACTCTACCAGCTTCAAAGGATCCAGATAGACCACATCCAGATATCGCCAAGTGAAGGATTCAAATACGCCATTGTGGTCAAAAGAAGTATTTTCAAGATGAACAGAAGTCTTCCAAGTCAGCAAAGACTACTGCAACGAAGCTACTTTCGGAAAATAGTGTGCAGATACGGGGTTCCAGAAATGATAGAAAGTGATCAGGGACCCGCATTCACAGCAAATCTGACACACAAGACCCGATTAGCAGTAGGGTCAGATTTAGGCCTACACACTCCTTACCACCCCCAGAGCAGCAGGAAGGTAGAAAAACTGAACAAAACACTTAAGAATAGAATGCTGAAAAATTGCCCAAGAAACACGCAAACCATGGCATGACACACTCCTAATTGCACTGTTTAGCGTAAGGCACACTCCCAGAGACCCAGAAAAGCTGTTTCGTGCCTGCATCTTCTGCTAACAGATAAGACATTTTCTTCTTTTAGTTTTTTTTGGTGCCTGCATTTTGTCCTGCACTTCTGTGGGGGTCTGCCGGGTCCCCTTTCGGGGGCTTGTGCTCCTCTCAGTTTAGTTCAGCCACTGTTTGTTCATTTGCCTTTTCCAGTTTTTTTTCAGTGGTTGCTGTTTAGTTTTTGTTACACCAGAGAACTAATTTAGGTGGTAGAGGTCGTGTGATCTCAGGTGTTTTTGTAATTAGTAGAGTTGGTACTTTTCAGGGTTTTTTGGGGTTGCAGTAAGTGCCTTTCCTATCCTCTTCTATCTAGACAGATTGGGCCCCAGCGTTTGCTCATTCTATTTTCTGTCTGTGTCTGTATTTCCTCTTGTCTACCCGCCATTACATGTTTGGGGGCTTCCTATGTTCTTTGGGGATCTGCTCCGGGGCAGATAGCTTTCCTTTTTCTATCTTTAGGTGTAGTTAGCTTCTCAGGCTGTGACGAGGCGTCTAGGACCAACGTAGGAACGCTCCACGGCTGCCTTTAGTTGTGGTGGTTAGTCAGGGTACTGCAATCCCATAGATTCCAACCTCTCTGGTGTATTGCTTTTTTTGCCTGCTCTCCTCAGCTACCAAATCATAACACTTATGTAATTGAATTGGTCAAAAACTAATGTCCATTCTCGAGTTTTTCTCCTCACTGCCAGATTTGATGATCCTGTCCAAGAGCCCCAGATGACATCAACCTCTGTGTAACTAGAGGGAAAGCCTGTTTGAATCCACGTATCGCATTGCAAGGAAGCTCCCGTACCAGGAGAGACACCTAAGCCATGAAGGATGTCGTGGATGCTCTGACTGACCAGACAGATGACCAGATGACCTACCTGATGAGTTCAAGGCCAGAGACCAAGTTAAAGCAGGATTTGAGTCACTATAAACAAAAATGTTGATTGGATAAATTACATCTATTATAACCAGCAGAGATTTGTTAACTTCACCATAGATGCTGAAAAAGGTTTGGCAGCACAGTTAGGCCCCACTTCCATTATGGCATTCCAGAATAGAATGGCTTTGGATATGATTCTAGCTGAGAAAGGAGGTGTTTACAAAATGATCAAAGACACCTGTTGCACCTACATCCCAGACAACACTGGCCCAAATGGTAAAGTCACAATGGCAATACAGAAACTTAATGAGTTATCAGAGGAACTGAAACAGAACTCAGGTGTCACTGACCCATGGGATCGATACTTTGGGTGGATGAGTGGGTGGCAGAAAATGTTGGCACAGGTTGGGACAGCCATTATGGGGGTTCTCATTTTTGCATTAATTACTGGTTACTGTGTAATTCCTTGTATCCGCAGGATAATGGAAAAAAAAACTGTTCAGGAGACAACCAATTTGATGCCACTCACCATCTTGGACCTCGCACCAGTCCGGATAGAACTGCCTGGCTTGACCAGATCTCCGAACTACCTCCAGACTGAGAATACACATCCTTGATGAAACATCCTATCAACTATGAGATTATGATTGCAAACACATAAACCCCCGACAGGGACAGTCCTCCTGACCGCCCATTTGCGAAAAGTCTATATTCGGTGGGGGAGACATGCGCTAGGGGTGTCTCAACTCACAGGCAGAACAAAAGAGTTGCAGCGCTTGGGCCAGGAGCAGGTTTTTTTAGGGCAAGTGGTATCTAAGGGGGGACTGTCATGGAAATATATATGTATTCCATATATTCAAAGTATATTCACATATATGTATTCACAGTTCACAGTTAGATAGATCTCACTTGCTAAAAAAAACCTGTGCTCACATATTTCTAGGCCAGATATAATCAGTCGTTTAAAAGAAATCTGGCCTTCATAAGAGGCCTTCGTGAAGGAACAAATGCATGAAGTACAAAAAGTCCTATTAGATATCTGTTGTTTACATTATAGTTATGCAAGACAACTAGGTCACAAGAATATAAACAATAATTCTGCAACTTCAGCTCTTTTAATCATGATTATCATAATTATCATATTTACACTAGAACAGCCAATAATCTAGCAGCTTTTAATTGTATGTTAATTGACTAACCAGCCCCTTTTTGTAAACGTATAAAACCTTGAATGAATAATAAATGTATGTCTTTGACGAACTGTTATACTGACACTTGCGTTGTGGACAGTCCTCATTTCGTTCTGAGCGCTCAAAAAGACATTATATAGAGATTTGGACATGGCAAGCAGCAAACACAGAAGGATATTTTTTATCCTAATTAAATTTCCATATCAGGTTCATCCTGTTCGTGACGTCAAAATGGGTCGCTCGCCAGGGCAGTGGGATACTCGTTACCGGACCGGTGATCTGAGGGAACGTGTCACAGCGGCAGTGACCCGGTCCGTGGCCCTGGGCTTCCAATAAAAGGGGAATTATTTACAGGGGAATGAATAGAGTTTGTAGTGTAGGTAATTATGACGCCACCTGTGGTATCTGGTCAATGGCGACCAGCGCTGCGGTGCAGATCCTCTGGGATAGATGGTGAGATGCAGCAGAGTTGGTACAGTCTCCCACAGGTGAGACTATGGGATCCCAGGGCAGGTAGATGTAGTGAAAGGTAGTAATGGTGCTGGGAGATGTAGCTGAGTGCAATGTGTGACGCAGGAAGAAACTGAGAAACAGTCAGTGAGTTGCAGTTTCCAAAGCTTTACTCACAGTTCAAATGTGCACAGAAGCCCGCTTGGTGCCACGTCATCCAGGTGAGGAGTACAGCCAACTCCCAGGTGGATGAAGAACACTAGTCCAAGGCTCCCTGTCAGTGTATGCCTTCTCTGGCCGTCTCTCTGTGCTGATTGTCCCGCCGTCTCTCCTTCCAGCACCCTCACAAACAGTGTACCAGATCAGCAGTTGCGAATCCTCTAGGACAATGACTTATTTCTGCGTTCCTCTTGATTCTATGTAGCTGCCTCTCTGGCGAAGATATTTGTGGTTATTGTCTGTGATCCCTATGTTACCACAGCAGTCGACTCGCTAGCTGAATCATAAAGTTTTTCCACTAGGCTAAGGGGTCGAGTTCGCTCTCTGTGACCTGGATTCTCCCAGCCGGCATCCGCTAGTCCTGGAACGGGCCCACCTGTAGCTCTTGGCTCAGCCGTGTCCCTCTATGAGAATCCCTTTTCTCCTCCAGAGAACCTCTCGTCCTTCTTTCTCTGAGCAGCTCCCTAGGACTGGAGCCTGCTCCACAATCCTATCTCCGTCCCCTCTCCCCTCAGGGAGAGCTCTCTCAAAGAGGTCTGCTCTCTTCCTCCCCCAAGGGGAACTCACTATCTTCCCCTCTAACTTCCTGGTCTGCCTCACAACTCCTCCCACCATCTACACCCTTTGGTAGCTGAGGCGTGCTAAGTGAACTCAACTAGTGTGAGTGATGGATGCAGAGTTGACAGAGCCAAGTGTAATGTCTCCACCTTACCTGAGAGTTGAAATATCACATCTCTGATTGAGATGCGTGTACCTCTGTGGCAACTGGACCCACAGGGGCGCCACATTTAGGCAGTCCGTTAGACGGACTGCATTACACCGTGGTATAACGCATTAAAACGTAGTCCGTTAACGCTGCCATTGACCCCCATTGTCTGGCGCATCGCGACGCATGCCTTAGAGCGGCATGCGTTCGCGATGTGCTGTCTTTCAGTGACGGAGCCTCGGACGCAGCCTGCAGCATCTGAGCTCCGTCACCGCTATCACAGATGATTCATCTGCGCTAGCAGGTATAGCATAACGCGATCGCGTTGTGCTATACCGTTACCAGCCCGTCAACGCTATGCGTTGAACGGGCTGGTTAAACACAATGTGGACCTAGCCTAAGCTGGCTGCAAAATGAGTTAATGGATTTTGTGGCATTCATTAGTATATAGATATTATATACACGTACGCCAAATATCCAAGGCACCGGGTATCTTCCTTCCACAAAAATTATTTTTATTGATACCAGTGTACACACAGGAAAATTAGCAACGTTTCGACTATGCAGGGTCTTTGTCAAGCCAAGAAAAAAGTGCACTTTGCCGATGTTTTTCTTTCACTTCATCTTGATGTTCGATTAGTCAGAAGGTGGGGATAGTGATGATGCGTCTGAAGGTGGGGAAAGTGACGCCAGTGATGATTGGATGACGGGCTCAAATGTCATAACAACTGCATCAGAGCCCCGGGAACTCAAGTGCTGACTAGTGTTGAGCATTCCGATACTGCAAATATCGGGTATCGGCCGATATTGGCTGTATCGGAATTCCGATTCCGAGTACCGATATTTTCGTCATATTGGATACCGGAATCGGAATGTCACTGTCACTGTCAGTGTCCGTCGGTCGGGTCTGTCAGGAGTCAGCGGCACTTACCCGGCAGAAGATCTCCGGCGGTCACATCCCGGACTGCTTAATGGCCGCCATCCTCTTCTCCCTGGCGGTCACATGCAGTTTCTCGCGATAACTGCAGTGACTGCTGGGTAATCGCGGCCGTAAAGCAGTCCGATGACGTCACCGCCGGGGAAGCTGGTAAGCAGCTGTGCTGCGCCGGGATGTCAGGCTCTGCCTGTCATTCCGATGTAGCAGAGCTGGATCGTCGTGGGACAGTCGTTACTATGGACTGCGTCGGACAGGTGGTATACTGTTGGTTTGTTTTTTTTATTTTTTTACAGGAGATCGATGGCGTCGCAGGAATGAGAGAGTAATAAAAGAAATGAAAACTGTGTTGTCTCTTTTATTTCATTAAAATACTTTTTTCTTGCTGTGTCTTTTTTTTAAATATTTAAAAACTTTGGGATTAATAATGGATCGGTGTCTTATTGACGTCTCTCCATTATTAACCGGGCTTATTGTCACCGTGCAATCAACGGTGACATTAACCCCTTATTACCCCGCTTGCCACCGCTACAGGGCAAGTGGGAAGAGCCGGGTAAAGTGCCACAATTGGCACATCTTTTGATGCGCCAAATGTGGGGCTGCTGTAGCCTGGTATTATCAGGCTGTTGAGGGCCAAAATCCATGGGCCTTGACAGTCTTTTAATACCAGGCCGCAGCAGTCTGCATTTTACTTGGCTGGTTAACAAAAATAGGGGGACCCCTACGCCGTTTTTTTTTTCGAGGGGATCCCCTATTTTTGTTAACCAGCCAAGCTAAGCAGACTGCTGTGGCCTGGTATTATCAGGCTGGCAAGGTCCATGGATATTGGATCCTTACCAGCCTGAAAAACCAGGCCTCAGCGGTCTGCTTCATCTGGCTGGTTAACAAAAATAGGGGGGACCCCACGCCAATTTTTTTTGAGGGGATCCCCTATTTTTGTTAATCAGCCAAGATATGCAGACTGCTGTGGCCTGGTATTATCAGGCTGGCAAGGTCCATGGATCTTGTCTCCTTAACAGCCTGAAAATCCAGGCCTCAGCGGTCTGCTTCATCTGGCTGGTTAACAAAAATAGGGGGGACCCCACGCCAATTTTTTTCGAGGGGATCCCCTATTTTTGTTAATCAGCCAAGATATGCAGATTGCTGTGGCCTGGTATTATCAGGCTGGCAAGGTCCATGGATCTTGGCTCCTTAACAGCCTGAAAATCCAGGCCTCAGCGGTCTGCTTCATCTGGCTGGTTAACAAAAATAGGGGGGACCCCACGCCAATTTTTTTCGAGGGGATCCCCTATTTTTGTTAATCAGCCAAGATATGCAGACTGCTGTGGCCTGGTATTATCAGGCTGGCAAGGTCCATGGATCTTGGCTCCTTAACAGCCTGAAAATCCAGGCCTCAGCGGTCTGCTTCATCTGGCTGGTTAACAAAAATAGGGGGGACCCCACGCCAATTTTTTTCGAGGGGATCCCCTATTTTTGTTAATCAGCCAAGATATGCAGACTGCTGTGGCCTGGTATTATCAGGCTGGCAAGGTCCATGGATCTTGGCTCCTTAACAGCCTGAAAATCCAGGCCTCAGCGGTCTGCTTCATCTGGCTGGTTAACAAAAATAGGGGGGACCCCACGCCAATTTTTTTCGAGGGGATCCCCTATTTTTGTTAATCAGCCAAGATATGCAGACTGCTGTGGCCTGGTATTATCAGGCTGGCAAGGTCCATGGATCTTGTCTCCTTAACAGCCTGAAAATCCAGGCCTCAGTGGTCTGCTTCATCTGGCTGGTTAACAAAAATAGGGGGGACCCCACGCCAATTTTTTTCGAGGGGATCCCTATTTTTGTTAATCAGCCAAGATATGCAGATTGCTGTGGCATGGTATTATCAGGCTGGCAAGGTCCATGGATCTTGGCTCCTTAACAGCCTGAAAATCCAGGCCTCAGCGGTCTGCTTCATCTGGCTGGTTAACAAAAATAGGAGGGACCCCACGCCAATTTTTTTCGAGGGGATCCCCTATTTTTGTTAATCAGCCAAGATATGCAGACTGCTGTGGCCTGGTATTATCAGGCTGGCAAGGTCCATGGATCTTGGCTCCTTAACAGCCTGAAAATCCAGGCCTCAGCGGTCTGCTTCATCTGGCTGGTTAACAAAAATAGGGGGGACCCCACGCCAATTTTTTTCGAGGGGATCCCCTATTTTTGTTAATCAGCCAAGATATGCAGACTGCTGTGGCCTGGTATTATCAGGCTGGCAAGGTCCATGGATCTTGGCTCCTTAACAGCCTGAAAATCCAGGCCTCAGCGGTCTGCTTCATCTGGCTGGTTAACAAAAATAGGGGGGACCCCACGCCAATTTTTTTCGAGGGGATCCCCTATTTTTGTTAATCAGCCAAGATATGCAGACTGCTGTGGCCTGGTATTATCAGGCTGGCAAGGTCCATGGATCTTGGCTCCTTAACAGCCTGAAAATTCAGGCCTCAGCGGTCTGCTTCATCTGGCTGGTTAACAAAAATAGGGGGGACCCCACGCCAATTTTTTTCGAGGGGATCCCCTATTTTTGTTAATCAGCCAAGATATGCAGACTGCTGTGGCCTGGTATTATCAGGCTGGAAAGTCCATGGATCTTGTCTCCTTAACAGCCTGAAAATCCAGGCCTCAGCGGTCTGCTTCATCTGGCTGGTTAACAAAAATAGGGGGGACCCCACGCCAATTTTTTTCGAGGGGATCCCCTATTTTTGTTAATCAGCCAAGATATGCAGATTGCTGTGGCCTGGTATTATCAGGCTGGCAAGGTCCATGGATCTTGGCTCCTTAACAGCCTGAAAATCCAGGCCTCAGCGGTCTGCTTCATCTGGCTGGTTAACAAAAATAGGGGGGACCCCACGCCAATTTTTTTCGAGGGGATCCCCTATTTTTGTTAATCAGCCAAGATATGCAGACTGCTGTGGCCTGGTATTATCAGGCTGGCAAGGTCCATGGATCTTGGCTCCTTAACAGCCTGAAAATCCAGGCCTCAGCGGTCTGCTTCATCTGGCTGGTTAACAAAAATAGGGGGGACCCCACGCCAATTTTTTTCGAGGGGATCCCCTATTTTTGTTAATCAGCCAAGATATGCAGACTGCTGTGGCCTGGTATAATCAGGCTGGCAAGGTCCATGGATCTTGGCTCCTTAACAGCCTGAAAATCCAGGCCTCAGCGGTCTGCTTCATCTGGCTGGTTAACAAAAATAGGGGGGACTCCACGCCAATTTTTTTCGAGGGGATCCCCTATTTTTGTTAATCAGCCAAGATATGCAGACTGCTGTGGCCTGGTATTATCAGGCTGGCAAGGTCCATGGATCTTGGCTCCTTAACAGCCTGAAAATACAGGCCTCAGCGGTCTGCTTCATCTGGCTGGATAACAAAAATAGGGGGGACCCCACGCCATTTTTTTTTCGAAGGGAACCCCTATTTTTGTTAATCAGTTCCCTCTGACATCACTGATTGTGTCCCTGGCTGACCTGAAGTGAAAGTGGAAAGCAATCAATTAAGCTTTCCACTTAAGGGCCCGTCTCACATAGCGATATCGCTACCGAGATCGCTGCTGAGTCACTAGTTTTGTGACGCAGCAGCGAGCTCACCAGCGATATCGCTGTGTGTGACATTCAGCGACGATCAGCCCCCCTGCCGGGTATCGCTGATCGTCGCTGAAATGTCAGGACCTTTTTTTGATCGCTGGTGTCCCGCTGACCGGCACGCATCGCTGCGTGTGACAGGCGGGAGACCAGCGATCCGCTGGTAACCAAGGTACACAGCGGGTTTCCAGGTGCGGGGCTGTGCCTAGAAACCCGCTGTGTACCTTGGATACCAGCGCCCTGATGCAGGGAGCTGGTATCCAAGGTACACAGCGGGTTTCCAGGCACCGCGCAGCGCTTGGAAACCCGCTGTGTACCTTGGTTACCAGCTCCCTGCATCAGGGCGCTGGTATCCAACGTACATTGCGGGTAACTAAAGGCTGGGTCTCACATAACGATACACCAGCTATCCCGACAACGATATGCACTTGTCAGGATCGCTGGTGTATCGCTACATGATCGCTGCTGAGCTGCCAAACAGGCAGCTCAGGCAGCGATCTGGGACAGCGACACTGCGGGTAACATCGCTTAGTTACCCGCAGTGTACCTTGGATACCAGCGCCCTGATGCAGGGAGCTGGTATCCAAGGTACACAGCGGGTTTCCAAGCGCTGCGCGGTGCCTGGAAACCCGCTGTGTACCTTGGATACCAGCTCCCCTGCATCAGGGCGCTGGTATCCAAGGTACACAGCGGGTTTCTAGGCACAGCCCGCGCCTGGAAACCCGCTGTGTACCTTGGTTACCAGCGGATCGCTGGTCTCCCGCCTGTCACACGCAGCGATGCGTGCCTGTCAGCGGGAAACCAGCGATCAAAAAAAGGTCCTGACATTTCAGCGACGATCAGCGATACCCGGCAGGGGGGCTTGATCGTCGCTGAATGTCACACACAACGATATCGCTGGTGAGCTCGCTGCTGCGTCACAAAACTAGTGACTCAGCAGCGATCTCGGTAGCGATATCGCTATGTGAGACGGGCCCTTAAGCGATGTTACCCGCAGTGTCGCTGTCCCAGATCGCTGCCTGAGCTGCCTGTTTGGCAGCTCAGCAGCGATCATGTAGCGATACACCAGCGATCCTGACAAGTGCATATCGTTGTCGGGATCGCTGGTGTATCGTTATGTGAGACCCAGCCTTTACTCTCCTGTCAGCCAGGAGAGGAACTCATTCATTTGGGGGTTTACTGTGAGGCTGCAGCATTAGCTGCGGTCCCTGCAGTAAACATTAACCCTTTCTGAAGGATTACACCGTGGGATCTGACTGTGCATGGGATTGGTAAGAATAATTTTGCTTTTTTATTTTATTTTTATTACAGGAAATGGTTTTTGCAGTAAAATAAAAGATGGTCAAAAACATGTGTCTTTATTTCATTAAAATGATTTTTAATTAAAGTGTGTGTGTTTTTTTTTATTTCATGCAATAGGATTAATAATTGATAGTTGTCTAATTGACAGCTCTCAATTATTAACCTGGCTTAAGGTCACCTTTCAATAGCAAGGTGGCTTTAACCCCATATTAACCCATTCGCCACCGCTACAGGGCAATGGGAATAGACGGGCAAAGTGCCAGAAAGGGCGAATCTAATTATAGATTTGTCTTTCCTGGGGTGTCTGGGGGCAGATGTTAGTAGCCAGGGGGGGGGGGGCAAAAATAATGGTCCCTCTCTGGGCTATTATTATCTGCCCCCACTCACTGGCTTTGTCTGTCTGGTTGCAAAAATAGGGCGGGAGCCCACGCATTTTTTTTCAGCAATTTTACACCTCATATATATATATACATGTCATTGAATTTGTGACACATATATATATATATATATATATATATATATATTTATAGTTCATACACTTCTACATAGTATAATAGCCGCTAATTCAATTGCCGGCTTTTGTGAAAATGCAGAACCCGACATGAAATGACACTTGGTTTACATAGAGTTAACCATGTCTTTTCATGTAGTTTGATATCTGATTTGCACAAACAATTACATGAGTGTAAGTGTGCAAAATTTCACACCTGTAGGGGTTAATTAAAGGTGTAAATTCGTAGCAAAAAAGTCCGTTTTTTTACAACGAATTTACACCTTTAATTAACCCCTACAGGTGTGAAATTTTGCACACAGCCACTCATGTAATTGTTTGTGCAAATCAGATATCAAACTACATGAAAAGACATGGTTAACTCTATGTAAACCAAGTGTCATTTGATGTCGGGTGCTTCTGTCTTTTCACAAAAGCCGGCTTTACCCGGCAATTGAATCAGAGGCTATTTTACTATGTAGAAGTGTATAAACTATAAATATATGTATATATATATGTCACAATGACATGTATATATAATATATATATATATATATGTATTCTATGTGTGTATATTTAGTGTTTACAAGGAAAGAATGGGGTTTTTTTAGTTACGATATTTTGTTCCCATAGACTTACATTGGATTTCCGGTATCGGTATCGGGTATCGCCGATATTTTAATGGTATCGGCGATACCATTCCGATTCCGATACTTTTGGATATCGGAAAGTATCGCTCAACTCTAGTGCTGACAGCACTGGAATATGAGTATAAGCATTTTTATTTTTATCAATGCCAAAGATTCAGATCGAGAAGGGGTTGTCCTAGTAGTAGAAGACCCCTTTAACCCCTTTACAGGCATCTGGTCTTATAATGTGGGGTCACTTGATTACTTTCACAGAAGGTCTGTTGTTTGTAGAAGCGAACCATATGAGAGAATAGTCAATGTAGCATGGTCAGAACCAGGACGGCAGTCAAGGCACAAAGTCAGAAGATAAAAAATAGTCAGGAAACAGGCTGTGGTCAAACAGGAATTCCATAAGCAGAGCATGAGCAGATAGCACAAAATAAAGGCAGAGAAGAACTTTAACTGGCAGTGAGAGTTAGAGGTTCAGGGGTTTAAATAGATGACAACCCTGTCCAAAGCTCACAGAAAAATTCCAGGAATTCCCCCCATAGCTCCCTGACTGAGCAGCACCAACAGACTCAGGAATTAAACAAGACTGCCATAGTACCTCCCTGTGTTGCCCATAATAAGGGTTTGTTGCCTACTAGTGGCTGAAGTGGAAACAGAGGAGACAGGCACTAGCTTGGTTGTTACAATCCTATGGATTCTGGATAGCCTGCAGAGTTGGGATAACCACTCTAATTCTACTTGTTAGCCTTAGATCCTTTGATTGACAGATCATGTCATCTTTTCTTTAAGTGGGACAATTTAGCAATTAAGGGACAACTCATAGAACCTATCTTGTCAGCGAGACAATGAAAGAGTTCTATAGGCACCAGACTTGCAGCAATGAATCCCTTAGGCTATTATTACTAACTTCAAATAATTGCATGAATCTCGTCTTGTACTTCACAAGCTATTTTTTTCAGTAGTATTTCAATACTTCTTTTATCTGTTATTGCTCTTTAAGGCCCTTTAAGACCCGAGTCACTTATTCTCCTCCAGCAGTTGAAATTACAATAAAATGCCAGTATCTGTGATCTGACTTAGTCCATGATCTCGACAAGCTAATAATTGCATTGAAAGTTAAAAGCAGAGCACAGCTACCTCCTCTCGAGCATTTCCCATAAAGGCATTCTTTTAACTTGTTTGTTCTGTCTCTGAGAGCTGAGTTCTCCTTTGACCTGATCGTCCTTTAATCTGTTTTTTGATGAAATTTCTGAAAACGTTTCTCAGGTTCCCTAGAACATTGCTGACTGCTCTACTACACACTGACTTTTCCACTATTGATTTCCTGTCTAATTAGGTATATGACTTATGAAAATTGAACAGATTAAAGAGATTTTCAAAAACACGGCAGCAAAAACAGAACCGCAACTGTCCCTGGGTTCTATGTGGTTTTGTAGTTCGGTTCCATTCAGTTCAATGGAGCTGAGCTGCAATACTAGACACCATCCGTTAGCTATATTTTTCTAATGCTGCAATACCCTTTTCCCCTTTCACAGTAGTTTTTTTCATAGGTTGTAATAGCTGTAAAAACTAAAGCCAGTATTACTTACCCTCCCTGGGTCCATTGCCAACTCTCCGCCACTCCAGTCTCGAAGTCTGATTTTTGCCTGCAGTGATGACATACCGTCAACAGTACTGCAGCCAAACAGTGAGCTCACTGAATACCTGTACAAGACTAGAATATATACAGTGCACTAGTAAATGCAGAAAAAAACTACAAATAATAGAAACATAGGCCCACTAAAGTAATAAACTTTAGAGAGAATGTAACACAGGAATAGGGATCTACAACACTAAGGGATAACCCAAACCAAATAAGAGATCCACAATGCGCAATGCTATATAACTACATCATGACAAATAAGGCCATTTAGCCAGAAGACTGATGAAATAATAAAAAAGCAAAAAAAACTCAAAAAGTGATAAGAAATAGTTGATGGGACAATTCAAGTGAAAATAGACTAGCCCTAACTTGCCTTTCGCAATAACTTCTTCGTACGTTTCCCCATTTCTGAAAATATATATTATCCTTGTATTTTTGTGTACCTCTGTGTGCGTATGCTCCATAATATGTATTTATGTACAGTACAGACCAAAAGTTTGGACACACCTTCTCATTCAAAGATTTTTCTGTATTTTCATGACTATGAAAATTGTACATTCACACTGAAGGCATCAAAACTATGAATTAACACATGTGGAATTATATACTTAACAAAAACGTGTGAAACAACTGAAAATATGTCTTAGGCTACTTTCACACTTGGTTTTTTTGCGATGCGTTTTAAGCGCACATCAAACGCATTAAAAAAACGGTGCAAACGCAGCGTTTGGACGCAATTTTAAGCGTTTTTGCATGCGTTTGCATTTTTTCGGCGCATGGGTTGTATACGTGTCACATTTTTACCATCTCTGTCTCTATCATCTGTCTGTTAGGGGCGAGTTCCCGCTTCTGCACAAGGGGAATCTCGAGCCATCCCGACTGCGGTCTCCCATCCGTCTCCGGCTGCAGTGGACTCTGCTCAGCTTAAACTTCGGTCCCAGCGTCTCGCCCAGTCTAACAGTGTGCAGAGGATTACTGTTGCCTCTCCAGGCTCTGCCATTGTGGCCAGTACTGGTTTGCAGTGAGCAGACGTCTTTAGGACAGTCCTTGTTTTCCCCTTCTGAGCATGCCCAGGGTGAGATCTCTCATTGGAGATCAGGGGTCACATGCTCAGGTATTGCAGCAGCTCCTATTGGTCCGACAGGAAGGTCCTGTGACTACTGGTGTTCTGGAACAGTTTCATTGGTCCTTGTTTCTAGCAGGTCCTGTAGCTGTTACTATAAAAGGGTGACATGGCTGGGCTGCCATGCGCTAGTATCAATTGCATTATGTGTCTTACGCCAGTGTGATCATGCACGCATGTGGTTAGGGCTTGGCTGCAATAAGCCCCTAGAATACCGGCACCTCCGGTGAGGAGATTTGAGTGCAAGTGGTTAGGGCTTGGCTGAAATAAGCCCCTAGAATACCAGCTTCTCCGGTGAGGAGATTGCTTGAATGCGTTGCTGTCTGCATGATCACGGACTGCTATCCGCACAGCAGCTATCTGTGTATCCCTGTGGTGTTAACAGGACACAGTCTTTTTCTCAGCGGCTCTGTGATGCAACAGGGTTCGCTTTATAACGCTGGTTCAGCGCCCTAGCATTTTACTTTGCGGTTCACTGAAGCTAAGTGAGTTTGCACCTATCGTCATATAGCGCTGTGGCATTCCCGTTAGCGGCTTTGGGGATTAACAGAGTTCGCACTTACTGCCACAGCGCGCTACGGCGTTTATTTTAGCGACTCTGCAGGATAACAGTTCGCTACTTTCGCCATCTTACTAGCAGCGGGCTTCGCTTGCACGGTAGACCCCGGGCTGCGAACACACCTCTCTACTATATCTATTAGGTGCGTTCCGCAGACCCTAACATTGTCTCTATCATCTCTGTCTCTATCATCTATCATAGCTGTCTCTATCATCTATCGCTATCATCTATCATATCTGTCTCTATCATCTGTCTCTATCATCTGTTTCTATCATCTATTATATCTGTCTCTATCATCTGTCTCTATCATCTATCATCTGTCTCTATCATCTCTGTCTCTATCATCTCTGCCTCTATCATCTCTGTCTCTACCATCTCTGTCCTCTCTGTCTCTATCATCTCTGTCTCTATCATCTGTCTCTTTCATGTATCATATCTGTCCTGTGACTACTGGTGTTCTGGAACAGTTTCATTGGTTCTTGTTTCTGGCAGGTCCTGTAGCTGTTACTATAAAAGGGTGACATGGCTGGGCCGCCATGCGCTAGTATCAATTGCATTATGTGCTTTGTGCCAGTGTGATCATGCACGCATGTGGTTAGGGCTCAGCTGAAATAAGCCCCTAGAATACCTGCACCTCCGGTGAGGAGATTTGAGTGCAAGTGGTTAGGTCTTGGCTGTAATAAGCCCCTAGAATACCGGCTTCTCCGGTGAGGAGATTGCTTGAATGCGTTGCTGTCTGCATGATCTTCTTTTCTAAGACCTTTACACCAGCAGAGAGGAATTATTCCATCGGGGACAGGGAGTTGCTGGCTATGAAGTTGGCCTTCTCTGAGTGGAGACATCTTCTGGAGGGGGCTCGTTTTCCCTTCCAAGTCTTCACCGACCACAAAAACTTGGTATATTTGCAAACAGCTCAGCGGCTAAATTCTCGCCAGGCCAGATGGTCCCTATTCTTCTCTCGGTTCCATTTCACCCTCCATTTTCTCTCCGGTGAGAAGAATGTTCGGGCCGACGCTCTCTCTCGCTCCTTAGTGTCATCAGAGGAGGAGGATGAGGAGCCTCGGCTTATTGTCCCCGAAGAGAGCCTGAGAACTGTAGCTGTTATGATTTGGTAGCTGAGGAGAGCAAGCAAAAAAGGAAATACACCAGAGAGGTTGGAATCTATGGGATTGCAGTACCCTGACTAACCACAACAACTAAAGGCAGCCGTGGAGCGTACCTACGTTGGTCCTAGACGCCTCGTCACAGCCTGAGAAGCTAACTACACCTAAAGGCAGAAAGAGGAAAACTATCTGCCCCGGAGCAGATCCCCAAAGAACATAGAAAGCCCCAAACATGTAATGGCGGTTAGACAAGAGGAAATACTGACACAGACAGAAAATAGTATGAGCAAACGTTGGGGCCCAAACTTCCTAAGTAGAAAAGGATAGGAAGGACACTTACTGCAATCCCAAAAAACCCTGAAAAGTACCAACTCTACTAATTACAAAAACACCTGAGATCACACGACCTCTACCACCTAAATTAGTTCTCTGGTGTAACAAAAACTAAACAGCAGCCACTGAAAAAACTGGAAAAGGCAAATGAACAAACAACAGTGGCTGAACTAAACTGAGAGGAGCACAAGCCCCCGGAGGGGACCCGGCAGACCCCCACAGAAGTGCAGGACAAAATGCAAAAAGCAAGCACAAAAAACTAAAAGAAGAAAAATGTCTTATCTGTTAGCAGAAGATGCAGGCACGAAACAGCAAGCTACAAAGTGAACAGGAATCAAAGATGAGACCAGAACAATTGATCACCGGCAACCCTGATGGGAGGGAACCTCCCTTATATAAGACCAGCCAATCTTCACAATCTTCATTGGATAGTTCAGTACTGTTTGTAACCACCAGAGGGAGCTTCTGCTCAGAATTAATTTCTAGCACATTCACAACAGTACCCCCCCCCCTTGAGGAGGCGTCATCGAACCCTCATTTGAGCAACCAGGTCGGTCAGGATGAGCTCTGTGATACGCACGGATGAGTCTCCTAGCATGGATATCCGAAGCAAACACCCAAGAATTGTCCTCCTGATCATAACCTCTCCACTTAACCAAATACTGGAGTTTCCGTCTAGAAAAACGAGAATTCAATATTTTCTCAACCACATACTCCAGATTGCCCTCAACCAAAACAGGGTCAGGAGGCACAGCCATAGGAACCACTGGCTCGACAAACCTCTTCAATAAGGACTTGTGGAACACGTTATGGATCTTAAATGTCCCTGGAAGAAGTAAACGAAAGGAAACAGGATTAAGAATCTCCATGATCTTATAAGGTCCAATGAACCTAGGCTTAAACTTAGGAGATGCAACTCTCATAGGGATATTTCTTGAGGACAACCAGACCAAGTCCCCCACTTCAAACCGAGGACCATCAGTCCTATGCCGGTTGGCAAATCGCTGGGCCCTCTCCTGAGAGAGGGACAACCTCTCCACTACCTGGTCCCAAATCTGCTGCATACGCTCAACAACAGAGTCAACACCTGGACAGACAGAAGCCTCCGTCTGTCCTGAAGAAAATCGAGGGTGAAACCCAAAATTGCAGAAAAATGGAGACATCAAAGTGGCAGAGCTAGCTATATTATTAAGAGCAAACTCAGCCAAAGGCAAAAAGAGACCCAGTCATCCTGATCAGCAGACACAAAGCATCTCAGATAAGTCTCCAATGTTTAGTTTGTTCTCTCAGTTTGTCCATTGGTCTGAGGATGAAAAGCCGAGGAGAAAGACAATTGAACACCAACTTTAGAACCAAAAGTCCTCCAAAATCTGGAAACAAACTGGACTCCTCTGTCAGACACAATGTTCTCAGGAATGCCGTGTAACCGAACCACGTGCTGAAGGAACAAAGGCACCAATTCAGAGGAGGAAGGCAACTTAGGTAATGGCATAAGATGTATCATTTTGGAAAACCTATCACAAATCACCCAGATAACGGTCATTCTCTGAGAAACAGGGAGGTCGGAAATGAAATCCATAGAGATATGGGTCCATGGTCTCTTGGGCACAGGCAATGGCATCAACAAACTACTAGAGCGAGAGCAAGGCTTGGAGCGAGAGCAAGTCCCGCAGGACTGCACAAATTCCCTGACGTCACGAGACAAAGTAGGCCACCAAAAGGACCGACTAACCAAGTCTCTGGTACCAAAAATTCCGGGATGACCGGCTTACGCGGAACAATGAATCTCAGACATCACACTCTTTTTCCATCGGTCTGGGACAAACAATTTCCCAATAGGGCAGCGCTCAGGTTTATCCTCCTGACACCCTACCAGAGCCAGTCTCAAATTGGGCGAGATGGCGGAAAGAACTACACCCTCTTTCAAAATAACAGCAGGATCAGATAACTCAGGAGAGTCCGCAAGGAAACTCCTCGAGAGGGCATCCGCCTTAACATTCTTAGTGCCAGGAAGAAAGGAAACCACAAAATTAAAACGTGTGAAAAACAAGGCCCACCTGGCCTGTCTAGGATTAAGTCGCTTGGCTGATTCCAGATAAACCAGATTCTTATGGTCCGTGAGGACCACCACCTGATGTTTGGCTCCCTCCAGCCAATGTCTCCACTCTTCAAAAGCCCACTTCATGGCCAATAACTCCCGATTACCCACGTCATAATTACGTTCAGTTGGAGAAAATTTTCGAGAGAAAAAGGCACAATGATTACTTTTAGAGGTCTCTGGATCTCTTTGGGACAAAACGGCACCTGCCCCAATTTCAGAGGCATCAACCTCCACCTGAAATGGCAGAGAAACATCAGGCTGCCGTAGAACAGGAGCAGAAGTGAATCTCTGCTTAAGTTCCTGAAACGCAGAGACTGCCTCAGGAGGCCAATTCACCACATCAGAACCCTTTTTGGTCAAATCAGTCAATGGTTTAACAATAACAGAGAAATTACCAATAAATTTACGATAAAAATTGGCAAAACCCAAGAATCTCTGAAGAGCCTTTAATGAAGTAGGTTGGACCCAATCACAGATGGCCTGAACCTTGACCGGGTCCATTTCAATAACAGATGGGGACAAAATGAATCCCAGAAATGAGATCCTCTGTACGCCAAAAAGACACTTTGATCCCTTCACATACAGAGCATTCTCTCTCAAAATCTGGAACACAGTCCGAACATGTTTCACATGAGAGTCCCAGTCATTGGAAAAAATCAAGATATCATCCAAATAAACAATCAGAAATTTATCCACAAAATCCCTGAAAATGTCATTCATGAAGGACTGGAAGACAGAAGGAGCATTAGTGAGCCCAAAGGGCATCACTAGGTACTCAAAATGCCCCTCTGGGGTATTAAATGCCGTCTTCCATTCATCCCCGTGCTTAATGCGAATAAGGTTATATGCCCCCCTGAGGTCAAGCTTGGTAAACCAAGTAGCACTTTTCACCCTGGAAAACAGGTCAGAAATCAAGGGTAACGGATATTGATATTTCACAGTGATATTGTTCAAGAGACGATAATCAATACATGGCCTTAATGAACCATCCTTTTTGGCCACAAAGAAAAAACCGGCACCCAAGGGTGAAGAGGATGGTCTGATATGACCCTTCTCCAATGACTCCTTGATATAAGACCGCATAGCGTCATGTTCAGGTACAGACAAGTTAAAAAGGCGACCTTTAGGGAATTTACTACCAGGCACTAATTCAATAGCGCAGTCATAGCTCCTATGGGGGGGCAAGGATGCAGATTACTTTCGCTAAACACATCAGAAAAATCAGTCAAAAAGTCAGGAACATCATGAGCCTGGGTGGAGGCAGAAAAAACAGGAGGGTTGGTATTAACACATTGGCAGCCCCAACTGGTTACAGACACAGATTTCCAATCCAAAACAGGATTATGAGACTGTAACCAAGGGAAACCCAGTACGATAATGTCATGCAGATTATACCGCACCAAAAATTTGCAACTCACCTGATGATCAGTTCAACCCTCATTATCACCTGAGTAGAGAACTGAGGTTTATTCTCAGCCAAAGGGGTAGAATCGATCCCCAGTAGGGGAATAGACTTCCGTAGGGTATCAAGGGAAACCCACAATGTTTAGCAAAATCAAAATCCATCAGGTTAATAGCTGCTCCCGAATCAACGAAAGCCTGAGCAGAAAATGTGGACAGGGAGCAAATCAGGGTAACAGTCAACAAAAATTTAGTCTGAACACTACCCAAGACAACTGAGCGTGCAAAACGTCTTCCCCGCTTAGGGCAGACTGAAATAGCATGAGAGGCATCACCACAGTAGAAACATAACCCATTGCGTTTTCGAAACTCATGACGCTGTGCCCCAGAAGCCACTCTATCACACTGCATGGGTTCAGAAGCTGGTTCACAAGTAGTGTTGAGCGATATTGCTCGATATCTAAAAATATCGGATCGGAATGGTATCGCCAATATCACTAAATATCGGCGATATCCGATTCCGATACCGGAAGTCCCATGTAAGTCTATGGGAACAAAATATCGCAACTAAAAAAAACCTTTATTTCCTTGTAAACACTAAATATACACACATAGAATACATATATATATATATATACATGTCATTGTGACATATATATGTACATATATGTATAGTTTATACACTTCTACTAGAGTTGAGCGATACTTTCCGATATCCTAAAGTATCGGAATCGGAATGGTATCGCCGATATCACTAAAATATCGGCGATACCCGATATCGATACCGGAAGTCCCATGTAAGTCTATGGGAACAAAATATCGAAATTAAAAAAAAACCTTTGTTGCCTTGTTGGTTAATTGTACATGAAGGAAAACAAGAAAGAGTAATGTAGAATGTATTGGGGAAGGTTGAGGAGACATTAAAGGCATAGATGTTTAACCCAATCAAATGGAATAGCATAAATATTTTTTTTTTTAAAGATGTTCGGATTGACGAAGAAATTGACAATGTTAACGTTTTTTATATTTTGGCAAATATGTATATTACACAACTTCCATGCTCTTCATCTTCACCTTTTTAACTTTTCACACACTTTCTCCTTCATAATCTTCTGCAGCATCATCTTTTTCATCAAATTATTCTTCATCTTCACCTTCTTTATCTTCTTCTTAAACTTCTTGCTATTCATCTTTGTTAACATTACTCATATTCTTCTTATTAAACTATTATTCTTATTCATATTCTGCTTCATCTTCTTCATCATATTCTTATTTGTGACAGAGAATCCTGTACTTGTAATCTGTCAAAGTATGAATTTTTCATCCTTCCGTTCTTGCTGTCACAAAAGATTTAAATTACAACAGTATTTGTCCGTGTTCAGTTTAGCCTGCAGCAGCAGGCATTTTCCAGGGGCACCACGAGGAGGAACGGACTCACCCCCATACACTGCTTAGTCTTCTTCTGCTTAGAATTTAGAGCATATATTTTGCTCTTCATTTTGGTCTTATACTTCATGTTCTTCTGCTTTTAGATCTTCTGCTTATTGTTCTTGTGTCTCTTGTTCCGTATCTTGTATTTGTAGCACAATCTTGTACCAGCTGATGTTACTGGGACACGGTTACTAAGCAGGAGGTACCTGTGCTCCAAAGCACTACCAAGGACCAGCAGACGTTGCTGGAACTCGGATACCGAGATGGAGGCACCTAGGCCAAAGGCACTGCGGAGAACCAGTTGACGGTACTGGAACCCGGAGGGGCAGCAGAAGGAAAAGAGCCAATGGCACAACCGAGGACCAGCTGACGTTACTGGGACACGGTTACTAAGCAGGAGGTACCTGTGCTCCAAAGCACTACCAAGGACCAGCAGACGTTGCTGGAACTCGGATACCGAGATGGAGGCACCTAACCAAAGGCACTGCGGAGAACCAGTTGACGGTACTGGAACCCGGAGGGGTAGCAGAAGGTACAAGAGCCAATGCAAGTAACGAGGACCAGCTGACTGTGCTGGAACCCGGAGGGGCAGCAGAAGGAAAAGAGCCAATGGCACAACCGAGGACCAGCTGACGTTACTGAACCCCCAGTAACACAGGAGCAAGTGTTGACTGTGCTAACAGCACTTCCGAGCAACAACTGGCGGTGTTGGAGCCCAGGGTCAAGGAGGATGTTTAAATACTAGATCAAGTAATTTCCTTGTTACCTGTCAATTTTAAATGTCTATACTTCAAACAAGAGAAAGATAACCTTTACTACCATAAGATGATGATTTCATTTAAACTAATATCTAGATAAATAAAGAATTGACAAACATAAACACATACATTAACATGTTGAACAGCAATGCAAACCACAAAATAAATTAGTTAAGGAATCTGCTATACGGTTGTACATAAAAGCATACAAGTACATATCTGAATCCATTAATGATGGATAAGTAACAGTATGTACACCCATTTTTATTGTATAGACAATGAATGTCTGACTTAAAAACATCATCAGCATTACAAGTTATCTGTGACATTACTAAAATGTTACATTTGCTGAATAATGTCACTAAACAGTTTATACAAAATTATACAATTTCCATCATGTAATACTCATAATATGTGGCAATAATCATGTTTATTAACAAACATAACCTTTAAAAAGTGCATAGTGCATAGCGAAAATTGCTATTTATGCCTGACTGTCGACTTGCAAGCATGACAACGGATAGATAAGGTATATATAGATGAGACTGCATAGCCACAGATGGTGAATGGCGATGTAATACTGTACCTCAATAAAGTGTGCGTCACTACTACATAATTTTTTTTATATAGCTTTATAAACAGGGTACGTGGATGTATGCTTGCGCCTTTGTTTTGACGCACAGACTGCCTTCCTGCTGAGACGCGTTGGGTAGTGAACAGTTGTGTGCAGTGTTCACTGTAGTCTGAGGTTTTCCTTTTTGGAGTGCAGATCACGCTCCAGTTAGTTCTTCAACCACTGCTGGTTGTAGTCTGCTGAGCGTGTGTCACTGGCACATCCTTGAAATTTTTCTCTAATTGTTGCTGCTCCATTCTATTACAAATAAATAAAATCTATAGTGTGACGCGCTTCCATCCGTATACAATACATTGGTTGCAAACACTATAGAAGTACACAAAGGGGCCTTTCACACCTACTGAACAGTTGTGTGCAGTGTTCACTGCAGTCTCTGCGGAATAACCACACTTAGGCCTTATAACTTTTCAGACTTTCTTTATCAATCTACCAAGATGAAGAAGGCAGGGAGTAAGGCACGTGGTCGTGGAGTTTCTTCAGGGAGAGGACGTGGGGATTCTGTGGCTGCTGCGGCCCCCAGTGACACAGCATCCACCAGTTTTCCCCGGGCCGTGAGCGTTCCTTTATGCGCACTTTTGTAGGAGCTCGGAGTACCCCCCTGCTGCGGGAAGAACAAATTGAAGCCGTTGTTGTTTGCATCTCAGCCAATGCATCGACTTCAATTGCTTCCACCTCCTCTCAGGACCACAGCACTGTTGGGCAACCATCTGTCTCTTCACCGCCTGGCAAATTGCCCAGGCAGTCAGAGAGTTCTGTACAGGAGCCAGCTGAGTGTCTGCTTCTGTTCTCAGAATCTATTGGCTTGCAAACAGGGGCCCAGCCAAGCAGCATTCTGTAATGTGAAGAAGAGGGAGTATGCAGTGATGCGCAACAGCTGTGTCTCTCTGAATCTGAAGAGGCGGGTGAGACAGTGCCGATGGTCAGCACACCGCAGAACGCATGTGATGATGATGATGAGACCCAGGTGCCAGTTTCTGTTGAGCATGGTGCTGGCCAGACCACCCAACAGCAGGTGTTGGAAGAGGGTAGTGGAGATGATGAGGTCCAATACCCAACATGGCATGAAGAACAGGAAGGTGGTGGGAGCAGCTCAGAGGAATAATAATAATATTTATTTATATAGCGCCATCATATTCCGCAGCGCTTTACAGTTTAGCAGTTTCAGAACACAAGTCATAAGTAACAACGTTAACAATACAATAATTTAAGCTAAATAAGTCGCCCCTGCTCGTGACAGCTTACAATGTACAATGAGATGGGGGAGATACAAAGTATAGGTGTTTATATACAATGGTGCATTTACAATGATGTTCCAGCCATCTTAAGGGACTGAGGGATGGAGATAGTGAATGGGCTAGAGACACACACACACTTACACAGAATACATAGAATGACTTTGATTAGTGAATGTGATAGGCCGCTCTGAACAAATGTGTTTTGAGGGAGCGCCTGAAACCATGCAAATTGTGGATAGTCCTAATTTCTTGGGGTACAGCATTCCAGAGGATTGGCGTAGAGCAGGAGAAGTCTTGGAGTCGGGAGTGGGAGGTACGTATTAGTGCAGAGGTTAGTCGAAAGTCGTTTGCAGAGCGCAGCAGTCGGTTAGGCCGATAGATAGAAATGAGGGAGGAGAGTAGGAGGGGTGCTGCACTGTGGAGAGCTTTGTGGGTGAGAACCAGTACTTTGGTTGAAAGCTGGGAGAGGCCTAGAGAAATGGTTAGTGATAGAAGGAAGATAGAGGAAGACATTGCCCCAACGGTACAAACAGGAGGGAGAGTTAGGCTGCAGACTCGGTTGCCTGTAGCCTCCAGTTTGGCACCTGTTCGGAGCAGTTGTCTTCCAAAAGTCAAAACGTGCGCTCCCAGGACTTGCACTGCGTGGTCCTTTTTTCACACACTTGCACATGATATTTGCTATGTGAAATGCAAGCTGTGTAATCAAAAATTAAAAATAGCTAAAAGTGTCAGTCACCTCAATACCACAAATATGTGGAAACATGTGCGGACAAAGCACGTAGTTGAGTTACAAAGACACACTGGAATGTAGGCCAACCTACAGCAGCACCTACATCTTCAGGTTGTGTTGAAGCCTCTTCATCGAGCTCACACACAGCTGGTTATGCTTCCTCACAGGATCGCCATGGAAGAACCTCGGCCACTGTTGTCCAGAGACAAACTGTTATTCCACACACAGCAGCAAGTTCCCTGTCATCCTCACACTCCCAGGCCACAAAACAGCCAGCGGTAGCACAGGCATGGATAAAAGACGGCCATACTCCGCAAACCATGCACGAGCACAGGCTCTGAATGCTGGCATTGCAAAACTCCTGTCCCTTGAAATGCTGTGATTCAGGCTGGTGGAGACAGACAGTTTCCGTAACTGAATATCATTGTCAATCCCACAATACAATGTGCCAAGCCGATTTCATTTCAGCAGGCAAGCCGTCCCTGGTCTGCAAAAGCATGTTGAGGGAAAAATTAAACATGCGCTACTAAAGCCCTCAGTAGCAAGGTCCACCTGACCACCGATGCGTGGACCAGTACCCATTGTTATGATCTGCTACAACCAGTAAGGAAAGAAGGGAATTCTGTCCCTACAATACAACTAAGCTGAATCCCTACGATGTAACGGGGAACCTGATCCTGCGACCAGACCCGCTAAAGTCCTCATCTAGTGTGAACGAAGACCTATAGTTGCGAGGGAGTAATCCCTACAAGATCTAGGGACTGGGAGAAAAGGTGGACACCTCCTAGTCCTAACATAAATTGTAGCATGGATAATTAAACAGAAAAATAAATACTTTGTGATCCTAACATCAAGCAAAACTCACAGATTAAGGCACCTAAGCACCCGGCTAGCTTAACAGTAGATAATACAATGAAGTCAAGCAAAGCCAGAAGGGCGGAGCCAGACTAAATAGGGAAAAAAGGTCATGTGACCAGCAAACTGAAACAAAACCTAACAAGAGGGTTCTAACACCATGGCCAGGGACAATACCTTTCCCTCACTGCCCATTGGGTCAATGTTGTGCAGCCGGGTACTGATCTTGCGAGTGGCGCTGTACGTGTTCTGCCAACTCCAAGGATTGCAGGAATCAAGTCTGTACACATTGATTCCTCCTCCTATTCCAGTTCCTCAGAATCATCGCTGCAGGAGCCGTCACGGTCTACCTCCACATGGACCCGTGAACGTTTACCTGTTGCGACCGATATGAGCACAGCCGTGTCCAAATGTCAACAGGCCATCCTGAAATTAATTTCCATGGGGAATCTTAGCCACACAGCGCAGGAGCTCTGTAATGCCATAAAGCAGGAGAGCGACGTGTGGTTTTTGGAAGAGAATCTACAGGCAGGCTTGGTAGTGTGTGACAATGGCCGAAATCTGGTGTCAGCTCTGGCCTTGGCAACCTCACTCACATACCATGTCTGTCATATGTGCTCAACTTGGTCGTGCAGAGTTTTTTGAGGGACTATCCGGATCTTGATGCACTGCTGCACAAGGTCCGCCTAGAGTGCGCTCACTTGCGACTTCCAGCATGGCCAGATCGCTGATTGCAGCTCTGCAACGCAGATTTCACCTTCATGAACATCGCATTATATGTGACGTACCCACCAGGTGGAATTCCTCGTACATATGTTGGAGCGGTTGTGTGAGCAGCAGCCAACAGTAAATGGAGTATCAGCTGCATCAGGCGCAGTCAACTCGCAATTTGCGGCGTTCACACTTCACCACTACTGAGTGGGCCTCTATAATAAGAATAATAATATTATTTATTTATATAGCGCCATAATATTCCGCAGTGCTTTACAGTTTAACAGTTTCAAAACACGAGTCATAAGTAACAACGTTAACAATACAATAATTAAAGCAAAATCAGCCGCCCCTGCTGGTGAAAGCTTACAATCTACAATGAGGTGTGGGAGATACAAAGTACAGGTGTTTATATACAATGGTGTTTTTTACAATGATGGTCCAGCCATTTTAAGGAAGTGAGGGATGCATGGAGATAGTGAATGGGCTACACACACAGAATTACACATAGAATGACTTTGATTAGTGAATGTGATAGGCCACTGTGAACAAATGTATTTTGAGGGAGCGCCTGAAACCATCCAAATTGCGGATAGTCCTAATTTCTTGGGGTAGAGCATTCCAGAGGATTGGCGCAGCGCGGGTGAAGTCTTGGAGTTGGGAGTGGGAGGTACGGATTAGTGCAGAGGTTAGTCGAAGGTCGTTTGCAGAGTGCAGCAGTCGGTTAGGCCGATAAATATAAATAAGGGAGGAGATGTAGGGGGTGCTGCGCTGTGGAGAGCTATGTTGGTGAGAACCAGTAATTAGAATTGGATCCTATAATGAATGGGCAGCCACTGCCAGTGTAATGAGTGGCGAATAACTCTATGAAGGATATCTGCCACGTTTTGCGTGCGTTTGATGAGTCAACGCGGATGGCGAGTGCAGATGATGCACTAGTCAGCCTGACTGTCCCCCTTATCTGCCTGCTTCAAAAAACACTGCAAGCACTAAGGCATGAGGTTTTGGAAGAGGTGGAGGATGAGGAGTCACAAATTCCATCACCTTCTGGACAGTCAGCGCAACGTGGTTCCTCACAAAGGGCTGGAGGACTTTCAAAGTACCATGCTGTATCAACAATTGAACCTCCAGAGTCGCTGTCTATATTTTCATAACCATTACAAACTTTTAATGTATTTACAAAGCACATAATGTACATTTTTTGTCTATCCTTTTGTAATGCTATTGTGTTTCCATAAACTGATGTTACAGAATTATGATACAAAGTTTTTAAATTTTGAGTTTTAAATTTTGTAAATTTATATGTATTTGAAGGACTTTGTGAGGAGGATGAGAGGAGTCAATGGAGGAGGAAGACATCGCTCCAGAGGGAGGTAGACAATGCTCTAGTCAGTATGTAGACCAAGGGTGGGGTGATGCACAGCAGGCGGAGATGACGCCTCTTGCAGGGGACAACGTTTCTTGGCCAGTTGGGAGTCTGCAGCACATGGTTGATTTCATGCTGCAGTGGCTGAGAAACGACCGCCGCATCGAACACATTCACACCACGTCTGATTATTGGGTGTACACCCTCCTAGACCCTCGCTACCGGGACAACTTACAAAGCCTCATCACACCGTTGAACCGGGAGCGTAAAATGCGGAAGTACCAAGACACACTGGTGCAATCCATAATGTTCTCCATTCCAGCCGAGAGCACTGCTGCTGCTACTGATTTACAAAGCAGCTCTGTGCGTCGAGGCAGTGGAGACAGCTCTGCAACAAGAGGGAGCACAAGCAGCGCCTCTGCACAGGGCAAGAACAGTATGTTCCAAATGTGTCGAAGTTTGTGGCAGCGCCACCAATGTCTACACCATCCGAGACGGCTCCAGTCAGCAGGAGGCAACATTCCGTAAGATGGTGACAGACTACATGTCTTGCCCTCTCAGTGTACTCCCAGATGGCTCTTCCCCATTCAAGTTTTGTGTCTCTAAGCTGGATACATGGCCAGAGCTTAGCCAGTATGCATTGGAGGTGCTGGCTTGATCTGCTGGCAGTGTATTATCGGAGCGCGTCTTTACTGCTGCAGGTGGTGTACTAACAGACCGTTGCATGCGACTATCCTACGATAATGTAGAACGGCTTACTTTTCTGAAAATGAACTAGGCATGGATCTCGCCTGAATTTGCCTGTCCGGTTTCAGATTAACTAACTGGTTGGCAACGTTTTCCATGTCTCCTGTTATGTTCATCTTTCTACCACCTGAGCTATACTCCCTGGGCTACAACACTGCCAGTTGCTGCTCAGAAGTGTCGTGTCCACAGACCAATACACAAGCTATAGTGATAGTGGGGTTCAGTAACGCCTGCTGTTCCCCTGCTGTGTGTCCGGCAAAAATTACTGCTACCTAGCTACACATGTTTAAAAAAACATGACATGTTAAAGTGGCTAGTGCTACACATAGATATCAGGCTACACCCTTATTTCTAAGCTGTAAACAAGTGAAACGTCAAATTTAAAACCATTCAATGATTAGTGTTGGTAACAAATCTGTAACTAAATAATTGTGACATATTATGGCAGATATCCACATGTCTAACACAAATGCTAACACAAAAGCATACTTATGCTATAGGGTACTGATGGTGAACCTTCTCACTCAATAACTTTGACCAATCCAACTCACATCATGCCTCAAATGCTGCAATGTTGGAAGTGCATAATGTGGGTTGAACTTTGACAACAGCTGCAGTGCGAAGGTTATCCTTCTGTGTTCTTGGCTTTTAAATAAAAGCATACAAGTAAATATAATAATACATTGTTGATTAAGGGACATGATGTACACCTGTAATATTGTGCAAACAATGGATGTAGGACTATTCCTCTTCAACATTACTTATATTTGTGTCATTTGAAAAAATACATATTTTAGTTAAAAATTAAAAACCCATGTTCAGTAGCTGTGAAAGGCCCGTTTGTGTACTTCTATATTGTTTGCAACCAATGTATTGTATACGGGTGGAAGCGCGTCACACTAATAGATTAGATTTATTTTAAATGGAATGTAGCAGAACCAATTGGAGATAAATGAAAAGGATGAGCCACTGAGACACGCTCAGCAGAGTACAAGCAGCAGTGCTTGAACATGTAACTGGAGCGTGATCTGCACTCAAAAAAGTAAAAAACACAGACTGAAGTGAACACTGAAACACAACTGTCCACAATCTGTGAAAAGCTCCTTTCTGTACTTCTATAGTGTTTGCAACCAATGTATTGTATACGGATGGAAGCGCGTCACACTAATAGATTAGATTTATTTTAAATGGAATGTAGCAGAACCAATTGGAGATAAATGAAAAGGATGAGCCACTGAGACACGCTCAGCAGAGTACAAGCAGCAGTGCTTGAACATGTAACTGGAGCGTGATCTGCACTCAAAAAAGTAAAAAACACAGACTGAAGTGAACACTGAAACACAACTGTCCACAATCTGTGAAAAGCTCCTTTCTGTACTTCTATAGTGTTTGCAACCAATGTATTGTATACGGATGGAAGCGCGTCACACTAATAGATTAGATTTATTTTAAATGGAATGTAGCAGAACCAATTGGAGATAAATGAAAAGGATGAGCCACTGAGACACGCTCAGCAGAGTACAAGCAGCAGTGCTTGAACATGTAACTGGAGCGTGATCTGCACTAAAAAAAGTAAAAAACACAGACTGAAGTGAACACTGAAACACAACTGTCCACAATCTGTGAAAAGCTCCTTTCTGTACTTCTATAGTGTTTGCAACCAATGTATTGTATACGGATGGAAGCGCGTCACACTAATAGATTAGATTTATTTTAAATGGAATGTAGCAGAACCAATTGGAGATAAATGAAAAGGATGAGCCACTGAGACACGCTCAGCAGAGTACAAGCAGCAGTGCTTGAACATGTAACTGGAGCGTGATCTGCACTAAAAAAAGTAAAAAACACAGACTGAAGTGAACACTGAAACACAACTGTCCACAATCTGTGAAAAGCTCCTTTCTGTACTTCTATAGTGTTTGCAACCAATGTATTGTATACGGATGGAAGCGCGTCACACTAATAGATTAGATTTATTTTAAATGGAATGTAGCAGAACCAATTGGAGATAAATGAAAAGGATGAGCCACTGAGACACGCTCAGCAGAGTACAAGCAGCAGTGCTTGAACATGTAACTGGAGCGTGATCTGCACTAAAAAAAGTAAAAAACACAGACTGAAGTGAACACTGAAACACAACTGTCCACAATCTGTGAAAAGCTCCTTTCTGTACTTCTATAGTGTTTGCAACCAATGTATTGTATACGGATGGAAGCGCGTCACACTAATAGATTAGATTTATTTTAAATGGAATGTAGCAGAACCAATTGGAGATAAATGAAAAGGATGAGCCACTGAGACACGCTCAGCAGAGTACAAGCAGCAGTGCTTGAACATGTAACTGGAGCGTGATCTGCACTCAAAAAAGTAAAAAACACAGACTGAAGTGAACACTGAAACACAACTGTCCACAATCTGTGAAAAGCTCCTTTCTGTACTTCTATAGTGTTTGCAACCAATGTATTGTATACGGATGGAAGCACGTCACACTAATAGATTTGATTTTTTTCTAATATAATGGAGCTGCACCAATTCCACTAAATAAAATAAAAAAAAAAAAAAAAAAAAAAGGGACACGTGCAGATGCCTACAAACAGCGGTGGATGCAGAGCAAACTGCAGCGTCACCTGCACTGTCACACACACACCTTGCACAGAGCTGTTAAAACAACACTGGCAAAATGAAGCTTTACACAGCGGTTGGTAAACTAGCCTGCCTCAAGCACAGTAGTACACAAAATCGCAATATCTAACTGTCCCTCAGAGTGAGCAGAGTAGCGTTCTGTCCCTTACTGAGTTCACAGCACAGTGACGCTAAAATGGCGGCGGCGCCTTTTATAGTGCATTCTGACATCATTTCAGCAGCCAATCACAGCCATGCCATTAGTTAAGATGACCGCAGCATCACAGGATGTGCCCACACTTCGTAGGATTCCTCATTGGCTGACTAAAATCACATTGCCTCTCAAAGAATTATGGGAACTTCCGATTCCGGTATACGATATGGAAAAAGTATCGGAATTAAGTATCGGAATTCCGATAACGCGAATATCGGCCGATACCCGATACTTGCGGTATCGGAATGCTCAACACTAACTTCTACATAGTAAAATATCCTCTGATTGAATTGCCGGGTAAAGCCGGCTTCTGTGAAAAGACAGAAGCACCCGACATCAAATGACACTTGGTGTACATAGGGTTAACCATGTCTTTTCATGTCGTTTGCAATCTGATTTGCACAAACAATTACATCAGTCTATGTGTGCAAAATTTCACACCTGTAGGGTTAATTAAAGGTGTAAATTCGTTGTAAAAAAAATGGACTTTTTGCTACGAATTTACACCTTTAATTAACCCCTACAGGTGTGAAATTTTGCACACATAGACTGATGTAATTGTTTGTGCAAATCAGATAGCAAAGGACATGAAAAGACATGGTTAACCCTATGTACACCAAGTGTCATTTCATGTCGGGTTCTGCATTTTCACAAAAGCTGTCAATTGACTTAGCGGCTATTATACTATGTAGAAGTGTATGAACTATAAAATATATATATATGTGTCACAAATTCAATGACATGTATATATATATATATATATATATATGAGGTGTAAAATTTCACAACCAGACAGACAAAGCCAGCGAATGGGGGCAGATAATAATAGCCCAGAGAGGGACCATTATTTTTGGCCCCCCCTGGCTACTAACATCTGCCCCCAGACACCCCAGAAAAGACAAATCTATAATTAGATTCGCCCTTTCTGGCACTTTGCCCGTCTATTCCCATTGCCCTGTAGCGGTGGCGAATGGGTTAATATGGGGTTAAAGCCACATTGCAATTGAAAGGTGACCTTAAGCCAGGTTAATAATTGAGAGCTGTCAATTAGACAACTATCAATTATTAATCCTATTGCATGAAATAAAAATAAAACACACACACTTTAATTAAAAATCATTTTAATGAAATAAAGACACATGTTTTTGACCATCTTTTATTTGACTGCAAAAACCATTTCCTGTAATAAAAATAAAATAAAAAAGCAAAATTATTCTTACCTATCCCATGCACAGTCAGGTCCCACGGTGTAATCCTTCAGAAAGGGTTAATGTTTACTGCAGGGACCGCAGCTAATGCTGCAGCCTCACAGTAAACCCCCAAATGAATGAGTTCCTCTCCTGGCTGACAGGAGAGGAAGTGAAAAGCTTAATTGATTGCTTTCCACTTTCACTTCAGGTCAGCCAGGGACACAATCAGTGACGTCAGAGGGAACTGATTAACAAAAATAGGGGTTCCCTTCGAATAAAAAATGGCGTCGGGTCCCCCCTATTTTTGTTAACCAGCCTGATGAAGCAGACCGCTGAGGCCTGGATTTTCAGGCTGTTAAGGAGCCAAGATCCATGGACCTTGCCAGCCTGATAATACCAGGCCACAGCAGTCTGCATATCTTGGCTGATTAACAAAAATAAGGGATCCCCTCGAAAAAAATTGGCGTGGGGTCCCCCCTATTTTTGTTAACCAGCCAGATGAAGCAGACCGCTGAGGCCTGGATTTTCAGGCTGTTAAGGAGCCAAGATCCATGGACTTTGCCAGCCTGATAATACCAGGCCACAGCAGTCTGCATATCTTGGCTGATTAACAAAAATAGGGGATCCCCTCGAAAAAAATTGGCGTGGGGTCCCCCCTATTTTTGTTAACCAGCCAGATGAAGCAGACCGCTGAGGCCTGGATTTTCAGGCTGTTAAGGAGCCAAGATCCATGGACCTTGCCAGCCTGATAATACCAGGCCACAGCAGTCTGCATATCTTGGCTGATTAACAAAAATAGGGGATCCCCTCGAAAAAAATTGGCGTGGGGTCCCCCCTATTTTTGTTAACCAGCCAGATGAAGCAGACCGCTGAGGCCTGGTTTTTCAGGCTGGTAAGGATCCAATATCCATGGACCTTGCAAGCCTGATAATACCAGGCCACAGCAGTCTGCTTAGCTTGGCTGGTTAACAAAAATAGGGGATCCCCTCGAAAAAAAAACGGCGTAGGGGTCCCCCTATTTTTGTTAACCAGCCAAGTAAAATGCAGACTGCTGCGGCCTGGTATTAAAAGACTGTCAAGGCCCATGGATTTTGGCCCTCAACAGCCTGATAATACCAGGCTACAGCAGCCCCACATTTGGCGCATCAAAAGATGTGCCAATTGTGGCACTTTACCCGGCTCTTCCCACTGCCCTGTAGCGGTGGCAAGTGGGGTAATAAGGGGTTAATGTCACCGTTGATTGCACGGTGACAGTAAGCCCGGTTAATAATGGAGAGGTGTCAATAAGACACCGATCCATTATTAATCCCAAAGTTATTAAATGTATAAAAAAAAAGACAAAGCAAGAAAAAAGTCTTTTAATAAATAAAAGAGACAACACAGTTTTCATTAATTTTATTATACACTCATTCCTGCGACGCCATCGATCTCCTGTAAAAAAAAAAAAAAAACAAACCAACAGTATACCACCTGTCCGACGCAGTCCATAGTAACGACAGTCCCACGACGATCCAGCTCTGCTACATCGCAATGACAGGCAGAGCCTGTCATCGCGACGCAGCACAGCTGATTACCTGCTTCCCCGGCGGTGACGTCATCGGACTGACTGCTTTACGGCCGGGATTACCCAGCAGTCACTGCAGTTATCGCGAGAAACTGCATGTGACCGCCGGGGAAAGATGATGGCGGCCATGAAGCAGTCCAGCCCGTGACCGCCGGAGATCTTCTGCCAGGTAAGTGCCGCTGACTCCTGACAGACCCGACCGACGGACACTGACAGTGACAGTGACAATCCCGATTCCGGTATCCGATAAGACGAAAATATCGGAACTAAGTATCGAAAGGCCGATAGAGCTAATATCGGCCGATACCCGATAATTGCGGTATCGTATCGCTCAACACTATTCACAAGGCAACACTATTCCACGCATACCTCTACGCTCACGCAAACGTCTGTCAATTTGAATCGCTAATGACATAGAATCATTGAGACCAGAGGGGACCGGGAATCCCACCATAACATCCTTTACATTCTCTGACAGACCCTTCCGAAAAAGGGCTGCCAAAGCATCGTCATTCCATTTGGTCAGGACTGCCCACCTTCGGAATCTCTGACAGTATAACTCAGCGTCCTCAAGCCCCTGATTTAATGCCAACAAGGCTTTTTCAGCTTGATCAGTGACATTAGGCTCATCGTACAATAACCCCAGAGCCTGAAAAAATGCATCAACATTACTCAAAACAGGATCCCCAGGTGTCAGGGAAAAAGCCCAATCCTGAGGATCGCCGCGCAGGAGAGAGATGACAATTTGAACCTGCTGTGCTGCGTTCCCTGAGGACTTAGATTTCAAGGCAAAAAACAACTTACAGTTATTTTTGAAATTCAGAAATTTAGCTCGATCCCCTAAAAACAAATCTGGCATGAGAATCCTAGGTTCCACAACAGGCAACCTCGCAAGATAGGTAGCAATACTCCGAACTTCAGTGGCAAGCTGATCCACACGGCCAGACAACTGTGCAAACTCCATTGGAGAGAAAAAAAAATCCTCCTCAGCACCCAGAGATACAGAGGGAAAAAAAAAAAAATCTCTGACAACTCTGACAATCTTCTTTCTTTAACACTATTTTTCCCTTCTGTGAGTACCATACAAATATCAGTTTTTGGGCCGGTGATACTGTTATGATTTGGTAGCTGAGGAGAGCAAGCAAAAAAGGAAATACACCAGAGAGGTTGGAATCTATGGGATTGCAGTACCCTGACTAACCACAACAACTAAAGGCAGCCGTGGAGCGTACCTACGTTGGTCCTAGACGCCTCGTCACAGCCTGAGAAGCTAACTACACCTAAAGATAGAAAGAGGAAAACTATCTGCCCCGGAGCAGATCCCCAAAGAACATAGAAAGCCCCCAAACATGTAATGGCGGTTAGACAAGAGGAAATAAAATACTGACACAGACAGAAAATAGTATGAGCAAACGTTGGGGCCCAAACTTCCTAAATAGAAAAGGATAGGAAGGACACTTACTGCAATCCCAAAAAACCCTGAAAAGTACCAACTCTACTAATTACAAAAACACCAGAGATCACACGACCTCTGCCACCTAAATTAGTTCTCTGGTGTAACAAAAACTAAACAGCAGCCACTGAAAAAACTTTAAAAGGCAAATGAACAAACAACAGTGGCTGAACTAAACTGAGAGGAGCACAAGCCCCCGGAGGGCACCCGACAGACCCCCACAGAAGTGCAGGACAAAATGCAAAAAGCAAGCACAAAAAACTAAAAGAAGAAAATGTCTTATCTGTTAGCAGAAGATGCAGGCACGAAACAGCAAGCTACAAAGTGAACAGAAATCAAAGATGAGACCAGAACAATTGATCACCGGCAACCCTGATGGGAGGGAACCTCCCTTATATAAGACCAGTCAGTAACACCTGATCGCCAATCTTCACAATCTTCATTGGATAGTTCAGTACTGTTTGTAACCACCAGAGGGAGCTTCTGCTCAGAATTCATTTCTAGCACATTCACAACATGTAGCCCCGGTTTTGCTAGAGTCTGTGCCTCCGGGCAAGACTTTTGTGCCCACTAATTTGTGACCGGAGTTACTGTCTTGGGCACACTCGTCCAGGGTGGGTGGACACTTTGGGGCAAAGAGGACAACTGAGTTATTGGCGAGGACATACTGGTGGCCACATATGGTCCGTGACGTCAGGGAGTATGTTCAGGCGTGTGTCTCCTGCGCCAGGAACAAGTCCCCTCGAAAACGGCCAGCTGGGTTACTTTTTCCTTTGCCGGTGGCAGACAGGCCCTGGGAGATGGTCGGGATGGACTTTGTGGTGGGCTTACCCAAGTCTCGGGGTTTCACTATCATTTGGGTGATCACCGACCACTTCTCCAAAATAGTGCACTTAGTGCCGCTACCACGGTTACCTTCTGCATGGGCCTTGGCAGCATTATTTATTAGACACATCTTCCGTCTACACGGTATGCCAGACAAGATCGTCAGCAATCGAGGTCCCCAATTTGCGTCTCGGTTCTGGAGAGAGTTGTGTCATTTACTCTGCATTGAGTTGAACCTCTCCTCTGCATATCATCCCGAGACTAATGGGTTGGTAGAGAGGGCCAACCAGACCTTGGTCATCTACTTGCGACATTTTGTCTCTGCCAGGCAGGATGACTGGGCATCCTTGCTCCCGTGGGCGGAGTTCGCGCTAAACAATGCTGTGGCTGACTCCACCGGACAGACCCCATTCCTCTTAAATTACGGCCAGCATCTGCAGGTACCAGTGCCCATGCCCATGGCTTCCGCCAACTCCAGGGTGGCAGACTGGGCTGTGGAGACACGGAACATATGGGACCGCACCCAGGATGCCATTCAGGCTTCCAAGGAAAGGATGAGGTCTTCTGCCGATGCCCATCGGCGTCCCGCTCCGACATTTGCTCCTGGCGACCTAGTGTGGCTCTCCGCCCGAAACATCAGGCTACGGGTGGAATCCACTAAGCTGGCACGCTGCTATTTGGGTCCCTTCAAGGTTCTCGAGCAGGTGAACCCTGTGGTTTACTGTTTGGCCCTTCCGCCTCGCCTTGGTATCTCCGACACCTTCCATGTGTCTCTCCTAAAACCCGTGGTCACCTCCCGGTTGCCTGAGTCATCTGCCGGGATGTCGGGTTCATCTTCGGACGACTACGAGGTGAACGCCATTGTATGATGCAAGGTGGTACGGGGCAAAAAAATTTTTTTGGTGGATTGGAGGGGTTCTGGGCCTGAGGATAGGTCTTGGTAGCCTGCCGAGCATGTTCATGCTCTGCAGCTCATCGCTGCCTTTGAGTGTAGCGAGGCCCAGAGAAGGGGGGCCCTAGGAGGTGGGGGAATGTTAGGGGTCGAGTTCCCACTTCTGCACAAGGTGAATCTCGAGCCATCCCGGCTGCGGTCTCCCATCCGTCTCCGGCCGCAGTGGACTCTGCTCAGCTTAGACGTCGGTCCCAGCGTCTCGCCCAGTCTAACAGTGTGCAGAGGATTACTGTTGCCTCTCCAGGCTCTGCTATTGTGGCCAGTGCTGGTTAGCGGTGAGCAGACATCTTTAGGACAAAGTCCTTGTTTTCCCCTTCTGAGCATGCCCAAGGTGAGATCTCTCATTGGAGATCAGGGGTCACATGCTCAGGTATTGCAGCAGCTCCTATTGGTCCGACAGGAAGGTCCTGTGACTACTGGTGTTCTGGAACAGTTTCATTGGTCCTTGTTTCTAGCAGGTCCTGTAGCTGTTACTATAAAAGGGTGACATGGCTGGGCTGCCATGCGCTAGTATCAATTGCATTATGTGTCTTACGCCAGTGTGATCATGCACGCATGTGGTTAGGGCTTGGCTGCAATAAGCCCCTAGAATACCGGCACCTCCGGTGAGGAGATTTGAGTGCAAGTGGTTAGGGCTTGGCTGAAATAAGCCCCTAGAATACCAGCTTCTCCGGTGAGGAGATTGCTTGAATGCGTTGCTGTCTGCATGATCACGGACTGCTATCCGCACAGCAGCTATCTGTGTATCCCTGTGGTGTTAACAGGACACAGTCTTTTCTTCAGCGGCTCTGTGATGCAACAGGGTTCGCTTTATAACGCTGGTTCAGCGCCCTAGCATTTTACTTTGCGGTTCACTGAAGCTAAGTGAGTTTGCACCTATCGTCATATAGCGCTGTGGCATTCCCGTTAGCGGCTTTGGGGATTAACAGAGTTCGCACTTACTGCCACAGCGCGCTACGGCGTTTATTTTAGCGACTCTGCAGGATAACAGTTCGCTACTTTCGCCATCTTACTAGCAGCGGGCTTCGCTTGCACGGTGGACCCCGGGCTGCGAACACACCTCTCTACTATATCTATTAGGTGCGTTCCGCAGACCCTAACATTGTCTCTATCATCTCTGTCTCTATCATCTATCATAGCTGTCTCTATCATCTATCGCTATCATCTATCATATCTGTCTCTATCATCTGTCTCTATCATCTGTTTCTATCATCTATTATATCTGTCTCTATCATCTGTCTCTATCATCTATCATATCTGTCTCTATCATCTGTCTCTATCATCTCTGTCTCTATCATCTCTGCCTCTATCATCTCTGTCTCTACCATCTCTGTCCTCTCTGTCTCTATCATCTCTGTCTCTATCATCTGTCTCTTTCATGTATCATATCTGTCTCTATCATCTGTCTCTATCATCTCTGTCTCTATCATCTCTATCATCTCTGTCTCTATCATCTCTGTTCCTATCATCTGTCTCTATCATCTATAATATCTGTCTCTATCATCTGTCTCTATCATCTCTGTCTCTATCATCTCTGTCCTTATCATCTCTATCATCTCTGTCTCTATCATCTCTATCATCTCTGTCTCTATCATCTGTCTCTATCATCTCTGTCTCTATCATCTCTATCATCTCTATCCCTATCATCTGTCTCTATCATCTATCATATCTGTCTCTATCATCTATCATGTCTGTCTCTATCACCTTCTTTATATCTACACTCCTCACAAACAATGTTGCTTGTGTAGGGGGTGGTTTAAACAAGTGTGTAGACATTATTTACTCAAAAATCGCGTGCACGCAAAAGCGCTGACGAGTGCACAGGCACGCGCTTTTTTAAAGTAGTTGGGCGGAAAAAAAATGCAACATGTAGCGTCTAGCGCGTATAGGCGCACACCTGGAAAATGCGCAGCACCAACAAACGCAGATGAATGCATGCAAGTGCTAGACCTTGCGCCCGCCATGTTAAAGATAGGGAACATTGCGCATGCAACCGATAGCGCACGATACGCTGCGCGATAAAACGCAAGTGTGAAAGTAGCCTTATATTCTAGGTTCTTCAAAGTAGCTTTGATGACTGTTTTGCACACTCTTGGCATTCTCTTGATGAGCTTCAAGAGGTAGTCACCGGAAATGGTTTTCACTTCACAGGTGTGCCCTGTCAGGTTTAATAAGTGGGATTTCTGGCTTTATAAATGGAGTTGGGACCATCAGTTATGTTGTGCAGAAGTCTGGTGGATACACAGCTGATAGTCCTACTGAATAGACTGTTAGAATGTGTATTATTGCAAGAAAAAAGCAGCTAAGTAAAGAAAAATGAGTGGCCTTTAGAGATGAGCGACTTTCCCTTTTTTAGGGTCGAGTCGGGTTTCATGAAACCAGACATTCTCAAAAGTCGAGTCGAACGAAATTGGCCGACTATCGGGAAAAGTTGGGGGTCCGACTGAAACACAAAAACCAATGCAAGTCAATGGGGAAGCAAAGTCGCCATGGAGTGGAGGACAGTAAACACACCTACAGTGCCCATTTCAATGTCAACAACATAAATTCTTATTACTTAAGCTTGGCAACCTTAATTAACTTTATACTAATAGTTACGTATTGAAAACTGGGGGTTATTTGGCTAAACTTGTGGGGGCGGGTAGGTCTGGCTTCCGGTTTTCATGTGCCCCAGGCCAAAGAGTGTCAGTGGGCCTCTTTAACACATACCACAATTCTTCATGCTCCGATACGGCACAGAAATATAGGTGTAGTACAATGAAAAATACTTCTCTTCTTACATGACATGACTGATATCTATGTTAAAATCTACAATAGCTCAAAAAACGGACAGTATATTCCTTCATACAGTATTATGGCCACCACATAGTGCGCCATACAGTATAATGAGCCCATATATTGCTCCATACAGAATGGGCTCCATATAATGCTCCATACAGAATAGGCCCCATATGTGCCCCATATGATACTCCATACCCTATATGATGCCCCATAAATAATGAACCCCATATGATTCTCTAGTATATGATGGGCCCCATGGATGATGCTCCATTGTCTTATGGGCCAAAATAATGCTCCATATATAATGGGCCCAATTTATAATGCTCCATTGTATAATGGTCCCCGCAAATGCTGCTCCAGTGTCTGTTTTCCCCCTTTTAGAATGCTCCATGATTGATGTGATTGGTGCCCCCATGGATGATACTCCAGTGTCTTATGGGCCAAAATAATGCTCCATATATAATGGGCCACATTTATAATGATCCAGTGTATAATGGTCCCCGTAAATGCTGCTCCAGTGTCTCTTTTCCCCCTTTTAGAATGCTCCAGCATAAGATGGGCCCCAAGGATGCTGCTGCAGTGTATGATCTGCCCCATTTAGGATGATCCAGTATATGATGGGCCCCATGGATGCTGCTCCAGTGTCTGATCTGCCCCATTTTTAATGCTCAAGTGTATGCTGGGCCCCATATATAATTCTCCAGTGTATAATGCTCCCCATATATTGCTCCAAACATTAAAAAAAATGTAATACCTCTCCCCGCTGTGCACTGCTCTACTCTGGACTCCTCAGCGTCGCCATGTTACAGTTCTCTGCACATGGACTGTTTAGGCAGAGGGCGTACAGACGTGAAGTCATCGCGGCCTCTAAGCTGAATGTCACTGTCAGGAAACGAAACGAGGTAGACGTCACTGCGGTGGAGCAGGGAGAGGTAAATATTGCAAGTGCTGGGGCCCTGAGCAAGCAGGGGGGGCCCACTCGTGGGCGACGGCACTGGCACAGGGCCCCTCATAGTACGCCGGTGTGTCTGACTCCCACCATCAGAGAAACTTTTTTGTACTAGGAGGGACCCTGTGCCAGTGCTGTCGCCCACGAGTCGGCCCCCCCACCTGCTCAGGGAACCGGCACTTGCCCGGGTGCGCCAGGTGCAGACGCTGGCCCGGGGGAGGGGGATTTGTAGGTGTTGTAGTTCACAAGTGAATGTTCATTAAATGTTTAAGCATGCAACTGGTATTCAAAATTCGGAGATTTTTCCCTCGGCTAAAGGTCCCTCCGCACTTCTTACAGATAACATTTGCCTCATCAATAGGATTTTGGTCAAAAAAGTGCCACACTGGACTCTTCGTACTATGGCATACATTTTCAGGGCTTGCACGCTGTGCTAATTTGACCGTCTGGCCAAGCTGTCCTGCAACCCTTTTTTTTTTTTTTAACACCTTTTTGGACTGCTATGGGCCTGCCAGATAACCCCAGCTGCGATGTTGATACCTGCTGCAGATCCTCCTTCTCTTCTGAGCTATTGCCAGTGGCACCCTCTTCCCCACTGGATGCCAATCCAGGTCAACAACTGGGTCATCATCACCTCCTCTTCAATTTCATCTGCACCTTCCTCTGTGTCACCGTGTGAGGTGGTATAGTATGCAGGAAGGGGCACCTGAGTTTCATCAGGGTCACATTCTGGCTCAGTAGACTGCGAGGGAAATGTAGTGCTCTGGGTCAATGTACCAGCAGAATCATCTAACAGTGGCTGTGCATCAGTGCACTCCATCTCAGATTAATGTTGGACTGGGGAATTCAGGATTTGACTTGATAACCCAGGCATGATATGTGAAAAGAGCTCCATGGAGTAATCTGAAGTGTGGGCTGCCGCATCCTTCACTTTTAGTAGGGGGTGAAGAACACTAGGAAAGGTGTTGTTCCTGACCAGGAGCCTGCACTGACGACTCAGTGCTTGCATTTTTTAAAAATTCAGAATAGGAGGCGATAGAGCTGGAGGCTGTTTCGGCAATGTAAGCCAAAACCTGTTCCTGATGCTCTGGCTTTAAAAGCAGTTTACCTACTCCCAGTAAAGGGAGCCTTCCAGGCCTTCTTGAGCCAGACGATGACGCCGGCTCAACACCTCCTGCCTTAGGTGCTATTGTGCTTATGGCACATCCAGCAGTTGCACCACCACCACCATCAGTACCAGCTGGCCCCCCATGCCCACGTCTGTGGCCTTTTCCACCAGACTTCCTCATTTTTGAGAAAATGTACCCAAAATACCAGCAGATATATGTTACTGTATCAGAAGTGTACAGCTGTATACAGTCTAGGGATAATTGTAAATCTCTGTATATATTTCAGGAGTCACACACAGACGCTCTCAGGCTCAGTATGGATTACACCAGAATATAAAAAGTAGAAAAAGGGTAATGTATTACAAGCGTACAGCTGTATGCAGTGTTGGGGTAATTTTTAAATCTCTGTATATATTTCCGGAGTTACAGACAGACGTTCACAGGCTCACTAAGGATTAAACCAGAAGATAAAAAGCTGAAAAAGGGTACTGTTACACCAGATACAAGGTATATATAGTATAGTGAAAATATTCAAAATCTCCATATATATTTCAGGAGGCAGACACTGACGCTCTCAGGCTCAGTATGGATTACACCAGAATATAAAAAGCTGAAAAGGGTACTGTTACACCAGATACAAGGTATATATACAGTCATGGCCAAAAGTTTTGAGAATGACACAAATATTATATTTTCACATGATCTGCTGCCCTCTGGCTTTTATGTGTGTTTGACAGATGTTTTTATCACAGACAGAATTATAATTGCAAACATATGAGTAACAAAGCTTATATTGACAGTTAGAATGAGTTAATGCAGCAAGTCAATATTTGCAGTGTTGACCCTTCTTCTTCAGGACATCTGCAATTCTACCTGGCATGCTCTCAATCAACTTCTGGACCAAATCCTGACTGATAGCAGTCCATTCTTGCACAATCAATGCTTTCATTTTGTCAGAATTTTTAGGTTTTTGTTTGTCCACCCGTCTCTTGATGATTGACCACAAGTTCTCAATGGGATTAAGATCTGGGGAGTTTCCAGGCCATGGACCCAAAATCTCTATGTTTTGTTCCCTGAGCCATTTAGTTATCAACTTTGCTTTATGGCAAGGTGCTCCATCATGCTGGAAAAGGCATTGTTGATCGCCAAACTGCTCTTGGAGGGTTGGGAGAAGTTGCTCTTGGAGGACATTCTGGTACCATTGTTTATTCATGGCTGTGTTTTTAGGCAAGACTGTGAGAGAGCCGATTCCCTTGGCTGAGAAGCAACACCACACATGAATGGTTTCAGGATGCTTAACAGTTGGCATGAGACAAGACTGGTGGTAGCGCTCACCTTGTCTTCTCCGAATGAGGCGTTTTCCTGATGTCCCAAACAATCGAAAAGGGGATTCATCAGAGAAAATATCAGACAGAATATCAGTCTGTCCATGATGTTTTTTCTGGAGAGAAGTGGCTTCTTTGCTGCCCTCCTTGAGACCAGGCCTTGCTCCAAGAGTCTCCGCCTCACAGTGCGTGCAGATGCACTCACACCTGCCTGCTGCCATTCCTGAGCAAGCTCTGCACTGCTGGTAGCCCGATTCCGCAGCTGAAACACTTTTAAGAGACGGTCCTGGCGCTTGCTGGTCTTTCTTGGGGCGCCCTGGAGCCTTTTTGACAACAATGGAACCTCTCTCCTTGAAGTTCTTGATGATGCGATAGATTGTTGACTGAGGTGCAATCTTTCTAGCTGCGATACTCTTCCCTGTTAGGCCATTTTTGTGCATTGCAATGATGACTGAACGTGTTTCTTTAGAGATAATCATGGTTAACAGAAGAGAAACAATGATGCCAAGCACCAGCCTCCTTTTACAGTTTCCAGTGGTGTCATTCTTACTTAATCATGACAGATTGATCTCCAGCCATGTCCTCATCAACACCCACACCTGTGTTAATGGAGCAATCACTGAAAAGAGGTTAGCTGGTCCTTTTAAGGCAGGGCTGCAATGATGTTGAAATGTGTTTTGGGGGATAAAGTTCATTTTCTAGCCAAGTAATTGCTGTTAAGCTGATCACTCTTTATAACATTCTGGAGTATATGCAAATTGCCATTAGAAAAAGTGAAGCAGTAGACTTTGTAAAAATTAATATTTGTGTCATTCTCAAAACTTTTGGCCATGACTGTAGTATAGTGAAAATATTCAAAATCTCAGTATATATTTCAGGAGTCAGACAATGACGCTCTCAGGCTCAGTATGGATTACACAAGAATATAAAAAGTTGGGGGGTAGAGGAGGAAAGGACAGCCCAGATAGGGAGGTGGCAAAAATGGCATATGTTGAAGTGTATAATGGATGTAAAGCAGCTGCAAATGGAGGAATTGGAGAAGTCCGAGGAAGAGTAGGACAAAAAAGGGGTACTGTATCACCAGATAGTATAGTGAAAATATTCTAAATCTCCGTATATATTTCAGGAGGCAGACACTGACGCTCTCAGGCTCATTATGGATTACACAAGAATTTATAAAGATGAAAAAGGGGTACTGTATCAACAGATACAAGGTAGTATAGTGAAAATATTCTAAATCTCCGTATATATTTCAGGAGGCAGACAATGATACTCACAGGCTCAGTATGGATTACACAAGAATATAATAAGAAGAAAAAGGGGTACTGTATCAGCAGATACCAAGTATATATAATTTAGGGAAAATATTGGAATTCGCCATATATATTTCAGGAGTCAGACAATGATGCTCACAGGCTCAGTATGGATTACACAAGAATATAAAAAGTTGGGGGGTAGAGGAGGGGGGGACAGCCCAGATAGGGAGGTGGCAAAAATGGCATATGTTGAAGTGTATAATGGATGTAAAGCAGCTGCAAATGGAGGAATTGGAGAAGTCCGAGGAAGAGGAGGACAAAAAAAGGGGTACTGTATCACCAGATACAAGGTAGTATAGTGAAAATATTCTAAATCTCCGTATATATTTCAGGAGGCAGACACTGATGCTCTCAGGCTCAGTATGGATTACACAATAATATAAAAAGATGAAAAAGGGGTACTGTATCACCAGATGCCAGGTATATATAGTATGCGGAAAATATTCTAAATCTTTGTATATATTTCAGGAGGCAGACACTGATGCTCTCAGGCTCAGTATGGATTACACAATAATATAAAAAGATGAAAAAGAGGAACTGTATCACCAGATACAAGGTAGTATAGTGAAAATATTCTAAATCTCCGTATGTATTTAAGGAGGCAGACAATGACGCTCACAGGCTCATTATGGATTACACAATAATATAAAAAGATGAAAATGGGGTACTGTATCAGTAGACCAAAAATATTCTAAATCTCTATATATATTTCAGGAGGCAGACACTGATGCTCTCAGGCTCAGTATGGATTATATATGGATTATATTTCAGGACGCAGACACTGACGCTCTCAGGCTCAGTATGGATTACACAATAATATAAAAAGATCCGCAAGAAATAATCACACATGTGGGCTAATGTTCCAGGTGTCAATGATTCACTTACTGTTGGGGGGAGGACGACTTTCTGCCAAAAAGGGTACTGTATCCCAAGCGTACAGATGTATATAGTCTAGGGGTAATTGTAAATCTCCGTATTTATTTCCGGAGTAACAGACAGACGCTCACAGGCTCAGTATTGATCACACCATAATATAAAAAGTAGAAAAAGGGTAATGTATTAGAAGCGGAAAGCTGTATACAGTCATGGCCAAAAGTTTTGAGAATGACACAAATATTAATTTTTACAAAGTCTACTGCTTCACTTTTTCTAATGGCAATTTGCATATACTCCAGAATGTTATTAAGAGTGATCAGCTTAACAGCAATTACTTGCAAAGTCAATATTTGGCTAGAAAATGAACTTTATCCCCCAAAACACATTTCAACATCATTGCAGCCCTGCCTTAAAAGGACCAGCTAACCTCTTTTCAGTGATTGCTCCATTAACACAGGTGTGGGTGTTGATGAGGACATGGCTGGAGATCAATCTGTCATGATTAAGTAAGAATGACACCACTGGACACTTTAAAAGGAGGCTGGTGCTTGGCATCATTGTTTCTCTTCTGTTAACCATGGTTATCTCTAAAGAAACACGTGCAGTCATCATTGCAATGCACAAAAATGGCCTAACAGGGAAGAGTATCGCAGCTAGAAAGATTGCACCTCAGTCAACAATCTATCGCATCATCAAGAACTTCAAGGAGAGAGGTTCCATTGTTGCCAAAAAGGCTTCAGGGCGCCCAAGAAAGACCAGCAAGCGCCAGGACCGTCTCTTAAAAGTGTTTCAGCTGCGGGATCGGGCTACCAGCAGTGCAGAGCTTGCTCAGGAATGGCAGCAGGCAGGTGTGAGTGCATCTGCACGCACTGTGAGGCGGAGACTCTTGGAGCAAGGCCTGGTCTCAAGGAGGGTAGCAAAGAAGCCACTTCTCTCCAGAAAAAACATCATGGACAGACTGATATTCTGCAAAAGGTACAGGCAGTGAACTGCTGAGGACTGGGTAAAGTTATTTTCTCTGATGAATCCCCTTTTAGATTGTTTGGGACATCAGGAAAACGCCTCATTCGGAGAAGACAAGGTGAGCGCTACCACCTGTCTTGTCTCATGCCAACTGTTAAGCATCCTGAAACCATTCATGTGTGGGGTTGCTTCTCAGCCAAGGGAATCGGCTCTCTCACAGTCTTGCCTAAAAACACAGCCATGAATAAAGAATGGTACCAGAATGTCCTCCAAGAGCAACTTCTCCCAACCCTCCAAGAGCAGTTCGGCGATCAACAATGCCTTTTCCAGCATGATGGAGCACCTTGCCATAAAGCAAAGGTGATAACTAAATGGCTCAGGGAACAAAACATAGAGATTTTGGGTCTATGGCCTGGAAACTCCCCAGATCTTAATCCCATTGAGAACTTGTGGTCAATCATCAAGAGACGGGTGGACAAACAAAAACCTAAAAATTCTGACAAAATGAAAGCATTGATTGTGCAAGAATGGACTGCTATCAGTCAGGATTTGGTCCAGAAGTTGATTGAGAGCATGCCAGGGAGAATTGCAGAGGTCCTGAAGAAGAAGGGTCAACACTGCAAATATTGACTTGCTGCATTAACTCATTCTAACTGTCAATATAAGCTTTTGTTACTCATATGTTTGCAATTATTATATTTCTGTCTGTGATAAAAACATTTGTCAAACACATATAAAAACCAGAGGGCAGCAGATCATGTGAAAATATAATATTTGTGTCATTCTCAAAACTTTTGGCCATGACTGTACAGGGTTGGGGAAATTGTGAATCTCCGTATATTTTTCTGGAGTAACAGACAGACTCTCAAGGCTCAGTATGGATCACACCAGAATATAATAAGAAGAAAAAGGGGTACTGTATCAGCAGATACCAGGTATATATAGTATAGGGAAAATATTCTAAATCTCTGTATATATTTCAGGAGGCAGACACTGATGCTCACAGGCTCAGTATGGATTACACAATAATATAAAAAGATGAAAAAGGGGTACTGTATCAGTAGACTGAAAATATTCTAAATCTCCGTATATATTTCAGAAGGCAGACATTGAAGCTCACAGGCTCAGTTTGGATTACACAAGAATATAATAAGAAGAAAAAGGGGTACTGTATCACCAGATCCCGGTATATATAGTATAGTGAAAATATTCTAAATCTCTGTATATTTTCAGGAGGAGAAAAAGCCCTCACAACTCAGTAGGTTTGGAAAATAAAAAAAACAGACAGCAAGAAAAAATCAACTGGGGCCAATGTTCCTGGTTTCAATGATGCACTGAGTGGGGGTGAGGAGGCTTTCTGGCAAAAGGTTTTCTGTACCCAACGTACGCTTTATACAGTTGGGGGAATTGAAAATCTCTGTATATATTCCGGAGTAACAGTCGGACTCTAAAAGGGGGGCCCTATGGATCCACAAAAAATATAAAAAAAGAAAAAGGGGTACGTATCAGCAAAACCCGGGGGAAATAGAAAAGCAAAAAAAATTAAATCCCATATATATTTCAGGGGCGACACGCGTCCAGGCTTAGATGGTTTTAAAAAAAAAAAAAAGAGAAAAAGGGGTACTGAAAACAGCAGTACCGGTTATAAGTATGTAAAAAAAATTTAAATCTCCGTGAAATTTAGGGGGCAGCAATGACGCTCACGGTCAGTAGGATTAAAATAATATAAAAATAAAAAAGGGGTACTGTATCCCGATACAAGGTTTATAGTTTGTGAAAAATTCTAAATTCCTTTTATGTCGGCTGCACTGATGCTCCGGCCCAGTATGGATTAACAAAATAAAAAGATCAGCAAGAAATAAAACCATGGGCCCAATTTTCCCCAGGGGTCAAGATGCCTTACGTTGGGAGGGGGACACTTTGTGCAAAAAGGGGGACAGTATCCCAAGGACGATATTAAGTCAGGGGTTTTTTTAAATCTTGTTTTATTTCCGGGTAACAGAATGCTCACAGGCTCAGTATTATCCACCATAAATAAAAAGTAAAAAAAAAGGAATGTATTAGAAGTGGCAGCTGTAACGGGGGTTGGGGGGAAAATTTAAACCCGATTTTTTCCCGGAGTAGCCCATGGCCTCCCGGGCTTTTTTTTATCACACATAATATAAAAAAAGAAAAAGGGTAATGTATTAGAACGGACCTTTTCGGGGGGGGAAATTGTAAATCCTTTATTTTGCCAGAGTCAGACACGGGGTCTACAGGCCGTTTTGATACCCCAAAAGAAAAATAGAAAAAGGGTAATGTATTAAAATAAAGCTTAAAAGGGTTGGGAAATTGAAACCCCCATATTTTTCCCAGTCAGACAGGCTCCACAGGCCATTTTTTTATCACCCATAATAAAAAAAATAGGGAGGGGGGGGATGGGGGGGACAGCCCGATAGGGGGGTGGGAAAAATGGCTTTTGAGGTGTTAAGGTTAAAGAAGCCAAAGGGGAAATTTGGGAGAATCCAAGGGAGGGGGAAAGCGTGCCTTTGTGGAAACCCCATGTGTCATCGGGGGAAAGGGAAAAAAAACCTTTTTAAACCCAGCATCTTTATTTTAATAAATTAGATCTCCCCTTTTTGCGTAAAGGGGGCCCTTCTTTCTGTGGATTGACCGAGCACTCTAGAATCATAAATAAAGAATCATAGAATGGTAATTTGGAAGGGACCCCGGGCCTCGCCCAACCCCCCCTGCTCAAAGCAGGTTTCCTAAATCACCCAACGTAAAAATTAACCTTTTTTGAAGACTTCCATTGAAGGAGAATCACCCCCCTTGTGGCCCCTTTTCCATCATGATCACCAACGTCAAAATTTTTTTTTAAATCAAATCGGGGACTCTTTGAACATCTACAAAGGGCGTGGCCCTTTAAGGTACTGCCACACTACCAACCCCGTGCGATCCGTTAGCATCGCATACTAATGAGATCGCTAGCGGGATTATTTCATATCGTAGTAGCTACCTAATTTGCGATTGTTAAGGAAACTATCGGGTTACGATCTCTTTAACGACTTAGCGGGGCAAAATACCCTAAATCGCAAAAAAAGGGGCCCCCACCCCAGCGAAAAATATTTTTCCCGCGGGACGCCACGATAAAATAGGGGCGGAAGATCGGACGACGGACGAGTACAGCAGGGCCACGTCGTGGTAGATGCCGCACACAACAACCGCTAAGGGGGGCGTAAATGTGATTTTTTTTAGCGACCCCTTTTGCGATTTGTTTGTGTGGGTCCCTTTAGGATATTGTGCAATTAGGCCGGGGGTCCGTTTACGGCCCCTAGTCAAAGGGGGAAAACCTAGGGAAAATCGATGGGGGGAGAAGTAATTTTAACCATAGTTGAAGCTCGTCCCTGTCTTCTTTGTTTTTCTATTTCCAGGGGGTTTTCTGTTGGGGGGGAAAACTCCAAACATGTCATAAACCCCTCCCCAATGCCACTTTGGGGTTACACCCGGACACCCCTCCATTGGCCCGAGGCTGTGTAGAACCTGAAAAGCTGCGTTGCTGGGAAGCCCAACGGTTAATTGCTAGGTTTCCTTGGGATGATGTTTGAAAATTTCTTTTTTAGCTAAAAAGAGGATCGGAACCAAAAAAACCACCTTTAAATTTTTGGCAATGGGGGGCCCTTTTTTTGATCCCGGGGAAAACCACATTTGGGCCAATTTTTCCCCGGGTCAGTTTTGCATGCCTGGGGGGGGGGGCACTTTTTGCCAAATTTACACCCCCCAGTCAGCACCCAAACCCGGGGCCGAATTGGGAACCAAAAATTTCTTTTCCCCCTCAAAGCCCTCCCCAAAAAATAATATCCCCTCATCCTCCTCCTTTTCCTTTCTTCCCCCACCTCTCCAGGACAGTTCCCTGAGCAGACAAGGCTAACTGCATAAGGCTTCCTCTTCCTCCCGTCCCCCGCTGCAGAGCCGTCCTTAATGTCGTCAAGTTTCTGAGTGCCTAAGTGGGATGCCTGCTTTATGGGTCTCTGCGCTTTTCCCCGTGTCATTCTCAAACCGAAGGGGTTTGGAGGTCTTTCAGCTTGCCACGCAACCCACAACTCCTGTCTCCCCCAAAAACCCCCCCGGGGTCCCCCTAAAAATTTTAGCATGCCCCCGTTCGCACGCCTCCAAACCTGGCTCAGGGGGGGGTTAAATTTTAAAAAGGTTTTTTGTTTGTGTTAGGGGGAAACCCCCCCATTTTTAACCCATCCTTTTCACTTCCTTTTCCGAAACATATAACGGGGCGCCGTCAAACATTAAAAAAAAAAAAAAATTGGAAAGTCAGAAAAGTACACATTTGGCCACGGGTCCCGTCCCCCGCTAAGCTGTTCACTTATAAACCGTGGCCCCCCTGGCATACTTTTATTCATCGAAGATGTCTGGTCCAAAAGGTAATTAAAAGAAAAAAAACCCCCTACAAGGAACAAAACCACCAAACCCTTTTGGGCCCGACCACTATTACAACCCCCAAAGGGCCCAAAATACCCATACAAGGAACAAATACCGCCCCACCATGGCCAGACCACATATTACCACCACATAGGATGAATAAACCCAAACTATCATTAATTTAAAATAAAAACAATACTAAGTGCCTTTTTTTTACAGGAAAAACTGTATTTACGTCAGTGTACGGTAATACGGGATCATGGGGGCCCTAACACGGGGCCTTTTTAGTGTCAGTACGTTTTTACGGGGGCACAATGTCATTATACACAGGAGCTCTG
>JARQOD010000003.1:109912066-109994230 GCA_033576555.1 Oophaga sylvatica
TGTAACTTGCTGGACTGCTTGCTTTCATTTTGATGCAATCACTGTTTTTTCTGCTGCGGATCTCGCAGTCCTCAGAATACTGAGCTCTGTATAACCCAGCCCACACCACTGAATGACAGCTTTCTGTGTCCACTGTATGTTGATAGAAAGCAGATAATCATTGGTGTCTGACCATGCAGGAACCTGGTCTGATCATACCACAGCTCCTGGGCAGTGGAGGAAGTAAAAAAGTATAAAAACATTACAGCATGGGATCACAACTGATTCTTATTGTGAGGTAAAGCATTTCACTGCCTGTTTTTAAGCAATGTTTTACTTCACAGAAACCAGCATCTGTGATTCAATGCTGTCCTGTCTGTATGCTCTCTTTCCTTCCTACACTGTCCAGGAGACAATCATGTTCCAGCATGGTCAGACACGGCCATTACACAGTACACAGCAGGGACACATTTATAAAATTATCTCAGCACAAGAACATTTTTTTAAACACATCCAGTTGTGGAAATTATTATTATTATTCAAAAATCTATTAATTAAAATGTTGAATACAATTAACTCTGCTTGTGGGAAAACTCCATTAACCCCTCTATGACCTTAGATGTACTATCCCATCCATATGACCTGGGCCTTAGGGACCCTGGATGGAATAGTACGTCATATGCGATCAGCCGCACTCACGGTGGGAGAGCGGCCGATCACGGCCGGGTGTCAGCTGATTCTCACAGCTGACACTCATCACCAGAGGAGTATCCAGGGGGGGCAGCGGGGGCATGTGCCCCGGGCGCAGCCGGCAGGGGGGCGCAGTCGGGCCGCCTAATGCGGCAGTCTGCAGTGTCTCCCCCGTGGCTGCATTCTGCCGCCCCGGCCTGAGAGTCGGCGGTTCCCTGTGCTGGCTGTCAAGCTGACAGCCGGCGCAGAGAAGCTGCTGCGTGCCGACTTACAGTGATCAATTGTACTGGCGTCTATACAGACGCCAGTACAATTGAAGCTCTGACCGCTGGGTCAGAGCGACTCCAGCAGCGTGATCAGGTCATGTGATCACGCTGCTGATGTCACTCGCCGGCGGCGCCCAGAAGGGGGAACAGTGGTGGTGAGTGTGCTCCACTGTGGAGCTGAAGAAACCACTGAGGATTAACGGGGGAACATAATATGGGGGTGATACTTTATGTGGGGGGGATTTGGAGTGAGGATGGGGGTACTTTATTGGGGGGGATTTGGATTGGGGATGGGGTGGTTCTTTATGTGTTGGGGATTTGGAGTGCGGATGGGGGGTTCTTTATGTGTGGGGGGATTTGGAGTGGGGATGGGGGGTACTTTATGTGGGGGATTTGGAGTAGGGAAGGGGGGTACTTTATGCGGGAGGGATTTGGAGTGGGGATAGGGGGATTATTTTATGTGTGGGGGGGATTTGGAGTGGGGATGGGGGAGTTCTTTATGTGGGGGGATTTGGAGTGGGGATGGGGGGTTATTTTATGTGTGGGGGGATTTGGAGTGGGGATGGGGTACTTTATGTGGGAGATTTGGAGTGTGGATGGGGGTACTTTATGTGGGGGGATTTGGAGTGGGGATGGGGGGTACTTTATGTGGGGGGTGATTTGGAGTGGGGATACTTTATGTGGGGTACTTTATGTGGGGGGATTTGGAGTGGGGATGGGGGGTTATTTTATGTGTGGGGGTATTTGGAGTGGGGATGGGTCGTTATTTTATGTGTGGGGGATTTGGAGTGGGGATGAGGGGTTATTTTATGTGTGGGGGGATTTGGAGTGGGAATGGGGGAATACTTAATGTGTGAGGGGATTTGGAGTGGGAATGGGGGTATTTAATGTGTTTGGGGGATTTGGAGTGGGAATGGGGGGTACTTAATGTGTGTGGGGGATTTGGCATGGGGATGGGGGGTACTTACTGTGTGTGGGGAATTTGGCATGGGGATGGGGGATTTGGAGTGAGGATGGGGATTTAATGTGTGTGGGGGGATTTGAGGACACTGAAGAGTATGTATGAGGGCATGTATGAGGAAACAGTATGGGGGGTGGGTGCAGACACAGTATCGTGAGTGGGGGATGGGTGCAGACAGTATGAGGAGCGAACGGGTGAATGTATGTGGACACAGTATGGGGAGTGAGGGTGATGGGATGTGTGCAGACACAGTATGGGGAGTCAGGGATATGTGTGAGCAGACAGTGTAGAGAGTGAGGGGGTAAATATATGAGGAGACAGTATGGTGAACAGAGGGGATGTGAGAGGAGACAGTATGAGGAGGGAGGGGAATAGTGTAAGGCGACAGTATATTGCAGATATTTTTATTTAGGAGCATTATAATGACTCTTCTATCTTTAAGGGCATTGTGTGGGGATGTGCTGCAGAAGACCGGAGAAGATGGAAGTCTGCAGAGACGAGCTGTGGATGAGAAAACTCATCATTGGGTCTGGACAAGAAGAAGAAAAGGAGACAACGTCATCTATAAGGTATCTGGATGTAAATGTTATTTGTGAAATTGACTAATTCTCATGTTTTTATTTATGTTAGGAGCATTAAAGGGGTTCTCCAGGCCTGTGCTGAGTCTGCAGACATTCTATGTGACTGCAGACTCAGAATTCTCACAGTGCGCACTGCACACTCTTAGGATTCTCTTGTGCCAGCGATTTACATACATGCAGTCATATGCTGACTAGACATGTGTGGCCTCACTCAATGAAAATGAACAGAGCGAGGCCGGGCACGTCTAGTCGGAATGTGGCCAGAAGTATATAAATCACATGCTTGTGCTGACATGACCGTGTACTCTTGCCACCGGTAAGGGAGAACCCTAAAAATGTGCAGTGCATTCGTTGTGAGAATTCGGAAGCTTCAATGTCAGGATTCAGCTCTGCAGGTTCCAGCAGTCATCACATGGACACTTCACTCATATGCCATTTTCATACTTATGGGCTTGTGACAACCAGCTTCTCTTCCTGCTTCTCTCAGTTTTTCACTGAACATTAAGAGCATTAGGGAGAGAAGCTCATCGATACATGACTAAGTGTGCAAATCGCATGTGTGCTTGGGGGGGTGCCGAATTGAACTCTTATCCCGGGTGCCAGAAAGCCTAGATACACCTCTGCCCGTCACTAAGTGCCAGGAGCGCACACAGACCGCTCCCGGAACTTTAACCCCCGGCACACTGCGATCAAACATGGTCGCAGTTTTCCAGTGGCATAGGGAAGCATTGCGCGGGAGGGGGCTCCTTGCATGCTTCCCTGAGAGCTTCAGAACAACTCGATGTGATCGCGTTGTTCCGAGGGCCTCCTTCCTGCAGGCCCCCGGATCCAAGATGGCCGTGGGGTCCTTCCGGGTCATGCAGGGAGGTGGCTTGTCAGTGCCTACTGAGAGCAGGCACCGGCAAGCCTCCTGCACTGCCTGTCAGATGGCTGATTTGACACAGTGCTCTGCAAAGTGTCAGATCAACGATCTGACATTATATAGTAATGTCCCACCCTGGGATAATGTAAAAATTTAAAAAAAAAAAAATTAACACGTGTAAAAATATTTAAAAAAAATCCCTAAATAAATAAATAAATAAAAATTTCCCCAATAAACACATTATTATTATGTAAATAAAAAAACAATAAAAGTACACATATTTAGTAACGACCCGCCCTATAAAACTGTCCCACTAGTTAACCCCTTTAGTGAACCCCTTAAAAAAAAGGCAAAAAAACAATACATTATCATCATACCGCTGAACAGAAAGACGCATATAAATAGACATGGTACCTATGAAAACGTCATCTTGTTCCACAAAAAACGAGCCACCATACAGCATCATCAGCGAAAACATAAAAAAGTTATAGCTTGCAGAATAAAGCGATGCAAAAATAATAATTTTTTATATAAAAGTTTTTATTTTATAAAAGCGCCAAAACATAAAAAAATTATATAAATGAGGTATCGCTGTAATAGTACTAACCCGAAGCATTAAACTGCTTTATCAATTTTACCACACGTGGAACGGTATGAACGCCCTCTCAAAAGAAATTCATGAATTGCTGGTTTTTGTTCATTCTGCCTCCCAAAAATCGAAATAAAAAGCAATTAAAAAATGCCATGTGCCCGAAAACAGTACCAATAAAAACGTCAACTCGTCCTGCAAAAAAATAAGACCTCACATGACTCTATGGGCCAAAATATGGAAAAATTATAGCTCTCAAAATGAGGTGATGTAAAAACTATTTGCAACTATTGCAATAATAAGTGTCTTTTAGCGTGACAGCTGCCAAACATAAAAACCCGCTATAAATAGTAAATCATACCCCCTTCATCACCCCCTTAGTGAAAAAATAATAAAATTAAAAAATGTATTTATTTCCATTTTCCCATTAGGGATAGGGTTGAGATTAGAGTTAGGGGTGTGTTAGGGTTATGGTTAGGGTTGGGATTAGGGTAAGGGGTGTGTTGGGGTTAGGATTGGAGTTATAATTGGGGGATTTCCAGTGTTTAGGCACATCAGGGCCTCTCCAAACGTGACATGGCGTCTGATCTCAATACCCAATTCTGCGTTGAAAAAATCAAACGGTGCTCCTTCCCTTCCAAGCTCTGCCATGGGCCCAAACAGTGATTTGCCCACACATATGGGGTATCAGCGTACTCAAGACAAATTGCACAATAACTCTTGGGGTCTAATTTCTCTTGTTACCCTTGGGAGAATAAAAAATTGGGGTCTAAAAGATCATGTTTGTGGAAAAATCTGATTTCTTTTATTTTCACGCTCTGGCATTATAAAATTTAGTGAAACACCTGGGGGTTCAAAGTGCTCACCACACATCTATATAAGTTCCTTGGGTGGGTTAGTTTCCAAAATGGGGTCACTTGTGGGGTTTCCACTGATAAAACACATCAGGGGCTCTCCAATTCTGCGCTGAAAAAGTCAAATACTCAGGACAAACTGCACAATAACTTTTGGGGTCCTGTTACCCTTGGGAAAATAAAAATTGGGGGTGAAAAGATTATTTTTTTGGAAAAAATATGATTTTTTAATTTTACGGCTGTACATTATAAACTACTGTGAAGCCCTTGGGGGTTCAAAGTTCTGACCACACATTTAGATAAGTTCCTTTGGGGGTCTAGTTTTCAAAATGGGGTCACTTGTGGGGGGTTTCCACTGTTTAGGCACATCAGGGGCTCTCCAAACACGACATGGCGTTCAATCTCAATTCCAGCCAATTTTGCGTTGAAAAAGTCAACTGGCACTCATTCCCTTCCGTGCTCGGCCATGCACCGAAACAGTGGTTCTCGCCCACATATGGGGTATCAGCGTACTCAGGACAAATTTTACAATAACTTTTTTGGCCCAATTTCTCCTGTTACCCTTAGGAAAATATAAAAAATTGGGCCTGAAGTAATTTTTTGTGAAAAAAAGTTAAATGTTCATTTTTTTTAAACATTCAAAAAATTCCTGTGAAGCACCTGAAGGATTAATAAACTTATTGAATGTGGTTTTGAGTACCTTGAGAGGTGTAGTTTTTAGAATGGAGTCACTTTTGGGTATTTTCTATCATATAGACCCCTCAAAGTGACTTCAAATGTGATGTGGTCCCTAAATAAAAATGGTGTTGTAAAATGAGATATCGCTGTTCAAATTTTAACCCTTATAATTTCCTTAAAAAAAAAATTGGTTCCAAAATGTGCTGATTTAAAGTAAGCATGTGGGAAATGTTACTTAGTAAGTATTTTGTGTGACATACAGTACAGACCAAAAGTTTGGATACACCTCATTTAAAGATTTTTCAGTATTTTCATGACTATGAAAATTGTAAATTCAGACTGAAGGCATCAAAACTATGAATTAACACATGTGGAATTATATACTTAACAAAAAAGTGTGTAACAACTGAAATTATGTCTTATATTCTAGGTTCTTCAAAGGAGCCACCTTTTGCTTTGATGACTGCTTTGCACACTCTTGGCATTCTCTTGATGAGCTTCAAGAGGTAGTCACCGGAAATGGTTTTCACTTCACAGGTGTGCCCTGTCAGGTTTAATAAGTGGGATTTCTGGCCTTATACATGAGGTTGGGACCATCAGTTGTGTTGTGCAGAAGTCTGGTGGATACACAGCTGATCGTCCTACTGAATAGACTGTTAAAATTTGTATTATGGCAAGAAAAAAGCAGCAAAGTAAAGAAAAACTAGTGGCAATCATTACTTTAAGAAATGAAGGTCAGTCAGTTCAAAAATTGGGAAAACTTTGAAAGTGTCCCCAAGTGCAGTTGCAAAAACCATCAAGTGCTACAAAGAAACTGGCTCACATGAGGACCGCCCCAGGAAAGGAAGGCCAAGAGTCACCTCTGCTTCTGAGGATAAGTTTATCCGAGTCACCAGCCTCAGAAATCGCAGGTTTACAGCAGCTCAGATTAGAGACCAGGTCAATGCCACACAGAATTCTAGCAGCAGACACATCTCTACAAGAACTGTTAGGCCGGGATCACACATGCGATGAAAACGTCCATAGCTCACATGTGAAATCCCAGCTCTGGCGCCGGCACTCGGGCGTGGAGCGAGCGGCTGCATGTTTTTCTATGCAGTCGCTCGCTCCACTCCCGAGTGCCGGCGCCAGAGCTGGGATTTCACATGCGAGCGACGGACGTTTTCGTCGCATGTGTGATCCCGGCCTTAAGATCAAAACCACAAAAAGCGGATAAAAAAATCCAAAATTCAAGAAAACACCATCAAAAACAGGCAGAGATGCTTACCTGTCTGAAAAGGCCTCAATACTGATGCACTGACAGAGTATATTTAACATAATGAACAAAGTGTCAAAACACCACCGATATAATAAAAAGATCAGTTTTTTGGTATCAAAAAGAGTTTAAATAAATACAAGAAATATCAAACAAGAAAAACGCCTATAAGGCACAGATAAGGGCCCCCCGAAGAAGCCCACGCGAAACGCGCGTTGGGGCTACGTGTGTATTTGAAACGAGGCACTATGGGTGAGAGTGGATGCTTTGATATAATCTTTTTACACTATGACTTCTGCTTTAGTATACTAACAACCGGGTTAGCCAGGTGACGTCACCGTTTACTATACATCAGTGCATTTTCTGTTTTTGGCTATACCTGGGATTTTGTAAGCATGGCTTCATATATACATCGGATCTATGTCATGTAGATTATATTTACATAAGCAGGCTTTGTATTATTATGGATACTTTGTGAGCATTACCCCCCACCTCGCAATATTGAGATTTCATAATTAGGACCGCAATGACACATATGATTGTCTGTTCCTCCCCTTATCTGTGCCTTATAGGCGTTTTTCTTGTTTGATATTTCTTGTATTTATTTAAACTCTTTTTGATACCAATAAAACTGATCTTTTTATTATATCGGTGGTGTTTTGACACTTTGTTCATTATGTTAAATATATCCTAGTTAGTGTACCACGTGACTTGTATATACCTTAAACTCTTGAAATTTCAGGAGAGGTGAACATAATATGTATGCAATATGCATTCTGTTCTAAATTGTATAATTGCACTGACAGAGTGCAGCGGACCCAAGTAAAATGGTCAACTACACAGGTACATTAATCCCAAATTAAACAGCCAGTCTTCAATCAGGGATTGGCCGTGTGGTACACCAGTGCACAAAAGTACAATCTGTATATGGCAATGTTCACACTGCATTCCTATTTTTTATCCACTTTTTGTGGTTTTGATCTTTGAGTAGGAGATGTTAGAGTAGGTACTTGCAAGTGTAAGGATCCGTGACGTGGGTTGCCAGCTTACATATTTTGGCCAGAATATCAACTAATACCTTACATATATTTACAGTATATGTCTTTTTGCACGTTATATTTTTGCAGAGTGCAGTTGGGCCCAAATGGTTCTGTACACTGTGGCCTCTGTTCACACTGGATGCATTATAGTTAGCACTGGGCAGCCCGCATAAGGCGTCATTAATAGGCTGTGAACCAGACGCTCTGCATTCCTAGTATGAACATTGCCATATACAGATTGTACTTTTGTGCACTGGTGTACCACACGGCCAATCCCTGATTGAAGGCTGGCTGTTTAATTTGGTATTAATGCACCTGTGTAGTCGCCATTTTACTTGGGTCCGCTGCACTCTGTCAGTGCATCAGTATTGAGGCCTTTTCAGACAAGAACTGTTAAGAGGAGAATTTGTGCAGCAGGCCTTCATGGTAAAATAGCTGCTAGGAAACCACTGCTAAGGACAGGCAACGAGGAAAAGAGACTTGTTTGGGCTAAAGAACACAAGGAATGGACATTAGACCAGTGGAAATCTGTGCTTTGGTCTGATGAGTCCAAATTTGAGATCTTTGGTTCCAATCACCGTGTCTTTGTGTGACGCAGAAAAGGTGAACGGATGGACTCAACATGCCTGGTTCCCACCGTGAAGCATGGAGGAGATGGTGTGGGGGTGCTTTGCTGGTGACACTGTTGGGTATTTATTCAAAATTGAAGGCATACTAAAACAGCATGGCTACCACAGCATCTTGCAGCGACATGCTATTCCATCCGGTTTGCGTTTAGTTTGACCATCATTTATTTTTCAACAGGACAATGACCCCAAACACACCTCCAGGCTGTGAAAGGGCTATTTGTCCAAGAAGGAGAGTGATGGGGTGCTACGCCAGATGACCTAGCCTCCACAGTCACCAGGCCTGAACCCAATCGAGATGGTTTGGGGTGAGCTGGACCGCAGAGTGAAGGCGAAAGGGCCAACAAGTGCTAAGCATTAGAGTTGAGCGAAACAGGTCGGTGATATTCAAAAATCGCCGACTTTCACCAAAGTCAGGTTTCACCGAGCGAAACCCGACCATAGCGTGAAGTCGGCCATGCGGTCGTCGACCTGAGTGCCAAAGTCGGTTTTCCCATAATGCTTGCAGGCGCCTTTTCTCAGCCAATGAGCAAGGACGCACACTGTGGGCAACGAGATGACATGGGCAGCAGCCACCACCATCTTACAGAAGGGCATTGCAGTGATTGGCTTGCTTTGTGTGGCGTCACAGTGGCTAAAAAAGCCCTGACCGCCGACCGCCATTTTACTTCTGACGATCTTAGCGCAGGAAGAGGTTGCTGCTGCTGTTTCTCAGTAGGGAGAGAGTTAGGCAGGAAAGAAAAGTGATTCTGTGCTTGTGCTGATAGCAATTGTGCTGTACAGTTAGTGTGCAGTGACAGGGGAGGATTTTGTTATGTGCAGCAGCGCTGGTTATTAGGCTGCCTGCCAGTGACATGGGAAGATTTTCTTTTGTGTAGCAGCAGAGCTGATTAATAGGCTACCTGCTAGCTGTTTTGCTGTGTGTACACTGCTGTGCAGACTGCTTTTTACACAGCACTAACACCTTTATTCTTTTTTTCTGCACAGTTACAGAACGTTCATTTTTTTCCCACACCGTATAGAGCTGTACGATCCTCACACAGTAACGTATACCGGCTGGTATCACGGACAAATACATGCTGACTATCTGTGTGTGACTCCGGAAATATATACGGAGATTTACAATTTTTTCACTATACTATATACACCTGGTATCTGGTGATACAGTACCCTTTTTCTGCTTTTTATATTCTGGTCTAATCCATACTGAGCCTGAGAGCGTCTGTGTGTGACTCCTGAAATATATTCGGAGAATTACAATTTTTTCAGTATACTATATACACCTGGTATCTGGTGATACAGTACACTTTTTCTGCTTTTTATATTCTGGGCTAATCCATGCTGAGCCTGTGAGCGTCTGTGTGTTACTCCGAAAATATATACGGAGATTTAAAATTACCCCTACACTATATACAGCTGTACGCTTGTGACACAGTACCCTTTTTCAGCTTTTATAATCTTGTTTAATCCACACTGAGCTTAAGAGCGTCTGTGTGTGACTCCAGAAATATAAACGGAGATTTACAATTTTTTCACTATACTATATACACCTTGTATCTGGTGATACCGTACCCTTTTTCTGCTTTTTATATTCTGATCTAATCCATACTGAGCCTGAGAGCGTCTTTGTGTGACTCCAGAAATATATACGGAGATTTACAATTTTCCCCTATACTATATACACCTGGTATCTTCTCATACAGTACCCTTTTTCTGCTTTTTATATTCTGGTCTAATCCATACTGAGCCAGTGAGCATCTGTGTGTTACTCATGAAATATATACGGAGATATAAAATTACCCCAACACTGAATACAGCTGTACGCTTGTGATACAGTACCCTTTTTCTGCTTTTTATATTCTGGTGTAATCCATACTGAGCCTGTAAAAGTCTGTGTCTGACTCTGGAAATATATGCAGAGATTTACAAATATCCCTAGACTGTATACAGCTGTACGCTTCTGATACATTACCCTTTTTCTACTTTTTAGATTCTGGTCTAATCCATACTGAGCCTGTAAGCGTCTGTGTGTTACTCCGGAAATATATTTGGAGATTTACAATTACCCCTACACTGTATACATCTGTACGCTTTTGATACAGTACCCTTTTTCTGCTTTTTATATTCTGGTGTAATCCATACTGAGCCTGTGAGAGTCTGTGACTCTGGAAATATATACGAGATTTACAATTATCACTAGACTGTATACAGCTGTACGCTTCTGATACATTACCTTTTTTCTGCTTTTTATATTCTGGTCTAAGCCATACTGAGCTTGTGAGCGTATGTGTGCTACTCCGGAAATATATAAGGAGATTTACAATTACCCCTACATTGTATACAGCTGTACGCTTGTGATACAGTACCCTTTTTCTGCTTTTTATATTCTGGTCTAATCCATACTGAGCCTGTGAGCATCTGTGTGTTACTCAGGAAATATATACAGAGTTTTAAAATTACCCCTACACTGTATACAGCTGTACGCTTGTGATACAGTACCCTTTTTCAGCTTTTTATATTCTTGTCTAATCCATACTGAGCCTGAGAGCGTGTGTGTGTGACTCCTGAAATATATACGGAGATTTACAATTTTTTCACTATACTATATACACCTGGTATCTGGTGATATAGTACCCTTTTTCTGCTTTTTATATTCTGGTCTAATCCATACTGAGTCTGTGAGCGTCTGTGTGTTACTCCTGAAATATATATGGAGATTTAAAATTACCCCAACACTGTATACAGCTGTACGCTTGTGATACAGTACCCTTTTTCTGCTTTTTATATTAAGGTGTAATCCATACTGAGTCTGTGAGAGTCTGTGTCTGACTCTGGAAATATATACGGAGATTTACAAGTATCCCTAGACTGTATACAGCTGTACGCTTCTGATACATTACCCTTTTTATATTCTGGTCTAATCCATACGGAGCCTGTGAGCGTCTGTGTGTTACTCTCGAAATATAGACGGAAATTTAGAATTTTCCCCTTCACCGTAAACAGCTGTACGCTTCTGATACAGTACCATATATCTGCTGGTATTTTGGGTACATTTTCCCAAACATGAGGAAGTATGGTGGAAGAGGCCGCGGACATGGGCGTGGGGACCAGCTGGTACTGATGGTGGTGGTGGTGCATCTGCTGGTAGTGCCAAAAGCACAATAGCACCTAAGGCAGGAGGTGTTGAGCCTGCATCATTGTCTGGATCAAAAAGGCCTGGAAGGCTCCCTTTTCTGGGAGTAGGTAAGCCGCTTTTAAAGCTGGAGCATCAGGAACAGGTTTTGCCTTACATTGCCGAAACAGCCTCCAGCTCTGTTGCCTCCAGTTCTGAAGTTTCAAAAAATGCAAGCACTGAGTCGTCAGTGCAGACTCCTTGTCAGGACCGACACCTTTCCTTGTGTCCTTCACCCCCACCAAAAGTGAAGGATGCGGCAGGCCACACTTCAGATTACTCCATAGAGCTCTTTTCACATACCATGCCTGGGTTATCAAGTCAAATCCTGAATTCCCCAGTCCAAGATGAATCTGACATGGAGTGCACTGATGCACAGCCACTTGTAGATGAATCTGCTGGTACATTCACCCAGAGCACTACATTGCCCTCGCAGTCTACTGAGCCAGAATCTGACCCGGATGAAACTCAGGTGTCCCTTGCCGCATACTATACCACCTTACACGGTGACTTAGAAGAAGGTGCAGATGAAATTGAAGAGGAGGTGATGGATGACCCAGTTGTTGACCCGGATTGGCATCCATTGGGGGAAGAGGGTGCCGCTGGCAATAGCTCAGAAGAGGAGAAGGATCCGCAGCAGGCATCGACATCGCAGCAGCGGATATCTGGCAGGCCCATAGCAGTCCAAAAACGTGTTAAAAAAACAAAAAGAGTTGCAGGACAGCTTGGCCAGACGGTCAAATTAGCACAGCGTACAAACCCTGAAAATTTATACCATAGTAGAAAGAGTGCAGTGTGGCACTTTTTTTTTACCAAAATCCTATTAATGAGGCAAAGGTTATCTGTAAAAAGTGCGGAAGGACCTTTAGCCGAGGGAAAAATCTCAGAAATTTGAATACCAGTTGCATGCTTAGACATTTAATGAACATGAACTTGCAAGCGTGGACGGACTACAAAACCTCAGGTAGCACATGTGCACCTGCTCCGACTGAAGGTAGCCACCAATGCTCCATCGCTTCCCCCACTGTAAGCCCACCGGTTAGCCCACCACCAGCAAAAAATATTGAGGTGTCATCGCAAGGCCAAAGTAGTCAGGGAATCACAATGTTTTTGCAACCAAAGACTGAATCTAGGCCATCAGCACCACCACAATCACCATCACCAACCCCTCTCAGTTCTAGTTCACCCATATGCAGCTCTCAAGTCCAGCTCACCCTAGCAGACACTCTGAGTAGGACAAGAAAGTACTCATCCTCTCATCCGTGTACACTGACTTTGAACGCCTACATTGCCAAACTGATCTCATTAGAGATGATGCCCTTCGTTTGGTTGAAAGCGAAGTGTTCCGAGAGTTCATGGTCTACGTGTCCCATGCTATGACCTACCCAGTCGGAACTTCTTTTCTAGAAAATCCATCCCTGCCCTCCACCTGCATGTGAAAGACCGCATTGTCCATGCACTCAAACAATCGGTGAGTGGAAAGGTGCACCTCACAACAGATGTATGGGCCAGTAGGCATGGCCAGGGCCATTACGTGTCCATCACTGCGCACTGGGTGAATGTGGTGGATGCAGGGTCCACAGGGGACCGCGGCGGTGGGACAGTGATGCCTAGCCCACGATATAGGCAACAGTTGGCTGCAGGCGTTCGACTCTCCTCCTTCTCCTCCAGAAGCGAAAGCTCGTTGACAGAGCGCAGTCGCACGAGCACTCCATCCGCAGCTGCCAGTGTTGCACACGAGGTGTCCCTCTATCGAACAGCTAGTGGTAAGCGTCAGCAGGCTGTTTTAAAGATGATGTCTTTGGGCGACAACAGACACACCGCGGAGGTACTGGCCGACTACTTGCAGCGAGAAACTGAGTCATGGCTGGGCAGTCTACATCTTGTGCCAGGCAAGGTAGTCAGTGATAACGGCCGTAATTTTGTGGCAGCCATAGCCCTGGCAAAACTCAGACACATTCCTTGCCTGGCTCACACCTTGAACCTGGTGGTGCAGTGCTTCCTAAATAATTATCCGGAGTTAACAGCCCTGCTCTATAAGGTGCGAAGACTGTGCTCACACATCCGTCGCTCGCCCCTAGACTCCAGTCGTAAGCAGAGGCTGCAGTGATCGCTCCACCTCCCCAAGCACCGCCTGATCATAGACATTGCAACAAGGTGGAACTCCACCATGCACATGGTTGAGAGGCTGTGCGAACAGAGGCAGGCTGTAATGCATTTGTGGGAGGATACACGGGCAGGCAGTTTGAGGGCAGACATGGAGTTGTCGGGTGTGCAGTGGTCAAAGCTGAAAGACCTCTGTAAAGTCCTTCAGTGTTTTTAATAATAATCTATATTTTATATAGCGCTAACATATTCTGCAGCGCTTTACAGTTTGCACACATTATCGTTGCTGTCCCCAAAGGGGCTCACAATTTAGATTCCCTATCTGTATGTTTTTGGAATGTGGGAGGAAACCCATGCAAACACGGGGAGAACATACAAACTCCTTGCAGATGTTGTCCTTGGTGGGATTCGAACCTAGGACTCCAGCGCTGCAAGGCTGTAGTGCTATCCACTGAGCCACCATGCTGCCCACGGCTGGAATGCACGGCTGGAATGCACATGGCTGGTAAGCGCAGATGACGCCATAAGCATGAGCATCTCACTTATGCGTCTGCTCATGCAAACTTTGACGCACATTAAGGATCAGGCGTCTGCAGCGGAGGAGGAAGATGAGGAGGAGGAGGGAAGCCTTGATGACAGTCAGCCATTGTCTGCTCAGGGAACTGTCCTGGACGAGGTGGAGGGAAAAAGAGGAGGAGGATGAGGGGGATGATTATTTTGGGGAGGAGGATGCTTCTCAGGGGTCAAGAGAAAATGTTGGCTTGCCAAGGTCAGGTACAGGGTTTGTGCATGACTGGAGGATGTGGATTTAGCAGAAAGTGCTCCTCCACCCACCACTGTCAGTGCATCATTGACACCTGGAACATTGGCCCACATGTGTGATTATGGTTGTGGATCCTAAAAAGGGAACCCAGCATTGCCAAAATTATGAAGGATGGTGACTACTGGTTGGCTAGCATCCTCGATTCACGCTATAAAGGCAAATTACAGAACATCATGTCACAAGAGAACGTAGAGCTAATATTGGCGAACAAACAAGAAACTCTGGTAAACCGTTTGTTAGAGGCATTCCAAGCACACAGCAGGGGTGCAGGTTCTACCACGAGTCGTACTGGGCCAAACGGAAGAGGTGTTCGTGGTGCACACAGCCGAAGTGGTGTTGGAGATAGTTGTTTCATGACCATGTTGTGGACTGATTTCTCGTGTAACGCTCACACAACTGGTAATTCTAAATCGATTGCAACAGATAGAAGACAGCAGTTGTCAACTATGGTTCAAAATTACCTCTCCTCCCCTATCGATGTTCTCCCTCACAGTTCATTCCCCTTTGACTACTGGGCCTGTAAACTGGACACCTGGCCTGAATTGGCTCAATATGCTTTACAGGAGCTCGCTTGCCCTGCCGGTAGTGTGCTATCAGAAAGAGTCTTCAGTGCAGCTGGATCAATCCTGACAGAAAGAAGGACCCGGCTGTCGAACCAAAATGTTGGTGATCTCACCTTCATAAAAATGAACCATGCCTGGGTTTCAAAGGATTTTGTACCACCTTCCCCTGATGACACATAGGTTGCCAGCAAAATGGCTCGGTTTGTCCTCCTCTTCCTCCGACTTCTTCAATTCCTCCATTTGCAGCTGCTTAACGTCCAGCCTACACCTCAACATATGCCTGTTTTTCCACCTCCCTAACTGGGCTGTACCCCCCAGGCCCGGCGTCAGCACCTTGCGCACCCGGGCAAATGCCGCTGCCCTGAGCAGGTGGGGGTGTCCCACTCGTGGGTGACGGCACTGGCACAGGGTCACTCATAGCACGCAAAAGTGTCTCTGATGGTGGGGGGGCCCACTTGCCGTCAAACACACTGGCGTACTATGAGGGGCCCTGTGCCAGTGCCGTCGCCCACGATAGATATGGCCCATTATACACTAGAGCATTATAAATGGGGCACATTATATATGGAGCATTATATAGGCCCATCATACACTGGAGCCTCATGCATGGGGCCCATCATACACTGGAGCATTATAAATGGGGCCCATCAGACACTGGAGCAGCATATACGGGGCCCATTATACACTGGAGCATTATAAATGTGGCCCATTATATATGGAGCATTATTTTGGCTCATCATACACTAGAGCAGCATCCTTGGGGCCCATCATACACTGGAGCATTATAAATGGGGCCCATCAGACACTGGAGCAGTATATATGGGGCCCATTATATACTGGAGCATCATAAATGGGGCCAATTATATATGGAGCATTGAATTGGCCCATCATACACTGGAGCATAATCCATGGGGCCCATCAAACACTAGAGCATTATAAATGGTGCCCATCAGATACTGGAACAGCATATACAGGGCCCATTATACACTGGAGCATTATAAATGGGGCCCATTATTTATGGAGCATTATCCATGGGGCCCATCATATACTGGAGCATCATATGGGCCCATTATATATGGAGCATTATATTGGCCCATCATACACTGGAGCATCATCCATGGGGCCCATCATACACTGGAGCATTATAAATGGGGCCCATCAGACACTGGAGCAGTATAAACGAGGCTCATTATACACTGGAGCATTATAAATGGGGCCCATTATATATGGAGCATTATATTGGCCCATCATACACTGGGGCATTATAAATGGGGCCCATTATATATGGAGCATTGAATTGGCCCATTATACACTGGAGCATAATCCATGGGGCCCATCAAACACTAGAGCATTATAAATGGTGCCCATCAGATACTGGAACAGCATATACAGGGCCCATTATACACTGGAGCATTATAAATGGGGCCCATTATTTATGGAGCATTATCCATGGGGCCCATCATATACTGGAGCATCATATGGGCCCATTATATATGGAGCATTATATTGGCCCATCATACACTGGAGCATCATCCATGGGGCCCATCAAGCACTGGAGCATTATAAATGGTGCCCATCAGATACTGGAACAGCATATATGGGGCCCATTATACACTGGAGCATTATAAATAGGGCCCATTATATATGGAGCATTATCCATGGGGCCCATCATATGCTGGAGCATCATATGGGCCCATTATATATGGAGCATTATATTGGCCCATCATACACTGGAGCATCATCCATGGGGCCCATCATGCACTGGACTATTATGAAAGGGGCCCATCAGACACTGGAGCAGCATATACGGGGCCCATTATACACTGGAGCATTATAAATAGGGCCCATTATATATGGAGCATTATCCATGGGGCTCATCATATACTGGAGCATCATATGGGCCCATTATATATGGAGCATTATGTTGGCCCATCATATACTGGAACATCATCCATGGGGCCCATTATACACTGGAGCATTATAAATGCGGCCCATCAGACACTGGAGCAGCATATACGGGGCCCATTATACACTGGAGCATTATAAATGGGGCCCATTATATATGGACCACTATATAGGCCCATCATAGACTGGAGCATCATCCATGGGGTCCATCATATACTAGAGCATCATATGGGGCCCATTATATATGGAGCATTATATAGGCCCATCATACACTGGTGCATCATCCATGGGGCCCATCATATACTGGAGCATCAAATGGGGTCCATTATATATGGAGCATTATAAATGAGTCCATTAGACACTGGAGTAGCATATACGGGGCCCATTATACACTGGAGCATTATAAATGGGGCCCATTATATATGGAGCATTATATTGGCCCATCATACACTGGAGCATCATCCATGGGGCCCATCATATACTAGAGCATCATATGGGGCCCATTATATATGAAGCATTATATTGGCCCATCATACACTGGAGCATCATCCATGGGGCCCATCCTACACTGGAGCATTATAAATGGGGCCCATCAGATACTGGAGTAGCCTATACGGGGCCCATTATACACTGGAGCATTATAAATGGGGCCCATTATATATGGAGCATTATATTGGCCCATCATACACTGGAGCATCATCCATGGGGCCCATCATATACTGGAGCATCATATGGGGTTCATTATTTATGGGGCATCATATAGGGTATGGAGCATCATATGGAGCACATATGGGGCCTATTCTGTATGGAGCATTATATGGAGCACATTCTGTATGGAGCAATATATGGGGCTCATTATTCTGTATGGTGCACTATGTGGTGGCCATAATACTGTATGGAGGAATATACTGTCCGTTTTTTGAGCTATTGTAGAATTTAAAATAGATATCAGTCATGTAATGTAAGAAGTGAAGTTTTTGTCATTGTACTATACCTATATTTCTCTGCGGTATCGGAGCATCATGAATTGTGGTATGTGTTAAAGGGGCCCACTGACACTCTTTCGCCCGGGTCCCACGAAAACCTGGAGCCAGCCCTGCCCCCCCCACAACTTTAGCCAAATAACCCACAGTTTTCAATGTGTAACTATTATTATAAAGTAAATTAAGGTTGACAAGCTTAAGTAATAAGAATTGATGTAGTTGGCATTGAAATGGGCACTGTAGGTGTGTTTACTGTCCTCCACTCACTGCCGACTTTGCTTCCCCATTGACTTGCATTGGGTTTCGTGTTTCAGTCGGACCTCCGACTTTTCCCGATAGTCGGCCGATTTTGTTCAACTCGACTTTTGAGAAAGTCGGATTTTACAAAACCCAACTCGACCCTAAAAAAGGCAAAGTCGCTCATCTCTACTAAGCATCTCTGGGATCTCCTTTAAGATTGTTGGAAGAACATTTCCGGTGAGTACCTCTTGAAGCTCATCAAGAGAATGCCAAGAGTGTGCAAAACAGTCATCAAATCAAAAGGTGGCTACTTTGAAGAACTTAGAATATAAGACATATTTTCAGTTGTTACACACTTTTTTGTTAAGTATATAATTCCACATGTGTTAATTCATAGTTTTGATGCCTTCAGTGTGAATGTACAATTTTTATAGTCATGAAAATACAGAAAAATCTTTAAATGAGAAGGTGTGTCCAAACTTTTGGTCTGTACTGTATCTGTGTGATTTAAGTGCATTAAAATTCAAATTTGGATAATTGCGAAATTTTAATAATTTTCGCCAAATTTCTGTTTTTTTCACAAATACACGCAAGTCATATCAAAGAAATTTTACCACTATCATGAAATACAATATGTCACAAGAAAAGAATGTCAGAATCACCAGGATCCATGGAAGCGTTCCAGAGTTATTACCTCATAAAGGGACAGTGGTCAGAATTGGAAAAATTGGCCCGGTCATTAACATGCAAACCACCCTTGGGGGTAAAGGGGTTAAAGAGGTTATCTGGTCATAACATATTGATGATATATCCACATGATAGGTCATCAATATACTGTCATATTAGGTGGAGTCTACCACTTGGCACCCCCACTAATAAACTTACCAGCGGTGACTGGATGTATACACTTTGAACACATTGACTGAGTATCTGCAGCACATTGCAGCTCTGTTAAGTGTTTACATTTGGTGACTGCCGGAGTAAATAACAGCTGATTGGTCACATTTTCTGCATTCAGGCTGCATACCCTCAGATGGTGCAGGAATCCCCAGTGTATTTCGATCATAAGGAAGAAAGTAGTCCATTTTATAAAAAATAAGACAGTCGTTTCTGATGAAACTGGTGAAATGTATGTACAAGACATAGCAGGCACAAAACTCATTGTTCACACCTTCATCTGTCCTAAACATAGCCACAGCCATTTTGGTTACACATGGCGAAGCTTCACTTGTAAATGACATTTCAGCATTACAGCTTGACTGTCCTGAAAACTCCAGTCCTTCAATCTGACTTCACTGTCTCTCCAGTGATTGCCTTGCCCCAACATGGCAAGTCCAGTATTTACTCTATGACTCTCAGGTCTGGTCTACAATTTAAAAAACAAAATCCAAGACAAAAACAAAATGAGAAAATACCCTGCAGTAAATAAATAATTAGCAATAGTGCATGAAAATAATATAAGGTACTGGGTTAACATAATTTTGATTAAAAAAAATGTAAAAGCCATCCCACCATGTCACGGTGACCATATTCGGGATCCTCCTAACCTCTAATATTAAAACCTTACCATGTGTCCTAATGATGTCAGGGTGAATAAAATCTGAGAAGGACAGAGGCTTCAACTAATGTTTAGTGGCCAGTGTGAATATGCGCCTATATGCTGCATGCACACCAACTTACATTCCAGTTTATTGTGTACAATTTGCCTATTCTTCTGCTCTACTTCGCTTGAGCTGTCTCAGGGCTACACACTAACTCACAGCTATGCCATTGAATCCAATTTCTGAATCTATCTATATCTTTTTCGCTTCTTCCTTTTACACACTTCTCATTATGCAATTAGTCTGTCACCCTCCCTTTGACTGGCTACACTTCACTACTAATTGCTGACTCCTCTACCTAGGACGTACCTCTCCTATTACTTCCATGTACTCCATCTGCAGGACTGGTTGACTGTTAATTCTTCCTTTACCAGCTGCCTTAAATACTACTGTTCTAATGGGAGACATTACATTAAATTCAGCATAAAACAGTGCTCAACAGTACTACGTATTATAAAAACACATAAACGTCTTCAGGGAGAGTGTCAGACATCTTCTCACTACTTTACACATGCATGAAAATAGGTTCTACAGGCTGTTGGCAGGTGAAGACAATGCCACAGCCCTTAAGATATGTATTACTGAGCTTCATCTACCGTATATACTCGTGTATAAGCCGAGATTTTCAGCACCTTTTTTCGTCTGAAAATGCCCCCTCGGCTTATACATGAGTCATAGGCCAGAAACCAGGGGGAGGGGATGCCGCGGCAGGAGCCGGTGGCTGGGACATCATACTCACCCCTCCCCGTGCCATCGCTGAGCGTCCCTGCAATCCTGCATTCTCCCCGGCTTCCTGCAGCTCTCCAGCGCTGAGCGGTGACGTAATACCCGCTCATTAAGGTCATGTAATATGGACGCGACGCCACTCCCATAGGCGTGGCCTCCATATTCATGGCCTTAATGAGCGGTATTACATCACCGCTCAGTGCTGGAGAGCTGCAGGAAGCCGGGGAGAACGCAGGATTGCAGGGACGCTCAGCGATGGCACGGGGAGGGATGAGTATGATGGAGGAGAGGACGAGGAGCACGGAGCAGGACGGGGGGGAGAACGGTGGACGGAGGAAGCATGGAGGAGGACGGGGAGAACGGAGGACGGGGGAAGCATGGAGCAGGACGGGGGAGAACGGTGGACGGGGGAAGCATGGAGGAGGACGGGGGGAGAACGGAGGATGGGGGAAGCATGGAGGAGGACAGTGAGCACGGAGCAGGACGGGGGGAGATGGAGGGCACAGAGGAGCACGGAGCAGGACGGGGAGAGGATGGAGGGCACAGAGGAGCACGGAGCAGGACGGGGGGGCACAGGAGGACGGAGAAGGAATGGGGGAGCACAGCGGAGGACGGAGCAGGAGGGGGGAGTACAGAGGAGAATGGGGGAGCACAGAGCTGGATGGGGGAGCAAGGAGCAGGACGGGGGCAGCACAGAGCAGGAGGGCAGTTTATACACCCGGCTTATACACGAGTCAATACGTTTTCCCAGTTTTTTGTGGCAAAATTAGGGGGGTCGGCTTATACACGGGTCAGCTTATTCACGAGTATATATGGTATTTACACATATTAATAATTTACGCCAAAAAATTTTTGTTACATAGTTAATGTCACTGCATTAACTTTATATGTTTATTTTAAGGCATATACAGGTCCTTCTCAAAAAATTAGCATATAGTGCTAAATTTCATTATTTTCCATAATGTAATGATTAAAATTAAACTTTCATATATTTTAGATTCATTACACACCAACTGAAATTTGTCAGGTCTTTTATTGTTTTAATACTGATGATTTTGGCATACAGCTCATGAAAACCCAAAAATCCTGTCTCAAAAAATTAGCATATTTCATCCGTCCAATAAAATAAAAGTGTTTTTTAAAAACAAACAAAAAAAACATCAAATAATAAAGTTCAGTTATGCACTCAATACTTGGTCGGGAATCCTTTTGCAGAAATGACTGCTTCAATGCGGCGTGGCATGGAGGCAATCAGCCTGTGACACTGCTGAGGTGTTATGGAGGCCCAGGATGCTTCGATAGCGGCCTTAAGCTCATCCAGAGTGTTGGGTCTTGCGTCTCTCAACTTTCTCTTCACAATATCCCACAGATTCTCTATGGGGTTCAGGTCAGGAGAGTTGGCAGGCCAATTGAGCACAGTAATACCATGGTCAGTAAACCATTTACCAGTGGTTTTGGCACTGTGAGCAGGTGCCAGGTCGTGCTGAAAAATGAAATCTTCATCTCCATAAAGCATTTCAGCCGATGGAAGCATGAAGTGCTCCAAAATCTCCTGATAGCTAGCTGCATTGACCCTGCCCTTGATGAAACACAGTGGACCAACACCAGCAGCTGACATGGCACCCCACACCATCACTGACTGTGGGTACTTGACACTGGACTTCAGGCATTTTGGCATTTCCTTCTCCCCAGTCTTCCTCCAGACTCTGGCACCTTGATTTCCGAATGACATGCAAAATTTGCTTTCATCAGAAAAAAGTACTTGGGACCACTTAGCAACAGTCCAGTACTGCTTCTCTGTAGCCCAGGTCAGGCGCTTCTGCCGCTGTTTATGGTTCAAAAGTGGCTTTACCTGGGGAATGCAGCACCTGTAGCCCATTTCCTGCACACGCCTGTGCACGGTGGCTCTGGATGTTTCTACACCAGACTCAGTCCACTGCTTCCGCAGGTCCCCCAAGGTCTGGAATCGGTCCTTCTCCACAATCTTCCTCAGGGTCCGGTCACCTCTTCTCGTTGTACAGCGTTTTCTGCCACATTGTTTCCTTCCAACAGACTTCCCATTGAGGTGCCTTGATACAGCACTCTGGGAACAGCCTATTTGTTGAGAAATTTCTTTCTGGGTCTTACCCTCTTGCTTGAGGGTGTCAATGATGGCCTTCTGGACATCAGTCAGGTCGGCAGTCTTACCCATGATGGGGGTTTTGAGTAATGAACCAGGCAGGGAGTTTTTAAAAGCCTTAGGAATATTTTGCATGTGTTTAGAGTTAATTAGTTGATTCAGAAGATTAGGGTAATAGGTCGTTTAGAGAACCTTTTCTTGATATGCTAATTTTTTGAGACAGGATTTTTGGGTTTTCATGAGCTGTATGCCAAAATCATCAGTATTAAAACAATAAAAGACCTGACAAATTTCAGTTGGTGTGTAATGAATCTAAAATATATGAAAGTTTAATTTTAATCATTACATTATGGAAAATAATGAAATTTAGCACTATATGCTAATTTTTTGAGAAGGACCTGCATTCCCTCCTGGTGTGACTCACGAGATTAGAAAATACTTGCTACTCTAATATTGTGAGAATTTCATTTACGATTAATTTAGTCTGCTTACTTTGGTCTTTTACAATTTGAACTCTGTAAAAAAAATCTAGTTTCCATGTCTAGATCTCAATTGCTGAAAAATGTGAGAACAGTATAACAGAAGAGTTTATATGTGCATGGCAGAGATGTTTATGGAAGCTGTTTAAAGTCATACTTATTCCTTCTAGTGTTGGTGCTATTAGGGAACTAAACACTTGTTGCCCAATAGATTGGCTGAAAAATTAGTCTCCCAGAACCCTAGTAAGAAAGCAACATATATGAATTTAAGGAAAAAGCTGTACTGTAATGAAAGATATGGTGGGGAAGGCTGATGAAATTAATATTTTTTCATCCGTCATAGAAGAACTTCAGGGACCATTTGTGAGTAGAGATGAGCAAACCTTTCAAAGTTCGGTTTGAATCGTGAACTTCCCGATGTCCGCCAAACATGTTTGCCGAACAGTTCAATGAACATACCCGAACCTCATTGACTTCAATGAGAGACAAAACCAACTGCATAGACAACACTTTCAGGGGGGAAAAAGCTGCCAAAACAAATAAAATTAGGTGCATATACCAGGAAAAGTGGCATCAACTAACCCATCAATTGTGCTATAAATAAGCAAAAAAAAAGAACCCTGTACTTTTCATAACTAGCCAGGCAAAACTGACCGCTGTGGGCTGCAATTCTCAGCAATCAGCTCTAGCAAGGCTGGTTATCAAGAACAGAGGGGTCCCTACATTGCTTTTTTAATTATTTAAATAAATAATTTAAAAAAATGGAGCCAGCTCCCCCCATTTTTGACAACCAGTCAAGCTAAGGCTAGTTTCACACTAGAGTTTGACCGACCTGCGTAAGTCTGCGCATGGCCGCCGCTAAGCTCCGCCCCCCACCGCGCCTCCTCCCGATAGCTCTGCCTATGGGCGCATGACGCTGCATGCGACCTGCGCACCCTATCTTTAGCATTGGGTTCGCAGACTGTGCGCAGGTTGCGTTTTCCGGCGCCTGTGTCCTTTTGACGGTGCGCCGACCTGCGCCCAACGCATCGTGTTGCATTTTGGTGCGCTCAGCGCACCGTCAAAAGGACGCAGGCGCCGGCAAATGCAACCTGCGCACGGCCCTGCGTACAGCCTTCGAACCCAATGCTAAAGATAGGGTGCGCAGGTCACATGCAGCGTCTTGTGCCCATAGGCGGAGCTATCGGGAGGAGGCGTGGCCTGGGGTGGAGCTTAGCTGCGGCCGTGCGCACACCTAAAGCTGACAGCTGGGGGCTGGTATTCCCAGGCTGAGGGGCCGTGGATATTGGCCCCTCCCTGCCTAAAAGTCGCAGCACACAGATTCCCCAGAAAATGCGCATCTATTAGATGTGCCAATTGAGTCTCTCTGCCTTACTCTTCCCACTTGCCCTGTGGTAGTGGCAAGTGGGGTTCATATTTTGGGGGTTGATGTCACATTTGAATTGTCAAGTGACATCAAGCCCATGACTTAGTAATGGAGACGTGTCTATAAGACGCCTATCCATTGCTAATCCTGATGAATGATGATGAGAAGGAAGAAGTTTTGTGGTTAAAAAAGGGTATAATTTTATTAAATATAGGTAATATAGGTACCACAAAATACAAAGAGTACTAGTAAAATGCACAAGGACAGAAACAAAGGACCAACGGTGCCAATCAACAACCAAAAATCCTATATTAGGAACAGTCAAGACGCAGCTTGAACAGTATCAACAGGTAATAAATCGTAATATGTTAAAAGCTGTTTGGTGCAGCGCTTACCAATAAGAGTAGGGAGTTGAAGGCACCAGGGTGGATCCTGTTAACCCCAACGCGCGTTACGCTTTTTTGTAACGTGCTTTCTCAAGGAGACGTTAATACAAACAATTGACAAGGACCTTTATATCCCATTTGTTGCCAGTCAGGTGACCGATCACATGGTCCATGTCGACCAAAAACAGCGGCTCCCTTGTTGCATGCACACTGTGCCTGTCAGGTCCTGCGCTGGCCGCAGGCGTCAAACATCACGGCCCATGCGCAGGGGGAACTAAGTTCAAACTTTGCTTTACTAATCCTATAGTTATATTGTAAATAAACACACAGCCAGAACAAAGTCCTTTAATTGAAAGAATGACACAGACTCCTATATTCACTCCTATATTCACGTCATCGCCCTGTCTACAGAGGCCAAGTCTCTTGTAACAGAATTAAAATAATAAACAATAATATTCCTTACCTGTCCACTAAGAACATAATTATCCATTTGTCCCATGAAAGGTCTAGCTTTGCTACATCTAGATGGCAGGCTGCATTGTTGCTTGATGCGGCCAAAAAGCCTTTCATCCAGCAGAGACACTGGGCACTGTGTTATGTTTCGGTAGCTGAGGAGTGCAGGTAAAAAAGGCAATACACCAGAGAAGTTGGAAACTATGAGATTGCAGTACCCTGACTAACCACCACAACTAGAGGCAGCCGTGGAGCGTTCCTACGTTGGTCCTAGACGCCTCGTCACAGCCTGAGAAACTAACTACACCTAAAGATAGAAAGAGGAAAGCTATCTGCCCCGGAGCAGATCTCCAAAGAACATAGAAAGCCCCCAAACATGTAATGGCGGTTAGACAAGATGAAATACTGACACAGACAGAAAATAGTATGAGCAAACGTTGGGGCCCAAACTACCTAAATAGAAAAGGATAGGAAGGGCACTTACTGCAATCCCAAAAAACCCTGAAAAGCACCAACTCTACTAATTTCAAAAACACCTGAGATCACACGACCTCTACCACCTAAATTAGTTCTCTGGTGTAACAAAATCAAAACAGCAGCCACTGAAAAAACTGGAAAAAGCAAAAGTACAAACATCAGTGGCTGAACTAAACTGAGAGGGCAAAAGCCCCTGGAGGGGACCCTGAAGGCCCCCACAGAAGTGCAGGACAAAATGCAAAAATCAAGCACAAAAACAAAAAGAAGAAAATGTCTTATCTGTTAGCAGGAGATGCAGACACGACACAGCAGGCTACAAAGGAAACAGGACTCAAGGATTGAGACCAGAACAATTGATCACCGGCAACCCTGATGGGAAGGCACTTCCTTATATAAGACCAGTCAGTAACACCTGATTCCCACTCCTCACAATCTTCACTGGACAGTCCAGTACCGCTTGTAACCACCAGAGGGAGCCTCTGCTCAGAACTCATTTCAAGTCCATTCACAACAGTACCCCCCCCTTGAGGAGGGGTCACCGAACCCTCACTTGAGCAACCAGGTCGGTCAGGATGAGTTCCATGATACGCACGGATGAGTCTCCTAGCATGGATGTCCGAAGCAAACACCCAAGAATTGTCTTCCTGACCATAACCTCTCCACTTAACCAAATACTGGAGTTTCCGTCTAGAAAAACGAGAATTCAATATTTTCTCAACCACAAACTCCATATTGCCCTCAACCAGAACAGGGTCAGGAGGCAAAGCAGTAGGAACCACTGGCTCAACAAACCTCTTCAACAAGGACTTGTGGAACACGTTATGGATCTTAAATGTCCCTGGAAGAAGCAAACGAAAAGAAACAGGATTAAGAATCTCCATGATCTTATAAGGTCCAATGAACCTAGGCTTAAATTTAGGAGATGCCACTCTCATAGGAATATTTCTTGAGGATAACCAGACCAAGTCCCCCACTTTAAACCGAGGACCATCAGTCCTATGCCGGTTAGCAAACCGCTGGGCCCTCTCCTGAGAGAGGGATAACCTCTCCACTACCTGGTCCCAAATCTGTTGCATACGCTCCACAACAGAGTCAACACCTGGACAGACAGAAGCCTCCGTCTGTCCTGAAGAAAATCGAGGGTGAAACCCAGAATTACAGAAAAATGGAGACATCAAAGTGGCAGAGCTAGCCCTATTATTAAGAGCAAACTCAGCCAAAGGCAAAAAAGAGACCCAGTCATCCTGATCAGCAGACACAAAGCATCTTAGATAAGTCTCCAATGTCTGGTTTGTTCTCTCAGTTTGACCATTGGTCTGAGGATGAAACGCCGAGGAGAAAGACAATTGAACACCAAGTTTAGCACAAAAGGTCCTCCAAAATCTGGAAACAAACTGGACTCCTCTGTCAGACACAATGTTCTCAGGAATGCCGTGTAAACGAACCACGTGCTGAAGGAACAAAGGCACCAATTCAGAGGAGGAAGGCAACTTAGGTAATGGCACAAGATGTATCATCTTGGAAAACCTATCACAAATCACCCAGATGACGGTCATTCTCTGAGAAACAGGGAGGTCGGAAATGAAATCCATAGAGATATGGGTCCATGGTCTCTTGGGCACAGGCAATGGCATCAACAAACCACTAGAGCGAGAGCAAGGCTTGGAGCGAGAGCAAGTCCCGCAGGACTGCACAAATTCCCTGACATCACGAGACAAGGTAGGCCACCAAAAGGACCGACTAACCAAGTCTCTGGTACCAAAAATTCCGGGATGCCCAGCCAACGCGGAACAATGAATCTCAGACATCACACTCTTTTTCCACTGGTCCGGGACAAACAATTTTCCAACAGGGCAGCGCTCGGGCCTATCCTCCTGACACCCCTCCAGAGCAAGTCTCAAATTGAGTGAGATGGCGGAAAGAACTACACCCTCTTTCAAAATAACAGAAGGATCAGATAACTCAGGAGAGTCCGCAAGGAAACTCCTCGAGAGGGCATCCGCCTTAACATTCTTAGTGCCAGGAAGAAAGGAAACCACAAATTAAAACGTGTGAAAAACAAGGCCACTGGCCTGTCTAGGATTGAGTCGCTTGGCAGATTCCAGATAAACCAGATTCTTATGGTCCGTAAGGACCACCACCTGAGTTTTGGCTCCCTCCAGCCAATGTCTCCACTCTTCAAAAGCCCACTTCATGGCCAGTAACTCCCGATTACCCACGTCATAATTACGTTCAGTAGGAGAAAATTTTCGAGAGAAAAAGGCACAAGGGTTACTTTTAGAGGTCTCTGGATCTTTTTGGGACAAAACGGCACCTGCCCCAATTTCAGAGGCATCAACCTCCACCTGAAATGGCAGAGAAACATCAGGCTGCCGTAGAACAGGAGCAGAAGTGAATCTTGCTTAAGTTCCTGAAATGCAGAGACTGCCTCAGGAGGCCAATTCACCACATCAGAACCCTTTCTGGTCAAATCAGTCAATGGTTTAACAATAACCGAGAAATTACCAATAAATTTACGATAAAAATTGGCAAAACCCAAAAATCTTTGAAGAGCCTTTAATGAAGTAGGTTGGACCCAATCACAGATGGCCTGAACCTTGACTGGGTCCATTTCAATAACAGATGGGGACAAAATGAATCCCAGAAATGAGATCCTCTGTACGCCAAAAAGACACTTTTATCCCTTCACATACAGAGCATTCTCTCTCAAAATCTGGAATACAGTTCGAACATGTTTCACATGAGAGTCCCAGTCATTAGAAAAAATCAAGATATCATCCAAATAAACAATCAGAAATTTATCCACAAAATCCCTGAAAATGTCATTCATGAAGGACTGGAAGACAGAAGGAGCATTAGTGAGCCCAAAGGGCATCACAAGGTACTCAAAATGCCCCTCAGGGGTATTGAATGCCGTCTTCCATTCATCCCCGTGCTTAATGCGAATAAGGTTATATGCCCCCCTGAGGTCAAGCTTGGTAAACCAAGTAGCGTTTTTCACCCTGGAAAACAGGTCAGAAATCAAAGGTAACGGGTATTGATATTTTACAGTAATATTGTTCAAAAGACGATAATCAATACACGGCCTTAATGAACCATCCTTTTTGGCCACAAAGAAAAAACCGGCACCTAAGGGTGAAGAGGATGGTCTGATATGACCCTTCTCCAATGATTCCTTGATATAAGACCGCATAGCGTCATGTTCAGGTACAGACAAGTTAAAAAGGCGACCTTTAGGGAATTTACTACCAGGCACTAATTCAATAGCGCAGTCATAGCTCCTATGGGGAGGCAAGGATGCAGATTTACTTTCGCTAAACACATCAGAAAAATCAATCAAAAAGTCAGGAACATCCTGAGCCTGGGGGGAGGCAGAAAAAACAGGAGTGTTGGTATTAACACATTGGCAGCCCCAACTGGTTACAGACACAGATTTCCAATCCAAAACAGGATTATGAGACTGTAACCAAGGGAAACCCAGTACGATAATGTCATGCAGATTATACAGAACCAAAAATTTACAGCACTCCTGATGATTAGGTTCAACCCTCTACCTGAGTAGAGAACTGAGGTTTATTCTCAGCCAAAGGGGTAGAATCGATCCCCAGTAGGGGAATAGACTTCTGTAGGGGTATCAAGGGAAACCCACAACGTTTAGCAAAATCATAATCCATCAGGTTAATAGCTGCTCCAGAATCAACGAAAGCCTGAGCAGAAAATGAGGACAGAGAGCATATCAGAGTGACAGTTAATAAAAACTTAGTCTGAACACTACCCAAGATAACTGAGCGTGCAAAACGTCTTCCCCGCTTAGGGCAGACTGAAATAGCATGAGAGGCATCACCACAGTAGAAACATAACCCATTGCGCTTTCGAAACTCATGACGCCGTGCCCCAGACACCACTCTATCACACTGCATGGGTTCAGAAGCAGGTTCACAAGGCAACACCATTCCACGCATACTTCTCCGCTCACGCAAACGTCTGTCAATTTGAATCGCTAATGACATAGAATCATTGAGACCAGAGGGGACAGAGAATCCCACCATAACATCCTTTACATTATCTGACAGACCCTTCCGAAAAAGGGCCGCCAAAGCATCATCATTCCACTTGGTCAGGACTGCCCACCTACGGAATCTCTGACAGTATAACTCAGCGTCATCAAGACCCTGATTTAATGCCAACAAGGCTTTTTCAGCTTGATCAGTGACATTAGGCTCATCGTACAATAACCCCAAAGCCTGAAAAAATGCATCAACATCACTCAAAACAGGATCCCCAGGTGTCAGGGAAAAAGCCCAATCCTGAGGATCGCCGCGCAGGAGAGAGATGACAATTTGAACCTGCTGCGCTGCGTTCCCTGAGGACTTAGATTTTAAGGCAAAAAACAATTTACAATTATTTTTGAAATTCTGAAACTTAGCTCGATCCCCTAAAAACAAATCTGGCATGGGAATCCTAGGTTCCACAACAGGCAACCTAGCAAGATAGGCAGCAATACTCCGAACCTCAGTGGCAAGCTGATCCACACGGCCAGACAACTGTGCAAACTCCATTGAAGAGAAAAAAAAAAAAAATCCTCCCCAGCACCCAGAGATACAGAGGGAAAAAAAAATGCAACAAACAGAAAAATATCTCTGACAACTCTGACAACCTTTTTTCTTTCACAATATTTTTTCCCTTCTGTGAGTACCATACAATTTTCAATTTTTTGGCCGGTGATACTGTTATGTTTCGGTAGCTGAGGAGTGCAGGTAAAAAAGGCAATACACCAGAGAAGTTGGAAACTATGAGATTGCAGTACCCTGACTAACCACCACAACTAGAGGCAGCCGTGGAGCGTTCCTACGTTGGTCCTAGACGCCTCGTCACAGCCTGAGAAACTAACTGCACCTAAAGATAGAAAGAGGAAAGCTATCTGCCCCGGAGCAGATCCCCAAAGAACATAGAAAGCCCCCAAACATGTAATGGCGGTTAGACAAGATGAAATACTGACACAGACAGAAAATAGTATGAGCAAACGTTGGGGCCCAAACTACCTAAATAGAAAAGGATAGGAAGGGCACTTACTGCAATCCCAAAAAACCCTGAAAAGCACCAACTCTACTAATTTCAAAATCACCTGAGATCACACGACCTCTACCACCTAAATTAGTTCTCTGGTGTAACAAAATCAAAACAGCAGCCACTGAAAAAACTGGAAAAAGCAAAAGTACAAACATCAGTGGCTGAACTAAACTGAGAGGGCAAAAGCCCCTGGAGGGGACCCTGAAGGCCCCCACAGAAGTGCAGGACAAAATGCAAAAATCAAGCACAAAAACAAAAAGAAGAAAATGTCTTATCTGTTAGCAGGAGATGCAGACATGACACAGCAGGCTACAAAGGAAACAGGACTCAAGGATTGAGACCAGAACAATTGATCACCGGCAACCCTGATGGGAAGGCGACTCCCTTATATAAGACCAGTCAGTAACACCTGATTCCCACTCCTCACAATCTTCACTGGACAGTCCAGTACCGCTTGTAACCACCAGAGGGAGCCTCTGCTCAGAACTCATTTCAAGTCCATTCACAACAGCACTGTTTGCTACCACTGCTCAGTAACACGAGGTGATCTCCTATGACCTACTGACGTCACTGCGGGCATGAGAAAGTTCTCACACTGGTGGTGCCGACAGAAAGGTTCTGGGAGTTCACAGCTAATTAACTCAGTTAAACTCATTGACGTCAGCTTGAGAGCTGTAGGAAAAGTTGTAATGGCGCTCATGCTGACATAATTGAGTTGCACTGAGTTCATTGGCTGTGAACTCCCAGAACCTTTCTGATGGCACCGCGAGTGGGAGAACTTTTGCAGGCTCTCATTGACATCAGTCAGGTAATAGGAGTACACTGTGAGACACTGAGCAGACGTATCACACACTGCTCAGTATCTCTACTGGTTGGCAGGCTGTATAGTTGCATCATGCAACAATGCAGTCTGCTATCTGAATGTAGCAAAGCCAGATCCATTGTGCGACAAATGGATTACTTTCTCTGCGGACAGGTGAGGAATATTGTTATTTATTATTTTAATTCTGTTACAGGAGACATTGGTTTCTGTGGACTGGGTGATGATGTAAGAATGGTTTAATTTAGATTCATTAAGTCTGTGTCATTCTTGCAATTAAAGGACTTTATTCTGGGTGTGTGTGTTTTTTTATACAATATGACAATTGGGTTAGTAATGGGAGTCTTATAGACACCTCTTCATTACTAACCTTTGGGCTTCTTGTCACCTGACAGTACAAAGGTGACATCCATTCCCTGCCTATCACAACACTTGCCACTGCACCAGTGCAAGTAGGAAGAGTGAGGCTAAGTGCCAGATTTGGTGCATCATATGGATGCGCCATTTCTGGGATGCCTGAGAGCTGATGTTTTAGTCTGGGAGATGCCAATATCCATGGACCCTTTCTAGGCTATTAATATCAGCCCACAGCTGTTTGTCTAGTCTAGCCTTTGATGGATATTAAATATAGGACCCTCATTTTAATAACCAAGAAAGGATAAGTATAAAGCTGTGAGCTGAAATAAGCTTTATGAATATTGTCTCTTTTCCAGAACATTAACATCAACCCCTAGCCCTTGGCTTTCCCAATTATGAAAATTACGGGGGCCCACCACGTTTTTTTTAATTACTTTTTAATTGTAAAACAAGAACAGTAAGGTCACCTGTGTTCAAAGCAGCTGTTTCTCTAGCTTTGCAAGTGTCAGTGCTGGACTGATGAATGGCCGCAAGTCCGGCACTCAGCACTCCAGCATTCAACAGTCCGGCACTGGAACTACTGTGAGACTTGGTGACTTTAACTCAGGTAACCACTGCGAGGCCCGGAAACCTCATATGAAGGTTTTTAGGTGCATTTTAATGTTACTGAAGTTTCAAGCTGCTGAAATACCTGAAGGCTGTAAATTAAGGTTACCTTGGGTGTTTATTTTACAGTACCAGTAAATAAAGAAAATGAAAAAAAAAACAGATTGGGGTCCCCTGTAATTTTCATAAACAGCTGAGGGAAAACCAATGGCTGGGGTCTGATAGATGCGCCTTTTCTGAGGTGGCTGTGGGGGTCAATATCCATGACCCCATGCCAGCCTGGGAATAGCAGCCCCAGCTGTCTGCTTCAGCTTGGCTGGTTGTCAAAAATGGGGGGACCCCATGCTGGTTTTTTTTTTAATTATTTACTTAAATAATTACAAAATATGGCGTGGGGACCCCTCTATTCTTCATAACCAGCCTTGCTGAAGCTGACAGCTTAAGGTTGCAGCCTGCAGCTGTCAGTTTTGCCTGTCTTGTTATCAAAAATACAGGGGAACCCCACATCATTTTTTAAATAAAATGTATTTATTTATAGCTAGTGTTGAGCATTCCGATACCGCAAGTATCGGGTATCGGCCGATATTCGCGTTATCGGAATTCCGATACTTAATTCCGATACTTTTTCAATATCGTATACCGGAATCGGAAGTTCCCATAATTCTTTGAGAGGCAATGTGATTTTAGTCAGCCAATGAGGAATCCTACGAAGTGTGGGCACATCCTGTAATGCTGCGGTCATCTTAACTAATGGCATGGCTGTGATTGGCTGCTGAAATGATGTCAGAATGCACTATAAAAGGCGCCGCCGCCATTTTAGCGTCACTGTGCTGTGAACTCAGTAAGGGACAGAACGCTACTCTGCTGACTCTGAGGGACAGTTAGAGATTGCGATTTAGTGTACTGTGCTGTAGGCAGGCTATCACCAACCGCTGTGTAAAGCTTCCTTTTGCCTGCAGTGTTGTTTTAACAGCTCTGCAAGGTGTGTGTGAGTGCAGGTGACGCTGCAGTTTGCTCTGCATCCAACGCTGTCTGTAGGCATCTGCACGTGTCACTGACAGACTCTTTTTTTTTTTCTTTAGTGTAATTCTAGCTGCTCCATTCAATAGAAATTATAGTGTGATGCGCTTCCATCCGTATCCAATACATTGGTTGCAAACACTATAGAAGTAGTCAAAGGAGTAGCCTTTCCCAGATTGTGGACAGTTGTGTTTCAGTGTTCACTTCAGTCTGTGTTTTTTACTTTTTTGAGTGCATATCACGCTCCAGTTACTTGTTCAAGCACTGCTGCTTGTACTCTGCTGAGCGTGTCTCAGTGCCTCATCCTTTTCATTTTTCTCCAATTGGTGCTTCTCCATTATATTTGAAAAAAATCTAATCTATTAGTGTGACGTGCTTCCATCCGTATACAATACATTGGTTGCAAACACTATAGAAGTAGACAAAGGAGTAGCCTTTCACAGATTGTGGACAGTTGTGTTTCAGTGTTCACTGCAGTCTGTGTTTTTTTTTTTTTTGAGTGCACATCACGCTCCAGTTACTTGTTCAAGCACTGCTGCTTGTACTCTGCTGAGCGTGTCTCAGTGGCTCATCCTTTTCATTTATCTCCAATTGGTTCTGCTACATTCCATTTAAAATAAATCTAATCTATTAGTGTGACGCGCTTCCATCCGTATACAATACATTGGTTGCAAACACTATAGAAGTAGACAAAGGAGTAGCCTTTCACAGATTGTGAATAGTTGTGTTTCAGTGTTCACTGCAGTCTGTGAGGTATTTTTTTTAAATGCAGATCACGCTCCATTTACTTCTTCAACCACCGCTGCGTGTACTCTGCTGAGTGTCTGTCACTGGCTCATCCTTGTCATTTTTCTAAAATTGGTGCTGCTTTATTCTATTTAAAATAATTCAAATCTATTACAGTGACGTGCTTCCATCCGTATACAATACATTGGTTGCAAACACTATAGAAGTAGACAAAGGAGTAGCCTTTCACAGATTGTGAATAGTTGTGTTTCAGTGTTCACTGCAGTCTGTGAGGTATTTTTTTTTTTTTTAAATGCAGATCACGCTCCATTTACTTCTTCAACCACCGCTGCGTGTACTCTGCTGAGTGTCTGTCACTGGCTCATCCTTGTCATTTTTCTAAAATTGGTGCTGCTTTATTCTATTTAAAATAATTCAAATCTATTACAGTGACGTGCTTCCATCCGTATACAATACATTGGTTGCAAACACTATAGAAGTAGACAAAGGAGTAGCCTTTCACAGATTGTGAATAGTTGTTGTTTCAGTGTTCACTGCAGTCTGTGAGGTATTTTTTTTTTTATTTTTTTTTAAATGCAGATCACGCTCCATTTACTTCTTCAACCACCGCTGCGTGTACTCTGCTGAGTGTCTGTCACTGGCTCATCCTTGTCATTTTTCTAAAATTGGTGCTGCTTTATTCTATTTAAAATAATTCAAATCTATTACAGTGACGTGCTTCCATCCGTATACAATACATTGGTTGCAAACAATATAGAAGTACACAAACGGGCCTTTCACAGCTACTGAACATGGGTTTTTAATTTTTAACTAAAATATGTATTTTTTCAAATGACACAAATATAAGTAATGTTGAAGAGGAATAGTCCTACATCCATTGTTTGCACAATATTACAGGTGTACATCATGTCCCTTAATCAACAATGTATTATTATATTTACTTGTATGCTTTTATTTAAAAGCCAAGAACACAGAAGGATAACCTTCGCACTGCAGCTGTTGTCAAAGTTCAACCCACATTATGCACTTCCAACATTGCAGCATTTGAGGCATGATGTGAGTTGGATTTGTCAAAGTTATGGAGTGAGAAGGTTCACCATCAGTACCCTATAGCATAAGTATGCTTTTGTTTTAGCATTTGTGTTAGACATGTGGATATCTGCCATAATATGTCACAATTATTTAGTTACAGATTTGTTACCAACACTAATCATTGAATGGTTTTAAATTTGACGTTTCACTTGTTTACAGCTTAGAAATAAGGGTGTAGCCTGATATCTATGTGTAGCACTAGCCACTTTAACATGTCATGTTTTTTTCAACATGTGTAGCTAGGTAGCAGTAATTTTTGCCGGACACACAGCAGGGGAACAGCAGGCGTTACTGAACCCCACAAACACATCATCGATTGTTTTGATCTGTGCATCCAACACTTCTGAGCCCAGGGTCAAGGAGGGTGTAGCCTGAGGCCTAGTATGAGATGTTTGAACTTTAATTTGAACTTTAATTTGGAGTTAGCAGCATTAATTTTTGTCAGACACGCAGCAGGGGAACAGCAGGCGTTACTGAACCCCACTATCACTATAGCTTGTGTATTGGTCTGTGGACACGACACTTCTGAGCAGCAACTGGCAGTGTTGTAGCCCAGGGAGTATAGCTCAGGTGGTAGAAAGATGAACATAACAGGAGACATGGAAAACGTTGCCAACCAGTTAGTTAATCTGAAACCGGACAGGCAAATTCAAGCGAGATCCATGCCTAGTTCATTTTCAGAAAAGTAAGCCGTTCTACATTATCGGAGGATAGTCGCATGCAACGGTCTGTTAGTACACCACCTGCAGCAGTAAAGACGCGCTCCGATAATACACTGGCAGCAGGGCAAGCCAGCACCTCCAATGCATACTGGCTAAGCTCTGGCCATGTATCCAGCTTAGAGACACAAAACTTGAATGGGGAAGAGCCATCTGGGAGTACACTGAGAGGGCAAGACATGTAGTCTGTCACCATCTTACGGAAATGTTGCCTCCTGCTGACTGGAGCCGTCTCGGATGGTGTAGACATTGGTGGCGCTGCCACAAAACTTCGACACATTTGGAACATACTGTTCTTGCCCTGTGCAGAGGCGCTGCTTGTGCTCCCTCTTGTTGCAGAGCTGTCTCCACTGCCTCGACGCACAGAGCTGCTTTGTAAAGCAGTAGCAGCAGCAGTGCTCTCGGCTGGAATGGAGAACATTATGGATTGCACCAGTGTGTCTTGGTACTTCCGCATTTTACGCTCCCGGTTCAACGGTGTGATGAGGCTTTGTAAGTTGTCCCGGTAGCGAGGGTCTAGGAGGGTGTACACCCAATAATCAGACGTGGTGTGAATGTGTTCGATGCGGCGGTCGTTTCTCAGCCACTGCAGCATGAAATCAACCATGTGCTGCAGACTCCCAACTGGCCAAGAAACGTTGTCCCCTGCAAGAGGCGTCATCTCTGCCTGCTGTGCATCACCCCACCCTTGGTCTACATACTGACTAGAGCATTGTCTACCTCCCTCTGGAGCGATGTCTTCCTCCTCCATTGACTCCTCCTCATCCTCCTCACAAAGTCCTTCAAATACATATAAATTTACAAAATTTAAAACTCAAAATTTAAAAACTTTGTATCATAATTCTGTAACATCAGTTTATGGAAACACAATAGCATTACAAAAGGATAGACAAAAAATGTACATTATGTGCTTTGTAAATACATTAAAAGTTTGTAATGGTTATGAAAATATAGACAGCGACTCTGGAGGTTCAATTGTTGATACAGCATGGTACTTTGAAAGTCCTCCAGCCCTTTGTGAGGAACCACGTTGCGCTGACTGTCCAGAAGGTGATGGAATTTGTGACTCCTCATCCTCCACCTCTTCCAAAACCTCATGCCTTAGTGCTTGCAGTGTTTTTTGAAGCAGGCAGATAAGGGGGACAGTCAGGCTGACTAGTGCATCATCTGCACTCGCCATCCGCGTTGACTCATCAAACGCACGCAAAACGTGGCAGATATCCTTCATAGAGTTATTCGCCACTCATTACACTGGCAGTGGCTGCCCATTCATTATAGGATCCAATTCTAATTACTGGTTCTCACCAACAAAGCTCTCCACAGCGCAGCACCCCCCTACATCTCCTCCCTCATTTATATTTATCGGCCTAACCGACTGCTGCACTCTGCAAACGACCTTCGACTAACCTCTGCACTAATCCGTACCTCCCACTCCCAACTCCAAGACTTCTCCCGCGCTGCGCCAATCCTCTGGAATGCTCTACCCCAAGAAATTAGGACTATCCGCAATTTGGATGGTTTCAGGCGCTCCCTCAAAACACATTTGTTCACAGTGGCCTATCACATTCACTAATCAAAGTCATTCTATGTGTAATTCTGTGTGTGTAGCCCATTCACTATCTCCATGCATCCCTCACTCCCTTAAAATGGCTGGACCATCATTGTAAAAACACCATTGTATATAAACACCTGTACTTTGTATCTCCCCCACCTCATTGTAGATTGTAAGCTTTCACCAGCAGGGGCGGCTGATTTTGCTTTAATTATTGTATTGTTAACGTTGTTACTTATGACTTGTGTTTTGAAACTGTTAAACTGTAAAGCACTGCGGAATATTATGGCGCTATATAAATAAATAATATTATTATTCTTATTATAGAGGCCCACTCAGTAGTGGTGAAGTGTGAACGGCGCAAATTGCGAGTTGACTGCGCCTGATGCAGCTGATACTCCATTACTGTTGGCTGCTGCTCACACAACCGCTCCAACATATGTAACGAGGAATTCCACCTGGTGGGTACGTCACATATGATGCGATGTTCATGAAGGTGAAATCTGCGTTGCAGAGCTGCAATCAGCGATCTGGCCATGCTGGAACGTCGCAAGTGAGCGCACTCTAGGCGGACCTTGTGCAGCAGTGCATCAAGATCCGGATAGTCCCTCAAAAAACTCTGCATGACCAAGTTGAGCACATATGACAGACATGGTATGTGAGTGAGGTTGCCAAGGCCCAGAGCTGACACCAGATTTCGGCCATTGTCACACACTACCAAGCCTGCCTGTAGATTCTCTTCCAAAAACCACACGTCGCTCTCCTGCTTTATGGCATTACAGAGCTCCTGCGCTGTGTGGCTAAGATTCCCCATGGAAATTAATTTCAGGACGGCCTGTTGACATTTGGACACGGCTGTGCTCATATCGGTCGCAACAGGTAAACGTTCACGGGTCCATGTGGAGGTAGACCGTGACGGCTCCTGCAGCGATGATTCTGAGGAACTGGAGTAGGAGGAGGAATCAATGTGTACAGACTTGATTCCTGCAATCCTTGGAGTTGGCAGAACACGTACAGCGCCACTCGCAAGATCAGTACCCGGCTGCACAACATTGACCCAATGGGCAGTGAGGGAAAGGTATTGTCCCTGGCCATGGGTGTTAGAACCCTCTTGTTAGGTTTTGTTTCAGTTTGCTGGTCACATGACCTTTTTTCCCTATTTAGTCTGGCTCCGCCCTTCTGGCTTTGCTTGACTTCATTGTATTATCTACTGTTAAGCTAGCCGGGTGCTTAGGTGCCTTAATCTGTCAGTTTTGCTTGATGTTAGGATCACAAAGTATTTATTTTTCTGTTTAATTATCCATGCTACAATTTATGTTAGGAGGTGTCCACCTTTTCTCCCAGTCCCTAGATCTTGTAGGGATTACTCCCTCGCAACTATAGGTCTTCGTTCACACTAGATGAGGACTTTAGCGGGTCTGGTCGCAGGATCAGGTTCCCCGTTACATCGTAGGGATTCAGCTTAGTTGTATTGTAGGGACAGAATTCCCTTCTTTCCTTACTGGTTGTAGCAGATCATAACAATGGGTACTGGTCCACGCATCGGTGGTCAGGTGGACCTTGCTACTGAGGGCTTTTAGTAGCGCATGTTTAATTTTTCCCTCAACATGCTTTTGCAGACCAGGGACGGCTTGCCTGCTGAAATGAAATCGGCTTGGCACATTGTATTGTGGGACTGACAATGATATTCAGTTACGGAAACTGTCTGTCTCCACCAGCCTGAATCACAGCATTTCAAGGGACAGGAGTTTTGCAATGCCAGCATTCAGAGCCTGTGCTCGTGCATGGTTTGCGGAGTATGGCCGTCTTTTATCCCATGCCTGTGCTACCGATGGCTGTTTTGTGGCCTGGGAGTGTGAGGATGACAGGGAACTTGCTGCTGTGTGTGGAATAACAGTTTGTCTCTGGACAACAGTGGCCGAGGTTCTTCCATGGCGATCCTGTGAGGAAGCAGAACCAGCTGTGTGTGAGCTCGATGAAGAGGCTTCAACACAACCTGAAGATGTAGGTGCTGCTGTAGGTTGGCCTACATCTCCAGTGTGTCTTTGTAACTCAACTACGTGCTTTGTCCGCACATGTTTCCACATATTTGTGGTATTGAGGTGACTGACACTTTTAGCTATTTTTAATTTTTGATTACACAGCTTGCATTTCACATAGCAAATATCATGTGCAAGTGTGTGAAAAAAGGACCACGCAGTGCAAGTCCTGGGAGCGCACGTTTTGACTTTTGGAAGACAACTGCTCCGAACAGGTGCCAAACTGGAGGCTACAGGCAACCGAGTCTGCAGCCTAACTCTCCCTCCTGTTTGTACCGTTGGGGCAATGTCTTCCTCTATCTTCCTTCTATCACTAACCATTTCTCTAGGCCTCTCCCAGCTTTCAACCAAAGTACTGGTTCTCAGCCACAAAGCTATCCACAGTGCAGCACCCCTCCTACATCTCCTCCCTCATTTCTATCTATCGGCCTAACCGACTGCTGCGCTCTGCAAACGACTTTCGACTAACCTCTGCACTAATACGTACCTCCCACTCCCGACTCCAAGACTTCTCCTGCTCTACGCCAATCCTCTGGAATGCTGTACCCCAAGAAATTAGGACTATCCACAATTTGCATGGTTTCAGGCGCTCCCTCAAAACACATTTGTTCAGAGCGGCCTATCACATTCACTAATCAAAGTCATTCTATGTATTCTGTGTAAGTGTGTGTGTGTCTCTAGCCCATTCACTATCTCCATCCCTCAGTCCCTTAAGATGGCTGGAACATCATTGTAAATGCACCATTGTATATAAACACCTATACTTTGTATCTCCCCCATCTCATTGTACATTGTAAGCTGTCACGAGCAGGGGCGACTTATTTAGCTTAAATGATTGTATTGTTAACGTTGTTACTTATGACTTGTGTTCTGAAACTGCTAAACTGTAAAGCGCTGCGGAATATGATGGCGCTATATAAATAAATATTATTATTATTCCTCTGAGCTGCTCCCACCACCTTCCTGTTCCTCATGCCATGTTGGGTCTTGGACCTCATCATCTCCACTACCCTCTTCCAACACCTGCTGTTGGGTGGTCTGGCCAGCACCATGCTCAACAGAAACTGGCACCTGGGTCTCATCATCATCAGATGCGTTCTGCGGTGTGCTGACCATCGGCACTGTCTCACCCGCCTCTTCAGATTCAGAGAGACACAGCTGTTGCGCATCACTGCATACTCCCTCTTCACATTACAGAATGCTGCTTGGCTGGGCCCCTGTTTGCAAGCCAATAGATTCTGAGAACAGAAGCAGACACTCAGCTGGCTCCTGTACAGAACTCTCTGACTGCCTGGGCAATTTGCCAGGCGGTGAAGAGACAGATGGTTGCCCAACAGTGCTGTGGTCCTGAGAGGAGGTGGAAGCAATTGAAGTCGATGCATTGGCTGACATCCAAACAACAACGGCTTCAATTTGTTCTTCCCGCAGCAGGGGGGTACTCCGAGCTCCTACAAAAGTGCGCATAAAGGAACGCTCACGGGGAAAACTGGTGGATGCTGTGTCACTGGGGGCCGCAGCAGCCACAGAATCCCCACGTCCTCTCCCTGAAGAAACTCCACGACCACGTGCCTTACTCCCTGCCTTCTTCATCTTGGTAGATTGATAAAGAAAGTCTGAAAAGTTATAAGGTCTAAGTGTGGTTATTCCGCAGAGACTGCAGTGAACACTGCACACAACTGTTCACTACCCAATGCGTCTCAGCAGGAAGGCAGTCTGTGCGTCAAAACAAAGGCACAAGCATACATCCATGTACCCTGTTTATAAAGCTATATATAAAAAAAATTATGTAGTAGTGACGCACACTTTATTGAGGTACAGTATTACATCGCCATTCACCATCTGTGGCTATGCAGTCTCATCTATATATACCTTATCTATCTGTTGTCATGCTTCCAAGTCGACAGTCAGCCATAAATAGCAATTTTCACTATGCACTATGCACTTTTTAAAGGTTATGTTTGTTAATAAAAATGATTATTGCCACATATTATGAGTATTACATGATGGAAATTGTATAATTTTGTATAAAATATTTAGTGACATTATTCAGCAAATGGAACATTTTAGTAATATCACAGATAACTTGTAATGCTGATGATGTTTTGAAGTCAGACATTCATTGTCTATACAATAAAAATGGTGTACATACTGTTACTTATCCATCATTAATGGATTCAGATATGTACTTGTATGCTTTTATGTACAACCGTATAGCAGATTCCTTAACTAATTTATTTTGTGGTTTGCATTGCTGTTCAACATGTTAATGTATGTGTTTATGTTTGTCAATTCTTTATTTATCTAGATATTAGTTTAAATGAAATCATCATCTTATGGTAGTAAAGGTTATCTTTCTCTTGTTTGAAGTATAGACATTTAAAATTGACAGGTAACAAGGAAATTACTTGATCTAGTATTTAAACATCCTCCTTGACCCTGGGCTCCAACACCGCCAGTTGTTGCTCGGAAGTGCTGTTAGCACAGTCAACACTTGCTCCTGTGTTACTGGGGTTCAGTAACGTCAGCTGGTCCTCGGTTGTGCCATTGGCTCTTTTCCTTCTGCTGCCCCTCCGGGTTCCAGTACCGTCAGCTGGTTCTCCGCAGTGCCTTTGGCCTAGGTGCCTCCATCTCGGTATCCGAGTTCCAGCAACGTCTGCTGGTCCTTGGTAGTGCTTTGGAGCACAGGTACCTCCTGCTTAGTAACCGTGTCACAGTAACGTCAGCTGGTCCTCGGTTGTGCCATTGGCTCTTTTCCTTCTGCTGCCCCTCCGGGTTCCAGTACCGTCAGCTGGTTCTCCACAGTGCCTTTGGCCTAGGTGCCTCCATCTCGGTATCCGAGTTCCAGCAACGTCTGCTGGTCCTTGGTAGTGCTTTGGAGCACAGGTACCTCCTGCTTAGTAACCGTGTCCCAGTAACATCAGCTGGTACAAGATTGTGCTACAAATACAAGATACGGAACAAGAGACACAAGAACAATAAGCAGAAGATCTAAAAGCAGAAGAACATGAAGTATAAGACCAAAATGAAGAGCAAAATATATGCTCTAAATTCTAAGCAGAAGAAGACTAAGCAGTGTATGGGGGTGAGTCCGTTCCTCCTCGTGGTGCCCCTGGAAAATGCCTGCTGCTGCAGGCTAAACTGAACACGGACAAATACTGTTGTAATTTAAATCTTTTGTGACAGCAAGAACGGAAGGATGAAAAATTCATACTTTGACAGATTACAAGTACAGGATTCTCTGTCACAAATAAGAATATGATGAAGAAGATGAAGCAGAATATGAATAAGAATAATAGTTTAATAAGAAGAATATGAGTAATGTTAACAAAGATGAATAGCAAGAAGTTTAAGAAGAAGATAAAGAAGGTGAAGATGAAGAATAATTTGATGAAAAAGATGATGCTGCAGAAGATTATGAAGGAGAAAGTGTGTGAAAAGTTAAAAAGGTGAAGATGAAGAGCATGGAAGTTGTGTAATATACATATTTGCCAAAATAGAAAAAACGTTAACAACATTGTCAATTTGTTCGTCAATCCGAACATCTTTAAAAAAAAAAATATTTATGCTATTCCATTTGATTGGGTTAAACATCTATGCCTTTAATGTCTCCTCAACCTTCCCCAATACATTCTACATTACTCTTTCTTGTTTTCCTTCATGTACAATTAACCAACAAGGCAAGAATGGGTTTTTTTTAATTTCGATATTTTGTTCCCATAGACTTACATGGGACTTCCGGTATCGGTATCGGGTATCGCCGATATTTTAATGTTATCGGCGATACCATTCCGATTCCGATACTTTTGGATATCGGAAAGTATCGCTCAACTCTATTTATAGCACTTCTCTTCACTTAGCACCCAGCACTAGGAAACAGCGCGAACAGTACAACTGATTCCAAGTCTCTGGTACATGTCACATTGATGACACAGGGATGTCATTCGTGAGTCATCAGTGTGCACGTGTGCGGTCCGTTTTGCGGCCCGTGCTGCTGCCGGAAACACTGATGTCCGAAATAGCCCTCAGTGAACTCGGTCTTTTACCAAACTTTCTGTGACTTTTGCAGATTTTTAGAAGAAATGCTCAGGAATCCAAACATGAATCCGAATAAGCTACATTTGTGCCGAATTTGAGATTGGTAAATGTTTTCCAAACAAGTTTTGTTCATCTCTAATTGTGAGGTGCATTCTAAAACTACCACATTGGGAACCAAGTGAGTTTGCTTCTAGGGAATGTCATATGTATGAATGTAGCATTTTTTATCTTGAGAGAGCAGGCTTGCTACTCCATTATTGTAGCAAGTTTATACTATTTTCTTTGCATGAGAAGTGGCTGCTTCATCTGTGAAAATGCTACATTAAGGCTAAGTGCACACGTTCAGGAATGTGTGCAGAATTTTCCTGAGCAAAACCGGACTTTTTTCGCAGTAAAAACGGGCGTTTTTGGTGCGATTTTTCCCTGAACTTTCTAGGTCAATAATATAGCGGGAAAAAACGCTAGAATTACGCGAAATTAATAAACATGTTGCTTATTTTTCAGCGATGCATTTTTTTTGTGGAAAAAAAAGCACCATGTGCACAAAAATTGCGGAATTCATTCTAAATAATAGGATGCTTTATACACATATATTTTTGCCGCGAAAAAAACGTGAAAAAAACGCAAATAATCCTGAACGTGTGCACTTAGCCGTATAGTCAGTTTGACAGATTTCTATGAGTTCATAATAGTTTTCCCTCATTCTCATCTAATGCTGAATGCACAATCATTCTCCAAAAAAAAGAGTTTGCAAAGGTAATGACCTCCTAAAAAAAGAGGACGCTCAGGTCCCAATTCGTCATTTCTGAAATATGGCATAAATGGCTTTGAAAAGTACTTGGAAATGTGCCCAAATTATGGGACTTTTGGCGTTTTCGCAACAGTTTCTCACAGCTGAGGTAGGACAGGGGTGCACTGGGGTATGACAGCACACCTTATCTAATTCATGCCCCTTTTAGGAGAATCTTGTCCTATGTGTAGCCCCTTGTATTGCGCTAAGGATCCAAAAAGTTTGAGATACCAGCTTTACCCCCATGAAGAACATTAATCATTCACAATTTTATTGCCCTAACTTGCTGAATAAAACCAATAATGATCCACACCACAATAGTGTTCTCTTGATTTGTTGCTTAAGAAACCTTATATATATTATATATCTTTTCACAGACATTGTACTGCTTTCACAGCATAAACATAATAATTTGGACTTTGATAGTTATGAAAAACTCAGTGTAAAGAATTTTGGATATCTGTAAATGCTTGACATACCCACTTGTCATACATCAGGAGGAAAGTAATAAAAAAATTAACATGGGTGATCCTTCAAAAAGTGCCAATATCGTGTTAGACCTCATGTGGCCACCTTGACTTCATTTGTTGGTCTCCGATGGTGTTCTGCTATCCCCATTTGGAAGAAATTTGGCCAAATTATGGAAATCACTTTCCTTTAATAAGTTTGGCAGGCAGTAATCTTATTTCAGATTCATTATAACAGGAGAGGACCAGCCATGCTTAGTCACGTGCTTCAAACAGAAGACACTTGAGATTTGACTACAAATACCCCATTCGGACTCCCATCAATTAGAAGATTTGATCAACATGCAATAAGTGTTTATTGAATAACAAGGTTTGATCATTAAAAATATCACTTTCTTGGTCCTGGGATTCTGGATACTGAAGATATTTTACTGCAGGTGAACAGCTCCATGTCTATTGTAGGACTTCCTGCATAATCTCTTTCTATATAAGTGAATTACTATTTTTTTTAATTGAGCTACTGATTTGTCTTTTATCCAAAGTCACATTACAAGACTCGCTAAAGGGTTAATCATAGAATCATAGAATCATAGAATAGTAGAGTTGAAAGGGACCTCCTGGGCCATCTGGTCCAACCCCCTGCTCAAAGCAGGATTCTCTAAATCATCCCAGACAGATGTCTGTCCAGCCTCTGTTTGAAGACTTCCATTGAAAGAGAACTCACCACCTCTCGTGGCAGCCTGTTCCACTCATTGATCACCCTAACTGTCAAAAAGTTTTTTCTAATATCTAATCTGTGTCTCATCCCATTCAGTCTCATCCCATTGCTTCTAGTCTTTCCTTGTGCAAATGAGAATAAAGATGATCCTACTACAATGTGACAGCCCTTGAGATATTTGTAGACAGCTATTAAGTCTCCTCTCAGTCTTCTTTTTTGCAAGCTAAACATTCCCAAATCCTGCAACCATTCCTCATAGGACATGGTTTGCAGACAGGTCACCATTCTGGTGGCTCTTCTCTGAACTTGCTCCAGTTTGTTGATGTCTTTTTTAAAATATGGTGCCCAAAGCTGAACACAGTATTCCAGATGAGGTCTGACCAAAGAGGAGTAGAGGGCAATAATGACCTCACGTGATCTAGACTGTATGCTTCTGTTGATACATCCTAGAATTGCATTTGCCTTTTTTGCTGCTGCATCACACTGTTGACTCATGTTCAGTCTGTGATCAATTAGTATACCCAAGTCTTTTTCACATGTGCTGTTACTTAGCCCTATTCCTCCCATTTTGTATATGCTTTTTTCATTTTTATTGCCCAGATGTAGTACTTTGCATTTTTCCCTGTTAAAATCCATTATGTTAGTTGCTGCCCACTGCTCCAGTTTATTTATATATTTTTGAATCCTCTCTCTCTCTTCTCTAGTGTTAGCTACCCCCTCCTAGCTTTGTGTCATCAGCAAATTTGATCAGTTTACCCTCAATTCCTTCATCTAAATCATTGATAAAGATATTGAACAATACAGGGCCCAAAACAGAGCCTTGTGGTACCCCACTTGATACATTCTTCCAACTGGATGTGCAGCCATTTACGACCACTCTTTGGGTCCGATCACTAAGCCAGTTATGAATCCACCTAACAGTTGCCTTGTCCATTCCATACTTAGTCATTTTTTCAATAAGGATTGTGTGAGATACTTTGTCAAATGCTTTGCTGAAGTCAAGATATACTATATCTACAGCATTTCCCTGATCCACCCAGTCAGTGATTCTGTCATAGAAGGAAATTAAGTTAGTCTGACATGACTTATTAGTTACAAACCCATGCTGACTCTGTTTAATCAATTCATTCTTATCCAGGTACTTGCATACATGTTCTTTAATAATTTGTTCAAAGATCTTTCCTGGTATAGAAGTCAGACTCACTGGCCTGTAGTTCCCTGGGTCCACCTTCTTCCCCTTTTTGAAGATAGGAACATTTGCTCTTCTCCAGTCTTCTGGGACTTCTCCTGTTCTCCAATAATTTTCAAAGATTATGGACAGTGGTTCAAGAATTTCTTCTGCTATCTCCTTCAGTACTCTGGGGTGTAATTCATCTGGTCCTGGAGACTTGAATTCATTTAGGTTAGCTAAGTGTTTCCTCACTGTCTTTCTGTTTATAGATATCCTGGATTCTTCTATTCCTTTAATATGACAGTGAAGATCAGTTGATGTTACATTTCCTTTCTGAGAGAAAACAGATGCAAAATAGGAATTTAACAGTTCAGCCTTCTCAACATCCTGTCTTACCATTTCATCATTTTCATCCTGTAAAAATCCTATAGCATCTTTGACTTTTCTTTTACTTTTGACATATCCCCAAAATCCTTTTTTGTTGCTTTTGATGTCACTTGCAAGCCTTAATTCATTGTCAGCTTTAGATAATCTGATTTGTGCCCTGCAGGTTCTGCAGACGGCATTATATTCTTCTTTAGATATGGCTCCCTCTTTCCATTTGATAAACATTTCTTTCTTCCTTTTTAGCATGTGTTTAAGTTCTGTGTTCATCCATCCTGGTTTCCTTAAATGCTTCCCATTCTTCACTCTTTTCGGAATTGTTAACAATTGTGCTTTGAGAATCTCATTTTTCAAGATTTTCCTGTTATGATTTGGTAGCTGAGGAGAGCAGGCAAAAAAGGAAATACACCAGAGCAGTTGGAAACTATGAGATTGCAGTACCCTGACTAACCACCACAACTAGAGGCAGCCGTGGAGCTTTCCTACGTTGGTCCTAGACGCCTCGTCACAGCCTGAGAAACTAACTACACCTAAAGATAGAAAGAGGAAAGCTATCTGCCCCGGAGCAGATCCCCAAAGAACATAGAAAGCCCCCAAACATGTAATGGCGGTTAGACAAGAAGAAATACTGACACAGACAGAAAATAGTATGAGCAAACGTTGGGGCCCAAACTACCTAAATAGAAAAGGATAGGAAGGGCACTTACTGCAATCCTAAAAAACCCTGAAAAGCACCAACTCTACTAATTTCAAAATCACCTGAGATCACACGACCTCTACCACCTAAATTAGTTCTCTGGTGTAACCAAAAACAAAACAGCAGCCACTGAAAAAACTGGAAAAAGCAAATGTACAAACATCAGTGGCTGAACTGAACTGAGAGGGCAAAAGCCCCCAGAGGGGACCCTGAAGGCCCCCACAGAAGTGCAGGACAAAATGCAAAAATCAAGCACAAAAACAAAAAGAAGAAAATGTCTTATCTGTTAGCAGGAGATTCAGACACGACACAGCAGGCTCCCAAGGAAACAGGAATCAAGGATTGAGACCAGAACAATTGATCACCGGCAACCCTGATGGGAAGGCGACTCCCTTATATAAGACCAGTCAGTAACACCTGATTCCCAATCCTCACAATCTTCACTGGACAGTCCAGTACCATTTGTAACCACCAGAGGGAGCTTCTGCTCAGAACTCATTTCCAGCCTATTCACAACAGTACCCCCCCTTGAGGAGGGGTCACCGAACCCTCATTTGAGCAACCAGGTCGGTCAGGATGAGTTCTATGATACGCACGGATGAGTCTCCTAGCATGGATGTCCGAAGCAAACACCCAAGAATTGTCTTCCTGACCATAACCTCTCCATTTAACCAAATACTGGAGTTTCCGTCTAGAAAAACAAGAATTCAATATTTTCTCAACCACATACTCCAGATTGCCCTCAACCAAAACAGGGTCAGGAGGCACAGTAGTAGGAACCACTGGCTCAACAATCCTCTTCAACAAGGACTTGTGGAACACATTATGGATCTTAAATGTCCCTGGAAGAAGCAAACGAAAAGAAACAGGATTAAGAATCTCCATGATCTTATAAGGTCCAATGAACCTAGGCTTAAATTTAGGAGATGCCACTCTCATAGGAATATTTCTTGAGGACAACCAGACCAAGTCCCCCACTTTAAACCAAGGACCATCAGTCCTATGCAGGTTAGTAAACCGCTGGGCCCTCTCCTGAGAGAGGGACAACCTCTCCACTACCTGGTCCCAAATCTGCTGCATACGCTCCACAACAGAGTTAACACCCGGACAGACAGAAGCCTCCGTCTGTCCTGAAGAAAATCGAGGGAGAAACCCAGAATTACAGAAAAATGGAGACATCAAAGTGGCAGAGCTAGCCCTATTATTAAGAGCAAACTCAGCCAAAGGCAAAAAAGAGACCCAGTTATCCTGATCAGCAGACACAAAGCATCTTAGATAAGTCTCCAATGTCTGGTTTGTTCTCTCAGTTTGACCATTGGTCTGAGGATGAAACGCCGAGGAGAAAGACAATTGAACACCAATTTTAGAACAAAAGGTCCTCCAAAATCTGGAAACAAACTGGACTCCTCTGTCAGACACAATGTTCTCAGGAATGCCGTGTAAACGAACCACGTGCTGAAGGAACAAAGGCACCAATTCAGAGGAGGAAGGCAACTTAGGTAATGGCAAAAGATGTATCATCTTGGAAAACCTATCGCAAATCACCCAGATGACGGTCATTCTCTGAGAAGCAGGGAGGTCGGAAATGAAATCCATAGAGATATGGGTCCATGGTCTCTTGGGCACAGGTAATGGCATCAACAAACCACTAGAATGAGAGCAAGGCTTGGAGCGAGAGCAAGTCCCGCAGGACTGCACAAACTCCCTGACATCACGAGACAAGGTAGACCACCAAAAGGACCGACTAACCAAGTCTCTGGTACCAAAAATTCCGGGATGACCGGCCAACGCGGAACAATGAATCTCAGACATTACACTCTTTTTCCACTGGTCCGGGACAAACAATTTCCCAACAGGGCAGCGCTCGGGCTTATCCTCCTGACACCCCTCCAGAGCCAGTCTCAAATTGGGCGAGATGGCGGAAAGAACTACACCCTCTTTCAAAATAACAGAAGGATCAGATAACTCAGGAGAGTCCGCCAGGAAACTCCTCGAGAGGGCATCCGCCTTAACATTTTTAGTGCCAGGAAGAAATGAAACCACAAAATTAAAACGTGTGAAAAACAAGGCCCACCTGGCCTGTCTAGGATTGAGTCGCTTGGCAGATTCCAGATAAACTAAATTCTTATGGTCAGTAAGGACCACCACCTGATGTTTGGCTCCCTCCAGCCAATGTCTCCACTCTTCAAAAGCCCACTTCATGGCTAATAACTCCCGATTACCCACGTCATAATTACGTTCAGTTGGGAGAAAATTTTCGAGAGAAAAAGGCACAAGGGTTACTTTTAGAGGTCTCTGGATCTCTTTGGGACAAAACGGCACCTGCCCCAATTTCAGAGGCATCAACCTCCACCTGAAATGGTAGAGAAACATCAGGCTGCCGTAGAACAGGAGCAGAAGTGAATCTCTGCTTAAGTTCCTGAAATGCAGAGACTGCCTCAGGAGGCCAATTCACCACATCAGAACCCTTCTTGGTCAAATCAGTTAATGGTTTAACAATAACAGAGAAATTACCAATAAATTTATGATAAAAATTGGCAAAACCCAAGAATCTTTGAAGAGCCTTTAATGAAGTAGGTTGGACCCAATCACAGATGGCCTGAACTTTGACCGGGTCCATTTCAATAACAGATGGGGACAAAATGAATCCCAGAAATGAGATCCTCTGAACGCCAAAAAGACACTTTGATCCCTTCACATACAGAACATTCTCTCTCAAAATCTGGAACACAGTCCGAACATGTTTCACATGAGAGTCCCAGTCATTGGAAAAAATCAAGATATCATCCAAATAAACAATCAGAAATTTATCCACAAAATCCCTGAAAATGTCATTCATGAAGGACTGGAAGACAGAAGGAGCATTAGTGAGCCCAAAGGGCATCACAAGGTACTCAAAATGCCCTTCAGGGGTATTAAATGCCGTCTTCCATTCATCCCCGTGCTTAATGCGAATAAGGTTATATGTCCCCCTGAGGTCAAGCTTGGTAAACCAAGTAGCGTTTTTCACCCTGGAAAACAGATCAGAGATCAAGGGTAAAGGATATTGATATTTCACAGTAATATTGTTCAAGAGACGATAATCAATACACGGCCTTAATGAACCATCCTTTTTGGCCACAAAGAAAAAACCGGCACCCAAGGGTGAAGAGGATGGTCTGATATGACCCTTCTCCAATGACTCCTTGATATAAGACCGCATAGCGTCATGTTCAGGTACAGACAAGTTAAAAAGGCGACCTTTAGGGAATTTACTACCAGGCACTAATTCAATAGCGCAGTCATAGCTCCTATGGGGAGGTAAGGATGCAGATTTACTTTCGCTAAACACATCAGAAAAATCAATCAAAAAGTCAGGAACATCCTGAGCCTGGGGGGAGGCAGAAAAAACAGGAGTGTTGGTATTAACACATTGGCAGCCCCAACTGGTAACAGACACAGATTTCCAATCCAAAACAGGATTATGAGACTGTAACCAAGGGAAACCCACTACGATAATGTCATGCAGATTATACAGAACCAAAAATTTGCAACTCTCCTGATGATCAGGTTCTACCCTCATTATCACCTGAGTAGAGAACTGAGGTTTATTCTCAGCCAAAGGGGTAGAATCGATCCCCAGTAGGGGAATAGACTTCCGTAGGGTATCAAGGGAAACCCACAACGTTTAGCAAAATCAAAATCCATCAGGTTAATAGCTGCTCCAGAATCAACAAAAGGCTGAGCAGAAAATGAGGACAGAGAGCATATCAGGGTAACAGTTAATAAAAACTTAGTCTGAACACTACCCAAGACAACTGAGCGTGCAAAACGTCTTCCCCGCTTAGGGCAGACTGAAATAGCATGAGAGGCATCACCACAGTAGAAACATAACCCATTGCGCTTTCGAAATTCATGACGCTGTGCCCCAGAAACCACTCTATCACACTGCATGGATTCAGAAGCAGGTTCACAAGGCAACATTATTCCACGCATACCTTTCCGCTCACGCAAACGTCTGTCAATTTGAATCGCTAATGACATAGAATCATTGAGACCAGAGGGAACAGGGAATCCCACCATAACATCCTTTACATTATCTGACAGTCCCTTCCGAAAAAGAGCTGCCAAAGCGTCGTCATTCCATTTGGTCAGGACTGCCCACCTACGGAATCTCTGACAGTATAACTCAGCGTCCTCAAGCCCTGACTCAATGCCAACAAAGTTTTCTCAGCTTGATCAGTGACATTAGGCTCATCGTACAATAACCCCAAAGCCTGAAAAAACGCATCAACATCACTCAAAACAGGATCCCCAGGTGTCAGGGAAAAAGCCCAATCCTGAGGGTCGCCGCGCAGGAGAGAGATGACAATTTGAACCTGCTGCGCTGCGTTCCCTGAGGACTTAGATTTTAAGGCAAAAAACAATTTACAGTTATTTTTGAAATTCAGAAACTTAGCTCGATCCCCTAAAAACAAATCTGGCATGGGAATCCTAGGTTCCACAACAGGCAACCTATCAAGATAGGTAGCAATACTCCGAACCTCAGTGGCAAGCTGATCCACACGGCCAGACAACTGTACAAACTCCATTGAGAGAGAAAAAAAAATCCTCCTCAGCACCCAGAGATACAGAGGGAAAAAAAAAAAAAAATGCAACAAACAGAAAAAAAAATCTCTGACAACTCTGACAACTATTTTCTTTCCACAATATTTTTCCCTTCTGTGAGTACCATATAATTTTTAGTTTTGGCCGGTGATACTGTTATGATTTGGTAGCTGAGGAGAGCAGGCAAAAAAGGAAATACACCAGAGCAGTTGGAAACTATGAGATTGCAGTACCCTGACTAACCACCACAACTAGAGGCAGCCGTGGAGCGTTCCTACGTTGGTCCTAGACGCCTCGTCACAGCCTGAGAAACTAACTACACCTAAAGATAGAAAGAGGAAAGCTATCTGCCCCGGAGCAGATCCCCAAAGAACATAGAAAGCCCCCAAACATGTAATGGCGGTTAGACAAGAAGAAATACTGACACAGACAGAAAATAGTATGAGCAAACGTTGGGGCCCAAACTTACTAAATAGAAAAGGATAGGAAGGGCACTTACTGCAATCTCAAAAAAAACCTGAAAAGCACCAACTCTACTAATTTCAAAAACACCTGAGATCACACGACCTCTACCACCTAAATTAGTTCTCTGGTGTAACCAAAAACAAAACAGCAGCCACTGAAAAAACTGGAAAAAGCAAATGTACAAACATCAGTGGCTGAACTGAACTGAGAGGGCAAAAGCCCCCAGAGGGGACCCTGAAGGCCCCCACAGAAGTGCAGGACAAAATGCAAAAATCAAGCACAAAAACAAAAAGAAGAAAATGTCTTATCTGTTAGCAGGAGATTCAGACACGACACAGCAGGCTACCAAGGAAACAGAATCAAGGATTGAGACCAGAACAATTGATCACCGGCAACCCTGATGGGAAGGTGACTCCCTTATAAAGACCAGTCAGTAACACCTGATTCCCAATCCTCACAATCTTCACTGGACAGTCCAGTACCGTTTGTAACCACCAGAGGGAGCTTCTGCTCAGAACTCATTTCCAGCCTATTCACAACATTTTCCATCCTTCCTGGACATTTTTGTCTTTAAGGATATCCAGCCATTGGATCCCTCCAATTCTCTTTCTGAGTCCCTTAAAATCTGCCTTTCTGAAATCTAACCTTGACGTCTGAGTCTTCACAGGTCTTCCTCCTCTTGTTATCCAAAATTCTAAAATAGCATGGTCACTACCTCCTAGGGTCCCAGCCACTCTTACCTCCTCAACCATTTCTTCCCTGTTTATAAGGATTAGATCGAAGGTAGCAGATCCCCTTGTTTTCTCCCCTACCTTTTGGAAGATAAAGTTGTCAGCAAGAGAGGATAAGAATTTCCTTGACCTGTTAGTTTTGATTGTGCCTTGCAGGATCGCTACTTCCAATAGGTGGCGCTATAGAGTTCAAGTCCTCTTTTTCTCTTAAGAGACAATTTGCATATTTTTTTTAATTGCATGTTTTACAAGTATTTGGTTAACACTCCATTAATATACATCTATGCCTGCTACATTGTTACTTTTTGGTATAAATGAATTTCTGTTGTCTGATTTCTGTTCTCTATTATTTATGCAAGGCCAAACGATTGCACTAATTTGTCCCAAATTTGGCACATAGGTAAATTTGGCACTTCATGAGATTTTAGACGGAATTGCAAATCACTAGGACCTACAGTTTTCAAGATATTTGCCAAAAAAAACATAAAAAAATATTTATTTACAGCAAAATTAATTGACCAATCTGTCTTAGATTTGGCACATACTGTAGGTAAACCAGTAAATCAAAGTTTTGCATTGGGTTTCAGATCTCTGAACTTAATGTTCATGAAATATTTGCAAAAAAAAATACTATTTATTGAAGTATGTTCAGTACACCGCTGGAAAGAGGTAAAATTTCTGCACATAATGACTCATATCTTGGCTTCATATCAGTAGCGAACTTAAGATTTAACTACACACATACAACAAGCAGTTAAAATTAAAAAGAACAATAATACAGAGCTGGGAAATTCTACTAGTATATAATGATAAAGTATAATACTCCGTATTATATTGATCAGTATAAAGATGGATCTAAAGTCACAGTGAGCCAAAAAAGACATGTGAGCCACTAGTTTTCCATATTGTAAGTTTATAGGAAGGTGTGTACATTGGCTTCCAAGAAATGTTATTGTCAGAGGGTGACCTAAGAGTGGAGGTGTCCGCTGGGGCCACTTTATGTGGAGCAGGACTCGTGGTTCCATCTCATCTCATCTGGTGTTGGAGAATAAACTTTCTCTTTTTCTGCTACAGTTAAATAGAGAAGTTCTTCTATGATTGACATTGAGACACATTTCTCTTTAAATGTCATTTTATTGTCAAATTATTGTCAGAAAAAACTGTACAATTTGTACATATCATCTTGAGATTTCCAAAAATGCGTCATAGATTTTTTTTTATGTCATTTTAGAAAATCTCAAAATATTATATGGATGGTCTACCAAACTTTAAGGATTAGATTTTTTTTAGGCATTTTCTGAATACATTTGCAAGAATTTAAGAAGGATCTAAAACTAAATAATTGGGCATTAGAGAACCTACAAAAGGTATTGGCAAGATGCTTTGTAATTATGGTAAATGTGCTTGCTTCATGTTCAGCTTCACATCCTAAGCTTCCATTTAGTTGTGATGGTATAAACTCAACCTGTTGTCTAGCCAAGAACAGGGATTTGGAGCTCAGACAGCTGTGGGATATGCGGAGGTGAGACCATTAACTTTAATGAACCAATTAATTTTCTAGTCTTAACAGGAATCTGTCATCCTGTTTTTGCTACTTATTCTGAGAGTAGCATAATATAAGGCAAGAGAGACTGATTGCAGGGATGTATCACTGATTAGGATGTGTGCTGTAGTTTGAATACAATCAGTGTTTTATCAGCCGATTATCCTTACTTGACTAGGTCTCACATGCCGGCCAGTCCAGCTAGCCTGTGTAACCCCGCCCACACCACTGATTGGCAGCTTGCTAATAATTCACAGTGTACACAGGAAGCTGCCAATCAGGAGCATGGGCAGGGTTATATAGAGTTCAACATTTTGACCATTGTTTCATCTACAACAGAGAATACATGGATTCTGTCAAAACTGCACCAACCAGCACTGGAAGTGACACATTGCTAGAATCAGGCTTTCTGTAACTACATCATGCTGCTCTCATATTACATAGCAAAGTAACTGCTGACAGATTTTCTTTAATAGTAGAAGGCTTCTTATGGGATCAACCCTGTAAGTATTGAAATCAAGAATATATCCGTTTGACGGGTATTTAAATAATCTTATCACAATAAAACTGTCATTTTACTTTAAGGCCAATCAAAACAACTTAAAAGTGAGTTTTCCAGAACTGCTGATGTCAATATTTTGTGACTTTGTGTTATAGACCATTACAGCTTCCTAATAAAAACATTTGAATAATAATGGTAGGAAATGTTCCTGAAATGGTCCCGTTGTGTTCCTGATACTTGTAGCATTCAGGCAAATGAAGTACACACATTGCAAGTTGGGATGATGCAGGAAACGGCACAGATCTGGAGTTAGAATTTTCTTGCCAGTAATTAAGCAATAACCACAGATGGTGAAGTCTGTAACTGGAGCTATATGATCTTCCCAGAGGTGATAATCGCTGTTATAAATCTTCTCACTCAAAACACAGGAACAAAATATTTTTACGTCTTTAGACTGACACATGCGGCCTGCTCTAGTCAAAAATGATCTCAGGTTTTCCTCTGGATAAATGCAAAATATGGAGCTAATTACATATCCATTTATCTATAGAGTCACAGTTCAAGTTCACTTTCCTGCCGCAGTCCTCTGATTAAATGTCCTGACCCAATGGAATGGGCCAATAAAGAAGCCCTCCTCCTTCCATTAAAATTTGTATCCTGTTAATATAGTGCAGCCATCACATTCTATAGCACTGTGTACTTACAATTGCTCATTTTGCCCTTCTACTCAGCTAATTCTTCTCTTTTCTCTGCTATATGTACAAACAAGAAGTCTCTTTTCCCTGCATTTATCATTCCCATCTTCAAATCCTGACCCACCTATTCCCTCCTTCACCTGCCAGGGACTTTTGCAGTGATTTATGACTTCAGGAAAAATTGACCTCATGTTTTTACATACAGCATAGAAGGATTCAGCAAGTCAGGTTTTAATCACGTGGTGTCATAGACCTAATGGAAAAAATGCGAATTAACTGGGTAGGAGGGAAAATTAGCAATTGTAAGTACCGTATATACTCATGTATAAGCCGACCCGTGTATAAGCCGACCCCCCTAATTTTGCCACAAAAAACTGGGAAAACGTATTGACTCGCGTATAAGCCAGGTGTATAAACCGCCGTCCTGCTCCTTGCTCCCCCATCCAGCTCTGTGCTCCCCCATTCTCCTCTGTGCTCCCCCCTCCTGCTCCGTCCTCCTGTGCCCCCCGTCCTGCTCCGTGCTCCTCTGTGCTCTCCATCCTCCCCCCGTCCTGCTCCGTGCTCCTCTGTGCCCTCCATCCTCCCCCCTTCTCCATCCTCCGCTGTGCTCCCCCTTCCTGCTCCGTCCTCCTGTGCCCCCCCGTCCTGCTCTGTGCTCTTCTGTGCTCTCCATCTTCCCCCGTCCTGCTCCGTGCTCCTCTGTGCTTTCCATCCTCCCCTCGTCCTGCTCCGTGCTCTCCGTCCTCCCCCGTCCTGCTCCGTGCTCATTGTCCTCCTCCATGCTTCCCCCGTCCTCCGTTCTCCCCCGTCATACTCACCCTCCCCGTGCCATCGCTGAACGTCCTGGCAATCCTCCGTTGTACCCGGCTTCCTGCAGCTCTCCTGTGCTGAGCAGTGACGTAATACCGCTCATTAAGGCCATGAATATGGACGCCACGCCTATGGGAGTGGCGTCGCGTCCATATTACATGACCTTAATGAGTGGTATTACGTCACCGCTCAGCACAGGAGAGCTGCAGGAAGCCGGGTACAAAGGAGGATTGCTGGGACGTTCAGCAATGGCACTGGGAGGGTGAATATGATGTCCCAGCCACCGGCTCCTGCCGCGGCACCCCTCCCCCACTGGTTTCTGCCCAATGACTCATGTATAAGCCGAGGGGGCATTTTCAGCACAAAAAAAGGTGCTGAAAATCTCGGCTTATACACGAGTATATACGGTACATATGTTAGGGTTCGAGCTCCCGCTGCTGCACAAGGGGAGTCTCGAACCCATCCCGCTGCGGTCTCCCATTCATCTCCGGCCGCAGTGGAGCCTGTCAGTCCAGGCGTCTTGCCCACTCCTCTACTGTGCAGTGACTTGCTGCTGCCTTTCCTGGATCTGCTATTATAGCCAGTGCTGGAGCAGCCGTCTTTGAGACAAAGTTCTGCGTTTTCCCATCTGAGCATGCCCAGAGTGAGATCTCTCATTGGAGATCAGGGGTCACATGTTCAGGTGCTGCAGCGGCTCCTATTGGTCCGCCAGGAAGGTCATGTAGCTACGTGTGTTTGTAACAGCTTCTCATTGGTCCTTGTTCCTGGAAGGTCCTGTAGCTGTTGCTATAAAAGGGTAGCATGGCTGGGCTGCCATGCGCTAATATCAACCATTGTATGCTATGCGCCAGTGTGATCATGCGTATGTGTGGTTAGGGACCGGCTGAAATAAGCCACTAGAATACCGACTTAATCGGTGAGGAGTTTGGTATGGTAGCTGGCCAGGGTCGGTGTCCTAGATGCCCTAGATTACCGGCGTAACCGGTGAGGAGTTTTGATTGCCGTATTCAGGGTCTGGCGTTCAGACGCCATAGATTGCGGGTGACTCCTGCGAGGACATTAGCACATGATCACGCGTTATGTACGCTTAGCACTTAACTGTGTACCTGAGAGCCTGACAGGACACAGCACTTTTCCTCAGCGGCCCTGTGACGTAACAGTGTTTGCTTTCGACGCTAGACAGCGCCCTAGCGTTTTACTTTGCGGCTCACTGAAGCTAAGTGAGTTCGCACCTATCGCCATATAGCGCTGTGGCATTTCCGTTAGCGGCTCTGGGTAGTAACAGAGTTCGCACTTACTGCCACAACGCGCTACGGCGTTTATTTTAGCGACTCTGCGGGATAACAGAGTTCGCTACTTTCGCCATTTTACTAGCAGCAGGTTCCGCCTGCACGGTGGACCCCGGGCTGTGAACGCACCTCTCTACCTCATATATTTGGTGCGTTCCGCAGACCCTAACATAATATTAGCGCCAGGGTCTGGCTGGTAAAATGGCGGATGACCAGCGTCTACTACGGGACATCCAGCAGCTGGAGGGTAGGTTGGCGGCTCTTGAGTGCACAACCTCAGCTGTGGATGTTACCGCAGTCGCTGTTCAGGCTGCTAGCGTGGCTGCAGCCAGTGTGTCCACTGCCACCTCTGCCCCCACAATATCCCACCTCCCGCTTCCAGACAAGTTTGCTGGTGACAGCAAGCAATGTCGGGGATTCGTGAGTCAGTGCTCTATACAACTCGAGCTTCTGGCTGCACGTTTCCCCACGGATCGGGCACAAGTGGGCTTTATAATTTCACTTCTGTCAGGCAGAGCGTTGAAGTGGGCCACCCCGCTGTGGGAGCGTGACGACCGTGTGGTGCGGAGTGCTCCTCGTTTTCTGGAGGCTCTAAAAAAGGTCTTTTTAGGACCTCAGGTCACCCACGATACGGCGCTACAACTGCTGGCATTGGCACAGGGTTCGTCTTTGGTCAGTCTGTTTTCCGTCCAGTTTTGGACTCTGGCCTCAGAGCTAGACTGGTCGGATAAAGTACTCATTCCAGTCTACTGGCGAGGACTGGCTGATCATGTTAAAGATGCTTTGGCTACCAGGGAGATTCCCGCCACACTGGAGAAGCTTATCGCCATATCTACCCGCATCGACCTCCGTTTTCACGAGCGGAGGTTGGAGCGGTTCCAGTGTAGGCAGAGGTTCCTGCTGGCTCCCACCTTCGCCAGACCTCTGGAATCTTCCAGCCAGGCGCCCGACTCCCATGAGGCCATGGAGGTTTCTCGAGCGGGACCTAAGTCCCGGGTCGCTCGAGTACCCGTGGTCTGTAACATCTGCCAGCAGTTAGGACACTATGCCAACAAATGTCCACAGCGGTCGGGAAAACGGTCGCGTCTAGTGACCTTGGGAGGAGGTTCACTAGACACTGCGGCATTTTCCACCAAGTTGTCTGTAGCGTCGGCGTCCCGGCCCTCTGCCAGGTAGGGACGCCATTCCCCTTACCAGCGCTCTGCGTCCTCAGCGCCCCCAGCGTCCTCAGCGCCCCAGCGTCCTCGGCGTCCTCCTTCCACCCTGTTGGTCCCGCGCGCTCCTTCCCTGCTGCTGGACTTAGGGCGCGCGCCCGCACCCTCCCCCGCTCTTAAAGGAGCCGCGCGCATTTTCCAAATTAGTCTCCGGCCAATGCCGGAGGACTCCACCCTATATTAAGGGCTTCCTCCTTAATGGAGGTGCCCGGGCAATGTTGTTGTTGCACTGTATAACTCTGCTTCAGCCCTCAGCTCCTGTTTCCAGTTGCCTGCCTGTTACCTGTCTGCTTGCTGTCTGCCATCTGACTGCAGCCCTCCCGGAGGTTCGGACATCACCTGCAGTGATCCCCGGCTATTACAGAGACTCTTGCCTGCTCACTTGGGAGCGATCATCTGCCATCCGACTGCAGCTCTATCCGAAGGTTCGGACTTCATCAGCAGTGATCACCGGCTACTCCAGAGACTCTTGCCTGCTCACTTGGGAGCGATCATCTGCCATCCGACTGCAGCTTTATCCGAAGGTTCGGACATCTCCAGCAGTGATCACCGGCTACTCCAGAGACTCCTGCCTGCTCGCTTGGGAGCGATCATCTGCCATCGGACTGCAGCCTACCAGGAGGCTCCAACATCTCAGGTCGTATAAGCCTGTATATTCAGTAACTGTCCTGGTCACTTGCTGTGACAACCTGCCTGTCCAGAGACTACCCTGGTCACTTTCTGTGACAACCTGCCTGCCCAGAGACTGCCCTGGTCACTTGCTGTGACAACCTGCCTGCCCAGAGACTGCCCTGGTCACTTGCTGTGACAACCTGCCTGCCCAGAGACTGCCCTGGTCACTTGCTGTGACAACCTGCCTGCCCAGAGACTGCCCTGGTCACTTGCTGTGACAACCTGCCTGCCCAGAGACTGCCCTGGTCACTTGCTGTGACAACCTGCCTGCTCAGAGACTGCCCTAGTCACTTGCTGTGACAACCTGCCTGCCCAGAGACTGCCCTGGTCACTTGCCGTGACAACCTGCCTACCCAGAGACTGCCCTGGTCACTTGCCGTGACAACCTGCCTACCCAGAGACTGCCCTGGTCACTTGCCGTGACAACCTGCCTACCCAGAGACTGTCCTTGTCACTTCCCGTGAATTCCTGTCCGTATTCCCCGGGCGCCACCTGCTCTCTTACAAGTATACTGTCTTGTATAATAAAGCTCAGTGGTTTCACCTACCAGACCCGTTACAGTTTGCTCGGGCCATGGAACCCGGTGGCACCCAAACCCCTTCACTTCCAGAACTGTGTCATGAGCTGTCTCGCCAGAGGTCTCAACAGGAGGCTATCCTGGGTCACCTGCGGAACGTCAATTCCCGCTTGGACACTTTGAATCCATTACCAGCAACTACCGCTGGAGCCATGACTCACAATCCGGCAGTCTCGCTGCTTCCCAATTCCGTGATTTCCATTCCCGGACCTCGTCTTTCAGCTCCTCCTAGGTTTGGAGGCGACCCTGTTCTGGCTCGTGGTTTCATTAACCAGTGCACCCTGCGTTTCGAACTCCTGGCACACCAGTTTAACTCTGACCGGGCCAAAATTGCCTTCATCATGTCCCATCTCACCGGAGAGGCTCTGGCCTGGCTTAATCCTCTCTGGGAGAGAGAAGATCCTCTGGTATCTGACCTGCCTGCTTTTCTCTCAGCCTTCCGGAAGGTATTCGACGAACCTGGACGGAAGACCTCCTCTGCATCATCTCTGTTGCGTCTCCGTCAGGAGAGTCTCACCGTTGGTCAATATGCCATACGGTTCCGTACTCTAGCCTCTGAGTTGGCTTGGGACAATAACGCCCTGATTTCGGTCTTCTGGGAGGGTCTGTCCGGCCGTATTAAAGATGAACTTGCCGGTCGGGACATTCCAACCTCCCTTGATGATTTAATAAATCTTGCCAATCGAATTGATCTACGGTTCCAGGAACGTGCCAAAGAGGTCACCCGTGAGAGAGGGTTTCCTCGTCGTGCACCCTCGTTTCAGAGACCTAAAACCCCCTTCCGTTTCTCCCCAGATGCACACTGCTGAGCCTATGCAGGTCGACCAGACCAAGATGGTCAAAGCCCGTCAGGACTCACGCCGTGCCGAGAGGAGTTGCTTCTACTGTGGCAGTAAGGAGCACTGGATCCGTACCTGTCCGGAGGTCGGGAAACGCCTGTGTCTAGGTTCGCTCGGAGAGGTCCACCTAGACCAGAATAAATCCTCTTCATCTCTGCTGCTGTCTGTCTCTATTCTCATCGGTAAGAACCGTTACTTCGAACTGGCCCAACTTGATTCTGGAGCAGCTGGGAATCTTGTTTCACCGGCTCTAGTAGAGAAGTATCGCATTCCCACCAAACCTCTGGTTGAACCAGTATCTGTTGCTGCTGTGGATGGGGGTCTCCTACCTCGTCCCATCCAACTTATCACCGAAGCCATAACCCTGCAGGTGGGAATGTTGCATTCTGAGAGCATCTCGTTTCATGTTTTACCTGGACTCTCTCATGCTTTCTTACTAGGTCTGCCTTGGCTCCAAAAACATGCACCCGTGCTCGACTGGCAGAATGGAGAGATTCTTCGCTGGGGACAGGACTGTCATAAAACGTGTCTGGTGCCTGTCCATCCCGTCCGTTCTTCTCCTACACCTGCTAATCTACCTGGACTCCCGATTCCATATTGGTCATTCGCTGATGTCTTTAATAAAAAGGAAACAGAGACATTACCCCCGCATAGACCATATGATTGCCCGATCGACCTGCTACCCGATACTACGCCTCCCCGTGGGCGTATTTACCCATTGTCCGCTGCAGAGACCAGGTCGATGTCAGAATATATCGAGGAGAATTTAGCGAAAGGATTCATCCGGAAATCTACCTCCCCCGCGGGAGCAGGTTTCTTTTTTGTAAAAAAGAAAGACGGATCTCTCCGTCCCTGTATTGACTACAGAGGCCTAAATTTGATCACGGTGAAGAATAAGTACCCTCTTACGCTCATTCCGGAGTTGTTTGATCGTCTTAGAGGGGCTAGAATCTTCACTAAACTGGATCTTCATGGAGCATACAACCTGGTTCGTATCCGTCGAGGAGATGAATGGAAGACGGCATTCAACACCCGGGATGGCCACTACGAGTATCTGGTTATGCCCTTTGGTCTCTGTAATGCTCCAGCAGTCTTTCAGGAGTTGGTCAATGACATCTTCCGGGACCTCCTCTACTCCTGCGTTGTGGTGTACCTTGACGACATCTTGGTCTTCTCTCCGGATCTCCAGTCTCACCGGAGGGATGTTCGTCAGGTTCTGCTCAGGCTCAGGCAGAATCACCTCTTCGCCAAATATGAGAAGTGCCTCTTTGAGCAGACCTCGCTTCCGTTTCTGGGCTACATTATCTCTCAGACTGGCCTACGAATGGATCCGGAGAAACTGTCTGCCATCGAGAAGTGGCCCCGACCAGAGGGGTTGAAGGCCATTCAGCGGTTCCTGGGATTCGCTAACTATTACCGTCTCTTCATACCGCACTTCTCTTCCAGGACTGCTCCTATCTCAGCGCTTACCCGCAAGGATGCTAACCCCAAACAGTGGACACCCGAAGCAGAGGAGGCCTTTCTTTCCTTGAAACAAGCCTTCTCTTCCGCTCCAGTGCTGCATCGCCCGGACGGCAACAAGCAGTTCTTCCTGGAGGTGGACGCTTCCTCTGCTGGAGCCGGAGCGGTACTTACTCAAAAATCTTCATCCGGGAAGATGGTTTCCTGTGGTTTCTTCTCCAAACTCTTCTCCTCCTCCGAGCGCAACTACTCCATAGGAGATCGAGATTTATTGGCCATTAAGTTGGCATTGGAGGAGTGGCGTTACCTACTCGAGGGGGCTCTTCATCCGGTAATCATCTACACGGACCACAAAAATCTGTCTTACCTTCAGCATGCTCAGAGACTTAACCCTCGCCAAGCCCGGTGGTCCTTGTTTTTTGCCCGCTTTGATTTTCTTTTGCATTTTCGCCCGGCTGACAAAAACATCAAGGCGGATGCCTTGTCCCGGTCCTTCCTGGTGTCGGATCTCGAAGATGAGCCTAAACATATCATTGATCCCGCCAGAGTGATGCAAGTGGCTCCCGTGAGTCTAAATTGTCTCCCGCCTGGTAAGACGTTCGTATCAGAGACTGATCGGAAGAGAATTCTACATTGGGGTCATTCGTCTAAACTCGCTGGCCACGCTGGTCAGAAAAAGACCCTCCAACTCATTACCCGGCATTATTGGTGGCCTACCCTACACAAAGACGTGATAGACTTTGTTTCTGCCTGTGTCTCCTGTGCCCGCAACAAAGTTCCGAGACACCTGCCTGCCGGCCGTCTTCTTCCGCTTCCTGTACCCGCTGCTCCCTGGCAACATATAGCCATGGACTTCATTACGGATCTGCCCGTCTCTGCCGGTTGTACGGTCATTTGGGTGGTCGCTGACCGCTTTTCCAAGATGGCTCACTTCATTCCTCTGCCAGGTCTTCCGTCTGCACCCGAGTTGGCTAAAGACTTTATCCGCCACATCTTCCGTCTTCATGGTCTGCCTCGTCACATTGTGTCAGATCGTGGGGTACAGTTCACCTCACGTTTCTGGAGAGCTACTTGTAAGTTACTAGACGTCACCTTGGATTTCTCCTCCGCTTACCATCCACAGTCCAATGGACAAGTTGAGCGAATAAATCAGAATCTGACCAGCTATCTCCGACACTTCGTTAATGCTCATCATTCTGATTGGGTGGAGCTCCTGCCTTGGGCCGAATTCTCTTATAATAATCACGAGAGCGAATCGTCCACCAAATCTCCGTTTTTTATAGTCTTCGGTCAGCACCCTCGGATTCCTGTCCCCATTTCCATCTCTGTGGACAATCCAGCTGCGGAATCTCTGGTTAGAGAATTCTCCTCCATCTGGGAGAGTACCCGGTCCGCACTCATTCAGTCATCCGAGCGCATGAAAAGACATGCTGACAAGAGACGTCTGGATCCTCCTCAATTCCGTCCTGGGGACAAAGTCTGGCTTTCGTCCAAATATGTTCGGCTCAAAATTCCTTCCTACAAGTTAGGTCCTCGGTTTATCGGTCCTTTTGAGGTCATCAGGCAGATCAACCCAGTGTCCTATAAATTGAAACTCCCGGCCAATTTGCGAATTCCTAACTCTTTTCATGTGTCTCTCCTCAAACCTGTGGTACTTAACTCTTTTTTCAAGTCTACAGGTACACCTCCTGCTCCAGTGTCTGCTGATGATGAATTTGAGGTAGAGAACATTCTGGCCACAAAAAGGGTAGGAAGAAAGACTTATTTTTTGGTGGATTGGAAGGGGTTTGGTCCTGAGGAGAGAACCTGGGAGCCTCGGGAGAACATCCATACCCCTCTCATCCTAGCTAAATTTCTTTCTGGCCTAAAGAAGGGGGGGCCTAGAGGGGGGGGTACTGTAGCGTCGGCGTCCCGGCCCTCTGCCAGGCAGGGACGCCGTTCCCCTTACCAGCGCTCTGCGTCCTCAGCGCCCCCAGCGTCCTCAGCGCCCCCAGCGTCCTCGGCGTCCTCCTTCCACCCTGTTGGTCCCGCGCGCTCCTTCCCTGCTGCTGGACTTAGGGCGCGCGCCCGCACCCTCCCCCGCTCTTAAAGGAGCCGCGCGCATTTTCCAAATTAGTCTCCGGCCAATGCCGGAGGACTCCACCCTATATTAAGGGCTTCCTCCTTAATGGAGGTGCCCGAGCAATGTTGTTGTTGCACTGTATAACTCTGCTTCAGCCCTCAGCTCCTGTTTCCAGTTGCCTGCCTGTTACCTGTCTGCTTGCTGTCTGCCATCTGACTGCAGCCCTCCCCGGAGGTTCGGACATCACCTGCAGTGATCCCCGGCTATTACAGAGACTCTTGCCTGCTCACTTGGGAGCGATCATCTGCCATCCGACTGCAGCTCTATCCGAAGGTTCGGACTTCATCAGCAGTGATCACCGGCTACTCCAGAGACTCTTGCCTGCTCACTTGGGAGTGATCATCTGCCATCCGACTGCAGCTTTATCCGAAGGTTCGGACATCTCCAGCAGTGATCACCAGCTACTCCAGAGACTCCTGCCTGCTCGCTTGGGAGCGATCATCTGCCATCGGACTGCAGCCTACCAGGAGGCTCCAACATCTCAGGTCGTATAAGCCTGTATATTCAGTAACTGTCCTGGTCACTTGCTGTGACAACCTGCCTGTCCAGAGACTGCCCTGGTCACTTTCTGTGACAACCTGCCTGCCCAGAGACTGCCCTGGTCACTTGCTGTGACAACCTGCCTGCCCAGAGACTGCCCTGGTCACTTGCTGTGACAACCTGCCTGCCCAGAGACTGCCCTGGTCACTTGCTGTGACAACCTGCCTGCCCAGAGACTGCCCTGGTCACTTGCTGTGACAACCTGCCTGCCCAGAGACTGCCCTGGTCACTTGCTGTGACAACCTGCCTGCCCAGAGACTGCCCTAGTCACTTGCTGTGACAACCTGCCTGCCCAGAGACTGCCCTGGTCACTTGCCGTGACAACCTGCCTACCCAGAGACTGCCCTGGTCACTTGCCGTGACAACCTGCCTACCCAGAGACTGCCCTGGTCACTTGCCGTGACAACCTGCCTACCCAGAGACTGTCCTTGTCACTTCCCGTGAATTCCTGTCCGTATTCCCCGGGCGCCACCTGCTCTCTTACAAGTATACTGTCTTGTATAATAAAGCTCAGTGGTTTCACCTACCAGACCCGTTACAGTGTCCTTTAAAGGGACAATTACAGTAGGTCCATCCACGCTCTCCGCTGAGCTCTGTGTGGATTCCGGAGCCGAGGGGAATTTCATGTCCTCTGCATTTGCTCTCCACCACACTATACCTCTGGTGATGCTCGCCCAACCGGTGACTGTGCGAGTAGTGAATGGATCAACTCTGCCCTCCCAAATCACCCACCAGACGATCCCTCTCACTTTATCTATGTCCCCGTCCCATCAGGAGAGTATTTCTTTTCTTGTCCTGCCCGAGGGAATAGACGAGGTGTTGCTGGGAGTACCTTGGCTCCGTTACCACTTTCCCCATATTGAGTGGTCCTCTGGGAGGATACTGGGTTGGGGTGATTCATGTAGAGGCAGGTGTATCAGGGAGTGCGTTCAGGTCACCACCACAGAGATACCCGTAGATCTCACTTCTCTTCCTCAGTGTTATTGGGCATATGCAGACGTTTTCTCCAAGAAGGCGGCGGAGACTCTTCCACCTCATCGCCCCTACGACTGTCCTATTGATCTCTTGCCTGGAGCAGAACCTCCTCGGGGGAGAGTATACCCCCTCTCGCTCCCTGAGACGGAGGCCATGTCCCTGTACATTCAGGAGAATCTGGCAAGAGGGTTCATTAGGAAGTCGGTGTCACCAGCAGGGGCAGGGTTCTTCTTTTGCAAAAGAAGAACGGAGAATTATGTCCATGCATTGACTACAGGGGTCTTAACGCCATCACCGTCATGAATAAGTACCCGTTGCCCCTAATCTCTGAGCTCTTTGATAGGCTCCGAGGAGCAAGAGTATTTACCAAGCTTGATCTACGTGGTGCCTATAACCTAATTCGCATCCGTGAGGGGGACGAGTGGAAGACAGCTTTTAATACCAGGGATGGGCATTACGAATACCTGGTGATGCCCTTCGGGCTCTGTAATGCTCCCGCTGTTTTCCAAGACTTTGTCAATGATATCTTTCGGGATATGCTCTCCACCTCTGTGGTAGTCTATCTGGATGATATTCTCATCTTTTCACCAGATATAGACTCTCACCGGAGGGATGTCAACAAAGCCTTCGACCTCTTACGGGCAAACTCCCTCTATGCCAAGCTGGAGAAATGTGTGTTTGAGCAGGAGTCCTTACCTTTTCTGGGCTATATCATCTCTGCCCAGGGATTGGCTATGGATCCTGCCAAACTACAGGCTGTAATGGACTGGCAAGAACCCCATTCTCTTAAAGCGGTGCAGCGCTTTATGGGGTTCATTAATTATTATCGCCAGTTCATTCCCCATTTCTCGACTTTGGTAGCTCCCTTGGTAGCCCTCACCAAGAAGGGAGCAAATCCCAAGTTGTGGTCTGAGGAGGTCTCCAAGGCGTTCTCTTCCATCAAGTCGCATTTTGCCAGTGCTCCCATATTACATCGCCCTGATGTTGATAAACCGTTTGTTTTAGAGGTGGACGCCTCTTCTGTTGGTGCTGGAGCAGTCCTATATCAAAAGGATGCTCAAGGTCGGAAGCATCCCTGCTTCTTCTTTTCTAAGACCTTTACACCAGCAGAGAGGAATTATTCCATCGGGGACAGGGAGTTGCTGGCTATGAAATTGGCCTTCTCAGAGTGGAGACATCTTCTGGAGGGAGCTCGTTTTCCCTTCCAAGTCTTCACCGACCACAAGAACTTGGTATATTTGCAAACGGCTCAGTGGCTAAATTCTCGCCAGGCCAGATGGTCCCTATTCTTCTCTCGGTTCCATTTCACCCTCCATTTTCTCTCCGGTGAGAAGAATGTTCGGGCCGACGCTCTCTCTCGCTCCTTAGTGTCATCAGAGGAGGAGGATGAGGAGCCTCGGCTTATTGTCCCTGAAGAAAGCCTGAGAACTGTAGCCCCGGTTTTCGCTAGAGTCTGTGCCTCCGGGCACGACTTTTGTGCCCACTAATTTGCGACCGGAGGTACTCTCTTGGGCACACTCGTCCAGGGTGGGTGGACACTTTGGGGCAAAGAGGACAACTGAGCTATTGGCGAGGACATACTGGTGGCCACATATGGTCCGTGACGTCAGGGAGTATGTTCAGGCGTGTGTCTCCTGCGCCAGGAACAAGTCCCCTCGACAACGGCCAGCTGGGTTACTTTTTCCTTTGCCGGTGGCAGACAGGCCCTGGGAGATGGTCGGGATGGACTTTGTGGTGGGCTTACCCAAGTCTCGGGGTTGCACTATCATTTGGGTGATCACCGACCACTTCTCCAAAATGGTGCACTTAGTGCCGCTACCACGGTTACCTTCCGCACGGGCCTTGGCAGCATTATTTATTAGACACATCTTCCGTCTACACGGTATGCCAGACAAGATTGTCAGCGATCGAGGTCCCCAATTTGCGTCTCGGTTCTGGATAGAGTTGTGTCATCTACTCTGCATTGAATTGAACCTCTCCTCTGCATATCATCAGACGAATGGGTTGGTAGAGAGGGCCAACCAGACCTTGGTCACCTACTTGCGACATTTTGTCTCTGCCAGGCAGGATGACTGGGCATCTCTGCTTCCGTGGGCGGAGTTTGCGCTAAACAATTCTGTGGCTGACTCCACCGGACAGACCCCATTCCTCTTAAATTACGGCCAGCATCCGCGGGTACCGGTGCCCATGCCCGTTGCTTCCGCTGACTCTAGGGTGGCAGACTGGGCTGTGGAAGCACGGGACATATGGGACCGCACCCAGGATGCCATTCAGGCTTCCAAGGAAAGGATGAGGTCTTCTGCCGATGCTCATCAGCGTCCCGCTCCGACATTTTCTCCTGGCGACCTAGTGTGGCTCTCCGCCCGAAACATCAGGCTACGGGTGGAATCCACTAAATTGGCACCCCGCTATTCGGGTCCCTTCAAGGTTCTCGAGCAGGTGAATCCTGTGGTTTACCGTTTGGCCCTTCCGCCTCGCCTTGGTATCTCCGACACCTTCCATGTATCCCTCCTAAAACCCATGGTCTCCCGGTTGCCTGAGTCATCTGCCGGGACGTCGGGTTCGTCTTCGGACGACTACGAGGTGAATGCCATTGTTGGGTGCAAGGTGGTACGAGGCAAAAAATTGTATTTGGTGGATTGGAGGGGTTATGGGCCTGAGGATAGGTCCTGGGAGCCTGCCGAGCATGTTCACGCTCCGCAGCTCATCGCTGCCTTTGAACGCAGCGAGGCCTAGAGAAGGGGGGGTAATGTTAGGGTTCGAGTTCCCGCTGCTGCACAAGGGGAGTCTCGAACCCGTCCCGCTGCGGTCTCCCATTCATCTCCGGCCGCAGTGGAGCCTGCTCAGCAGAGACTTCGGTCCAGGCGTCTTGCCCACTCCTCTACTGTGCAGTGACTTGCTGCTGCCTTTCCTGGATCTGCTATTATAGCCAGTGCTGGAGCAGCCGTCTTTGAGACAAAGTCCTGCGTTTTCCCATCTGAGCATGCCCAGAGTGAGATCTCTCATTGGAGATCAGGGGTCACATGTTCAGGTGCTGCAGCGCATGGGCGTACCCACCGTGGGGCAGGGGGGGGCCGTTGCCCCCCCCTAGGAGCGGGGGCGCGCCGTGCCAAGATGAGGCCATCGCATCAGCCGGCCCTTTAAAAGGTGCTTCTGGGCTGGCTGCGACTCACATACTAGACTGTATGGGCTCTTTCCAGCGGTGTGACATCGTTCCCGGGGGCGTGTTCTGCAAAGCCAGGAAGCCAGGAAGAGAAGCCGTGTGCTTGCTGTAGGAGGGAAATCTGAGGTCAGTCAGAGTCCTCAGTGACATAGGAGGATTTATTAATTAATGGGTTGATGTCTCCTTATCTACAGTAATATATACCTGACAGGAGCCTGTACAGTCTATATCTACAGTTACAAAATATAGTGTTGTAAATTTAAGAATAAAAGTCCATTTTTGTATTTATGAATAATGCTTAAGGAACGCTATGTTAAACCATAACATAGTGAAGACAATGGATTTTGTAATAGTCACTCATCATCATCATTGCAATTTATATGTGACAGTCACAGACATTTCAATTATTTAAGTTAATAAAATCGTTACTTTGTACAGCATGTATGACATGTCCAGCATGGACTCATCAATGTGATGACGCAATAATGTACGATAAAAAATAACCATTTAAAAAAACATTATGCATTGTCACAATTTAAGTGTGTGCCTGCAAGTGTAGGTGAAACAAAGGCTACGGATAGCAAAGGTATATTCTATGTCTGTATCAGATAGTGGACAGCCTCTGATGGGTAATGGCGATGTTATACTGTACGTCAATAAAGTCTGCGGCTGCAATCATGCATTTTGCATGTCTGGTTGCGCAAGGCTTTATCCGTCAACAACACTACCTTCCTACTGTCACTCGTAGGGTAGGGTAGCGTGTGTCTATTAGATGACTCTCTATAAAATGTGACGTAACGCAGCGTTATTGTGCCCTAGGGACGCCAAAAATACGACAGCAGTAATCATTTACTGTCTAATACTCCACCTATGACCAACAAAAAAAGCACGTTCCCTCTTTAACAATCTACAAGACTAACAAGCATAATGGTTGACGCTGACTTTATTGAGGTACAGTATTACATCGACATTGTCCATGAGTAACTATGCACTGTGATACCTATATACCATTATTAATTTATATCTGTTGTGGTTGTTTCAACAGCACTTGCAGGTATAACTACCTATTCTCAGTATGCATGATGCACTTTCTAGATGTAATAATTTATTATTGCACATTATTACCATGTTTAGATGCTGGCCATTTCATATATGGTGTGTGAAGTTACAGTTGGCATCAGTATGTGTATTTTATAATGTCTGTCATAAATAAAACTCGTGATGATGATGATGATGATTTTATGATTCGTACATCCATTGACTGCATTATCTTACAGGTACAGATAAAGTTCCTTAAAAAGCATTAATTGATAATTAAGAAATGTACTTTTAATGCATTAATTTCAAAAAGTGAACACTATGTTTTAGTTTTTGTTACCATTTCTAATAGACATGTGCAGATATGCGCTGTGATGACAAATTATTATTTGTCCATATTTGTTATAAAAATTTATCATTGTAGGCCTGGAAAACTTCACAATTTCCTGTTTTAAGCATAACAATCAGGGTGACGGCTCTTCCCTATTTGGAGCATGTTCCACATGGGTTTTTCTGTGCATGTGTAGGAAACAGGAGACTTCTTGCCAGACACACAGCAGGGGAACAGCTGGCGTTACTGAACCCCACTAACATTATAGCTTGTGTATTGGTCTGTGGACACGACACTTCTGAGCAGCAACTGGCAGTGTTGTAGCCCAGGGAGTAGAGTTCAGGTGGTAGAAAGATGAACATAACAGGAGACATGGCTAACGTTGCGAACCAGTTATTTAATCTGAAAATGGACAGACAAATTCTGGCGAGATCCATGCCTTGTTCATTTTCAGAAAAGTAAGCCGGTCTACATTATCGGAGGATAGTCGCATGCGACGGTCTGTTAGTACACCACCTGCAGCACTAAAGACGCGCTCCGATAATACACTGGCAGCGGGGCAAGCCAGCACCTCCAATGCATACTGGCTAAGCTCTGGCCATGTATCCAGCTTAGAGACCCAAAACTTGAATGGGGAAGAGCCATCTTGGAGTACACTGAGAGGGAAAGACAAGTAGTCTGTCACCATCTTATGGAAACGTTGCCTCCTGCTGACTGGAGCCGTCTCGGATGGTGTAGACATTTGTGGCGCTGCCACAAAACTTCGCCACATTTGGAACATACTGGTCTTGCCCTGTGCAGAGGCGCTGCTTGTGCTCCCTCTTGTTGCAGAGCTGTCTCCACTGCCTCGACGCACAGAGCTGCTTTGTAAAGCAGTAGCAGCAGCAGTGCTCTCGGCTGGAATGGAGAACATTATGGATTGCACCAGTGTCTCTTTGTACTCCCGCATTTTACGCTCCCGGTTCAACGGTGTGATGAGGCTTTGTAAGTTGTCCCGGTAGCGAGGGTCTAGGAGGGTGTACACCCAATAATCAGACGTGGTGAGAATGTGGGCGATGCGGCGGTCGTTTCTCAGGCACTGCAGCATGAAATCAACCATGTGCTGCAGACTCCCAACTGGCCAAGAAACGCTGTCCCCTGCAAGAGGCGTCATCTCTGCCTGCTCTGCATCACCCCATCCTTGCTCTACATACTGACTAGAGCGTTGTGTACCTCCCTCTGGAGCGATGTCTTCCTCCTCCATTGACTCCTCCTCATCCTCCTCACTAAGTGAGCCCTGCCCAGCCCTTTGTGAGGAACCACGTTGCGCTGACTGTCCAGAAGGTGATGGAATTTGTGACTCCTCATCCTCCACCTCTTCCAAAACCTCATCCCTTAGTGCTTGCAGTGTTTTTTGAAGCAGGCAGATAAGGGGGACAGTCAGGCTGACTAGTGCATCATCTGCACTCGCCATCCGCGTTGACTCATCAAACGCACGCAAAACGTGGCAGATGTCCTTCATAGAGGCCCACTCAGTAGTGGTGAAGTGTGAACGGCGCAAATTGCGAGTTGATTGCGCCTAATGCAGCTGATACTCCATTACTGCTGGCTGCTGCTCACACAACCGCTCCAACATATGTAACGTGGAATTCCACCTGGTGGGTACGTCACATATGATGCGATGTTCAGGAAGGTGAAATCTGCGTTGCAGAGATGCAATGCGTGATCTGGCCATGCTGAAACATCGCAAGTGAGCACACTCTAGGCGGACCTTGTGCAGCAGTGCATCAAGATCCGGATAGTCCCTCAAAAAACTCTGCACGACCAAGTTGAGCACATGTGCCAGACATGGTATGTGAGTGAGGTTGCCAAGGCCCAGAGCTGCCACCAGATTTCGGCCATTGTCACACACTACCAAGCCTGGCTGGAGATTCGCTGGCAAAAACCACACGTCGCTCTCCTGCTTGATGGCATTCCAGAGCTCCTGCGCTGTGTGGCTTCGATTCCCCATGGAAATTAATTTCAGGACGGCCTGTTGACGTTTGGCCACGGCTGTGCTCATATCGGTCGCAACAGGTAAGCGTTCACGGGTCCATGTGGAGGTATACCGTGACGGCTCCTGCAGCGATGATTCTGAGGAACTGGAGTAGGAGGAGGAGTCAATGTGGACAGACTTGATTCCTGCAATCCTTGGAGTTGGCAGAACACGTACAGCGCCACTCGCAAGACCTGTACCCGGCTCCACAACATTGACCCAATGGGCAGTGAGGGAAAGGTATCGTCCCTGGCCATGGGTACTGGTCCACGCATCGGTGGTCAGGTGGACCTTGCTACTGACGGCGTTTAGTAGCGCATGTTTAATTTTTCCCTCAACATGCTTTTGCAGACCAGGGACGGCTTGCCTGCTGAAATAAAATCGGCTGGGCACATTGTATTGTGGGACTGCCAATGCCATTAAGTTACGGAAACTGTCAGTCTCCACCAGCCTGAATGACAGCATTTCAAGGGACAGGAGTTTTGCAATGCCAGCATTCAGAGCCTGTGCTCGTGGATGGTTTGCCGAGTATGGCCGTCTTTTATCCCATGCCTGTGCTACCGATGGCTGTTTTGTGGCCTGGGAGTGTGAGGATGACAGGGAACTTGCAGCTGTGGGTGGAATAACACTGGGTCTCTGGACAACAGTGACAGAGGTTCTTCCATGGCGATCCTGTGAGGAAGCCGAACCAGCTGTGTGTGAGCTGGAGGAAGAGGCTCCAACACGAGCTGAAGATGTAGGTGCTGCTGTAGGTTGGCCTACATCTCCAGTGTGTCTTTGTAACTCAACCACGTGCTTTGACCACACATGTTTCCACATATTTGTGGTATTAAGGTTACTGACACTTTTACCTCTTTTTACTTTTTGATTACACAGCTTGCATTTGACATAGCAAATATCATCTGCAAGTGTGTCAAAAAAGGACCACGCAGTGCAAGTCCTGGGAGCGCCCGTTTTGGCTGTTGGAAGAGAACTGCTACGAACGGGTGCCAAACTGGAGGCTACAGGCAACCGAGTCTGCAGCCTACCTCTCCCTACTGTTTGGACCGTTGGGGCAATCTCTTCCTCAGAGCTGCTACCACCACCTTCCTGTTCCTCACGCCATGTTGGGTCTTGGACCTCATCATCTCCACTACCCTCTTCCAACACCTGCTGCTGTTGGGTGGTCTGGCCAGCACCATGCTCAACAGAAACTGGCACCTGAGTCTCATCATCATCAGATGCGTTCTGCGGTGTGCTGACCATCGGCACTGGCTCACCCGCCTCTTCAGATTCAGAGAGACACAGCTGTTGCGCATCACTGCATACTGCCTCTTCTTCACATTCCAGAATGCTGCTTGCCTGGGCCCCTGTTTGCAAGCCAACAGATTCTGAGAACAGAAGCAGAGACTCAGCTGGCTCCTTTACAGAGCTCTCTGACTGCCTGGGCAATTTGGCAGGCGGTGAAGAGACAGATGGTTGTTCAACAGTGCTGTGGTCCTGAGAGGAGGCGGAAACAATTGAAGTCGATGCATTGGCTGCCATCCAACCAACAACGGCTTCAATTTGTTCTTCCCGCAGCAGGGGGTTACGCCGAGCTCCTAAAAAACTGCGCATAAAGGAACGCTCACGGGGTAAACTGGTGGATGCTGTGTCACTGGGTGCGGCAGCAGCAGGCACAGAATCCCCACGTCCTCTCCCTGCTGAAACTCCATGGCCACGACCACGTGCCTTACTCCCTGCCTTCTTCATCTTGGTAGATTGATAAAGAAAGTCAGAAAAGTTATAAGGCCTAAGTGTGGTTATTCCTCAGAGACTGCAGTGAACACTGCAGACAACTGTTCAGTAGCTGTGAAAGCCCCCTTTGTGTACTTCTATAGTGTTTGCAACCAATGTATTGTATACGGATGGAAGCGCGTCACACTAATAGATTAGATTTTTTTAAAATATAATGGAGCAGCACCAATTAGAGAAAAATTTGAAGGATGAGGCAGTGACACACGCTCAGCAGACTACAACCAGCAGTGGTTGAAGAACTAACTGGAGCGTAATCTGCACTCAAAAAATGAAAAGCTCACAGACTACAGTGAACACTGAAACACAACTGTTCACTAGCTGTAAAAGGCCCCTTTGTGTACTTCTATAGTGTTTGCAACCAATGTATTGTATACGGATGGAAGCGCGTCACACTAATAGATTAGATTTTTTTAAAATATAATGGAGCAGCACCAATTAGAGAAAAATTTGAAGGATGAGGCAGTGACACGCTCAGCAGACTACAACCAGCAGTGGTTGAAGAACTAACTGGAGCGTAATCTGCACTCAAAAAATGAAAAGCTCACAGACTACAGTGAACACTGAAACACAACTGTTCACTAGCTGTAAAAGGCCCCTTTGTGTACTTCTATAGTGTTTGCAACCAATGTATTGTATACGGATGGAAGCGCGTCACACTAATAGATTAGATTTTTTTAAAATATAATGGAGCAGCACCAATTAGAGAAAAATTTGAAGGATGAGGCAGTGACCAACGCTCAGCAGACTACAACCAGCAGTGGTTGAAGAACTAACTGGAGCGTAATCTGCACTCAAAAAATGAAAAGCTCACAGACTACAGTGAACACTGAAACACAACTGTTCACTAGCTGTAAAAGGCCCCTTTGTGTACTTCTATAGTGTTTGCAACCAATGTATTGTATACGGATGGAAGCGCGTCACACTAATAGATTAGATTTTTTTAAAAATATAATGGAGCAGCACCAATTAGAGAAAAATTTGAAGGATGAGGCAGTGACACACGCTCAGCAGACTACAACCAGCAGTGGTTGAAGAACTAACTGGAGCGTAATCTGCACTCAAAAAATGAAAAGCTCACAGACTACAGTGAACACTGAAACACAACTGTTCACTAGCTGTAAAAGGCCCCTTTGTGTACTTCTATAGTGTTTGCAACCAATGTATTGTATACGGATGGAAGCGCGTCACACTAATAGATTAGATTTTTTAAAATATAATGGAGCAGCACCAATTAGAGAAAAATTTGAAGGATGAGGCAGTGACCAACGCTCAGCAGACTACAACCAGCAGTGGTTGAAGAACTAACTGGAGCGTAATCTGCACTCAAAAATGAAAAGCTCACAGACTACAGTGAACACTGAAACACAACTGTTCACTAGCTGTGAAAGGCTCCTTTCTGTACTTCTATAGTGTTTGCAACCAATGTATTGTATGCGGATGGAAGCGCATCACACTAATAGATCACTGTTAATTTCAATTGAATGGAGCTGCACCAATTCCACAAAAAAAAAAAAAAAAAAAGATCAGTGAGTGACACGTGCAGATGCCTACAAACAGCGGTGGATGCAGAGCAAACTGCAGCGTCACCTGCACTCTCACACACACACCTTGCACAGCGCTGTTAAAACAACACTGCAAGGCAAAAGGAAGCTTTACACAGCGGTTGGTAAAATAGCCTGCCTAAAGCACAGTACACAAAATCGCAATCTCTAACTGTCCCTCAGAGTCAGCAGAGCAGCGTTCTGTCCCTAACTGAGTTCACAGCACAGTGACGCTAAAATGGCGGCGGCGCCTTTTATAGTGCATTCTGACATCATTTCAGCAGCCAATCACAGCCATGCCATTACTTAAGATGACCGCAGCAGTACAGGATGTGCCCACACTTCTTAGGATTCCTCATTGGCTGACTATAATCACATTGCCTCTCAAAGAATTATGGGAACTTCCGATTCCGGTATGCGATATATAAAAAATATCGGAACTAAGTATCGGAATTCCGATACAGCTAATATCGGCCGATACCCGATACTTGCGGTATCGGAATGCTCAACACTATACATGACTGTAGTGGAAACTTCTGCATATCTTGGAAAATGATGGACGGTGAAGGTGATTAATAATAATTGGTTACTTTTTGGTATGATGAAGACAGCCACAATATGAACCTATTATTCAGTGTACCTAGCCTGCATGGTACCTAATTATGTATGGAGGCACCCTGAGGGTAGAAATACCACAGAGTAGACTCTTGCATCTGTTATGGTGGTGAGAACTTGGGGAGAGAACAATTTCTCAAAAAGTATTGACATGTTATATAACAAAGGTAAGGACAAACAGCCCAAAGAGCATGGAGAATTTCCTTTCAGTGAATAACAAGAGCAAGTGTCTTGGTGTTAGGACTTTCTCATGACACTGGAAAATGAGGGATCCTGAACAAGCATCAGAAGTGGATTTTCATATTGGTTTTGGTACATAGCCCTCTGTATTCTGTGTATTCTCTTGGAATCTTCTTCTAAAAGTTGACAATAGAAACTTAATGCAACTCTCAGACCCTCAACATTAAATGTGACAGTACATTTCTAATATACTGTAAAGTCAGCCATGACTAATGTTCTCCATTGAGGTTTCACTACTAGCTGCAGGCACATGAGAAGCAGTGTATAAAGTTTGAATCACTACTCCCTTGCTTTTATCTGCATTGGGATGGACACAGCACTGTCATCATTGAAGCGGGACCATCAATACCAATGGAAATGCATGGGAGGTATGGTTCAGACTTTCCGTAGTGCTCCCTATCCTTCTTTTCGGAAAGAAAAAAACAGAATCCAATCTGACAGAGTGGAGGATATTAGATATAGTGATTATACATTTCATTTCAGGGTAGATATATAAACATATTTCTCAATTTTTTCATTGAAAGTGTTTTGACCAGCATGGACAGAAAATGGGAACGTCCTCCTAAAGTAATAGCCACTCCAACCCAAAGCATGGAACCTAACATTTAATTTAACATGTCTGTTCATTTTGATGATTACCAAAAGCTTCCAATCCATGCCATGTGAATGGAAGAGTATTTCCATGCCAGGTACATAGACGACTGCTAAAAGCAAAATAGTCGTATCCCCATCTGGTTGGAGTTACAATTAAATTTTTCACTTGTGTATTATCTGTTGACCCATAGATGTGTCCACCTCAATTGTTGGCCAAGTTTTCAATTGGACTTGACTAAACCGCTAGCACCCCCACTCTCTTGATAACCCAGCATACTGATGCATTGTGGGAAAGCACCTAGGGGTATGCAGTGCGTCAAGCATAACACATGAATTAAATGTTTATATCCTGGCTCTGTATTTATAGACAGCTTGGCATCTGGGGAAAGAATATATTATAACACATGTATACGACGTGATGTACATTTAGATTCAGCTATTTAAAAAAAATGAGAATATAGCATTGTTAATAAATCTTATTCTTTTCAGTGATTTTCTGTTCTTCATTTTCTTGATATTTCACATACTGTGTTACTTAATAGCATTATGTATGTTGTCCCTCTTTGTAGAGTATTGTAATGTAATGCTGCTTAATGTGACAGCTTAAGAGGTCAATTAGGATTCTTGCTTTCTATTTAATAGTCGCCGAGGCGGCCGGTTTGCAAACTGCAAGAATGTACAGATTTTCAAGGTTGACAAACAAATTCGCAGTCCTGGGGAAAGTAAAGAATTGTAGTAATCAGTTCTAATGTGGCGGCTGCTGAAGGGGATAGCAACAACATGGTAAGGATAAATTGTGCCACAATATAACAGTTTGAATTAGAATTTCATCTACAGAAATTTAATCGTAGGTTCACATGGCCATACTGAAATTTGGGCCAGTCTCATCCACAAATTGCGATTGTGACTTGTTCCTTGTGCAGCTTCATGTGCTCACCCCCGGTATAGGAGCTAGGCAAAGAAAAAATCTATACATCAACTCATCCTGTCCAAGTATTGCTAAATCTAATAAGGGTACAGTACATGGACAGAGACCACGGACGGCTCCTTGGTGAAAATGATCAGGTAGAAGGCATGTAAAAATTAGAATCCGGAGGTGCTTCGTTCGATAAAAAATTGCTAATGTCTCAAGAGTTGTGTAGCAGTGCATTCATTCATTAAAGAGGATAGTTGGACTTCAGTTCATAGAAGTTTAATAATCACAATCAATAAATTCTACTTTTTTAATACTATTGTGGTTATTAAACTTTTTGGATTGTAGTCCAACCATCCTCTTCAATGAATGAATGCACTACTCTATGGCTCTTGAGACATTGGGAATTTTTTATAAAACGGGTGTGCGTCCTGATTTCTAATTTTTCCGTTCGTTCACGTTGTGTAACTTTTTAGGCAAGAAATGTTACATCTCCATAGCCCGGGATGATTAAAAGCCTTAGTGCTCGAATGCGTAGGCCTAGTGTGTTTATTTTTTTTGTTTCCCTTTTGATATTTTAATATTACTAAAAATAATGTTTTATAGTCCTTATATTGCGATTGCTGGATATTTTCCTGCCATCTACCGAGTACAGAAGCTGCCAGCTATTTACATGCACTAATCTGGTCCACAAATTGGATCAAAGTAGTGTATGCTGCAATTTTTTATGTGCAGTCCATTGGTCCTTATGAAAAATTGGCCATTTTACATTGGCACATTACTATAATGGGGCATGTGCTCTCTGTGTGTGGTCCATGGCACATATCTGTATAATACCCTCGTCTGAACTAACTTTAAAGGCTACATAAGTAGACACCAATATGATAAATGGCACATGGTAGTTGGGGGGACAGGGATGATTACAAGTTGGCATGAGGGGAAGGGAACTTCTAGTTATATCTTTGGAATAACCTTTAAATATACAGAATAGAAAAATTAGAGACGCAAATGAACGCTGATTTCAGGGATCTCGTGTGTTACCCAAAACTGATGTTAAAATGACAGCTGGTTGACAAACTGGTAAAACACAGGCAATTGTCTGCTGTGAAGATACGAGATGTGCAGCATCTGAAACAACGGATACTGGAAGCCTGGCTAGCATTTCTTCTGTGGTGTTGCTATCAGTGTGTCAAAGAGAGGGAGAAGAGGGTTGCATGACAATCCAACACATGGGCAGCACTTTGAACACATTTTTATTGTGGTCATAAAACTTGTAAATAACTCATGAAAGACTAAAGTTACATTAAAACCAGCACACATTGTTTTTCTTGTGAAATTTTTCAATAAGTTTCATGTGTCACATGACCCACTTCTCATTGAAAAAATAAAGTTGGATCCAAAATGGCCAACTTCAAAATGAACCGCCATGGTCACCACTATCTTGAAACGTTTTCCCCCTCCCATATACTAATGTGCCACAAAACAGGAAGTTGATATCACCAACCATTCCCATTTATTTAGGTGTATCCATATAAATAGCCCACCTGTACAATTTAATTAGCGCTCCTCTGCCCCTGGTGCTAATTTGTGCTCCTTGCTCATGGTGCTGATTTGTGCTTGTCTGTCCTGGTGCTGTAGATGCCTCGCAACTGGTCCATGGAGACTGCGTGGTCTGCACTATTGGTTGCCATCCTTGTGGTTCTCAGCATACATGTCAGCAAAGCAAATGTAACACACAGTTATGCTTATTTTGTTCTAAAAATGGTACACATTGTCACTGTTTGATTTCAGGGTGAATCTGTGGCACAAAGAATGTCAAAACCTGTTTGTAAAACAATAATATTTGCTTTGGATTGGCTGTGGATGTGGGATGAGATGTCTCACTACTGTGTCTGTGCTCAGAGGGGTTGTCTACCTTTGGGGACTTTTTGTTTTTAAATGCATGTATATGTGGCTAAAAAATCAATTTAGCAATTTGATTTCATTAAAAAATTTTGCACCTTTTGCTTTTACAGGGTTTTTGTTTCCCTACTTTGAACTTTGATGAGGACTGTGGTCATAAATCAGCTGACAGGAGCTCACGAAAATACACATAAAGGGGTTAGAAACATTCCCATTTGATCATTGGAATGAGCTCATTGACGGATTCATGGATTCTCATTTAACCATTCTGTGCAGCGATACACAAGTGCATAAAAGACAAACAGTGCAATTTTTTTTTCATGAACCCAATTACAAAAATAATTTAAAATCAAATATACATGTATTTACAGGAAAAAAAATGCAGTTTATGAAGCAAAATCCACAAGTGGATTAAGAAGAGAAGCAGTTTCTGTTCTCTTTTTTATAGGAATCTTAATACACATATGAACCATTCCTGACTTTGGCTTCTAAAGCTACATACCCGTACGTACCGTTTTATAACTAGTGTTTTAGATTTGCAAAAAAATGCAATAAAAAACCAGAACATGGGAACATATCCAGTCTATAACTATAGCGTTTTAAATTTGCAATCTTGGGACAGAATCAGTATTTCTAACCCTCATGACCTAATCTGACATCTCCGAGAGGGCTTTGTGTTTGCTGAATTTACAGATATTCCTCATTTTCCCCTGAGATTGCCATAGACACAGAAAAACCTTAAATCCAATTTTGTGATGAGGATATAGTTATGATAATTAGTCTTTTTGACTGTTCAATTATGGTAGAATTGTGTATGTGTCCCCAAGGATGAACTCTTGTCTGAAGATGAATTATTATTTCTAATGTTTTGGAATAAAGTGAAAGGCAGATGATAGAAAAGGGATTAAAAGTTTAAAAATAGGGTAATTTGTTGGTAGGGGGCCCCTTTTT
>JARQOD010000003.1:109994330-110067713 GCA_033576555.1 Oophaga sylvatica
CTCCTTTTTTGGCTTTGCCAGTGGCACCCCTTCCCCCCTGGATCCCAATCCATAAAACAACGGGTCACCCTCACCTCCTCTTCATTTATTGCACCTTCCTCTGGTCCCGTTGAGGTGTATAGTATGCGGGAAGGGGGCACCGGGTTTTCCCATCGGGCCCTTCGGCTCGTAGACTGCAGGGAAAGTAGGCTCGGGGTCAATGTCCACAAATAACAAACAGTGGTGTGATCGGCACCCCATTCATTTTAATTTTGGGACGGGGGAATTTCGGATTTGACTTGAAAACCCCGGGTATTTTAAAAGAGTCCATGGGTTTTGAAGTGGGCTGCCGATCCTTCACTTTAGTAGGGGTGAAGAACACAAAAGGTGTGTTCCTGCCAGGAGCCTGCACTGACGACTCAGGCTTGCTTTTTTTTAAAAATTTCAGAATGGGAGGGATAGAGTGGGGGGTTTTTCGGAAAATGAACCAAAAAACTTTCCGATGTTGCTTTAAAAGCAGTTTCCTCTCCCATAAAGGGGCCTTCCGGGGCCTTTTGAGCCGACATGCGCCGGCTAAACCCCCTCCTGCCTTAGGTGCTTTTGTGCTTAGGACACCCCACCCGTTGCACCCCCCCACCATCAGTCCCAGTGGCCCCCCTGCCCACGTCTGGGGGTTTTCCCCAGACTTCCTCTTTTTTTGAAAAAAGCCCCCAAAATACCGAATAATGTTGTATCGAGTGTCCCGCTGTTACGTTGGGGAAAATTTGTAAATTTTGTATTATTCAGGGTCACAACCAGACGCCCGGTCAGTAGGGATTCCCCAGAATATAAAAAGTAGAAAAAGGGAATGTATTAAAAGCGTAAAGTGTATGCAGTGGGGGGTTTTTTTAAAAATTCCGTATATATTCCGGAGTTAAGCGCGTTCACGGCTCCAAAGGTTTTAAACCAGAAGAAAAAAAGCTAAAAAAAGGGGTCTGTCCCCAATACAAGGATATTAGTATAGTGAAAATATTCAAAATCTCCATATATATTTCAGGAGGCAGACACTGACGCTCTCAGGCTCAGTATGGATTACACCAGAATATAAAAAGCTGAAAAGGGTACTGTTACACCAGATACAAGGTATATATACAGTCATGGCCAAAAGTTTTGAGAATGACACAAATATTATATTTTCACATGATCTGCTGCCCTCTGGCTTTTATGTGTGTTTGACAGATGTTTTTATCACAGACAGAATTATAATTGCAAACATATGAGTAACAAAGCTTATATTGACAGTTAGAATGAGTTAATGCAGCAAGTCAATATTTGCAGTGTTGACCCTTCTTCTTCAGGACATCTGCAATTCTACCTGGCATGCTCTCAATCAACTTCTGGACCAAATCCTGACTGATAGCAGTCCATTCTTGCACAATCAATGCTTTCATTTTGTCAGAATTTTTAGGTTTTTGTTTGTCCACCCGTCTCTTGATGATTGACCACAAGTTCTCAATGGGATTAAGATCTGGGGAGTTTCCAGGCCATGGACCCAAAATCTCTATGTTTTGTTCCCTGAGCCATTTAGTTATCAACTTTGCTTTATGGCAAGGTGCTCCATCATGCTGGAAAAGGCATTGTTGATCGCCAAACTGCTCTTGGAGGGTTGGGAGAAGTTGCTCTTGGAGGACATTCTGGTACCATTGTTTATTCATGGCTGTGTTTTTAGGCAAGACTGTGAGAGAGCCGATTCCCTTGGCTGAGAAGCAACACCACACATGAATGGTTTCAGGATGCTTAACAGTTGGCATGAGACAAGACTGGTGGTAGCGCTCACCTTGTCTTCTCCGAATGAGGCGTTTTCCTGATGTCCCAAACAATCGAAAAGGGGATTCATCAGAGAAAATATCAGACAGAATATCAGTCTGTCCATGATGTTTTTTCTGGAGAGAAGTGGCTTCTTTGCTGCCCTCCTTGAGACCAGGCCTTGCTCCAAGAGTCTCCGCCTCACAGTGCGTGCAGATGCACTCACACCTGCCTGCTGCCATTCCTGAGCAAGCTCTGCACTGCTGGTAGCCCGATTCCGCAGCTGAAACACTTTTAAGAGACGGTCCTGGCGCTTGCTGGTCTTTCTTGGGCGCCCTGGAGCCTTTTTGACAACAATGGAACCTCTCTCCTTGAAGTTCTTGATGATGCGATAGATTGTTGACTGAGGTGCAATCTTTCTAGCTGCGATACTCTTCCCTGTTAGGCCATTTTTGTGCATTGCAATGATGACTGAACGTGTTTCTTTAGAGATAATCATGGTTAACAGAAGAGAAACAATGATGCCAAGCACCAGCCTCCTTTTACAGTTTCCAGTGGTGTCATTCTTACTTAATCATGACAGATTGATCTCCAGCCATGTCCTCATCAACACCCACACCTGTGTTAATGGAGCAATCACTGAAAAGAGGTTAGCTGGTCCTTTTAAGGCAGGGCTGCAATGATGTTGAAATGTGTTTTGGGGGATAAAGTTCATTTTCTAGCCAAGTAATTGCTGTTAAGCTGATCACTCTTTATAACATTCTGGAGTATATGCAAATTGCCATTAGAAAAAGTGAAGCAGTAGACTTTGTAAAAATTAATATTTGTGTCATTCTCAAAACTTTTGGCCATGACTGTAGTATAGTGAAAATATTCAAAATCTCAGTATATATTTCAGGAGTCAGACAATGACGCTCTCAGGCTCAGTATGGATTACACAAGAATATAAAAGTTGGGGGGTAGAGAGGAGAAGGACAGCCCAGATAGGGAGGTGGCAAAAATGGCATATGTTGAAGTGTATAATGGATGTAAAGCAGCTGCAAATGGAGGAATTGGAGAAGTCCGAGGAAAGTAGGACAAAAAAGGGGTACTGTATCACCAGATAGTATAGTGAAAATATTCTAAATCTCCGTATATATTTCAGGAGGCAGACACTGACGCTCTCAGGCTCATTATGGATTACACAAGAATTTATAAAGATGAAAAAGGGGTACTGTATCAACAGATACAAGGTAGTATAGTGAAAATATTCTAAATCTCCGTATATATTTCAGGAGGCAGACAATGATACTCACAGGCTCAGTATGGATTACACAAGAATATAATAAGAAGAAAAAGGGGTACTGTATCAGCAGATACCAAGTATATATAATTTAGGGAAAATATTGGAATTCGCCATATATATTTCAGGAGTCAGACAATGATGCTCACAGGCTCAGTATGGATTACACAAGAATATAAAAAGTTGGGGGGTAGAGGAGGGGGGGACAGCCCAGATAGGGAGGTGGCAAAAATGGCATATGTTGAAGTGTATAATGGATGTAAAGCAGCTGCAAATGGAGGAATTGGAGAAGTCCGAGGAAGAGGAGGACAAAAAAAGGGGTACTGTATCACCAGATACAAGGTAGTATAGTGAAAATATTCTAAATCTCCGTATATATTTCAGGAGGCAGACACTGATGCTCTCAGGCTCAGTATGGATTACACAATAATATAAAAAGATGAAAAAGGGGTACTGTATCACCAGATGCCAGGTATATATAGTATGCGGAAAATATTCTAAATCTTTGTATATATTTCAGGAGGCAGACACTGATGCTCTCAGGCTCAGTATGGATTACACAATAATATAAAAAGATGAAAAAGAGGAACTGTATCACCAGATACAAGGTAGTATAGTGAAAATATTCTAAATCTCCGTATGTATTTAAGGAGGCAGACAATGACGCTCACAGGCTCATTATGGATTACACAATAATATAAAAAGATGAAAATGGGGTACTGTATCAGTAGACCAAAAATATTCTAAATCTCTATATATATTTCAGGAGGCAGACACTGATGCTCTCAGGCTCAGTATGGATTATATATGGATTATATTTCAGGACGCAGACACTGACGCTCTCAGGCTCAGTATGGATTACACAATAATATAAAAAGATCCGCAAGAAATAATCACACATGTGGGCTAATGTTCCAGGTGTCAATGATTCACTTACTGTTGGGGGGGGACGACTTTCTGCCAAAAAGGGTACTGTATCCCAAGCGTACAGATGTATATAGTCTAGGGGTAATTGTAAATCTCCGTATTTATTTCCGGAGTAACAGACAGACGCTCACAGGCTCAGTATTGATCACACCATAATATAAAAAGTAGAAAAAGGGTAATGTATTAGAAGCGGAAAGCTGTATACAGTCATGGCCAAAAGTTTTGAGAATGACACAAATATTAATTTTTACAAAGTCTACTGCTTCACTTTTTCTAATGGCAATTTGCATATACTCCAGAATGTTATTAAGAGTGATCAGCTTAACAGCAATTACTTGCAAAGTCAATATTTGGCTAGAAAATGAACTTTATCCCCCAAAACACATTTCAACATCATTGCAGCCCTGCCTTAAAAGGACCAGCTAACCTCTTTTCAGTGATTGCTCCATTAACACAGGTGTGGGTGTTGATGAGGACATGGCTGGAGATCAATCTGTCATGATTAAGTAAGAATGACACCACTGGACACTTTAAAAGGAGGCTGGTGCTTGGCATCATTGTTTCTCTTCTGTTAACCATGGTTATCTCTAAAGAAACACGTGCAGTCATCACTGCAATGCACAAAAATGGCCTAACAGGGAAGAGTATCGCAGCTAGAAAGATTGCACCTCAGTCAACAATCTATCGCATCATCAAGAACTTCAAGGAGAGAGGTTCCATTGTTGCCAAAAAGGCTTCAGGGCGCCCAAGAAAGACCAGCAAGCGCCAGGACCGTCTCTTAAAAGTGTTTCAGCTGCGGGATCGGGCTACCAGCAGTGCAGAGCTTGCTCAGGAATGGCAGCAGGCAGGTGTGAGTGCATCTGCACGCACTGTGAGGCGGAGACTCTTGGAGCAAGGCCTGGTCTCAAGGAGGGTAGCAAAGAAGCCACTTCTCTCCAGAAAAAACATCATGGACAGACTGATATTCTGCAAAAGGTACAGGCAGTGAACTGCTGAGGACTGGGGTAAAGTTATTTTCTCTGATGAATCCCCTTTTAGATTGTTTGGGACATCAGGAAAACGCCTCATTCGGAGAAGACAAGGTGAGCGCTACCACCTGTCTTGTCTCATGCCAACTGTTAAGCATCCTGAAACCATTCATGTGTGGGGTTGCTTCTCAGCCAAGGGAATCGGCTCTCTCACAGTCTTGCCTAAAAACACAGCCATGAATAAAGAATGGTACCAGAATGTCCTCCAAGAGCAACTTCTCCCAACCCTCCAAGAGCAGTTCGGCGATCAACAATGCCTTTTCCAGCATGATGGAGCACCTTGCCATAAAGCAAAGGTGATAACTAAATGGCTCAGGGAACAAAACATAGAGATTTTGGGTCTATGGCCTGGAAACTCCCCAGATCTTAATCCCATTGAGAACTTGTGGTCAATCATCAAGAGACGGGTGGACAAACAAAAACCTAAAAATTCTGACAAAATGAAAGCATTGATTGTGCAAGAATGGACTGCTATCAGTCAGGATTTGGTCCAGAAGTTGATTGAGAGCATGCCAGGGAGAATTGCAGAGGTCCTGAAGAAGAAGGGTCAACACTGCAAATATTGACTTGCTGCATTAACTCATTCTAACTGTCAATATAAGCTTTTGTTACTCATATGTTTGCAATTATTATATTTCTGTCTGTGATAAAAACATTTGTCAAACACATATAAAAACCAGAGGGCAGCAGATCATGTGAAAATATAATATTTGTGTCATTCTCAAAACTTTTGGCCATGACTGTACAGGGTTGGGGAAATTGTGAATCTCCGTATATTTTTCTGGAGTAACAGACAGACTCTCAAAGGCTCAGTATGGATCACACCAGAATATAATAAGAAGAAAAAGGGGTACTGTATCAGCAGATACCAGGTATATATAGTATAGGGAAAATATTCTAAATCTCTGTATATATTTCAGGAGGCAGACACTGATGCTCACAGGCTCAGTATGGATTACACAATAATATAAAAAGATGAAAAAGGGGTACTGTATCAGTAGACTGAAAATATTCTAAATCTCCGTATATATTTCAGAAGGCAGACATTGAAGCTCACAGGCTCAGTTTGGATTACACAAGAATATAATAAGAAGAAAAAGGGGTACTGTATCACCAGATACAAGGTATATATAGTATAGTGAAAATATTCTAAATCTCTGTATATATTTCAGGAGGCAGACAAAGACGCTCACAAGCTCAGTATGGATTAGGCAAGAATATAAAAAGCAGATCAGCAAGAAATAATCACACATGTGGGCCAAGTGTTCCTGGTTTCAATGATGCACTTAGAGTGGTGGGTAGAGGAGGACTTTCTGGCAAAAAGGGTACTGTATCCCAAGCGTACAGCTGTATACAGTCTAGGGGTCATTGTAAATCTCTGTATATATTCCTGGAGTAACAGTCGGACTCTCAAAGGCTCACTATGGATCACACCAGAATATAATAATAAGAAAAAGGGGTACTGTATCAGCAGATACCAGGTATATATAGTATAGTCAAAATAATCTAAATCTCCATATATATTTCAGGAGGCAGACACTGACGCTCTCAGGCTTAGTATGGATTTAACAATAATATAAAAAGATGAAAAAGGGGTACTGTATCAGCAGATACCAGGTATATACAGTATAGTCAAAAAATTCTAAATCTCCGTGAATATTTCAGGAGGCAGACAATGACGCTCACAGGCTCAGTATGGATTACACAATAATATAAAAAGATGAAAAAGGGGTACTGTATCACCAGATACAAGGTATATATAGTATAGTGAAAATATTCTAAATCTCCATATATATGTCAGGACTCAGACACTGATGCTCTCAGGCTCAGTATGGATTACACAATAATATAAAAAGATCAGCAAGAAATAATCACGCATGTGGGCAATATTCCAGGTGTCAATGATGCACTTACTGTTGGGAGGGAGGACGACTTTGTGCCGAAAAGGGTACAGTATCCCAAGCGTACAGATATATACAGTCTAGGGGTTATTGTAAATCTTCGTATTTATTTCCGGAGTAACAGACATGCTCACAGGCTCAGTATTGATCACACCATAATATAAAAAGTAGAAAAAAGGTAATGTATTAGAAGTGGACAGCTGTATACAGGGTTGGGGAAATTGTAAATCTCCGTATATTTTTCCGGAGTCAGACACTGGCTCTCACAGGCTTAGTATTGATCACACCATAATATAAAAAGTAGAAAAAGGGTAATGTATTAGAAGCGGACAGCTGTATACAGGGTTGGGGAAATTGTAAATCTCTGTATATTTTGCCAGAGTCAGACACTGGCTCTCACAGGCTCAGTATTGATCACACCATAATAGAAAAAGTAGAAAAAGGGTAATGTATTAGAAGCTGACAGCTGTGTACAGGGTTGGGGAAATTGTAAATCTCCGTATATTTTTCCACAGTCAGACACTGGCTCTCACAGGCTCAGTATTGATCACACCATAATATAAAAAGTAGGGAGGTGGAGGATGGGGGGGACAGCCCAGATAGGGAGGTGGGAAAAATGGCATATGTTGAGGTGTATAATGGATGTAAAGAAGCTGCAAATGGAGGAATTGGAGAAGTCCAAGGAAGAGGAGGACAAAGCGTGCCATTTTGCTGGCAACCTATGTGTCATCAGGGGAAGGTGGGAAAAAATCCTTTGCAACCCATGCATCGTTCATTTTAATGAAGGTTAGATCATCCACATTTTGCGTTGACAGACGGGTCCTTCTTTCTGTCAGGATTGATCCAGCAGCACTCATAGAATCATAGAATCATAGAATCATAGAATGGTAGAGTTGGAAGGGACCTCCTGGGCCTTCTGGTCCAACCCCCTGCTCAAAGCAGGATTCTCTAAATCATCCCAGACAGATGTCTATTCAACCTCTGTTTGAAGACTTCCATTGAAGGAGAACTCACCACCTCTTGTGGCAGCCTGTTCCACTCATTGATCACCCTAACTGTCAAAAAGTTTTTTCTAATATCTAATCTGTTACTCTTTCTGATAGCACTCTACCAGAAGGGCAAGTGAGCTCCTGTTAAGGTACTGCCACACTACACAATCCCGCTAGCGATCTCGTTAGCATCGCATACTAATGAGATCGCTAGCGGGATTATTTCTATATCGCTAGTAGCTACCTAATTTAGCGATATCGTTAAGGAAGCTATCGCGGTTAGCGATCTCTTTAACGACTTTAGCGGTACAAAAGTACCGCTAAATCGCTAAAAAAGGTGCCACACTCAGCGATTAGATACTTACCAGCGGGACGCCAGCGATGAAAATAGGGTCCGGAACGATCAGGACGACGGACGAGATCACAGCAGGGGCCACGTCGCTGGTAGATGCCGCACACAACAACATCGCTAACGGGATCGCTAAATAGTGACGTTTTTTAGCGATCCCGTTAGCGATGTTGTTTAGTGTGGCATACCCTTTAGGCATATTGTGTCAATTCAGGCCAGGTGTCCAGTTTACAGGCCCAGTAGTCAAAGGGGAATGACCGGTGAGGGAGAACATCGATAGGGGAGGAGAAGTAATTTTTAACCATAGTTGACAGCTGCTGTCTCCTGTCTGTTGCTATAGATTCACTATTACCAGGCGTGTGAGCTGTCCTGGAGAAATCAGTCCACAACATGGTCATGAAACCCGTCTCCAATGCCACTTCGGCTGTGTACACCACGGACACCTCTTCCATTTGGCCCAGTACGGCTCGTGGTAGAACCTGCACCGCTGCTGTTTGCTGGGAATGCCTCTAACGGTTATATTAGCTCTAGGTTCTCCTGTGGCATGATGTTCTGTAATTTGCTTTTATAGCATGAATCGAGGATGCTGGCCAACCAGTAGTCGTCATCCTTCATAATTTTGGCAATGCTGGGGTCCCTTTTTAGGATCCGCAAGGCATAATCACACATGTGGGCCAATGTTCCAGGTGTCAGTGTTGCACTGCCAGTGGTGGATGGAGGAGCACTTTCTGCCAAAGTCACATCCCTCCAGTCACGCACAAACCCTGGACCTGAACTTGGCAAGCCAACATTTTCTCTTGCCCCTCAGAAGCATCCTCCTCCAAAAAATAATCATCCCCCTCATCCTCCTCCTCTTCCTCTTCTTCCTCCACCTCATCCAGGACAGTTCCCTGAGCAGACAATGGCTAACTGTCATCAAGGCTTCCGTCTTCCTCCTCGTCCTCCTCTGCTGCAGACGCCTGATCCTTAATGTGCGTCAAAGTTTGCATGAGTAGACGCATAAGTGGGATGCTCATGCTTATGATGGCGTCATCTGCGCTTACCAGCCGTGTGCATTCCTCAAAACCTGAAGGACTTTGCAGAGGTCTTTCAGCTTTGACCACTGCACACCCGACAACTCCATGTCTGCCCTCAAACTGCCTGCCCGTGTATCCTCCCATAAATGCATTACAGCATGCCTCTGTTCGCACAGCCTCTCAACCATGTGCATCAGGGGTGGGATTCAAATTTTTAACAACAGGTTCTGTGTTTGTGTGTAGGAAAACCACACCCATTTTTAAGCCACATCCATTTACACTCTCCTTTTCCTGAAACATATGCAAGCAGGGGCGCAGTCAAACAGTTGAAAAAAAAAAAATTGGAATGAGATCAGAACAGTACACATTCTGGCCAGCGGCTCTCCTGTCCCGAGCGTGACAGCTGTCTCACTTGACTAACCAGCTGGCCAGGCTGTGCACTACATTCTGATTCATACGACAGTATGTCTGCGTCCTAATGGTAATTAAAAGTAAAAATCACCACATACAAGGAACAAATACCACCACACTTTGGCCAGACCACATATTACAACCACATAGTGACCGAATAATACCACATACAAGGAACAAATACCGCCACACCATGGCCAGACCACATATTACCACCACATAGAGACTGAATACTACAATACTGATCATTAATTTAAAATAAAACACAATACTAAGTGCCATTGTATACAGGAACTCTGTATTTACTGTCAGTGTACAGGTAATACAGGGATCACTGGTGACACTATACACAGGAGCTCTGTATATAGTGTCACTGTACAGGTAATACTGGGATCACAAGTGTCATTATACACAGGAGCTCTGTATATAGTGTCAGTGTACAGGTAATACAGGGATCACCAGTGACATTATGCACAGGACTGCTGTATATAGTATACAGTGTATAGTGTCAGTGTACAGGTAACACACTCACCAGTGATGTCTCTAGCTGAAGTCCTTCATCTTTGCTTTTCTTTTTCATCCAGCGCAGACCGCCATCACTTCTTCCAGCCAGGAGCAGGGCTCTTTTAAAGAGCACAAGGGGTGCGCCCAAGAGTTGTGGTGCATGGGCCTTTTTCGACCAAGTTGCAGATGACGTTACAGTAGTCAGATGCAAGCTTTGTTGACAAACTGTGCGGAGAAGGAAGAAAGTCAGCAACCTTAATACCACCAATATGTTGACGCATGTCAGGAAGAGGCACCCTGTGGAATGGAAGCATCACACCCAAGATGATTCGCCACCTTCCATCTCTTCAGCCACCTCTTCCTCCAGCTCGCAAACAGCTGCTCCCGCTTCCTCTCCAGAATGCCAGGGTGCATCTGCAGGCAGTGTTGTACGGCGGCACACTGTCTGTACTTCGTCAGCATCAGCATCCCAATCGCTGACATCCTCACACTCCCAATCCAGTGTGCAGCCATTTGTCACACAGGTGTGGGAGAAAAGGCGCCCGTACTCGGCAAACCACCCATGAGCACAGGGCATGAATTCTCGCATTGCCAAACTGCTTGCAGTGGAAATTCTACCATTCTGGCTGGTGAGCAAGCCAGCCTTTATCGATATGTTGGGGTTTGCAATCCCACAATACAGTGTTCACAGCCACTTCTACTTCAGCAGGCAAGCCGTCCCCACCCTGCAACAGCATGTGGAGTGTAAAATTAAGCATGCGCTACAAAATGCAGTTAGTAGCAAGGTACACCTGACCACCGACGCGTGGACCAGTCAGCATGGCCAGGGACGCTACATTTCCATCACCGCCCATTGGGTAAATGTAGTTGAGCCTGGAACTGAAGTAGACAGTGCAAGTGCGCGGGTCCTGCCTACTCCACGGATTGCAGGCCTCTCCTCCGTACAAATTGACTCCTCCTCATACTCCTCGTCAGACTCGCCTGCACCCAGACGTACCACAACAACCGATTTCAGCACTGCATCGGTCAAACATCAACAGGCCGTGTTGAAATTGGTTTATCTGGGTAATGTTAGCCATACCGCAACGGAGCTGTGGAACACGCTCAAGGAGCAGAGCGACATGTGGCTTGCACCGCTCAACCTCCAGCCTGGTATGGTGGTGTGTGACAACGGCCGAAACCTGGTCGCGGCTCTGGGCCTAGGTGGTCTGACTCACATTCCATGCCTTGCCCATGTCCTAAACTTGGTGGTGCAGAGTTTTCTTAGGAACTATCCTGACCTTGAGGAGCTGCTGCACAAATTCAGATACAAGTGCTCTCATTTGCGGCGTTCAAGCATGGCTGCATCGCGCCTTTCAGCCATGCAGCACAGATTGGGCCTGCCCGAGCACCGCATCATTGTTGACCTCCCCACCAGTTGGAATTCGACTTTGCATATGCTGCGGAGGTTGGGTGAGCAGCAACCTGCAATAATGGAGTTGCAGCTGCAGCAGGCGCAAAGTAGGCGACACATATCTCAGCCCTCCCACTTTACAACCACAGAGTGGGCAACCATGAAGGACATATGCACCATTTTGAAGTGCTTCGAGGACTCCACTCTGATGGTGAGCGCGGATGCTGCCCTACTCAGCCTGACTATTCCCCTTATATGCCTTATAGAATCATCACTTAAAGGACTAAGGCATGGGCGTACCCAGGATCAAAACTAGGGGGGGCAAGCCAATGTCGCATCTTATACAGGTTACATCATATACACTGTACATTATGCTGCATATTAGGTATGGAGCATTAGAACTGTTGTATATTGTATAATACAGCAGTGTATGCGACACTACGCTGTATATTATTATTATTATTATTATTATTATTACAGATTTTTATAGCGCCATTTATTCCATGGCGCTTTACATGTGAAGAGGGGCAAATATAGACAAGTACAGTAAACATGAGCAATACAAGGCACACACAAGTACAGAAGGAGAGAGGACCCTGCCCGCTAGGGCTCACAATCTACAGGATATATACCATATATTATACATGGCAGTCGCGCTCATGTCAGGAGCGGTACCAGCAAGATTGAGGATTGCAGTGCGATCCTCGCATGAGTTATACAGCCGTCTGTCTATGCCCTTGTTATAATAATACTGAAATATTAATCTATTATTAAAGTATTAAGGAGCTCACAAGTAAAAAAAAGCCCCCTACCTCCCCTGTCCCCCCCCACACCCCAACAGCCCATCGTCTCACATGCACCCCTTAGTGTTCTGTCCCACTGACCCCACAATACCCCCATCCTCTCACATGCACCCCTCAGTGCTCTGTTGCCCCTCCCCACTTCAGTCCCCACAATACCCCCATCCTCTCACAGTAAACCCCCAGTGCCTTAGCCCCACAATACCCCCATCCTCTTACATTCAACCCCAGTGACCTGTCCACCCTCCCTCACAATACCCCATCCTCTCACATCAACCCCTGTTCGCCAGCCCCCACAATATCCCCATCATCTCACATTCACCAACCAGTGCCCTGTATCTCCTCCCCACAATACCCCATCCTCTCACATTCACTCTCTGTGCCCTGTTGCCCCTCCCCCACTTCAGCCCCCACAATACCCCATCCTCTCACATTAACCCCCCCCAGTGCCCTAGCCCCCACAATACTCCATCCTCTCACATTAACCCCCCCAGTGCCCTAGTCCCCACAATACCCCATACTCTTACATTCACCCCAGTGCCCTGTACCCCTCCCCCACAATACCCCCATCCTCTCACATTAACCCCCCAGTGCCCTAGCCCCCACAATACCCCATCCTCTCACATTAACCCCCCCAGTGCCCTAGCCCCCACAATACCCCCATCCTCTTACATTCATCCCAGTGCCCTGTACCCCTCCCCCACAATACCCCCATCCTCTCACATTCCCCCACAGTGACCATGACATGCCTGAGCAGAATGAATTTAATAAATTCCATCCCCTCTTACCATGAAGCTTGCAGGCAGTGGCTGAGGCAGGAGCAGGAAGTGTCCAGTGTATGCACACAGAGGGCACTAGGACCCAGTGTGGCTGAGACAACCAGAGCCTGCAGGGCAGAAAGTGAAACTACAGCTGCTGCCGGCCAGGAAGGAAGGAGCTCCTCTGGTGAGACAGCAGCTCCGTGCACTGCGCACACAGACAGGCTCTGCAACCTGTAGCAGAGGGAGCCGGCATTGTGCTGCTCTCTCCGCTCTCTTTCATTGTGTGCCCCTGCTTCTAGGGAGGGGCAGCTGCCCCCCTTGCCCCACGGTGGGTACGCTCGTGGACTAAGGGATGAGGTTTCGCAGGAGGAGGAGGAGTATGATGAGACACTTGCACCAACCAGGCAATCTTCATCGGCCCGGTTGGTACGAAGCTCTGTGGGTGCCTCACAAAGGTCCAGGCAGGACACAGCAAGCGAGGAGGATGAGGAGGACTATGAGGATGAGCTAGAGGAGGAAAGTACACAGAGCTCTACTAGTAGTCACCAGATAGAGCGTGGATGGGGTGATGCATTCCTGTAGCTGGTGACAGCGATGCATGGCCAGTTGGCAGCCTTCAGCACATGAGTGACTTCATGCTGCAGTGTCTGAGAAAAGACCCATGCGTGGCTCGTATTCTCCACACAAATGACTACTGGGTGGCCACCCTCTTAGATCCACGTTACCGGGACAGCCTTAAAAGCCTAATTACACCGTTGAACCGGGCGCGTAAAATTCAGGAGTACCAAGAAGCACTGGTTAATTCACTCATGTACTGTTTTCCACCGCATAGCAGTGAAGCGCGTGCACTAGCAGGCACCTCAGTGCGTCCTGGGCCCAGCGGAATCCGTTCAGAAGCCGTTAGCGGAAGCAGTACATCTGCTACTGACAGGTTCAGTATACCCAACCTGTTCCAACGGTTTCTGAACCCGTAAACAGTTCGGGCACCATCAGCACAGACAGTGCAACGCACTAGGAGGCAACGTTACCGTGACATGGTGGCACAATACCTCTTCACCCCTGTCAGTGGGCTTCAGGATGGATCTGCCCCCTTCAAGTTTTGGGTCTCCAAGTTGGATACATGGCCCAAGCTTAGCCAGTATGCCTTGGAGGTCCTGGCTTGCCTGGTGCCAGTGTGATTTCTGAACGCGTCTTTAGTGCAGCTGGCAATGTACTAACAGACCAACGTACCAGACTATCCGCTGCAAATGTGGACCGGCTTACATTTATAAAAATGAACCAGGCCTGGATTTCTGGTGACTTTTGCTGCCCTGGGCCACAGTACACAGGTTACATGCATGGTTGGTAGCAGTATGCATGCTCTGTCATGTGCTTATGTTGCACACAGCGTAATCTGTTTATGCCCGTGCTCTGGCCTGTACTTGGTAGCACCTGGTTCTGTGACTGACTCTTTCACCTCATACTGTTTTCCATTGGCTCTAGTACCACCAGCTAGTACCCATTTCTGTGACTGCCACTTTCACAGCATGTGTTTCTGGACTCTAGTACCGCCAGCTAGTGCCCATTTCCGTGACTGCCACTTTCACAGCATGCTGTGTTTCTGGGCAACAGTACCGCCAGCTGTACCTCGTTAGACCAAAGTGGAAAAAAAGGACGACAGATGCCAAACACCTATAGGCAGAAGCACAAGAGGCGGGATCCAGCCACGCCGGCTGTTTCGTGGCAGTGAAGTGCAGACACAGGTGCCTCCCCCAAAGGGTAAACCGAGTTCCAGCATCGCCAGCTGGTTCTCGGGAGTGCCCAAGGGCACGGGTACCTCCTGCTCCAAACCGTGTTTCGACAACGCTCGCTCTAACCCTAACCCTTACTCTACTAACCATAAACCCTAACACTACCCCAACTAATCCTAACCCAAAGAAAAAACACCGCTGTTAAGAAGATGTAGACCAGTTTTCCTGCTACAGTTTTCGCTCTGTGCATTTTTCTAGCGATTTTTTTGCTCCTCTGCCTCTGCATACTCCTTCCCCATTATCCTGAGGTATTTCCCCTCCATTTTATCCATTATATAGCACTGTAGTGGTAATTTTGTAATTCCGATTTTTTTCTCCCATTGACTTGCATTGATATCGGAAATCGGAAATTCCGATATCCGATATTTTTCCAATATCGGAAATCGGAATTCCGATACGATTTCGGGCAATATCGCTCATTCCTACTCCCATAGATCCCAAGCCCCCACCTTCAATTCATCATTTGCTCTCCTCACCCCACCTTCAATTAAATTGCTGTGTTCCATCACTCACACTGAATTCATCATTTGCAGTCCCTCATCCTCTTCCCCACTTCATCATTTGCAATCCCCCACTACAATTTGAAGTACCCTTACTTCATCCATTGCAGTCCCCTATCCACCCCCTCACTTCTGCACTGCCCATTCATTTGCAGCCCCCTATCCCCCCTTCCATTTCATCATGTGCAGTCCCCTTCCCCCCACTTCATCATGTGCAGTCCCCCTTACCCCCCCATTATGTGCAGTAACTCTTACCCCATCATCATGTGCAGTCCCCCTTACCCCCATTTCATCATGTGCAGCTCCCCTTACCAATTCATCATGTGCAGTCCCACTTACCCCCACTTCATCATGTGCAGTCCCTCTTACCCCCACTTCATAATATGCATCCCCACTCCCCCCACTTAATCATGTGCAGCCCAACTCCCTCCACTTTATCATGTGCAACCCACCTTACCCTCCCAGTCATCATGTGCAGCCCCACTCCCCCTTCATCATGTGCAATCCCCCTTACCCCGTTATCAAGTGCAGCCCCACTCCATCATGTACAGCCCCACGCCCCCCACTTCATCATGTGCAACCCCACTCCATCGTGTGCAGCCCCTGCATCCCCCTTCATCATGTACAGCCCCACTCACCCCCCTTCATCATGTGCAGCCCCATTCACCCTCTCCATCATGTGCAGCCCCATTCACCCCTTCATCATGTACAGCCCCCATTCACCCCTTCATCATGTACAGCCCCATTCACCCCTCCATCATGTGCAGCCTCATTCACCCCCTCCATCATGTACAGCCCCATTCACCCCCCTCCATCATGTACAGCCCCATTCACCCCTTCAGCATGTACAGCCCCCGCAGCCCCCTCCATCATGTACAGCCTCTGCATCCCCCTCCATCATGTACAGCCCCGCCACATGTACAACCCCCACAGCCCCCTCCACCATGTGCAGCCCCCACAACATGTACAGCCCCCTCCACCATGTGCAGCCCCCGCAGCCCCCTCCACCATGTGCAGCTCACTCCACCATGTGTAGCCCCCTCCACCATGTGCAGCCCCCTCCACCATGTGTAGCCCCCTCCACCATGTTCAGCCCCTCCACATGTACAGCCCCCACACCTCCTCCTCATGTACAGCCCCCTCCACCATGTGCAGTCCCCACAACATGTACAGCCCCCTCCCCCATGTGCATCCCCCGCAACCCCCTACACCATGTACAGCCCCCTCCACATGTACAGCCCCTGCAGCCCCTCCACCATGTGCAGCCCCCTCCACCATGTGTAGCCCCCTCCACATGTACAACCCCCTGCAGCCCCCTCCACCATGTACAGCCCCCTCCACATGTACAGCCCCCTCCACATATACAACCCCCCGCCCCCTCCTCCTCATGTACAGCCCCCACAGCCCCCTTCACCATGTGCAGCCCCCTCCACCATGTGTAGCCCGCTCCACATGTACAACCCCCTGCAGCCCCCTCCACCATGTACAGCCCCCTCCACATGTACAGCCCCCTCCACATGTACAGCCCCTGCACCCCCCTCCTCATGTACAGCCCCCACAGCCCCCTCCACCATGTGCAGCCCCCTCCACCATGTGTATCCCCCTCCACATGTACAACCCCTGCAGCCCCTCCACCATGTGCAGCCCCTCCACATGTACAACCCCCTGCAGCCCCCTCCACCATGTGCAGTCCCCGCAGCCCCTCAATTCATTTTATAAACAAAAAAAAAGTTTCCTATACTTACCTCAGACTCCTCACAGCCGCTCCGCTTCCAGCATCCCGTACATGTCAGGCCTGTGCTATGATGTCATCACACAGGCCTGACACCAGGAAGTAGAGAGGGAGGAAGAAGGAGCTGCGCAGCCATCAAGGTGACGGCCGTGCACAGCTTCCATGCTCCGGCTTGAACACTGTGACGCGGTCGGCTGTGTCTGCTGCTGGCCGCGTCACAGTACAGCAGGCACGGCCGCACATAATTTGCTGTGCGGCCGGCCCTGTACATGTGCTGGGGCTGTGGGGCCAGTACCGGATCACGGCTCTGAATCTCCCCGGTCCGGGGAACCGGCTACTTTTTTAACATGTGGTTCCATTAAACCGGGGAGAGCCGGCTGAATCCCACCCCTGATGTGCATGGTGGAGTTCCACCTTGTTGCAACGTCTATGATTAGGCGTATGCATAAGACTGGAGTCTACGGGCGAGCAACGGATGTGCGAGCACAGTCTTTGCACTTTATGGAGCAGGGCTGTTAACTCCGGATAATTATTTAAGAAGCACTGCACCACCAGGTTCAAGGTGTGAGCCAGGCAAGGTAAGTGTCTGAGTTTTGCCAGGGCTATGGCCGCCACAAAATTACAGCCGTTATCACTAACTACCTTGCCTGGCTCAAGATGTATACTGCTCAGCCATGACTCAGTTTCTCGCTGCAAGTAGTCGGCCAGTACCTCCGCGGTGTGTATGTTGTCGCTCAAAGACATCATTTTTTAAAACAGCCAGCTGACGCTTACCACTAGCTGTTCGATAGTGGGACACCTCGTGTGCAACACTGGCAGTTGCGGATGGAGTGCTCGTGCGACTGCTCTCTGTTGACGAGCTTTTGCTTCTGTAGGAGGAGGAGGAGGAGGGTCGAACGCCTACAGACAACTGTTGCCTATACCGTGGGCTAGGCAGCACTGTCCCACTGCCGATGTCCCCTGTGGATCCTGCATCCACCACATTAACCCAGTGCGCAGTGATGGACATGTAACGGCCCTGGCCATGCCTACTGGCCCATGCATCTGTTGTGAGGTGCACCTTTCCACTCACTGATTGTTTGAGTGCATAGACAATGCGGTCTTTTATGTGCAGGTGGAGGGCAGGGATGACTTTTCTAGAAAAGAAGTGCCGACTGGGTAGGTCATAGCGTGGGACAGCGTAGGCCATGAGCTCTCGGAACGCTGTGCTTTCAACCAAACGGAAGGGCATCATCTCTAATGAGATCAGTTTGGCAATGTACGAGTTCAAACCCAGTGTACGCGGATGAGAGGATGAGTACTTTCTTGTCCTACTCAGAGTGTCTGGTAGGGTGAGCTGGACTTGAGAGCTGCATACGGTGGAACTATCGGTGGACATGACAGACTGAGAGGGGGTTGGTGATGGTGATGGTGGTGGTGATGGGGATGGCCTAGATGCAGTCTTTCGTTACAAAAACATTGTGATTCCCTGACTGCTTTGGCCTTGCGACGACACCTCAACATTTCTTGCTGGTGGTGTGCCAACCGGTAGGCTTACAGTGGGGAAGTGATGGATCGTTGCTGGCTACCTTCAGTCGGAGCAGGTGTACATGTGCTACCTGAGGGTTTGTAGTCCGTCCATGCTTGCAAGTGCATGTTCATTAAATGTCTAAGCATGCAACTGATATTCAATATTTCTGAGATTTTTCCCTCGGCTAAAGGTCCTTCCGCACTTCTTACAGATAACCTTTGCCTCATCTATAGGATTTTGGTCAAAAAAGTGCCACAATGGACTCTTCCTACTATGGTATACATTTTCAGGGCTAGCACGCTGTGCTAATTTGACCGTCTGGCCAAGCTGTCCTGCAACTCTTTTTTTTTTTTTAACACCTTTTTGGACTGCTATGGGCCTGCCAGATAACCCCAGCTGCGATGTTGATACCTGCTGCAGATCCTCCTTCTCTTCTGAGCTATTGCCAGTGGCACCCTCTTCCCCCACTGGATGCCAATCAGGGTCAACAACTGGTTCATCCATCACCTCCTCTTCAATTTCATGTGCACCTTCCTCTGTTTCACCATGTAAGAAGGTATAGTATGCAGGAAGGGGCATCTGAGTTTCATCAGGGTCACATTCTGGCTCAGTAGACTGCGAGGGCAATGTAGTGCTCTGGTTGAATGTACCAGCACAATCATATAGCAGTGGCTGTGCATCAGTGCACTCCATGTCAGATTCATGTTGGACTGGGGAATTCAGGATTTGACTTGATAACCCAGTTATGGTATGTGAAAAGAGTTCCATGGAGTAATCTGAAGTGTGGCATGCCGCATCCTTTCCTTTTGGTGGGGGTGAAGGACACAAGTAAAGGGGTTGTTCCTGACCAGAAGCTTGCACTAACGACTCAGTGCTTGGAGTTTTTGAAACTTCAGAAGAGGAGGCGATAGAGCTGGAGGCTGTTTCGGCAATGTAAGTCAAAACCTGTTCCTGATGCTCCGACTTTAAAAGCGGTTTACGTAGTCCCAGAAAAGGGAGCCTTCCAGACCTTCTGGAGACAGACGATGACACAGGCTCAAAACCTCCTGCCTTAGGTGCTATTGTGCTTTTGGCACTACCAGCAGATGCACCACCAACACCACCATCAGTACCAGGTGGCCCCCCACGGCCACGTTCGCGGCCTCTTCCACCATACTTCCTCATGTTTGTGAAAATGTACCCAAAGTACCAGCAGCTATATGGTACTGTATCAGAAGCGTACAGCTGTATACGGTGAGGGTGAAAAATTTCATTCTACGTATATATTTGCGGAGTAACAGACACAGACTCTCACATGCTCAGTATGGATTACACCAGAATATAAAAAGCAAAAAAGTGTACTGTATCAGTAGCGTACAGCTGTATACAGTGTTGGGGTAATTTTAAATCTCCGTATATATTTCAGGAGTAACACACACGGTCACAGGCTCAGTATGGATTACACCAGAATATGAAAAGCAGAAAAAGTGTACTGTATAACTAGCGTACAGCTGTATACAGTGTTGGGGTAATTTTAAATCTCCATATATATTTGAGGAGTAACACACACGCTCACAGGCTCAGTATAGATTACACCAGAATATGAAAAGCAGAAAAAGTGTACTGTATCATTAGTGTACAGCTGTATACAGTGTTGGGGTAATTTTAAATCTCCGTATATATTTCAGGAGTAACACACACGGTCACAGGCTCAGTATGGATAACACCAGAATATGAAAAGCCGAAAAAGTGTACTGTATCAGTAGCGTACAGCTGTATACAATGTTGGGGTAATTTTAAATCTCCGTATATTTTTGAGGAGTAACACACACGCTCACAGGCTCAGTATGGAGTAGACCAGAATATGAAAAGCATTAAAAGTCTACTGTATCAGTAGCGTACAGCTGTATACAGTGTTGGGGTAATTATAAATCTCCGTATATATTTGAGGAGTAACACACACGCTCACAGGCTCAATATGGATTACACCAGAATATGAAAAGCAGAAAACGTGTACTATATCAGTAGCGTACAGCTGTATACAGTGTTGGGGTAATTTTAAATCTCAGTATATATTTCAGGAGTAACACACAAACGCTCTCTCAGTATGGATTTGACCGTAATACACAAGGCAGAAAAACGGTACTGTGTCAGAAGATACCAGTTGTACACGGTTTTGGGGAAAATTGAAATCTCTGTATATATTTCCGGAGTCACACACAGAGAGTTAGCATGTATTTGTCCGTGATACCAACCGGTACACGGTAGTGTGAGGAGCCTACAGCTCTATACGGTGTGGGAAAAAATGAACGCTCAGTAACTGTGCAGAAAAAAATAAATGTATTAGTGCTGTGTAGGTGCTGTGCTAAAAAGCACTCTGCACAGAAGTGTGCACACAGCAAAAAAAATTCCTCCCTGTCAGTGGCAGGCAGCCTAATAATCAGCTCTGCTGCTCCACACAATAAATTACTGCCCTCTCACTGGCAAACAGCAGCCTAATAATCAACTCTGCTGCTCCACACAAGCAATTCCTCTCCTGTCACTGGCAGGCAATGTAATAATCAGCTCTGCTGCTGCACACAATAAATTCCTCCCCTCTCACTGGCAAACAGCAGCCTAATAATCAGCTCTGCTGCTCCACACAAGCAATTCCTCCCCTGTCACTGGCAGGCAGCCTAAGGACCAGCGCTGCTGCACACAACAAAATCCTCCTCTGTCACTGCACACTAACTGTACAGCTAATCGCTATCAGCACAAGCACAGAATTATTGTTTTTTTTACTACCTAATGCTTCTCTACTGAGAACCAGCGCCAGCAACCTCTCCTACGCTAAGATCGGCAGAAGTAAAATGGCATTCGGCGGTGAGGGCTTTTATTGGCATTGTGACGCCACACAAAGCAAGCCAATCACTGCAATGCCCTTCTCTAAGATAGCCCATGTCATCGCGTTGCCCACAGTCTGCGTTCTTGCTCATTGGCTGAGAAAAGGCACTTCAAGCATTATGGGAAAACCGACTTTGGCGCTCGGGTCACCGAACGCATGGCCGACCCCACACTTTGGCGAAAATCGGTCTTTTTTTAATCTGACCGACCTGTTTCGCTCAACTCTAGTGGCCATCATTACTTTAAGAAATGAAGGTCAATCAGTCCAAAAAATTGGAAAAAACTTTGAAAGTGTCCCCAAGTGCAGTTGCAAAAACCATGAAGCACTACAAAGAAACTGGCTCACATGAGGACAGCCCCAGGAAAGGAAGACCAAGAGTCACCTCTGCTTCTGAGGATAAGTTTATCCGAGTAAGCAGCCTCAGAAATCGCAGGTTAACAGCAGCTCAGATTAGAGACCAGGTCAATGCCACACAGAGTTCTAGCAGCAGACACATCTCTACAACAACTGTTAAGAGGAGACTTTGTGCAGCAGACCTTCATGGTAAAATAGCTGCTAGGAAACCCCTGCTAAGGACAGGCAAGAAGCAGAAGAGACTTGTTTGGGCTAAAGAACACAAGGAATGGACATTAGACCAGTGGAAATCTGTGCTTTGGTCTGATGAGTCCAAATTTGAAATCTTTGGTTCCAACCACCGTGTCTTTGTGCGATGCAGAAAAGGTGAACGGATGGACTCTACATGCCTACATGCCTGGTTCCCACTGTGAAGCATGGAGGAGAAGGTGTGATGGTGTGGGGGTGCTTTGCTGGTGACACTGTTGGGGATTAATTCAAAATTGAAGGCACAGCTGTTGTGAACGTGTTGGAGACGACTTCGGAGCTGAGGCTCCCTCTGGTGGTTGCTGAGGGTATTGAACCTATGTTGAACAGCAAAAGTCCACCACCTGCAATGGATGAATAGTTATCAGGGGGGACGGACTGGCCTGGTATATGTGAGCTGACCTCCCATGATCCTCGCCGGTGATCAATTGTTACTTCCTGGTATAGGTCGGAAATCAGCTAGCTTTTCTGCTGTCTCCTGCTTTCATTCAGATAAGTTACTTTCTGTTTTTTTTTCTGTGGTGTGATTTTCCTTGTTTTTGCTGCCTTGCTTTTGAGTTCAGCCGGGTCCCCTTTGGGGGTTTGTGCTGGTCTCTGTTCTCTTTTTGTATAACACACAGCATCTTGCAGCAGCATGCTATTCCATCCGGTTTGCGTTTAGTTGGACCATCATTTACTTTTCAACAGGACAATGACCCCAAACACACCTCCAGGCTGTGCAAGGGCTATTTGACCAAGAAAGAGAGTGATGGGGTGCTACGCCATATGACCTGGCCTCCACAGTCACCAGACCTGAACCCAATCGAGAAGGTTTGGGGTGGGCTGGACCGCAGAGTGAAGGCAAAAGTGCCAACAAGTGCTAAGCATCTCTGGGAACTCCTTCAAGACTATTGGAAGACCATTTCCAGTGACTACCTCTTGAAGCTCATCAATAGAATGCCAAGAGTGTGCAAAGCAGTCATCAAAGCAAAAGGTGGCTACTTTGAAGAACCTAGAATATAAGACATATTTTCAGTTGTTACACACTTTTTTGCTAAGTATATAATTCCACATGTGTTAATTCATAGTTTTGATGCCTTCAGTGTGAATGTACGATTTTTATAGTCATAAAAATACAGAAAAATCTTTGAATGAGAAGGTGTGTCCAAACTTTTGGTCTGTACTGTATATCTGAGTGCACATCCTCTTTCCCAACTCCTCTTTTGGATAGTCCCCAACCACTCAAATCATGTAACCTTTATTCAATTAAATGCTTTTCTTTGGGTCAAGAGAGTTGGCTGCAGGCATTATTTTTTTTTTTTTTTTTTGTAAATTAAAAATATTAACTGTCTACGTCCATCTTCGTTCTCTATTCCCCGCTGTCTAAAATGACCATCTGCTATTTTTAATGGGACTATAGATCATTCTCCTTGAACTTCTCATTGCATACTGATCCTTAGTCAACCCCACTTGACAAAATAACTTCTCCCTCCAGACAATCCTGCACAACATCACCTAATAACAGGTCACTATTATTTGATTCCAATTCCTTATGTCGGACTGCAATCCCAGACAATGTCCTCACTTATGAAACTCTAATGTTTAAAATCTCCATAATTTTCACAATACAACCTCCTACCAGACTAACATCTCCTTTTTAAAGAACAAGTACACTAGACTATAATTTTGTATCATTAGCTCTCCGACTATAAACTTTCCTAAGTCATTTCCCCCCGCATGCACTAATAGTGTGACTTCTTCAAAAAATTTGCTTATGTTAAAAGTCTCTGGTACGACCTTAACGCATAATCCTCTGCACTTGTAGAGCTGTTAGCAGGTCAGTCCTGACAGTTTTCATAGAAGTCTGACCTACAATGACCTAATATTTTCTAATATTTTATCTACTCTTCCCTCAAACCTGACATACACATTGTCGTCGATGCACAAATCCAGAAGACGTGAGAACCAAACTCAGCTTCATTCATACCCAAATTCCATCAAACAGCCCAGTCTCATGTACCAAAAAACACTCTGCTTGTTGCCTAATAATAGTAAAAAACACAAATTTGCCTTTGGCACAACTGAGCCATCAGCGGCTTGTTCGTCAACCGTGTACCTCTACTGGATATGTCTGTTTTATCTTCTAACACAGATTTGAATCTCTTCATCAAAGATTTTAACATCCATTGCCCAGTTCCTTGTTGCCGGGTTCAACTAACTCCTTAATCCGCAGAGCTCAAAAGAAAGCCATGACAAACGCTGCATTGAACAGAAAACCTTTCTCAATCAATTTTTTCCACCATATACAAAACTGATGACAGACACAACAATGGAAAAGAAATTAAACACCTAAAATCACCCCCTATTTTTAATATTTCCACCCCTTCAACACTTGTATAGTCAGAAAAAGTTTCAAAAGAACCCTAATATCATGCAAGTTTATCAATAATGTCACCCTGGACAGAGATTTCTGCAACTTGCAAGCCGACAACCCTTTCGAAGGAAATAAAAATTGCTGACAATAGAATACTATCATCCTGACTAACCAGACCCATAGCACAATCCAACCACTCCTACTAGACATTACCAGCAATTTTCCATCTCTGCTACTGAATTTTGAAGTAACCTGTCAAGTACTTCTTTATCATGTTCCACAAATAGTCTGAAACAAGTGCACTCTGTGTCTGGTGCCAGATGTAGTTCCCAAAACATCTGAAATTGTGAATTGGACATTGTATAAGGCCGGGTTCACATTAGCATTCGGCTGCTGGCGCAGGGCTGCATACTTGATTCCCTAAGCTCCGCCTGCGCTCCGCCTACTTCTGCATCTGCCTTGCGTAACTATCATTAACATTGGGAACGCAGGGACATGCCTTGTATGTGGATGTGTCCGCATGCGGCGTTTTGAAGTGCCCTCCAAACGCAACATGCTGCATTTTCTTACATTCGGCTGGCACGTCAAAATGCCGCATGCGGACGCATCTACATACAACGCATGTCCCTACGTACCCAATGTAAAAGATAGGTATGCAGGATGCATGCGGAAGTATGTGGAGCCATGCGGAAGTAGGCGGAGCTTAAAGGAAAGAAGTCCGCAGCACCACGCTGCGGACTCAAACGCTAATGTGTACCTAGCCTTAGCGGCAACATTTTGACATCCTTGAAAGAACTTTGCAAACAACTCTGCCCCTAATTCTATAGCCACTATCATGGGAAACAGTTCTAGCAATTTCATATCCTTTGTTAACCCAAATTTTTTGCATCTACCCCTCCACGAGTCCTGACACCACTTTCTAACTAGAATTGCCCCCAATTTTCCCCAGAATTGACCCTGGCACATCTTTGAAAACCTATAAATTTAAAATAGACACTTCTTCATCTTGGCATGATGTCCTACCATTACACAATTGTAAAATAAAAAAAATATATATTAACAATCCTGTCTAGCTTGAAAGCACTGAAAATTATGTTGATTTATCTCAATTCCAGACTTTTGTTCAGTGTATGTTTGTATATAATATGCATCAGTACCAAAAATACCTGAAGCTCATTCCCAAAGGTGTTTGCAAGCTTTGTTAAATTATCAGGGTCCTTTTCCAAACCCTGCTTCTTATCGAGCTACCTGATCAGTAGATACCAGGGACCATATATCCACATCCTCACCTTTTTTTATTTTTCCTGATGTCTTATGCTACATTAATATCCAGAATAGCTACCCCATAAAAAAAACAGAGTTCCAAAATGTAAGGCCCGACCTGTCAGGCAAGGATGTTATCCCCCAGATCTGCGGACTGATCTTGGTCTTCTTCGTAGTGACACAGGGAAGCCTCATGGGACAGCGCTTGGTTCAGAACTGCTGATGCTGTGGAATGATACCTTGACCTGGATCTTTGGGATATCAACACACAGGGAATCTATGGGCCACCGACCCACTGCCCGCCACAGAATGGTACCTCGCACTGTTGACTCTCCCCACTACTTTGAAGTCTTCTCATGTTACTTAGGCCTCTGGCTCTCCCTCCATTGGTCAGATTTTGACTTTTTATTCCTCCCAACTCACTCCTTGATGATATTCCATCCAGAGAGGTTAGGCAGACCCTGAAAGTGGGGCACGTAAGCCTCCATGGGCTAACTCTTTTCTGTTAGTTGCTGGATAGGTAGCCTACCCTGAGAAACAATTCCAGAGACTTCTGCAGCATCATATCCAGTCAACCCCAACCCTTTGTGGCTATCTGGCCCACAATCAAGCTCTCTAATATTCACAACATCACCTGGAGTCAAAAATGGCTAACAGTACTTTTATTCTTATGTCAATCATCAATAGGATTCCAAAACCGTAACCCTTATCTATTGAAAAATACATTTTCATAGATGTCCTACAACCCCATCCTTATCCCATAACTGTCCTTGTAGTCCCCCGCCCCTTTCTTATTCAGTTTTGGGGCATAATAGGAAAGCAAATCTATAAAAAGCACAATTCAGGTGATGTCCCATAAAGTGCAGCCCTTGGCATGTGTGCAATGTGTTGGCAATTATTATATTATTGCAGTACATCAAAAAGACTTGGACAAAAACAAAAAAGATTTCTACTCAGGCCTCTCTTACCACTGATCATGGTGGCACTTTTTGTATTTACGCATCTATTTCTATTCTATATAGATAAATTTGGATTGAGTAATGCTAAACTTTACTATTTACAGCACATATACGACACAAATTAATATTTCATTGACCTACGTGTTTTTCAGTTTGGAAAGAAGTAACAACATGAACAAACTAGTAAAATAGTTGTATCAACTGGGACTCACCTATTCCGTAAAACCGAGAGTTAATCCTGTCTATTCTGTGTTCAGTACCGCAGGAAATCTAAACTCTGTAATCCCTTAAAAAAAATGATTAATTCTTGCAGCAGCTTCCACCAGTCACCAGGCGAAAAGGACGTTGAAAAATGCTCATTGTAGCTCATTAGTGTACATGTCAGTCTCCAAGGATGCAGCGGCTGCTTGTTTCTTCATTGCTACTTTACTTTAGTTTACAAGTCTCAAGCTCGAAGATAAAAATTCTCAATGCTAATACTCCTAGACTAAGTCTACGTTATATCTTTAAGAAAGTGATATATATGTTCAGATGTAGCAGGGCTGGTGTTGTAGATGGAGAAGAACAGATTTTCTCAACAGAATGATACCTCAATGTGTGGTCAGTTAACTGAGTTTGACGAAATGAAGAATAATGCGTCACTACTAGACTCACAACTATATCACATTCACATAACCTGCTGATTTTGAATTGTGCATGGCGCATCAGGTAAGTTTACCTGCACGACTATATAAAGCAACAATTGCATATCAATATACAGTAGGAGTGCTAGTAAATGACAAACTCATCTCTGCTAAATGTACCGCTTACCAAAAATAATACAATATATGTAACCATAAATTTGCATTTTGAAATGTTGGCAGCGGATTACTCACGATACTCTCCAAGCGTGTGACAACAGAAATTGTTTATTCAGGAACAATCAGGAACAATATATCATACGCTAAATCAGGAGTAAATAATTTCTGTGTCTCTATTTATGCAGCATCTACAGCAGGCTGCTTCTCTCATACACAGACACAGGAAAACAGGAAATACAGTCACATGCTCTCCCTGTGTGAGCCTCTGGGAGTTTTTTTTACTTTATAAACAGCATACAAATCTAGCAACTAAACACTCATAAACAGGAATGGAGTTGTTGCACCAAACATATTCCAACACCCCCACTAAACAACTACTTATCCTGTTAGTCCCATTGCATTTCTGAAGTCCACAAACTTGGCTCTTGATAATGGCTTTGTCATACCATCAGCTATCATCTTGTCAGACTCGCAATAAACAAACTCGAGTACATCACGTTCCACTAAGTCACGTAAGTGGTGATGTTTTACATCAATGTGCTTAGTCCTTGCACTAATCTTCTCACTGCTTAATACATCCTTGGTTGTCCTCATAGATAACTGTTGGTTGAGCTGGTGGCTTGCCGAAATCTTCCAAAAGTTGTTTTAACCAAATTACTTCTTGACTTGCATAAGCAGCAGACATATATTCTGCTTCTGTAGAAGATAATGTGACTGACACTTGTTTTCTGCTGGACCAAGAAATTGAATTTTCTCCTAACTTGAACAAGTAAGCACTTGTTGGATTTCCGATCACTTGAATCTCCAGCCCAATCTGCATCCACATAACCTCTGAGTGTGATATCTACTGATGCATATATCTTAAGATTTAGCCTTTGAGTTTCTATAAGATATTGAAGAATTCTTCTAATTGCATTCCAGTCTCTTTGGTGTGGCTTGCTTACACATCGGCAGATAAATCAGACTGTGACTGTGGTATCCAGACAAGTTGTGGTTGCGATGTACAGAAGCGCCCCCACTGCTTGTCTGTAACTCTCATTGCTGGGTAGCAGATCTTCTCCTTCCAACTTTAGGTAGAATGGTGTGTAGACGCACCTTTGGCTTCTGACATTCCAAACTGGTTTAGGATTGTGGAAATTTTAGAACTTTGTTTCAGAATATAACTCCCATCTTACATCCGATAGCTCTTTTTCCTTGTGGTAGCTCAATAAGCTCCCATGTCTGGAGTTGGTGAAGGGACTCCATCTCTTCATTAGCAACATTTATCCACTTCTGCTGCTCGTGGACAGGCAGTTTTTGCATCTCTTGCCATGACTGTGGCTGTGGTTTAGGAAGTGTTCTGACCATATAAGAAAGGCGTCTAGCTGGGATACCTTTGTTTGGTCTGACTGATCTCCTGACTGGAGGTTGACTTGGTTCTTCTGTGTCTTCCTTGGTGGCTTCAGGGCTTATCCATACTTCAGTATTTTCCTTTTCGGTGTCTCGGTTTGGTGATTGAGAGTCTTGTTTTTGCTTCTTAGGTTGAATAACTGGTGTAACTTCATGGAATTTGAGTGACAGAGTTTTCATCAATCACTACATCTCTGCTGAATGTTACTGTGTTAGTCTCTGGGTGCAGGATTCTGTATCCCTTTTGAGTTTCGCTATAGCACACCAGGACTCCTTGCTTTGCGCATGATTGCTTTGAGCATGATTCCCAATTGGAACGTTTTCTTTGGGAACATACATAAACATTTTGCTTCAAAATATCCTGAGTTGCTTCAGTTTTATTTGTGGCTTTACCTGGCACTCTGTTTTGAAGATAGGAAAGCTGTCATGATGGCTTCTCCCCAATACGTTGTAGGTAGATTCGCATCAAGCAGCATACTTTCTCCACTTTCACAGAGAGTACGGTTCTTTCTCTCTGCAATCCCATTTTGTTCTGGGTTGTATCGAATGGTAGTCTGGAACACGATTCCATTCTTTTTCAAAATGGTTTGCACCTTAGCACTTGTATATTCGGTTCACTATCTGCACGCAGTGCTTTTGGCATTCTTCCAAATTTGTTAAACACTACAGCAAGATATTCTTCAAGTTTCTGTGGAACTTCATCCTTCCTGTGAAGCAGGTAGGCGACTGTATATCTGGAGTTGTCATCAATAATTGTGAGAAAATATCTCTTCTTGCTAGTAGTTTGAACACTCATACATCTGCATGTATCAGATCCAATGGCTGTGCAGATCTAGTGGTGCTTATTTTAGGAATAGATTTTCTGGCCATTTTCCCTTTAAGACAGCTAGTACACTTCATTTCACTATACTGGTTGATTTCAATACCACTTGCAAATTGAGCTAGCTTCCTTACTGCTTCTGGGTCTCTGTGTCCAAGACGTCTGTACCATACATGGATGCAGTTCTTATGCAAATCTTGTCTAGCACCGTACACTCTTTCTTTGCATTTTAGCTATTAAAGATCATTTTGGATTTTTCCTTCTGCAAGAGTGTGACCCTTCCTTGAGGTGATGCAGCTGTTATCAGTAAAAGTAACTACCTTTCCCCTTTGCGTGAGCTTCTTTACTGACAGAAGATTGCTTTCAATTCTGGGAACATAGAGAACATCCTTAATTGGGATCTTTCTGCTTAGGAAACTGGACAGTGGAGGTAGCAATCTCCAACTCCTTCTGAAGTCATATAGTGACCAATAGTTAAGATGACCTTTTCTGACTTGCTTTCCTTAAGGTCAGTGAAGAAATAATTGTTATTTGTCATATGGCTGCTTGCACCAGAATCTATTTACCATACGTTAGGTGCCGGGATTCTCCCACTGCTCGGGATAGATCCTAGGTGCTCTCTGGCCCTGTTGTCCCCCATTCAGGTCCAGCTGCTGCTGGTCTTGCTCAGCATAGATGTCGGTCCCAGTGTCTTGCTCAGGCTTGTGGTTTACCTTTGGTTACTGCTGGCTCTCCAGCCAAGTCTATGGTAACCAGTGTTATACAAATGTAGCCTCACGTCCTGGAGTCTAAGTCCAGAGATCACCATACTGAGCATGTCCGTGATGTGGAGTCTTCCTTTTGGTAGTCGGACGTCAGCTGCTCTGGTGATATGGCAGCTCGGGATTTGCCTGCGGGAAATGTCAGCGTGAGTGCTTGGGGTGGAGCTTTTGGTTTAAAAGGCTCTCAGCGGCGCACTAGCGTCATTTATGGTTGGTGTGTGTGAGTGGATACGCTACCACTCTGTATGCACATGTGTGTGTGTTTAGTTATCTCCTGAGTTTTAGCCAGTTTGTGTTTTTTATTCCCACTTGGCTTAGCATCTGTTTCCTACAGGTGTGTGGTTAGCACAGTGGAGTTACAGAGCAGGATCCAACCCAAGAGCTGTGCTCTCCTGTGAAGTCAACAGGGTTTTGTAGCTAGCATCAGTTTTAGTTTTTCCTCTTGACTCAGCATCTGTTTCAGCCACGTGTGCGATTGGCACCGATCAGTTACAGAGCGAGCTCAGCCCTTTAGGTCTACCTCTCTGTGAAGCTAACAGAGCTGAGTACTGTGCGTTTTGTTCATACTGTGTCGAGTTAATGCAGTCGTATTAAGGTGACTACTCGCTGTTTAGTTCCATCATTGTTCACATTAGCAGCAGGTTACATCTTTACACGGTGGACCCCAGGTTGCGATCGCAATTTATTATTTATTATATTTAGTGCGATCCGCCAACCCTAACACTATATATGATTTGCAGATGGGCTTGTACTGGCATTAAATGCAGCTTCAGCACATGAAGAATCTTACTTTATAGCTGTTTTAACCCTTTGAAGAAAGTTTTGCTTTTTAATCTGACTCATTCTTACTTTACAAATTCTGCAGTCTACTTTAAGGTGGTCGGCCTTTTTACAGACAAAACATTCACGAGTTTCTCTTAGATTGCTCTTATATTTAGGGAAATCCTTTGTCTTTAATGCTGTTTCTGCACTGGATTCATTACTGCTACTTACATGCTGCGTTTTTCTCTTGAATTCATCCACAAGTTTGCCTTTAGCATACTCTAGTGTCAGCTCATCATCTGGCCGTGCATCTAGTGCAGTCACAAGTGTGTCATAACTCTCTGAAAGATCAATTAATAGAAGTGCAGCAACATGAAAATCTTTAACTTCTTCTCCAATACCCCTGAGACACTCCACAATCTTTAGGGTATTTCTTATATAGTCCTGCATATTCTGTCCATCACTTAGCTTAGACTGGTACAGCTTTCTCATGAGATAAAACTTATTGCTGAGATTTGATCTTTCATGCACTTTCTGTAACTCATCCCACATCTCCTTTGCAGTTGCACACTTAGGCCTCTTTCACACATCCGTTGTGTGCCTGACGGCGCCCCCGGCATTTTGCGCAGCGCCGCATCCGGCATCCAGTATGAAAACCGGATGCGCCGCATCCGGATCCGGTTAACGGATCCGTTCAAAAAACCGGATCCGTCTCATCCAGTGTATCCGGTTTGGCATCCGTTGACGCCGTAATGCGCCGGATCCGGTTTTTAAAAACGCCCATTTTTGGGGTTCCAAACATGATTGGCTACTGTAATCCTATATATACACTGCTCCTACATCCCATCTTTGACAGGTTGTAGAGGAGCAAGTGCAGGTTGGAGAGAAGAGCAAGTAGCAAGTGATTGGCGAACATGGATGTCATTATCGGCAATATCTTCAGGAATCTTGTTGCTTTTACTGCGGAGATGAATCGATTGAGGTTTATAGTTCTGGAGAAGGAGCGAAAGTTTGAGGAGCAGCGCATTAGGCGTCAGCGCCTGCGAAGACGACGTATGTGGATCCACCCCATCACGGCACAGAGATTAACTCGTGGTGTCTATTCAACACTGAACATGGAGCTTCGACAAAATCCAGAGAAGTTTTTTGCCTATCTGCGGATGAACAAAGAAAACTTTGATGATTTGCTGGAGCGTGTTGGAGACCAAATTAAAAAATCGGATACCTACTGTCGGTTCTCGATATCTCCGGCGGAGCGTCTCATGGTGACTATAAGGTAAGCTATATGTATTGGATCTGTTTGCTTGAGCACACTTGTAATTTTATCATTCATTTAACATCACAGGCCAACTAGGAAACCATATCAGTAGGCCAAAAATTTTAGATAAAACAGTGTTTCTCATTGAGGTTCTTATTTTTTGTATCTCCAATAGTTGTATCTGAGTTCTGGTATGTAATGCTGTGTTTCTTATTTGTATTTTCTATTTTTTTTTCAGATTTCTGGCAACTGGCAAAACTCTGTCATCGCTCCATTTTCAGTATCGGCTGGGAATCTCCACACTATCCGGGATAATAAAGTACACTTGTCATGCTCTGTGGGATAGTTTGGTTGGAGAATTCCTTCCAGAGCCAACAACAGAGCGGTGGCTTCAAATAGCAGACCAGTTTTTATGCATCTGCCAGTTCCCCAATTGCCTGGGCGCCGTTGATGGAAAGCACATCCGCATTCAAAAGCCTAAAGGAACCGGATCAGAATTCTTTAATTATAAAAAATATTTCTCAGTCGTCCTGATGGCTATTGCAGATGCGCACTACAAGTTTATCGTGGTGGACATTGGGTCTTATGGACGGTCAAATGACTCCCAAGTCTTTAAACTATCTGCCATGGGCCGTAAACTGTATGGAAACAGTTTTCAGTTTCCCCCCACATCTCAAACCTCAGGCCCACCGATGCCATTTGTTTGTGTAGGTGATGAGGCATTCCAGCTGTCCGAACACCTATTTAAGCCGTACGCCAGCAGAGGATTGACACATACAAAGCGGATATTTAACTACCGCCTCACAAGAGCCAGACGGATGGTGGAGTGTGCCTTTGGCATTATGACAGCAAAATGGCGTGTCCTTTTGACTGCAATTAACTTGAAGACCGAGACTGTTGATGATGTTGTTAAAGCGTGCGTGGTCCTACATAATTTTGTCCTAACCAAGGAACCAATTTCTATGGAGGACCACAATCAAGAAACAACTTTGCACGACTACAGCAACATTACCACTCGCAGTACAGTCGCGGTTTCAAGAATGAGGGACCAGTTTGCTCAATACTTTGTGTCACCGGAAGGTAGTGTTGACTGGCAGGATGACAGAGTGTGATAAATGTATTGTTTCTTTTAAAAATTTTCTTTACCCACAATAAACCTTTAATAGTTTACTTGTCTACCTTCTTGTGTGTTTTCTACTGTAACCTTTTTGCCATAGTTGTGTCCATGGCTGTTTGTTTTAACAAAAGTATTTCACATTTTCTCCCAAAAAAGTGTATATCGTAGGCCGTGGTTCCCCAACTGCAGTCCTCAAGGCCCACCAACATGTCATGCTTTCAGGATTTCCTTTGTATTGCTCAGGTGATAATTGCCTCACCTGTGCAATACAAAGGAAATCATGAAAACATGATATGTTTTTGTGGGCCTTGAGGACTGCAGTTGGGGAACCCTGGTCTACAATGTCCACTTTCTTGTACAAAAGGTGAAATTTATTTAACAAAAGTATTTCACCTTTTGTCCAAAAAAGTGTACATTGTAGGCCAGGTTTCCCCAACTGCAGTCCTCAAGGCCCACCAACATGTCATGTTTTCAGGATTTCCTTTGTATTGCTCAGGTGATAATTGCCTCACCTGTGCAATACAAAGGAAATCCGGAAAACATGATATGTTTTTGGTGGGCCTTGAGGACTGCAGTTGGGGAACCCTGGTCTTCAATGTCCACTTTCTTGTACAAAAGGTGAAATTTATTTAACAAAAGTATTTCACCTTTTGTCCAAAAAAGTGTACATTGTAGGCCAGGTTTCCCCAACTGCAGTCCTCAAGGCCCACCAACATGTCATGTTTTCAGGATTTCCTTTGTATTGCTCAGGTGATAATTGCCTCACCTGTGCAATACAAAGAATCCGAAAACATGATATGTTTGTGGCCTTGAGACTGCAGTTGGGAACCCTGGTCTACAATGTCCACTTTCTGTTAACAAAAGTATTCACCTTTTGTCCAAAAAAGTGTACATTGTAGGCCAGGTTCCCAACTGCAGTCCTCAAGGCCCACCACATTCATGTTTTCAGGATTTCCTTTGTATTGCTCAGGTGAAATGCCTCACCTGTGCAATACAAAGGAAATCCGGAAACATGATATGTTTTGTGGCCTGAGGACTGCAGTTGGGGAACCTGGTCTACAATGTCCACTTTCTTGTACAAAAGTGAAATTTATTTAACAAAAGTATTTCACCTTTTGTCCAAAAAGTGTACATTGTAGGCCAGGTTTCCCCAATGCAGTCCTCAAGGCCCACCACATGTCATGTTTTCAGGATTTCTTTGTATTGCTCAGGTGATAATTGCCTCACCTTGCAATACAAAGGAAATCGAAAACATGATATGTTTTTGGTGGCCTTGAGGACTGCAGTTGGGGAACCCTGGTCTACAATGTCCACTTCTTGTACAAAAGTATTTCACCTTTTGTCCAAAAAAGTGTACATTGTAGGCAGGTTTCCCAACTGCAGTCCTCAAGGCCCACCAACATGTCATGTTTTCAGATTTCCTTTGTATTGCTCAGGTGATAATTGCCTCACCTGTGCAATACAAAGGAAATCCGGAAACATGATATGTTTTTGGTGGCCTTGAGGACTGCAGTTGGGAACCCTGGCTCATTCCATTTGTCAGTTTTTTAACAAAAGTATTTCACCTTTTGTCCAAAAAAGTGTACATTGTAGGCCAGGTTTCCCCAACTGCAGTCCTCAAGGCCCACCAACATGTCATGTTTTCAGGATTTCCTTTGTATTGCTCAAGTGATAATTGCCTCACCTGTGCAATACAAAGGAAATCCGGAAAACATGATATGTTTTTGTTGGGCCTTGAGGACTGCAGTTGGGGAACCCTGGTCTACAATGTCCACTTTCTTGTACAAAAGGTGAAATTTATTTAACAAAAGTATTTCACCTTTTGTCCAAAAAAGTGTACATTGTAGGCCAGGTTTCCCCAACTGCAGTCCTCAAGGCCCACCAACATGTCATGTTTTCAGGATTTCCTTTGTATTGCTCAGGTGATAATTGCCTCACCTGTGCAATACAAAGGAAATCCGGAAAACATGATATGTTTTTGGTGGGCCTTGAGGACTGCAGTTGGGGAACCCTGGTCTACAATGTCCACTTTCTTGTAACAAAAGTATTTCACCTTTTGTCCAAAAAAGTGTACATTGTAGGCCAGGTTTCCCCAACTGCAGTCCTCAAGGCCCACCAACATGTCATGTTTTCAGGATTTCCTTTGTATTGCTCAGTGATAATTGCCTCACCTGTGCAATACAAAGGAAATCCGGAAAACATGATATGTTTTTGTTGGGCCTTGAGGACTGCAGTTGGGGAACCCTGGTCTACAATGTCCACTTTCTTGTACAAAAGGTGAAATTTATTTAACAAAAGTATTTCACCTTTTGTCCAAAAAAGTGTACATTGTAGGCCAGGTTTCCCCAACTGCAGTCCTCAAGGCCCACCAACATGTCATGTTTTCAGGATTTCCTTTGTATTGCTCAGTGATAATTGCCTCACCTGTGCAATACAAAGGAAATCCGGAAAACATGATATGTTTTTGGTGGGCCTTGAGGACTGCAGTTGGGGAACCCTGGTCTACAATGTCCACTTTCTTGTAACAAAAGTATTTCACCTTTTGTCCAAAAAAGTGTACATTGTAGGCCAGGTTTCCCCAACTGCAGTCCTCAAGACCCACCAACATGTCATGTTTTCAGGATTTCCTTTGTATTGCTCAGGTGATAATTGCCTCACCTGTGCAATACAAAGGAAATCCTGAAAACATGATATGTTTTTGGTGGGCCTTGAGGACTGCAGTTGGGGAACCCTGTTGTAGGGTTTAACCTAACAAAGTACACAATTTTTGGAAAAAGATAATATACTTTGCATACTACACAAACCCGGGACACAACTTTGGCAAAAAGGTTACATTTATAAACCTTTTAGCCAAAGTTACGTGTACCTGTATACCAAATTTTAAACTTAACATCCTATAAATAAAAGACAGACAACAATGTTAAATCAATGAACAATTTATTTAAAAAAATGTTTTTTAATATAATTGGTATCAAAGTATGCCTTTTGGCACAATTTTTAAGGTTTAAATAAACTTTATTTTGTATTAAACTTTATTATTTTTGTAACTTTTTTTTTTTTTTTTCTTTCAACTTTATTTTTTAAAACAAATATATCAAACAATATTTACAGAAACTACAGGTCAGTGTAGTGTGGGGTGGAAATACTGCTGGAGGGGCTGCGGGACACTTCGACCGTGGGAGTGTGGAGGGACGACCGGGATGGTGGTGTGGAAGGAACAGGAAGAGGTGAAGGGGTGGAAAGACTAAAATGGGAAGACAAGGCAGAACAGGTGGGTGGTGGTGGGGTGGAGGGTTGGGCAGGAGGAGCAGGTGACATGGTAGACAATTGGAAGGGGGAAGGAGATCGGTACGAGGTAGAAGTGTGGTATGGGGTAGGTGGCTGGTAGTGGGTAGGTTGCTGGTACTGGGGAGGTGACTGCAGTTGGGGAGGTGGTTGGTACTGGGGAGGTGGTTGGAATTGGGGAGGTTGATGGACCTGGGAGGTGGGTGGTATTGAATAGGAGGGGGAGGAGGGATGGCAGGTGGAGGGGGGGGAGATGTAAGGCGGGTGTAGGGGGGGAGGTGGAGGAACGACTGGGGTGGATTGAGGATGGGAGAGAACCTGCACTAGAGCAGCGTGGCATGTGTGCATCACATACATCTGCTGGTCAGAAGATAGCGGATCTATGCGCTCCGCAACCGACCGAAAAAAACTGTGGTTCGGGGATCCTCTTACCTCTGAACGCACAGTTTCCAGAAGTGTCTTCACCTCCCCAACTAGGGAGGTTATCTGACTAACGCCTGCGGCAACTTATTCAGATAGCACCTTAAGACATTTCTGGAAAGATGCGTTCATATGTAAGAACTCGGGCGCATAGTTCTTTTCCTGACCCCTCTGACGCTGCCGCCCAGTACCCGCAGCTGTACTAGAGGTGGCAGGGTCAGAAGGGTGGGGTAAAGGGAATGCTATATCCTGACCAGCAGATTCATGTAATGCAGCCGGCCACGCTGCTCCAGCGCTGGTGGAGGGGATAGCGGGATCAAGTGTGTGGGAAGGCTGGGAAGGTTCAGATGTGGAGGGTTGGTCGAAGTGTCCCTCGGTGTCGGTCTCCTGAGGGATCGCTCTAGAAGGCGCCAACTCTGCGGGCGCCCGAGTGCTGGTCACCGTGCTGTGGAAGAAACAAAAACATAAAATTAATATACAGATGTGGAATGGCCCTGGCTGCAAAAAAAAAAAAGGTTAACATTTGATGGTAATATTTACCTTCTGGTGACCATGGTTTCACGCAGGAACGCCAGAGCTCGTGCATATTTGTATTTGCTCTGGTGTCCTGAAGAACCACTCGGGGCCCGCATCTCCTTGTTGAATTCCTTCTTAAAGCGATCCCTCACAGACCGCCACCGCTTCACAATTCTCTCCCCTGAAACGAGAAAGCACACATTGGTTAGTATACAACATCAGGGTTTACCAAACTTCAGTCCTCGTGTCCCCCAGAGTTCATGTTTTCATTATTTCCATAGTGTTTCACAAAAGGAAATCATGAAAACATGAAGCGTGGGTGACACGAGGACAGAAGTTTTGTAAACACAGCTTTACAGTCAGCAACATGAACTATACTTACGGAATTTAGTCTGGGACCTAGGATCGAGGTCCTCCCAGCGTTGCACCATTCCCGCTGCCACTTCCTCCCAGAGCCGTCGTGTTACAATTTGATCCGAATGCCGGCGGTCCCCCATGTTCCACAGCGGCTCCCTTTCTCGGACCAGATCAGTCATCAGCTCAACATCTAAGCCCTCCTCCGTGTCCGAGTCGGGAGCACGCTGTGAAGCCTGTGAAATTAAAAAGAAAAAAAAGAAAATGATCAGACACATTGTTTGAAAATTTAAAAATTATACATGTTAAAATGGAAAAATTACTGCACCAAAAATGTAGAGATAACCCGTTTTGTAAACATTAAAAATTATAGAAAATGCTACCAAAAATGTTAGATAGCTAAAAAAAATTTTTTTAAAAAATTACATTTTCAGAAAACAACCAACCCAAAAAAAATATTTACATTTAAAAAATAAAAACTAAACTAAAAAAAAAGAAAATAACAAAAAAAAAAACTTACACATTGAGAACCGCCGACAGTCTCACGACGACGACTCTGGGAGGCGCTGGGGGGAACCCTCTGGCTCCCAGATCCGAGAGACTAAAAATGAAAATAAAAATTAGGATATTGGCAGGTGTTGGCCGCTGTGTGAAGTATGTACTAAATGGTTTTCTATGTCTTGTGTGTAGTGTGATGTTGTGTTTCTGCGATTGATGCAGGATACTTATGAATTGTGAGCCCACTCCGGGTATCTCTCCACCCCGTCCTTCTTCCTCTGGGAGCTCCTCGTCATCTTGCGATTCCTGTTATTAAAAAAAGACAATCAAGACATATAGCCCACAGATTAATTGTGGATAGAAAAAAAAAAATAGATATTTTTACCGCCAATTGCTGACGATGGGTAGGAGGGCTCCCAGAAGAAGATGTGTCACGCTCTGGCTCTGGCTGGGAGGGAGGAGATGGCGATGCTGCTTGTGCTGCCGCCGCTGCTGCTTCGCCGCCGCCTCTTCCGCCAACGCCGCCATTGCGGCAGCTGCAGCAGCTGTTTGACGGTCTCTGCTGTGGAAGAAAGAAACAAAAAGGGACAGTGAATAGATTTCTATATTCCTTGTCCCTGGCTGAAAGAGAAAAACATGTAATTTTTTAGGGAAATGGGGGATGTAATATTTACTTTCTGCTGGCTTCCCTCCTAGCCGGCCTCTCCTCCTCTCGTCTCTGTGACACCTCCGCTGCCGCCTCTTGTTGCCGTCTTCTGCTGTTGAGTAAAAAGGGACTGTGAATTTACTATTCCTTGTCCATGGCTGAAAGAAAAACAAACATGTAATTTAGAGCAAAATGGGGGATGTAATAGTTACTTTCTGCTGGTTATCCTCCTAGCTTGGAGGTCCTCTCCTCCCCTCTCTTGAAGTGCTGCTTCAGCCGCCGCCGCCGCCTCTCTTTGACGTTTTCTGCTGTTGAGTAAGGACACAAAAAGGGACAGTGAATATATGTGGATTCCTTGGCCCTGGCTGAAAGAGAAAAACAAACATGTAATTTTTAGTGAAATGGGGGATGTCATATTTACTTTCTACTGGCTTGCCTCCTTGCATCCAGGATCTCCTGCGCCCTTTGGTCTGCAGCATCAATTCTTCTGCTGTGGAATTAACAGACAAAAAGGAATTGTGTTTATTGTATTGATTGTCCCTGTTTTAAAATATAACATTCAAATATGGACATTATTCAGCTTTATGTTTTACGAACACAACATGCAATCATTAATTGTAGCCATAAACAGTACCAGGGGGAAAACACATTCCTGGAAAAAAAAAAAAATACAGTACCAGGGGGAACCACCCGATCCACCAAAAAAAAAAAAACAGATCAACATTCTGATACTAAAAACATGCACATTTCAGATACCATGATGAGTAGCAAAAGCATCACAGGCCCAAAAAAATGTTTTAAAAAAATATAAAAAAAACATTCTGATAACCAAAAAATGCACATTTCCAGCTATGAGAAAAAAAAAAAAAAATTCTCATGGATATGGGAGTAGCAAAGCATAAAGGCCAAAAATGTTTTAAAAAAATAAAAAAAAACATTCTGATAACAAAAATGCACATTTCACAAGCATCATGGTAGATAATAACCGTCAAGCCACAAAAAAAAATAAATACACAAGATCAACATTAGGATACTAAACACATGCACATTTCAGATAGCATGATGAGTAGCAAAAGCATCACAGGCCCAAAAAAATGTTTTAAAAAAATATAAAAAAAAAACATTCTGATAACAAAAAATGCACATTTCACATAGCATCATGGGTAGATAATAAACCGTCACAGGCCACAAAAAAAAATACACAAGATCAACATTAGAATACTAAACACATGCACATTTCAGATAGCATGATGAGTAGCAAAAGCATCACAGGCCCAAAAAAATGTTTTAAAAAAAATTAAAAAAAAAACATTCTGATAACAAAAAAATGCACATTTCACATAGCATCATGAGTAGATAATAAACCGTCACAGGCCACAAAAAAAAAATAAAAAAAAAAATACACAAGATCAACATTAGGATACTAAAAACATGCACATTTCAGATAGCATGATAAGTAGAAAAAGCATCACAGGCCCAAAAAAATGTTTTAAAAAAAATATAAAAAAAAACATTCTGATAACCAAAAAATGCACATTTCACATATTATCATGAGTAGATAATAAACCGTCATAGGCCACAAAAAAAAATTAAAAAAAAGAATACACAAGATCAACATTAGGATACTAAACACATGCACATTTCAGATAGCTTGATGAGTAGCAAAAGCATCACAGGCCCAAAAAAATGTTTTAGAAAAAATAAAAAAAAAAGCATTCTGATAACAAAAAATGCACATTTCACATAGCATCATGAGTAGATAATAAACCGTCATAGGCCACAAAAAAAAAAATACACAAGATCAACATTTGATACTAAAACATGCACATTTCAGATAGCATGATGAGTAGCAAAAGCATCACAGGCCCAAAAAAATGTTTTAAAAAAATATAAAAAAAAAACATTCTGATAACAAAAAATGCACATTTCACATAGCATCATGAGTAGATAATAAACCGTCACAGGCCACAAAAAAAATAAAAACAAAATACACAAGATCAACATTAGGATACTAAACACATGCACATTTCAGATAGTAGCAGGACAAGCAACCACATACAGGCTCAAAAAAAAAAAAAAAAAAAACCATTATGATACACAAAACATCACATTTCATATTGTCGCAGGAGACAAGCACATCACGCAAAAAAAAGTACCAGTAGATCGACATTATCAATTAAACACATTCACACATAGCAGTGGGATACACAATAAGTTCACAAACAAACGTATTTTAAACACTACCAGGGGGACCCACCCCATCAGCGGAAATTTAATTTCGTACAGTACCAGGGGAACCAATCCCCATCACAGAAAAGACATTAATTTTAAAATGTACAAGGGTGCCAAAAAAAACAAGTAGCTCACACAGCATTGGTGACATATGCATTGTAAATTTTGGATTGGGGGGGGTCATATTTACCGTCTGTTTTCCTGGCGCTCCATGCTGCGGATCCTGGCTGCGAGTCTCTCATGTGGCTGCGTCAGTGGCTGCGTCTCTTGGTGGCTGCGTCTCTGGTGGCTGCGTCTCTTGGTGGCTGCGTCTCTCGGTGGCTCTTGTTCATGTGGCTTTGGCTCTTGTTCATGTGGATGTGTCTAATGTCCCACTGCATGCTTTTTTATATGTTTGCTGAGGGCTGGTATCTGTTTGCTGTGGGCTGGTATCTCAATTTAAAAACTGGATGCGGATACCGGATCCGGCTCTTGCCGGATGCGGCGCATTGCGGCGTCCATAGACTTTCATTGTAAAAAAAGCCGGACGGCGACCAGACACCGCATCCGGCACAAACCGGACGCGCCGCAGGGATATGCGGCGCCATCCGGCACTAATGTAAGTCAATGGAAAAAAAAACGCATCCGGCATTACATTACGCCGAATGCGGTTGGACAAAAAAATGCCGGAGGGCGCCGTCAGGCGCACAACGGATGTGTGAAAGAGGCCTTAAATATAAGCACAATTATCATCTACACTGAGGAAGATCGTGCTTTGTGCTTTCTGATCCTTCTCTAGCCAATCATCTGGTAATGGATGAGGCTCTTGTTCTTGAGTATATTTCCTTATGCCTTCTCTTAATGAGCAGCATCTTCACCTTGAATTTCCAGGACTGGTAGTTCTGGTTAGTGAGGCTTGTCACTAAGAACTTGACAGGATTGCTGCTAGTGGAGATCGTTTCTGTTTCTCTGTGCTGCGTTTGCTTTGGGCTTCTGTTGCTGTGTTACTCTGGGATTCTGTGTCACTCTGGGCCCATAACCTGTTGGCAGCGGATTACTCACGATACTCTTCAAGCATGTGACAACAGAACTTGTTTATTCAGGAACAATCAGGAACAATATATGATAAGCTAACTCAGGAGTAAATCATTTGTGTGTCTCTATCTGTGCAGCATCTACAGCAGGCTGCTTCTCTCATACACAGACACAGGAAAACAGGAAATACAGTCACATGCTTTCCCTGTGTGAGCCTCTTGGAGTTTTTTTTAACTTTATAAACAGCATACAAATCGAGCAACTAAACACTCTTAGACAAGAATGGAGTTGTTGCACCAAACATATTCCAACATGAAACCTACATGGCCATAATTTATTCTGTTTACATAGGAGTTTGTGCACATAAATAAATATTAGTTCATATGGAGAGATGAACATTTTTACTAAAATATTCCTTTGAGCAGAAATCAATTACATGCAATCTCTGAGACCCTAGCAATCAACTATAATTTTCAGTTTTTACTGATACCCCGAAAGTTGTACATGATGTGATGCTACAGGAATGTTCTATCGAAAATGTATCACCTTGGATAGTAGGGCTGAAGTTTGCATGATGCCTTTGACAAGCATGCTTCTGAACAGTGTAGAGTCTGCAGCCTCTCCTCTGCCTTACACCAGCATCTGCAGCTCTCCTGTCGGAAAGATCTACATAACTACAGCTTTTGCTTTGCTTTAACCTGTCAGGTTCCCATGGCCTCCAATCCAGCAGCAATCAAATCTGTGCATACGTGCCACTCACTCTCGCAGCTTCACTGCCTGCGTCTCTGGAGCCGGGTGTATGCTTCTCGGATTCAGATACGTACACTGCACATGACCAATAGTCATCTTCTGAACTTCCGGACATACACAGTATGCGTATATGAAGCCGGGAAGTGCACACCTGGCTTCAGAGTCGCAATGACACTGCCGACATGAGTGGTGCACATGCGCAGATTTGCATGAGCTGGTGATGAGGCTGGCTCGTGCAAATTATGTTATCACAGGGGCGTAATAAAATGAAAAGAGGGCTGACTAGTCTGGGGAACTAATGCCCCATTGACTAGTCAAAGCCCTTATTAGCATAGAGGTTATAAATGCATTTTTAAACCATTTATTTAACTGAATTATGTTATACAGGGCTGGTTAGGAAATGAGTTTAATCACACATAGCGGAATGCTGCTGGATTGGAGGGCATTGGGGACCTGATATGTTCCCTTTAACCACATCTCCACTGTGTGCATACATTGCTTTAGTGCTTTTTACAGTGCTTTTTTACTTTTATCAAGACGATGTACAAAAGTTAGATAATTCTTCTTAAACCCTTCCAATTTTTCTTTAATTTTCTTTTTTTGTCTCCGTTTCTTCCAAAAGCCATAGTTGTTTGTTTGTTTGTTTTTTTCATTTTTTTCATAGATATAGTCATATGCAGGGTTGTTTTTTGAGGCACAAATTACTGGATACGATTCACTTTAAAATATAATGTGCTGAAAACAATGTTAACAAAGTGAGAAATATTGAAAAAAAAAAGTAATTCTACCATTTACTTTTTGAAGTCCTGTTTTTAAAGCCAATCATTGTGTGATAAAATGGCCTGGTAACTTGATGCTCCAGGTCAAAAGAATTATAGGATAACAAAGTTATAAACTTGTTTCTATATATTTTATTGCTTTTAAAAATTCAGCAGTTTGTAAATAAAAAAACAGAACTTTTTTTTTATTTTTCTGACAATGGAGCTGTGTGAGGGCTTCTGTTTTGTTGAATGAACTGACATTTTTACTGGTACCTAGTGTTGAGCATTCCGATACCGCAAGTATCGGGTATCGGCCGATATTCGCTGTATCGGAATTCCGATACTTACAGTCAGGGCCAGAAATATTTGGACAGTGACACAATTTTCGCGAGTTGGGCTCTGCATGCCACCACATTGGATTTGAAATGAAACCTCTACAACAGAATTCAAGTGCAGATTGTAACGTTTAATTTGAAGGGTTGAACAAAAATATGTGTTAGAAAATGTAGGAATTGTACACATTTCTTTACAAACACTCCACATTTTAGGAGGTCAAAAGTAATTGGACAAATAAACATAACCCAAACAAAATATTTTTATTTTCAATATTTTGTGGCGAATCCTTTGGAGGCAATCACTGCCTTAAGTCTGGAACCCATGGACATCACCAAACGCTGGGTTTCCTCCTTCTTAATGCTTTGCCAGGCCTTTACAGCCGCAGCCTTCTGGTCTTGCTTGTTTGTGGGTCTTTCCCTCTTAAGTCTGGATTTGAGCAAGTGAAATGCATGCTCAATTGGGTTAAGATCTGGTGATTGACTTGGCCATTGAAGAATGTTCCACTTTTTTGCACTCATGAACTCCTGTGTAGCTTTGGCTGTATGCTTGGGGTCATTATCCATCTGTACTATGAAGCGCCGTCCAATCAAGTTTGCAGCATTTGGCTGAATCTGGGCTGAAAGTATATCCCGGTACACTTCAGAATTCATCCGGCTACTCTTGTCTGCTGTTATGTCATCAATAAACACAAGTGACCCAGTGCCATTGAAAGCCATGCATGCCCATGCCATCACGTTGCCTCCACCATGTTTTACAGAGGATGTGGTGTGCCTTGGATCATGTGCCGTTCCCTTTCTTCTCCAAACTTTGGCTTCCCATCATTCTGGTACAGGTTGATCTTTGTCTCATCTGTCCATAGAATACTTTTCCAGAACTGAGCTGGCTTCTGGAGGTGTTTTTCAGCAAATTTAACTCTGGCCTGTCTATTTTTGGAATTGATGAATGGTTTGCATCTAGATGTGAACCCTTTGTATTTACTTTCATGGAGTCTTCTCTTTACTGTTGAGTTAGAGACAGATACACCAACTTCACTGAGAGTGTTCTGGACTTCAGTTGATGTTGTGAACGGGTTCTTCTTCACCAAAGAAAGCATGCGGCGATCATCCACCACTGTTGTCTTCCGTGGGCTCCCAGGTCTTTTTGGATTGATGAGTTCACCAGTGCTTTCTTTCTTTCTCAGGATGTACCAAATTGTAGATTTTGCCACTTCTAATGTTGTAGCAATTTCTTGGATGGGTTTTTTTCTGTTCTTGCAGCTTAAGGATGGCTTGTTTCACCTGCATGGAGAGCTCCTGTGACCGCATGTTTCCTTCACAGCAAAACCTTCCAAATGCAAACACCACACCTCAAATCAACTCCGGCCCTTTCATCTGCTTAATTGAGAATGACATAACAAAGGGATTGCCCACACCTGTCCATGAAATAGCCTTGGAGTCATTTGTCCAATTACTTTTGGTCCCTTTAAAAACAGGGTGGCACATGTTAAGGAGCTGAAACTCCTAAACCCTTCATCCAATTTTAATGTGGATACCCTCAAATGAAAGCTGAAAGTCTGGACTTCAACTGCATCTGAATTGTTTTGTTTCAAATTCATTGTGGTAATGTCTAGAACCAAAATTAGATAAATGTTGTCTCTGTCCAAATATTTATGGACCTAACTGTAGTTCCGATATTTTTCCTATATCGTATACCGGAATCGGAAGTTCCATAATTCTTTGAGAGGCAATGTGATTTTAGTCAGCCAATGAGGAATCCTATGAAGTGTGGGCACATCCTGTAATGCTGCGGTCATGTTAACTAATGGCATGGCTGTGATTGGCTGCTGAATAGTGTTGAGCGATAGTGCTCGATATCTAAAAATATCGTATCGAAATTGTATCGCCGATAGCACTAAATATCGTCGATATCCGATTTCGATACCGGAAGTCCAATGTAAGTCTATGGGAACAAATATCGCAACTAAAAAAAACCTTTATTTCCTTGTAAACACTAAATATACACACATAGAATACATATATATATATATATATATACATGTCATTGTGACATATATATATACATATATGTTTGGTTTATACACTTCTACATAGTAAAATATCCTCTGATTCAATTGCCGGGTAAAGCCGGCTTCTGTGAAAAGACAGAAGCACCCGACATGAAATGACACTTGGTGTACATAGGGTTAACCATGTCTTTTCATGTGGTTTGCAATCTGATTTGCACAAACAATTACATCAGTCTATGTGTGCAAAATTTCACACCTGTAGGGGTTAATTAAAGGTGTAAATTCGTTGTAAAAAAAACTGACTTTTTTGCTACGAATTTACACCTTTAATTAACCCCTACAGGTGTGAAATTTTGCACACTTACACTCATGTAATTGTTTGTGCAAATCAGATATCAAACTACATGAAAAGACATGGTTAACTCTATGTAAACCAAGTGTCATTTCATGTCGGGTTCTGCATTTTCACAAAAGCCGGCAATTGAATTAGCGGCTATTATACTATGTAGAAGTGTATGAACTATAAATATAAATATATATATATGTGTCACAAATTCAATGACATGTATATATATATATGAGGTGTAAAATTGCTCAAAAAAAATGCGTGGGCTCCCGCCCTATTTTCGCAACCAGACAGACAAAGCCAGTGAGTGGGGGCAGATAATAATAGCCCAGAGAGGGACCATTATTTTTGGCCCCCCCCCGGCTACTAACATCTGCCCCCAGACACCCCAGAAAGGGCAAATCTCTAATTAGATTTGCCCTTTCTGGCACTTTGCCCGTCTATTCCCATTGCCCTGTAGCGGTGGCGAATGGGTTAATAAGGGGTTAAAATGACCTTGCAATTGAAAGGTCACTTTAAGCCAGGTTAATAATTGAGAGCTGTCAATCAGACAACTATCAATTATTAATCCTATTGTATGAAAGAAAAATCAAACACACACACTTTAATAAAAAAGAAGTTTAATGAAATAATCACACAGTTTTTGACCATATTTTATTTACCTGCTAAAACCATTTCCTGTAATAAAAATAAAATAATAAAGCAAAATTATTCTTACCAATCCGATGTACAGTCAGGTCCCACGGTGTAACCATCAGAAAGGGTTAATGTTTACTGCAGGGACCGCAGCTAATGCTGCAGCCTCACAGTAAACCCCCAAATGAATGAGTTCCTCTCCTGGCTGACAGGAGAGGAAGTGGAAAGCTTAATTGATTGCTTTCCACTTTCACTTCAGGTCAGCCAGGACACAATCAGTGACGTCAGAGGGAACTGGTTAACAAAAATAGGGGATCCCATCGAAAAAAAATGGCGTGGGGTCCCCCCTATTTTTGTTAACCAGCCAGATGAAGCAGACCGCTGAGGCCTGGATTTTCAGGCTGTTAAGGAGCCAAGATCCATGGACCTTGCCAGCCTGATAATACCAGGCCACAGCAGTCTGCATATCTTGGCTGATTAACAAAAATAGGGGATCCCCTCGAAAAAAATTGGCGTGGGGTCCCCCCTATTTTTGTTAACCAGCCAGATGAAGCAGACCGCTGAGGCCTGGTTTTTCAGGCTGGTAAGGATCCAATATCCATGGACCTTGCAAGCCTGATAATACCAGGCCACAGCAGTCTGCTTAGCTTGGCTGGTTAACAAAAATAGGGGATCCCCTCGAAAAAAAAAACGGCATAGGGGTCCCCCTATTTTTGTTAACCAGCCAAGTAAAATGCAGACTGCTGCGGCCTGGTATTAAAAGACTGTCAAGGCCCATGGATTTTGGCCCTCAACAGCCTGATAATACCAGGCTACAGCAGCCCCACATTTGGCGCATCAAAAGATGTGCCAATTGGGGCACTTTACCCGGCTCTTCCCACTTGCCCTGTAGCGGTGGCAAGCGGGTAATAAGGGGTTAATGTCACCGTTGATTGCACGGTGACAATAAGCCCGGTTAATAATGGAGAGGCGTCAATAAGACACCGATCCATTATTAATCCCAAAGTTATTAAATGTATAAAAAAAAGACAAAGCAAGAAAAAAGTCTTAATGAAATAAAAGAGACAACACAGTTTTCATTAATTTTATTACTCTCTCATTCCTGCGACGCCATCGAGATCCTGTAAAAAAAGAAAAAAAACAAACCAACAGTATACCACCTGTCCGACGCAGTCCATAGTAACGACAGTCCCACGACGATCCAGCTCTGCTACATCGCAATGACAGGCAGAGCCTGTCATCGCGACGCAGCACAGCTGATTACCTGCTTCCCCGGCGGTGACGTCATCGGACTGACTGCTTTACGGCCGGGATTACCCAGCAGTCACTCCAGTTATCGCGAGAAACTGCATGTGACCGCCGGGGAGAAGAGGATGGCGGCCATGAAGCAGTCCAGGACATGACCGCCGGAGATCTTCTGCCAGGTAAGTGCCGCTGACTCCTGACAGACCCGACCGACGGACACTGACAGTGACAGACCCGACCGACGGACACAGACAGTGACAGTGACAAATCCGATTCCGGTATTCGATAAGACGAAAATATCGAAACGAATTATCGAAAGGCCGATAGAGCTAATATCGGCCGATAGCCGATATTTGCATTATCGTATCGCTCAACACTACTGCTGAAATGATGTCAGAATGCACTATAAAAGGCGCCGCCGCCATTTTAGCATCACTGTGCTGTGAACTCAGTTAGGGACAGAACGCTGTTCTGCTGACTTTGAGGGACAGTTAGATATTGCGATTTTGTGTACTGGGCTTTAGGCAGGCTAGTTTACCAACCGCTGTGTAAAGCTTCCTTTTGCCAGTGTTGTTTTAACAGCTCTGTGCAAGGTGTTTGTGAGAGTGCAGGTGACGCTGCAGTTTGCTCTGCATGCAACGCTGTCTGTAGGCATCTGCACGTGTCACTCACAGACTCTTTTTTTTCTTCAGTGTAGTTCTTGCTGCTCCATGCAATTTAACTATTAGTGTGACGCGCTTCCATCCGTATCCAATACATTGGTTGCAAACACTATAGAAGTAGACAAAGGAGTAGCCTTTCACAGATTGTGAACATTTGTGTTTCAGTGTTCACTTCAGTCTGTGTTTTTTATTTTTTGAGTGCACATCACGCTCCAGTTACTTGTTCAAGCACTGCTGCTTGTACTCTGCTGAGCGTGTCTCAGTGCCTCATCCTTTTCATTTTTCTCCAATTGGTGCTGCTCCATTATATTTGAAAAAAATCTAATCTATTAGTGTGACACGCTTCCATCCGTATCCAATACATTGGTTGCAAACACTATAGAAGTAGACAAAGGAGTAGCCTTTCACAGATTGTGAACAGTTGTGTTTCAGTGTTCACTTCAGTCTGTGTTTCTTATTTTTTGAGTGCACATCACGCTCCAGTTACTTGTTCAAGCACTGCTGCTTGTACTCTGCTGAGCGTGTCTCAGTGCCTCATCCTTTTCATTTTTCTCCAATTGGTGCTGCTCCATTATATTTGAAAAAAATCTAATCTATTAGTGTGACACGCTTCCATCCGTATCCAATACATTGGTTGCAAACACTATAGAAGTAGACAAAGGAGTAGCCTTTCACAGATTGTGAACAGTTGTGTTTCAGTGTTCACTTCAGTCTGTGTTTTTTATTTTTTGAGTGCACATCACGCTCCAGTTACTTGTTCAAGCACTGCTGCTTGTACTCTGCTGAGCGTGTCTCAGTGCCTCATCCTTTTCATTTTTCTCCAATTGGTGCTGCTCCATTATATTTGAAAAAAATCTAATCTATTAGTGTGACGCGCTTCCATCCGTATACAATACATTGGTTGCAAACACTATAGAAGTACAGAAAGGAGCCTTTCACAGATAGTGAACAGTTGTCTGCAGTGTTCACTGCAGTCTCTGAGGAATAACCACACTTAGGCCTTATAACTTTTCTGACTTTCTTTATCAATCTACCAAGATGAAGAAGGCAGGGAGTAAGGCACGTGGTTGTGGCCGTGGAGTTTCAGCAGGGAGAGGACGTGGGGATTCTGTGGCTGCTGCCGCACCCAGTGACACAGCATCCACCAGTTTTCCCCGTGAGCGTTCCTTTATGCGCACTTTTGTAGGAGCTCAGCGTACCCCCCTGCTGCGGGAAGAACAAATTGAAGCCGTTGTTGGTTGGATGGCAGCCAATGCATCGACTTCAATTCCTTCCACCTCCTCTCAGGACCACAGCACTGTTGAACAACCATCTGTCTCTTCACCGCCTGCCAAATTGCCCAGGCAGTCAGAGAGTTCTGAACTGGAGCCAGCTGAGTCTCTGCTTCTGTTCTCAGAATCTGTTGGCTTGCAAACAGGGGCCCAGCCAAGCAGCATTCTGGAATGTGAAGAAGAGGCAGTATGCAGTGATGCGCAACAGCTGTGTCTCTCTGAATGTGAAGAGGCGGGTGAGCCAGTGCCGATGGTCAGCACACCGCAGAACGCATCTGATGATGATGAGACTCAGGTGCCATTTTCTGTTGAGCATGGTGCTGGCCAGACCACCCAACAGCAGCAGGTGTTGGAAGAGGGTAGTGGAGATGATGAGGTCCAAGACCCAACATGGCGTGAGGAACAGGAAGGTGGTGGTAGCAGCTCTGAGGAAGACATTGCCCCAACGGTCCAAACAGTAGGGAGAGGTAGGCTGCAGACCCGTTTGTAGCAGTTCTCTTCCAACAGCCAAAACGGGCGCTCCCAGGACTTGCACTGCGTGGTCCTTTTTTGACACACTTGCAGATGATATTTGCTATGTCAAATGCAAGCTGTGTAATCAAAAAGTAAAAAGAGGTAAAAATGTCAGTAACCTTAATACCACAAATATGTGGAAACATGTGCGGTCAAAGCACGTGGTTGAGTTCCAAAGACACACTGGAGATGTAGGCCAACCTACAGCAGCACCTACATCTTCAGCTCGTGTTGGAGCCTCTTCCTCCAGCTCACACACAGCTGGTTTGGCTTCCTCACAGGATCGCCATGGAAGAACCTCTGTCACTGTTGTCCAGAGACCCAGTGTTATTCCACCCACAGCTGCAAGTTCCCTGTCATCCTCACACTCCCAGGCCACAAAACAGCCATCGGTAGCACAGGCATGGGATAAAAGACGGCCATACTCGGCAAACCATCCACGAGCACAGGCTCTGAATGCTGGCATTGCAAAACTCCTGTCCCTTGAAATGCTGTCATTCAGGCTGGTGGAGACTGACAGTTTCCGTAACTTAATGTCATTGGCAGTCCCACAATACAATGTGCCCAGCCGATTTTATTTCAGCAGGCAAGCCGTCCCTGCTCTGCAAAAGCATGTTGAGGGAAAAATTAAACATGCGCTACTAAACGCCGTCAGTAGCAAGGTCCACCTGACCACCATGCGTGGACCAGTACCCATGGCCAGGGACGATACCTTTCTTCACTGCCCATTGGGTCAATGTTGTGGAGCCGGGTACAGATCGTGCGAGTGGCGCTGTACGTGTTCTGCCAACTCCAAGGATTGCAGGAATCAAGTCTGTCCACATTGACTCCTCCTCCTACTCCAGTTCCTCAGAATCATCGCTGCAGGAGCCGTCACGGTCTACCTCCACATGGACCCGTGAACGCTTACCTGATGCGACCGATATGAGCACAGCCGTGGCCAAAACGTCAACAGGCCGTCCTGAAATTAATTTCATGGGGAATCAAAGCCACACAGCGCAGGAGGTCTGGAATGCCATCAAGCAGGAGAGCGACGTGTGGTTTTTGCCAGCGAATCTCCAGCCAGGCTTGGTAGTGTGTGACAATGGCCGAAATCTGGTGGCAGCTCTGGGCCTTGGCAACCTCACTCACATACCATGTCTGGCACATGTGCTCAACTTGGTCGTGCAGAGTTTTTTGAGGGACTATCCGGATCTTGATGCACTGCTGCACAAGGTCCGCCTAGAGTGCGCTCACTTGCGACGTTCCAGCATGGCCAGATCACGCATTGCAGCTCTGCAACGCAGATTTCGCCTTCCTGAACATCGCATCATATGTGACGTACCCACCAGGTGGAATTCCACGTTACATATGTTGGAGCGGTTGTGTGAGCAGCAGCCAGCAGTAATGGAGTATCAGCTGCATCAGGCGCAATCAACTCGCAATTTGCGCCGTTCACACTTCACCACTACTGAGTGGGCCTCTATGAAGGACATCTGCCACGTTTTGCGTGCGTTTGATGAGTCAACGCAGATGGCGAGTGCAGATGATGCACTAGTCAGCCTGACTGTCCCCCTTATCTGCCTGCTTCAAAAAACACTGCAAGCACTAAGGGATGAGGTTTTGGAAGAGGTGGAGGATGAGGAGTCACAAATTCCATCACCTTCTGGACAGTCAGCGCAACGTGGTTCCTCACAAAGGGCTGGGCAGGGCTCACTTTGTGAGGAGGATGAGGAGGAGTCAATGGAGGAGGAAGACATCGCTCCAGAGGGAGGTACACAACGCTCTAGTCAGTATGTAGAGTGAGGGTGGGGTGATGCAGAGCAGGCAGAGATGACGCCTCTTGCAGGGGACAGCGTTTGTTGGCCAGTTGGGAGTCTGCAGCACATGGTTGATTTCATGCTGCAGTGCCTGAGAAACGACCGCCGCATCGCCCACATTCTCACCACGTCTGATTATTGGGTGTACACCCTCCTAGACCCTCGCTACCGGGACAACTTACAAAGCCTCATCACACCGTTGAACCGGGAGCGTAAAATGCGGGAGTACCAAGACACACTGGTGCAATCCATAATGTTCTCCATTCCAGCCGAGAGCACTGCTGCTGCTACTGCTTTACAAAGCAGCTCTGTGCGTCGAGGCAGTGGAGACAGCTCTGCAACAAGAGGGAGCACAAGCAGCGCCTCTGCACAGGGCAAGACCAGTATGTTCCAAATGTTGTGAAGTTTTGTGGCAGCGCCACAAATGTCTACACCATCCGAGACGGCTCCAGTCAGCAGGAGGCAACGTTTCCGTAAGATGGTGACAGACTACATGTCTTTCCCTCTCAGTGTACTCCCAGATGGCTTTCCCCATTCAAGTTTTGGGTCTCTAAGCTGGATACATGGCCAGAGCTTAGCCAGTATGCATTGGAGGTGCTGGCTTGCCCTGCTGCCAGTGTATTATCGGAGCGCGTCTTTAGTGCTGCAGGTGGTGTACTAACAGACCGTCGCATGCGACTATCCTCCGATAATGTAGACCGGCTTACTTTTCTGAAAATGAACAAGGCATGGATCTCGCCAGAATTTGTCTGTCCGTTTTCAGATTAAATAACTGGTTCGCAACGTTATCCATGTCTCCTGTTATGTTCATCTTTCTACCACCTGAACTCTACTCCCTGGGCTACAACACTGGCAGTTGCTGCTCAGAAGTGTCGTGTCCACAGACCAATACACAAGCTATAGTGTTACTGGGGTTCAGTAATGTCAGCTGTTCCCCTGCTGTGTGAACGGCAAAAAGTCATGCTGCCTCCACCCTGTTGTCTTCTCATCCCTGGGCTTCAAAACCGCCAGTTGTTGCTCGGAAGTGACATTGGCACGGGTACTCACTCCTGCCCAGACTGGTTACAGCACGCCATCTGTTTCCTGTCAGTGTAAACGTCCCTTAGCCTCCAATAAGTTGTCCTGTCGTGTTGCGGTCGGGTTAGCCGACTCTATGGTGCTTGGAGTTTAGGTGCTTCCTATGTGTGCTGCGGGATATGTAAATAAAGGCTGTTTCCGTTGTGACAATAGGACAATCACCCACTGTAGTACTGTGGGATTCGGTAACTGCGGCCGCTCGCGGCCTGTCAACTTAAATTTCCATGGGTACCTTCTGCTATCCGTCCGGGTTCCAGTACCGTCAGCTGGTTCTCAGCAGTGCCTTTGCCCTAGGTGCCTCCATCTCGGTATCCGAGTTCCAGCAACGTCTGCTGGTCCTTGGTAGTGCTTTGGAGCACAGGTACCTCCTGCTTAGTAACCGTGTCCCAGTAACGTCAGCTGGTCCTCGGTTGTGCCATTGGCTCTTTTCCTTATGCTGCCCCTCCGGTTCCAGCACAGTCAGCTGGTCCTCGTTACTTGCATTGGCTCTTGTACCTTCTGCTACCCGTCCGGGTTCCAGTACCGTCAACTGGTTCTCCGCAGTGCCTTTGGCCTAGGTGCCTCCATCTCGGTATCCGAGTTCCTGCAACGTCTGCTGGTCCTTGGTAGTGCTTTGGAGCACAGGTACCTCCTGCTTAGTAACCGTGTCCCAGTAACATCAGCTGGTACAAGGTTGTGCTACAAATACAAGATACAGAACAAGAGACACAAGAACAATAAGCAGAAGATCTAAAAGCAGAAGAACATGAAGTATAAGACCAAAATGAAGAGCAAAATATATGCTCTAAATTATAAGCAGAAGAAGACTAAGCAGTGTATGGGGGTGAGTCCGTTCCTCCTCGTGGTGCCCCTGGAAAATGCCTGCTGCTGCTGCAGGCTAAACTGAACACGGACAAATACTGTTGTAATTTAAATCTTTTGTGACAGCAAGAACGGAAGAATGAAAAATTCATACTTTGACAGATTACAAGTACAGGATTCTCTGTCACAAATAAGAATATGATGAAGAAGATGAAGTACAATATGAATAAGATAATAGTTTAATAAGAAGAATATGAGTAATGTTAACAAAAAGATGAATAGCAAGAAGTTTAAGAAGAAGATAAAGAAGGTGAAGATGAAGAATAATTTGATGGAAAAGATGATGCTGCTGAAGATTATGAAGGAGAAAGTGTGTCAAAAGTTAAAAAGGTGAAGAGCATGGAAGTTGTGAAATATACATATTTGCCAAAATAGAAAAAACGTGAACAACATTGTCAATTTCTTCGTCAATCCGAACATCTTTAAAAAAAAAAAATTTATGCTATTCCATTTGATTGGGTTAAACATCTATGCCTTTAATGTCTCCTCAACCTTCCCCAATACATTCTACATTACTCTTTGTTGTTTTCCTTCATGTACAATTAACCAACAAGGCAAGAATGGGTTTTTTTAATTCCGATATTTTGTTCCCATAGACTTACATTGGATTTCCGGTATCGGTATCGGGTATCGCCGATATTTTTTGGGTATCGGCGATACCATTCCGATTCCGATACTTTTGGATATCGGAAAGTATCGCTCAACTCTACTGGTACCATGTTAAGGTATGTTGGGCTTTTCCTTAACTCTTTTTATTCACTTTTTTTGGGAGATAAGGTTACTGAAAAATTGCAGTTTCAGCATTGTGATAATGTTTTTGCTTACAGAGTTTACTTTAGCCAACTACTGTATTGCAAGGTTAAATCATTTGAATTTAGATGATTGGACTTTTACGGATGGAGAAAAACCAGATATGCTTTTTTTTTGGCTAAAGAAAAAAGAAGATTGAATTTTTCAGTTTATCAAACCTATTTTTTTAATTATTTTTCACACTTTTCAGTTGCTTAAACAATATACTATCTGAAATACAATAGTATACAGCAGATCTACAATCTCCTAGGAAGGATTGTCCATAAGAATAAAAAAATTGCTTAATGGGGAGCTTCAGCAGTATTGCAAGTCACATAGTAACATTGGCTATCTGTGGTCCTGGAGAGGGGATAGTTAAGTAAATGTATCTAAGTGCCAATTAACAGAAGAAGTCCCTCCATAAACGGAACCTGTCACCTGTAAAAAACTCTATTGACTTGCAGATATAGGGTTAATTTGCAGGTTATTAGCATTGTGAACCTACCTGGTGCTGGCATTTAGACCCATACTGCTGGCAGAAAATTAAATTTATTCCCCCCCTGGAAACGTTTGGGTTTCAGACAAAGTGACGGCACCAAAGCGGGTTCAGTCACTGCTTTGTGTATACTGTGTACTGACAGACAACTGGCCCTAATAATGAGTTGCTTTCAGTCAGTGCCGGGAGCGCAGTTACAGCCGCCAAACTCTATACCTGGGACAGTGACTGAATCTGCGCTGGCAACACCCCTCTAATTGAAACCGTAATGCTGCCAGGGAGAATAAAATTCATTTCCTCCCAGTAGCTGGGGCCTAATAACCAGCGCAGGGCAGGTTCACAATTAACCTGAAGATTAATCCCATATCTGCAGGTTAATAGCATTTTTTCAGGTAACAGATTTCCACTAGGTGTTCTGTACGGACCCCAAAATTTACTGTTCGGGTTTGCCCATAACGAAAAGGCAGCTGAAACTGCATAAAGAGTGGATACACATGGAAGACACATGGGGCAGTTATAAAAAATAAGGTAGATATACTTAAAAATCATGTACTGCTTGTGAGGGACATTTTGGATTTATTAATTCTGTCCCCATAGATTATCCATAAATCTCCCTTCACAGCAGGATTGTGGCGTTGTGGCCCCCACCCTTGGAATAAGTGCACAATTCCCAAAAGAACAGAACTTTACTATATGGCCAGAGAATTAGAGGCCATGTATTAATGAAGGCGAGGAGGAGCAGAACTGAGACCCCCTGGTGTCTTTTGTGCAAGGCGGCCAACATCAATCAGTTATCAAGGGAAATCTCTAGACCGAGCTTCACCGACATCTAGAGATGAATTATGAGAGTACCGTGAATCTGAGTTAAGTCCAATATACCACCAGAACCATAGGAGCCCTTCACACACACCCCTGCGTCTCACCTTTCTCTATCTGTCCAGGATACTGAGCTATCGAGACTGGCTCTCCAGAACCATTTAGCCAACCCAAGTTTGGACTCTTCATATCGGTCCAGCCCCAAAAAAACCCATTGAGACGTCAGTCGTCACATTTGGACCTCCCACTAGGAAGTTATGATCCATCCTAGATATTGTTAATTATTTCAGTGATGGCGAATATGGGAGGGAGCGAGCTGGGGTTTAAAAGCTAGCTGCACAAGTTTAGCCTTTGTCATTGTTCTGCCATGGATGCCACGTCACTTCATGTGTGGAGACGGACCAGAAACTAAGAAGGTGCCTGTGGATACGAGAGCTTCCCTTCATCCACAAATTATAAGGAATGGTAACGTGAAACATACGGCAAACTGCAACCCCATACCTGCTATATAACTTTATCTGTACTTCTAGCTACAATACCTGTATATTTCTTTGTATATATTTGTATTATCTAGTGCACCTTTGGGCAACTAAAATATCAATTAATTTTGGGCTGCTCTTCTTTCTCGAAACACTGTTTGCCACGTTTGTGAGTCCGGCTAGTACTTATACGCTACCTGGGGTTTGTTTCTGACCTGATATAAGCTTGTTAACGGATTGGGCTTATATCTAATGAGGAACTGGTGGCAGAATACCATTCTGGTGTTATTGGGGGATCTTGGAAGTGATGGACCAGAGGTTTATATATACATATATTATATATATATATATATATATATTTATCTATATACCCGGCCTGGGACTGGTGAAATATACCATCCTCACTGCAGAGTGCCTCGATAACCAATATGTAACATTCCAGCCCCTCCGGTGACTACTTATCCTAGATGCAGTTCCCTAACTGACCTGAGGGTAAGGGAGGCACCAGAGAGCTACGAATGTGTAAGCTCCATCACAGATTGGTAACGGCGGGGGGATATCCATATCCCCAGCTCCTTCGTGTTTCTTTACACTGCTGTACTATCCCTATTTGTCCTTTAACGTAAAACTGCTTTCCCTTAGTAAAACAATGCAAGGAAGGCACCCCAGCTCAGCATTATCTGTCCCTGGATCCACCTAAAAACCCTAAAGATAGAAAGGCTGATAATTTGCTAGAGAATACCTACAGTCATGTCTGAAAGTGTTCTCACCCTTAGAATTATTCCAGAAAATGAACCATTTCTCCCATAAAATTATTGCAATTGCACATGTTTTATGATACACATGTTTATTTGTTTTGTGTGTATTGGTGTGTATTGGAGCAACACAAAAAAAGCAGAGCAGAAAAGGCAAATTGGACATAATTTCACACAAAACCCCAAAAATGCACAGGACAAAAGTGTTAGCACCCTCAACTTAATATTTGGTTGCATGCCCTTTGGAATAAACAACTGCAACCAATCACTTCCTATAACCATCAACAAGATTCTTACACCTCTCAGCTAGAATTTTGGACCACTCTTCCTTTACAAACTGCTCCAGGTCTCTCATATTTGAAGGATGCCTTCGCCCAACAGTAATTTTAAGATCTTTCCACAGGTGTTACTTGGGATTTAGATCCAAACTCATTGTTGGCCACTTCAGAACTCTTCAGCGTTTTGTTTATATCCATTTCTGGGTGTTTCTTGAAGTATGTTTGGGGTCATTGCGTTGCTGGAAACCCATGACCTAGGAAGCAAACCCAGCTTTCTGACACTGGGCACTATATTGCAACCCAAAACCCTTTGGTAATCTTGAGATTTTATGATTCTTTGCACACAGTCAAGGCACCCAGTGCACGAAGCACCAAAACAACCCCAAAACAACCCCAAAACATCTTTGAATCTCCACCATATTTGACTGTAGGTACTAATTTTTTGTAGTCCTCATTCCATTTTTGGTAAATAGTAAAATGATGTGCTTTACCAAAAAGCTCTATCTTTGTCTCATCTGTTCACAAGCTTTTTAATGTCTCTGTGTCAGCAATGGGGTCCTCCTGGTTCTCCTGTCATAGCATTTCATTTCATTCAAATGTCAACAGCTTGCGCTGACTCTGATGCACCTTGATCCTGCAGAACAGCTTGAATTTCTCTGGAACTTGATTGGGACTGCATATCCACCATTCAGACTATCTTGTGTTGCAACCCTTCATCAATTTTTCTCTGCTGTCCACATCCAGAGAGATTATCTACAGTGCCATGGGTTGTAAATTTCTTGATTGTGTTACACATCGTGGACAAAGGAACATCAAAATCTTTGGAGATGGACTTGTAACCTTGATATTGTTGATATTTTTCATCAATTTTGGTTCTCAAGTCTCAAGATAGATCTCATCTCCTGTTTCTGTTGTCTGTTAGGGGTCGAGTTCCCGCCTCTGCACAGGGGGAACCTCGAGCCATCTCCGCTGCGGTCTCCCATTCTTCTCCTGCTGCAGTGGTTCCTGCTCAGCAGAGATGTCAGTCCCAGCGTCTTGCTCAGTCTCATACTGTGCAAAGGAATACTGCTGCCTTTCTGGGTTCTGCCATCATAGCCAGTACTGGTCAGCGGCGAGCCGATGACTTTGGGACTAAGTCCTGCTTTTCCCTTTCTGAGCATACCTAGGGTAAGATCTCTCATTGGAGATCAGGGGTCACATGCTCAGGTACTGCAGCAACTCCCATTGGTCCTCCAGGAAGGTCCTGAAGCTGCTCGAGTTCTGGATTGGTTCGTTCTGGAAGGTCTTGCAGTTGCTGCTGCTATAAAAGGGTTGCATCCGCAAGTATTAATTCTGCTATGTGCTTTTCGCCAGTGTGGTCATGTACGCATGCGGTTAGGGCTCGGCTGAAATAAGCCCTAGAATACCTGCACCTCCAGTGAGGAGATTTGTATGCACGTATTTAGGGCTTGGCTGAAATCGTCTCTAGAATACCGGCTACTCCTGTGAGTTGGTTGTTTGCGTTACTGATTGCATGACCACGGACTGCTATCCGCTTTGCAGTTATCTGTGTGCTCCTGTGGGGTTAACAGGACACAGTCTCTACCACAGCGACTCTGTGGAGTAACATAGTTTGCTCTTACCGCCATATAGTGCCACAGCTTCTATATCAGCGACTCTGTGGAGTAACAGAGTTCGCTTATACCTCCATATTGTGCCATCTTACTAGCAGCAGGCTCTGCCTGCACGGTGGACCCCGGGCTGCGAACGCACCTATTATTTATATTTATTTGGTGCGTTCCGCCAGCCCTAACATAATACTAGCGCCAGGGTCTGGTTAGTAAAATGGCGGATGACCAGCGTCTACAACGGTACATTCAGCAGCTGGAGGGTAGGTTGGCGGCTCTTGAGCGCATAACCTCAGCTGTGGATGTTACCCGCAGTCGCTGTTCAAGCTGCTAGTGTGGCTGCAGCCAGTTTGTCTGTTGCCACCTCTGCTCCTACATTATCCCACCTCCCGCTTCCAGACAAGTTTGCTGGTGACAGCAAGCAATGTCTGGGATTCGTGAGTCAGTGCTCTATATATCTCGAGCTTCTGGCTGCACGTTTCCCCATGGAAAGTGGGTTTTGTATTATCTCTTCTGTCATGCAAAGCATTGGAATGGGCAACGCCGCTGTGGGAGGACAACGATCGTGTGGTGCGGAGCGTTTCTCGTTTTCTGGAGGCTCTGAAAAAGGTCTTCATGGGACCTCGTGTCACCCACGATACGGCGCTCCAACTGCTGGCAAGTTCAAAGGGTGCGTCCATGGTCAGCCAGTTTGCCATCCAATTTTGGACTCGGGCCTCAGAGTTAGAGTGGCCGGATAAAGTCCTCATCCCGGTTTACTGGAGAGGACTGGCAGGCCATGTGAAGGACGCCTTGGCCACCAGGGAGATTCCCACCACACTGGAGAAACTTATCGCAATATCTACCTGCATCGACCTCCGTTTTCACGAGCAAAGGTTGGAGCGGGCCAGTGTAGGCAGATGTTTCGGCTGGCTCCCACCTTTTCCAAACCTCTAGAATTCCCTGTTCAGGCGTCCGACCCCCAAGAGGCCATGGAGGTTTCTCGAGCGGGACCTAAGTCTCGGGCCGCTCGAGCATCCATGGTCTGTAATGTGTGCCAGCAGCCGGGACATTTTGCAAACCAATGTTTACAGCGATCGTGTCTAAGGTCGCGTCCAGTAACCATGGGAGCAGGGTCACTAGACACAGTGGCGTTTGCTTCCAAGTTGCTCTTTAAAGGGACAATCTTTTTAGGACCATCCACTCTCGCAGTTGAGATTTGTGTGGACTCAGGGCTGAGGAGAATCTTATGTCCTCAGCCTTTGTTCTTTGCCACGCTATACCTTGGTGTTGCTCGCCAAACCAGTGACTGTGCGAGTAGTGAATGGTTCGACTCTGCCCTCACAAATCACCCACAAGACTATCCCTCTCACCCTATCTATGTCCTCTTCCCATCAGGAGAGTATATCCTTTCTCGTCCTTCCCGAGGGAATAGATGAGATTCTTCTGGGAATACCCTGGCTCCGTTGCCACTCTCCACATATTGAGTGGTCCTCTGGGAGGATACTGGGGTGGGGTACATCTTGTACTGGCAGATGTGTGAGGGAATGCGTTCAGGGTTCCACCTCTGAGATACCCGCAGATCTTACTCCCCTTCCCAAGTACTATTGGTTCTATGCAGATGTGTTCTCCAAAAAGGCTGCTGAGACCCTTCCGCCTCACCGCCCCTATGACTGTCCTATAGACCTCTTGCCTGGAGCAGAACCTCCTCGGAGATGGGTCTACCCTCTCTATCTTCCGGAGACGGAGGCTATGTCCCAATACATCCAGGAGAATCTGGCTGAGGGTTCATTAGGAAGTCAGTGTCACCTGCAGGGGCGGGATTCTTCTTCGTGCAGAAGAAGAACGGCGAATTATGTCCATGCATAGACTACAGGGGTCTTAACGCCATCACCGTTAAGAATAAGTACCCATTGCCCCTGATTTCCGAGCTCTTTGATAGACTACGGGGAGCAATTACGGCATTTAAAGTTGCCTTTCGGTGTGTTATTTTTTAGCCAGTTTTTATTGGGAGGTAAGAGTTTATTTGAAACAAGGATATCACCTATATTGCGGGTTCTTCGAAAAGAAAATATTGGTTTCAGTTCCCCCATTTTCTGTAAATCTTTGTCAGCATACAGAATGTGCCAGTTTTTTCTTATGGCTGCATGTACTACCTTATCCATTGGGCTGTGTGTAAAAGTAAAAATGAAGTGATGTGTTTTCTGGAACCATGAATTTTACTACCAAAAAATCATGAAGGAGAATGACCAGCTATCTATTCGTGACCTCAAGCTGAAGTGCACTTCGGTTATGCAGCAGGACAATGATCCAAAACATACCAGCACATCCTCCTAAAATGGCTGAAAAGAAAACAAAATTAAGACTTTGGAGTGGCCTAGTCAATGTCTTTTCCTTAATCTGATTGAGATGCTGTGGCATGACCTTAAAAAGGCGGTTCATGCTTGGAAACCCTCCAATGTGGCTGAATTACCACAATTCCTCCAGAGCATTTTAAAAGACTCATTGCCATTTATCGCAAATGTTTGATTGCAGTTGTTGCTGCTAAGAGTGGGCCAACCAGTTATTAGGTTTAGGGGGCAATTACTTTTTCACACTGGACCCTGTAGGTTTGGATTTCTTTTCCCCTTAATAAAGACTTTCATTTAAAAACTGCATTTTGTGTTTACTTATGTTATCTTTGTCTAATATTTACATTTGTTTGCTGATCTGAAACATTTAAGTGTGACAAACATACAAAATAATAGGAAATCAGGAAGAGGCAAACACTTTTTCACACAACTGTATATTTATATGGCAATATTTCTCACCTACAGCCTATTAATGATTAAAACAAAGAAGGCATGTGATATCTTCGTCTAATGCTGATTAAACATGTGATCACATGAGGCTGATTCCCCTGTGATCAAGTGGAGTAAAATGTGCTTTGGGTGTTCCAACACCACAAGGTCTGTACAGATATCCTACCACTATTATTATTGCTTATTATTATCTATTATACTTTTGATTGTTTTGTTGTCATCACTCTAACCATCTTATCTGGTGGGTTGATTTTTTATATTGTTAGTATCTGATAAGAGAGGGTTTGCTTCTTTTAAGGGTATGCCACACTAACGAGATCGCTAATGAGATCACTACTGCGTCACCATTATGACGCAGTAGCGATCTCGTTAGCGACTTAGCTGTGTGTGACATGTAGCAGCGATGTGGCCCCTGCTGAGATGTCGTTGATCGCTTATAAACGTTCTGAGCCATTTTTTGGTCGTTGGTGTCCCGCTGGTGAGCCTGAATCGCTGAGTGTGACACCCTTTATGAACGACTTCACCAGCGTCGCAGGTGGGACTAGGTTTTCCCAACGACTGCAGAGGTCATTATACAGATCGCTGATGAGATGTGTTTGGAATCACAGATCGCTGATGAGTTGTGTTTGGAATCACACAGCTAAGTCGCTAATGAGATCGCTACTGCGTCATAAATGGTGACGCAATTGCGATCTCGTTAGCGATCTCGTTAGCGATCTCGTTTGCGATCTCGCTTAGTGTGGCATACCCTTTAGGTTATAGAGCATTAGACCGTTATTTGTACAGTTTCTCCACTAGTCCTCATAGTTTCCTTATTTGTTAATTATTTATCAGCTTTCAGCTCGATTTCAAGTCATGGCAACTGGATGAATGAACACCCTATAGGAAGATCGATCTTGTGCAAACCTAGATAAGTCCACCAGGGTCTTCTCTCCAGATATGTTTATACTGTCAAGCCATCGAATTGCTGGTCTTTCTCTTCGCTTTGTTTCTTCTAAACTTCCAACCATGATGTCCTTCTCCAGTGATTTTTCGCTTCGTATGATGTGTTCAATGTAGACAAATCATAGCTTGGTGATCATTGCTTTGAGTGACATGTCTGGCTTGATTTGTTCCAAAATTGATTTGTTTTTTCTTCTTGCCATCCATTGGTATTGATAACATCATTCTTCAGCACCACACTTTAATGTGTCAATTCTTCTTTTATGTGTCAATTCTTCTTTTTTCTTGTTTAATTATTGTTCAGTTTTCACATCTGTATGTTACTCCAGAAAAGACAAACTACTGTATGTACGAGCCATGTCTACATCAGTGAAATATTCCTCAATTTGAAGATTGTCCAGTAACTTCAGTGTTGATTTGCCCATGTTTACTCTCGTATTGATTTCTGGTGTTGTTGTTGCATCTTGAGTAGTGTTGAGCGATACGATACCGCAAGTATCGGGTATCGGCCGATATTAGCTCTATCGGCCTTTCGATACTTAGTTCCGATATTTTCGTCTTATCGGATACCGGAATCGGGATTGTCACTGTCACTGTCAGTGTCCGTCGGTCGGGTCTGTCAGGAGTCAGCGGCACTTACCTGGCAGAAGATCTCCGGTGGTCACGGGCTGGACTGCTTCATGGCCGCCATCATCTTTCCCCGGCGGTCACATGCAGTTTCTCGCATAACTGCAGTGATTGCTGGGTAATCCCGGCCGTAAAGCAGTCAGTCCGATGACGTCACCGCCGGGGAAGCAGGTAATCAGCTGTGCTGCGTCGCGATGACAGGCTCTGCCTGTCATTGCGATGTAGCAGAGCTGGATCGTCGTGGGACTGTCTTACTATGGACTGCGTCGGACAGGTGGTATACTGTTGGTTTGTTTTTTTTCTTTTTTTACAGGAGATCGATGGCGTCGCAGGAATGAGTGTATAATAAAATTAATGAAAACTGTTGTCTCTTTTATTTCATTAAAAGACTTTTTTCTTGCTTTGTCTTTTTTTTATACATTTAATAACTTTGGGATTAATAATGGATCGGTGTCTTATTGACACCTCTCCATTATTAACCGGGCTTACTGTCACCGTGCAATCAACGGTGACATTAACCCCTTATTACCACACTTGCCACTGCTACAGGGCAGTGGGAAGAGCCGGGTAAAGTGCCACAATTGGCACATCTTTTGATGCGCCAAATGTGGGGCTGCTGTAGCCTAGTATTATCAGGCTGTTGAGGGCCAAAATCCATGGGCCTTGACAGTCTTTTAATACCAGGCCGCAGCAGTCTGCATTTTACTTGGCTGGTTAACAAAAATAGGGGACCCCTACGCCGTTTTTTTTTCGAGGGGATCCCCTATTTTTGTTAACCAGCCAAGCTAAGCAGACTGCTGTGGCCTGGTATTATCAGGCTTGCAAGGTCCATGGATATTGGATCCTTACCAGCCTGAAAAACCAGGCCTCAGCGGTCTGCTTCATCTGGCTGGTTAACAAAAATAGGGGGGACCCCACGCCAATTTTTTTCGAGGGGATCCCTATTTTTGTTAATCAGCCAAGATATGCAGACTGCTGTGGCCTGGTATTATCAGGCTGGCAAGGTCATGTCTGGCTCCTTAACAGCCTGAAAATCAGGCTCAGCGGTCTGCTTCATCTGGCTGTTAACAAAAATAGGGGACCACGCAATTTTTTCGAGGGAATCCCTATTTTTGTTATCCATGATATGCAGACTGCTGTGGCTGGTATTATCAGGCTGGCAGTCCATGGATCTTGGCTCCTTAACAGCTGAATCCAGGCCTCAGCGGTCTGCTTCATCTGGCTGGTTAACAAAAATAGGGGGGACCCCACGCCAATTTTTTATTCGAAGGGAACCCCTATTTTTGTTAATCAGTTCCCTCTGACGTCACTGATTGTGTCCCTGGCTGACCTGAAGTGAAAGCAATCAATTAAGCTTTCCACTTCCTCTCCTGTCAGCCAGGAGAGGAACTCATTCATTTGGGGGTTTACTGTGAGGCTGCAGCATTAGCTGCGGTCCCTGCAGTAAACATTAACCCTTTCTGAAGGATTACACCGTGGGACCTGACTGTGCATGGGATAGGTAAGAATAATTTTGCTTTTTTATTTTATTTTTATTACAGGAAATGGTTTTTGCAGTCAAATAAAAGATGGTCAAAAACATGTGTCTTTATTTCGTTAAAATGATTTTTAATTAAAGTGTGTGTTTTATTTTTATTTCATGCAATAGGATTAATAATTGATAGTTGTCTAATTGACAGCTCTATTATTAACCTGGCTTAAGGTCACCTTTCAATTGCAATGTGGCTTTAACCCCATATTAACCCATTCGCCACCGCTACAGGGCAATGGGAATAGACGGGCAAAGTGCCAGAAAGGGCGAATCTAATTATAGATTTGTCTTTTCTGGGGTGTCTGGGGGCAGATGTTAGTAGCCAGGGGGGAGCAAAAATAATGGTCCCTCTCTGGGCTATTATTATCTGCCCCCATTCGCTGGCTTTGTCCGTCTGGTTGCGAAAATAGGGCGGGAGCCCACGCATTTTTTTTAAACAATTTTACACCTCATATATATATATATATATATAACATGTCATTGAATTTGTGACACATATATATATATTTTATTTATAGTTCATACACTTCTACATAGTATAATAGGCGCTAAGTCAATTGACGGCTTTTGTGAAAATGCAGAACCCGACATGAAATGACACTTGGTGTACATAGGGTTAACCATGTCTTTTCATGTCCTTTGCTATCTGATTTGCACAAACAATTACATCAGTCTATGTGTGCAAAATTTCACACCTGTAGGGGTTAATTAAAGGTGTAAATTCGTAGCAAAAAAGTCCGTTTTTTTTACAACGAATTTACACCTTTAATTAACCCCTACAGGTGTGAAATTTTGCACACATAGACTGATGTAATTGTTTGTGCAAATCAGATTGCAAACGACATGAAAAGACATGGTTAACCCTATGTACACCAAGTGTCATTTCATGTCGGGTGCTTCTGTCTTTTCACAGAAGCCGGCTTTACCCGGCAATTGAATCAGAGGATATTTTACTATGTAGAAGTGTATAAACTATACATATATGTATATATATATGTCACAATGACATGTATATATATATATATATGTATTCTATGTTGTGTATATTTAGTGTTTACAAGGAAATAAAGGGTTTTTTTTAGTTGCGATATTTTGTTCCCATAGACTTACATGGGACTTCCGGTATCGGAATCGGATATCGACGATATTTAGTGATATCGGCGATACCATTCCGATCCGATATTTTTAGATATCGAGCAGTATCGCTCAACACTAATCTTGAGTTATCATTGATCTAAGTATATTGAAGTACTTTACAACTTCCAGTTTGTCACCGTCCATCTCAAATGTATTGGTGAGTAGCAGTCTCAAGTAACCTAGTGCTTATGCATCCACATGTTATCTGGTGGTCAGTTGTGGAGTTTTTAAGTGCTTACACAACAGCGTTTGGAGATATAATGGATTCACACATCGGTGTCTTGCGGACCAAGTACAAATAGTAATAGGGTAGGATGGTGTGCACTCAGGTAAAATGTAACAGAGGTGCTGGTGAATTGGACCTGAACGGTACCAATAATCACAAAGAAAGCAGATTCACCGCACACTACAATTGATGATCATGAAACAAAAATTATTTCACAATATCCAATCCAAGAGGAAAAAGTGTCAGTGCCGTAGCAATAATATGTACAGTATACAGATACCCAACGTTTCGATCCTCCTGGATCTTACTCATGGGGTACTAAAGGAAATAAGTAAAAAGAACATAGTGTGAGACAGATATATACAGTGACAAAAATAAATCGTACTTCTATACACAATATATACATATGGACAGGAAATCTTGACTGGATAATACATTGATAATTGAATATTTAAGATGTATAATATATAGTAACATATGGGTAGTTAATCCAGATACTAGAAATATAGCTTAGATCTATATGGAGCATCACTATGTTATTAAAGAAAAAACGAAAAAAAGAATTTATAGGGAAATGCTTGCAATAATCTTAATATAGTAGCACAGTAGTATAAGAAACAAAGGGGTTGCACAATTTTTTTACCTTTGTAACATGAGTACAATAGAGAATTGGCATTTAATGACGATACTAGGCTCCTTGTCAAATCCCTTATGGCACAACAGATGCTGTAAGTGATATTAAAGTCATTGATTAATGGTATATATAGGAAGTATATATTATATTATAGGTCACCATACTTAAGACTCAGCGTTTACCTGTTTAAGGTAAAGAGTAGGATTAGGTTTGTCCTGAATGGGGCCAGAGAGTGCCCTAGGTAGAGTGTCGGTAGCCTATTTGTGAGATAGGATATGTTTTAAATCCTAAAGGGGGATAACATGTAAAAACAAGCCATACCTTAAAAATGGGTGAATCAGAATACAGGCGGCGCTTCAGCGTCCTGCCCTAATAGAATGCTAGCCTGTATAGCCTATGTAGAAAATAGGGCACATATAAGGGCCTGAAATAATTAAAATTGAGGTGACCATCAAAACGCAGGAGTCATACCTTAAAGTGTGGATGGACCAATTTACAGGCGGCGCTCCCACGCCCTGCCTCATCAGCTGACCAGGTGCTTGTAGAGGGCCCAGAGAAGTTTATATGTGGCGCCGTGTACCGCCGGACCGGAAGAGCGTCATCCGGACCGGAAGTGACACGGCTCCCCACAATCTGATGTAATCGCGCATGCGCGATAGCGTTGGCGGTCGCCATGTTTTTGGTGGGCAAAGGAGCACGGTGTCACATAATCTGATGTAATCGCGCATGCGTGATAGCGGCGGCGATCGCCATGTTTTTGGTGGGCAAAGGAGAAACTAAAGAAATAGAAAGAGGGACGCAAATAAACTAACTCTTGATGTAAATGGATAGATAGGGAGAAAACAAGTGGAGAAGTAAACGGTAGAAGGAATATGTTATGTTATGTATACAAGAGGTAAAAGGTAACATGTGGAAGACTATAAGGGCAAAATGGTAACTTCTGAAGGGGATTATGATTATAAATAAGAAAATAAAGGATAAAAAATAAAAATAAAATAAGAAAAATAAAAAATCAAAATCAAAATAAAAATGAAAATAAAAAGTAAGAAATCGATAATAATGAGGGGAAAAAATGAAAAAAATTCAATAAAAGATAAAAATAAAAATAAAATGAAAAAGAAAAAGCAATTTATTGACAGAAAACTTGATGAGAAAAATAAAAAAGTTTTTGAAAAATATAATAATGGGAAAGTGAAAGTAAAAAATAAAAAAATATATAAAAAGGAAAAATATATGAATAAAGAAAAATGAGATGATAAAAAATAAAATATTAAAAATAAAAATAAAATAAAAATTGGAGATCTGTAAGAATGACTTACCGATTAAAGAGGAAAATCAGCGTGTCTGAAAAAAATGATATAAAGATTAGTATGAATTATAGAAGCCAATCCATCTCCCTATTAAGGCCTCTGGGTGATAGTGTATCCAATTTATGGATCCAGAAACTTTCTCTTAACTTTAGTAGTCTCACACGATTACCCCCTCTTCTAGGTTTCGGTACATGCTCAATGACTTGGTACTTCAATTGGGCCACAGTGTGTTTAAATTTGGAAAAATGTTCTGGTAATGGTAACCAAATCTTGCCACAACGAATCGTGGATTTGTGGCTTGCAATTCTGTCTTTCACATGTTGAGTAGTCTCACCCACGTACAGGAGGCCACAAGGACATTTAATGACATAAACGACGAAGTTAGAGTTACAGGTATGATATCCCCGAATGGGAAAAGACTTACCTGTACGTAGGTGAGTAACTGTGTCAGACTTAATGATGTTGGAACAAGACGCACAATTGAGACATGGAAAAGTGCCTTGACGACGTATGGCAAGTTGGCGTTGAATTATAGTAGGGTGAGAGCTCCCAATGTCAGCACGTACCAGTTTATCTCTGATGTTTGGGGCTCTTCTATTGCACATCAGTGTAGGTACCTTAAAGGCTTCAATGGAAGGGTATGCCCTAGATAACAACGACCAATGCTTACGTATAATGAAATGTACTTTGGACATTAGCGGATGGTACGTATGGACAAAGGGTACTCTTTCGCCTTTAGTTAGGATTGGGTCAGTAGTAGGGGAATTTAGAATACGAGATTTTTCCTGCTCCAAGAGTCTAGACGGGTAGTCTCTTTCTCTGAATTTATGTGATAGTTCATCTAAACGCATAAGGAGTAAGTCGGAATTAGTGACAATTCTAGAGATGCGACCTAGGTAGACTGTCCTTGGTCGGTCTAGGATGGCTACTCGAGTAGTGCAGGAGACTATTGCAGTCGGTCGTTTGGTATAGAGATCGGTAGTTAAATGGCCTAGAGAATCCATATGTACCAGAGTGTCTAAAAATGGAATAGTGCTGGAATCATATTGAATAGTAAATTGAAGGTCTGGATCCAAGGAATTCAGATATAAATGAAATGATTTGAGTGACTCGGGGGTACCCGACCAGATAAAGAATATATCATCAATGTATCGATGATAACATTGAATTGATTCCTTGTAGGCCTCAACCGGGTATATGAAGTTTGATTCAAATGCATGCATGTAAGCATTTGCATAAGCTGGCGCAACGTTACTACCCATGGCAGTCCCACGTAGTTGTATATAATACGTGTCTTCGAACAGAAAATAGTTCTCGTGTAACACCATTGTGAGGAGATCTATACAGAATTGGATAGATTCCTGAGACATAGTGGATGTCTCAAGTAGTGTTTTTGAAGCCTGTATGCCTTTGGTGTGGGAAATGGAAGTGTAAAGGCTGTTTATATCCATTGTTACTAGTAGACTGTCTGGGGAAGCAGTTTTAAAATCCTTGATAATTCTCAGAAAGTGCCCAGTATCTAATAGAAAAGAGTGGGTAGTCTTCACTAGTGGTGTCAGAACCTTTTCAAGAAAGACTGAAAGTGGTGAAAGTACCGAATCAGTGGGAGCTACAATGGGCCTACCGGGAGGATTTATGAGAGATTTATGGATTTTTGGAAGAATATAAAAAACGGAATGTTGGGGTGTAAGTTGGTAAGAAACGTAGCTGTTTTCTTATCAGTGATATGGTTGTCAAGGTAAGTTTTAAGTAGAGATTGGATCCGTCGACTGATCTCAAAGGTAGGATCTCCTGGAAGTATTTGATAAGTATGGGAGTCAGAGAGTTGTCTCCTCACCTCACTAACATAGAGGGAGCGTTCCATAATAACGGTAGCTCCCCCTTTGTCAGCAGGCTTAATACCAAAAGTTTTATTGTTGTGTAATGCCAGTAGTGCCTGATTCTCGGATGGTGTTAGGTTATTACGATTAGGAAAAAAGCCAAGCCGTTGTTCGTGGATTAAAGCTTTAACTTCGCAGTCTACAAAAGAAATGAATGTTTCCGCAGCGTGTGAAGTCTGCGGCGGGTTGAACGTGCTCGGGTTTCGTAGTCCCAGGTTGTCAATGGAAATCTCCGCCACAGAGATGTCTTCCCCGGGAGACACTCTGATATCGGAGGTGTCCATTTTAGTTCCGAAGTACTACTGAAAGTAGTGAAAGTGGTGAAAGTACCGAATCAGTGGAAGCTACAATGGGCCTACCGGGAGGATTTATGAGAGATTTATGGATTTTTGGAAGGATATAAAAAACCGGAATGTTGGGGTGTAAGTTGGTAAGAAACGTAGCTGTTTTCTTATCAATGATATGGTTGTCAAGGTAAGTTTTAAGTAGAGATTGGATCCGTCGACTGATCTTCGGGACTAAAATGGACAACTCCGATATCAGAGTGTCTCCCGGGGAAGACATCTCTGTGGCGGAGATTTCCATTGACAACCTGGGACTACGAAACCCGAGCACGTTCAACCGGCCGCAGACTTCACACGCTGTGGAAACATTCATTTCTTTTGTAGACCTCGAAATTAAAGCTTTAATCCACGAACAACGGCTTGGCTTTTTTCCTAATCGTAATAACCTAACATCATCCGAGAATCAGGCACTACTGGCATTACACAACAATAAAACTATTGTCATTAGCCTGCTGACAAAGGGGGAGCTACCGTTATTATGAAACGCTCCCTCTATGTTAGTGAGGTGAGGAGACAACTCTCTGACTCCCATACTTATCAAATACTTCCAGGAGATCCTACCTTTGATATCAGTCGAAGGATCCAATCTCTACTTAAAACTTACCTTGACAACCATATCATTGATAATAAAACAGCTACGTTTCTTACCAACTTACACCCCAACAGTCCGTTTTTTTATATCCTTCCAAAAATCCATAAATCTCTCATAAATCCTCCCGGTAGGCCCATTGTAGCTTCCACTGATTCGGTAATTTCACCACTTTCAGTCTTTCTTGAAAAGGTTCTGACACCACTAGTGAAGACTACCAACTCTTTTCTATTAGATACTGGGCACTTTCTGAGAATTATCAAGGATTTTAAAACTGCTTCCCCAGACAGTCTACTAGTAACAATGGATATAAACAGCCTTTACACTTCCATTTCCCACACCAAAGGCATACAGACTTCAAAAACACTACTTGAGACATCCACTATGTCTCAGGAATCTATCCAATTCTGTATAGATCTCCTCACAATGGTGTTACACGAGAACTATTTTCTGTTCGAAGACACGTATTATATACAACTACGTGGGACTGCCATGGGTAGTAACGTTGCGCCAGCTTATGCAAATGCTTACATGCATGCATTTGAATCAAACTTCATATGCCCGGTTGAGGCCTACAAGGAATCAATTCAATGTTATCATCGATACATTGATGATATATTCTTTATCTGGTCGGGTACCCCCGAGTCACTCAAATCGTTTCATTTATATCTGAATTCCTTGGATCCAGACCTTCAATTTACTATTCAATATGATTCCAGCACTATTCCATTTTTAGACATTCTGGTACAAAAGGATTCTCTAGGCCATTTAACTACCGATCTCTATACCAAACCGACCGACTGCAATAGTCTCCTGCACTACTCGAGTAGCCATCCTAGACCGACCAAGGACAGTCTACCTAGGTCGCAATTTACACGCATCTCTAGAATTGTCACTAATTCCAACTTACTCCCTATGCGTTTAGATGAACTATCACATAAATTCAGAGAAAGAGACTACCCGTCTAGACTCTTGGAGCAGGAAAAATCTCGTATTCTAAATCCCCCTACTACTGACCCAATCCTAACTAAAGGCGAAAGAGTACCCTTTGTCCATACGTACCATCCGCTAATGTCCAAAGTACATTTCATTATACGTAAGCATTGGTCGTTGTTATCTAGGGCATACCCTTCCATTGAAGCCTTTAAGGTAACTACACTCATGTGCAATAGAAGAGCCCCAAACATCAGAGATAAACTGGTACGTGCCGACATTGGGAGCTCTCACCCTACTATAATTCAACGCCAACTTGCCATACGTCGTCAAGGCACTTTTCCATGTCTCAATTGTGCGTCTTGTTCCAACATTATTAAGTCTGACACAGTTACTCACCC
>JARQOD010000003.1:110067813-110141141 GCA_033576555.1 Oophaga sylvatica
ATGGATTGGCTTCTAAATTCATACTAATCTTTATATCATTTTTTAGACAGGGCTGTTTTTCCCCTTTTTAATCTGAAAGGGGTCATTTTTACAGATCCCCCCAAATTTTTATCTTATTTTTATTTTTTTTTTTTTAAATTTTTAATATTTTTTTTTTTATCATTAAATTTTTTCTTTTTTATAATTTTCCTTTTTATATATTTTTTTTATTTTTTACTTTCACTCCCCCTTTTTTTTATTTTTTCAAAAACTTTTCTTTTTTCTCATCAATTTTTTCGGCAATAAATTGCTTTTTCTTTTTCTTTTTTAATTTTTTTTTTTATCCTTTATTAAATTTTTTTTTTTTTTTTTTCCCCTCATTATTATCGATTTTTTCTTTTTTTTTTCATTTTTATTTTTTTTTTGTTTTTATTTTTTTTTTTTTTTATTTTTTTTTTTATTTTATTTTTTTATTTATAATCATAACCCCCTTTCAAAAAGGTTTACCATTTTCCCCTTATAGTTTTCCCACATTTTTCCCTTTTTAAACCTTTTGTATAATAACAAAACCCTTATTCCTTCAACCGTTTATTTCTCCACTTGTTTTCTCCCCATCTATCCATTTAAATAAGAGTTGGGTTTATTTGCGCCCTCTTTCTATTTCTTTAGTTTTTCCCTTTCCCCACCAAAATCTTGGCGATGGGCCCCGCTATGGGCGCATGCGCGATTAAAACAGTTATTGACCCCGGGTGCTCCTTTGGCCCCCCAAAAAACATGGCGACCCCCCAACGCTATCGCGCTGCGCAAATTAACCCCCTTTTTTTCCCAAATTTTTTGGGGGAGCCGTGTCATTTCCCGGTCCGGATGACGCTTTTCCCGGCCCGGGGGGTACTTTGGGCCCCAATATAAATTTTCTCGGGGCCCCTCAACAAGCACCTGGTCACCCAGCTGATGAGGCGGGCGGGGAGCGCCCCCTGTAAAATTTGGGCCATCCCCCCTTTAAGGGATGACTCCTGTGTTTTTTATGGGGCACCTCAATTTTAATTATTTCAGGCCCCTTTATGGGGCCACTATTTTCTACATAGGCATACAGGCTAGCATTCTATTAGGGCAGGACGCTGAAGCGCCGCCTGTATTCGATTCACCCATTTTTAAGTTATGGCTTGTTTTTACATGTTATCCCCCTATGGACTTAACCCCTTTAGGATTTAAAACATATCCTATCTCAAAAATAGGCTACCGACACTCACCTAGGCACTCTCTGGCCCCTTTTCAGAAAGCCAAACCTAATCCTACTCTTTCCCTTAAACAGGTAAACGCTGAGTCTTAAGTATGGTGACCTTAAAAATAATATATACTTCCTATATATACCATTAATCAATGACTTTAATATCCTTACAGCATCTGTTGTGCCATAAGGGATTTGACAAGGAGCCTAGTATCGTCATTTAAATGCCAATTCTCTATTGAAACTCATGTTAAAAAGGGGTAAAAAAAATTGTGCAACCCCTTTGTTTCTTATACTACTGTGCTACTATTAAGATTATTGCAAACATTTCCCTATAAATTCTTTTTTTCGTTTTTCTTTAATAACATAGTGATGCTCCATAATCTAAGCTATATTTCTAGTATCTGGATTAACTACCCATATGTTACTATATATTATACATCTTAAATTTTTTCAATTATCAATGTTTTATCCAGTCAAGATTTCCTGTCCTATGTATAAAATTGTGTATAGAAGTAACAATTTATTTTTGTCACTGTATATATCTGTCTCACACTATGTTCTTTTTACTTATTTCCTTTAGTACCCCATGAGTAAGATCCGGGAGATCGAAACGTTGGGTATCTGTATACTGTACATATTATTGTGCTACGGCACTGACACTTTTTTCTCTTGGATTGAATATTGTGAAATAAATTTTGTTGCATGATCATCAATTGTAGTGTGCGGTGAATCTGCTTTCTTTGCAGACCAAGTACAGACAGCAATGTATGGACTGGTATCAATCTCTTGACCTGAATTTATCCTCAAATATGCATATAGGGATGTTGGGAGACTTGCAGCTGGAACGTGAATCATGGCCTATGACACACAGGTGTGTGACTATAGTATTAACTGTTGGGTAGGTGCTGGCTGTATTTCACTGCCAGCACCTTCTATGTATGGAACTGATTCAGGTCTGAAACCCATTCCATACACTCTCATCCAACATCGGCCAAACATGTATGGTGGATGTCGAGAAGGAGATAAAAAGGAAATACACAGAGCTTTGTGTGTGGAATGGATCTCTCTGGATTATTTTTTATATTATTATTATATTATTATTATTATTGTTTATTTCTATAGCACCATTGATTCCATGGTGCTGTACATGAGAAGGGGTTACATACAAATTACAGGTATCACTTACAGTAAACAAACTAACAATGACAGACTGATACAGAGGGGAGAGGACCCTGCCCTTTCGGGCTTACATTCTACAGGATTGTGAGGCAGGAGACAGTAGGTCGGGGGTTGCAGCAGTTCCGGTGTTGGTTGAGGCAATATCTCCGGTAGTGGTGAGGAGGTAGCAGGGTCATTGCAGGCTGTAGGCTTTCCTGAAGAGGTGGGTTTTCAGGTTCCATCTGAAGGATCCGAATGTGTTTGATAGTCAGACGTGTTGGGGCAAAGAATTCCAGAGGATGGGGGATATTCGGGAGAAGTCTTGGAGGCGGTTGGGTGAGGAGCGAATAAGTGTGGAGGAGAGAAGGATGTCTTGGGAGGATCGGAGATTACGTGAGGGAAGATATTGGGAGATTAGTTCAGAGATATAAGGAGGAGACAGATTATAGATGGCCTTGTAGGTCAGTATTAGTAATTTGAACTGGATACGCTGAGGGAATGGGAGCCAGTGAAGAGATTTGCAGAGGGGAGAAGCGGAGTAGTAGCGAGGAGAGAGGTGAATTAGTCGTGCAGCAGAGTTAAGGATGGACTGGAGAGGTGCGAGGGTGTTAGCAGGGAGGCCAGAGAAAAGGGTGTTGCAGTAGTCGAGGCGGGAGATGATGAGGGCGTGCACAATCATTTTAGTAGATTGAGGGTTGAGGAAAGGATGGATTCTTGAAATATTTTTGAGCTGAAGGCGACAGGAGGTAGAAAGAGCTTGGATGTGCGGTTTGAAGGACAGGGCAGAGTCAAGGGTTACTCCGAGGCAGCGGACTTCTGGTACGGGGGAAAGCGTGATGTCGTTAATTGTGATAGATAGGTCAGGTAAGGAAGATCTGTGGGATGGGGGAAAGATTATGAGTTCAGATTTGTCCACATTGAGTTTGAGGAAGCGGGAGGAGAAGAAGGAGGATATGGCTGATAGACACTCCGGGATTCTGGATAGCAGAGAGGTGATGTCTGGGCCAGAGAGGTAGATCTGCGTGTCATCAGCGTAAAGGTGGTACTGGAATCCGTGGGACTTTATGAGTTGCCCCAGGCCAAGTGTATAGATTGAGAAGAGTAGGGGTCCTAGAACAGATCCTTGGGGGACTCCAATGGAGAGAGGGTGGGACGAGGAGGTAGTGTGTGAGTGGGAGACGCTGAATGTGCGGTTGGAAAGGTATGAGGAGATCCAGGATAGGGCGAGGTCTTTGACGCCAAAGGAGGAAAGAATCTGTAGTAGAAGGCAGTGGTCAACTGTGTCAAAAGCAGAGGACAGGTCAAGAAGCAGGAGTATAGAGTATTGTCTGTTCGCTTTGGCTGTAAGTAGGTCATTAGTAATTTTGGTCAGGGCTGTCTCAGTGGAGTGATGGGGGCGGAAACCAGATTGTAGAGTGTCAAAGAGCAAGTTAGAAGAGAAGTGGTAGGAAAGCTCAGCGTGGACATGCAGCTCCAGGAGTTTGGAAGCGAATGGGAGCAGCGATATTGGGCGATAGCTGGACATAGCGGTTGGGTCGAGGGTTGGCTTTTTAAGAATAGGCGTGATTGTGGCATGCTTGAAAGCAGAAGGGAAGGTACCGGAAGTTAGTGATAGGTTGAAGAGGTGGGTTATGGATGGGATAATAGTGGTGGTGAGGTTGGGGAGGAGGTGGGTTGGGATGGGGTCAAGTGCACAGGTTGTGAGGTGCGATTTGGAGAGAAGACAATTAAGCTCCCCTTCAATTATGTTGGAGAGGGAGGTTATGGGGTTGGGGCATTGGTCTGGTATACAAAGTGGTTGAGGTGGTTGAACAATGAAGACTTGCCTTGTTTGGTCGATCTTATTTTTGAAGTGTGTGGCAAAGTCCTCAGCAGAGATGAGGGAGGTAGGAGGGGCAGTGTGGGCGGAGGAGGGAGTTAAAAGTTTTGAATAACTGTTTGGGGTTGTAGGATAGGGAAGATACGAGGGTTGTGAAGTAGGCCTGTTTAGCAGAGGTGAGGGCAGATTTGAAAGAGAGTGTTGCTTGTTTGAATGCAGTGAAGTCGTCTTGCGAATTTGTTTTTTTCCAACGCCGCTCTGTAATCCTGGACACTTGCCGGAGCTTTTTAGTGGTGTTATTGTGCCAAGGTTGTGCCAAGGTTGTCTGTTGGTACATCGCACTCTGCCATGAACGAGAGGGGCGACCGTGTCAATAGCCGATGTGAGAGTGGCATTGTAGAAAGCAGTGGCACTGTCTGTATCGTGGAGTGAGGATATTGATGCCAGTGAAAGAATAGAGTCAGAGAGTGTGTGGATGTCTAGGTGTGCAAGGTGTCTGCGGGGGTGCACGTGTTGCTGGACATGGGTGACAGGAGAGGAGGACAGGGATGAGAAAGTGAGTAGATGGTGGTCGGATAGAGGGAGAGGGGAGGTGGTGAAGTTAGATAGAGAGCAGAGGCGGGTGAAGACCAAGTCTAATGTATGACCATCCGTGTGGGTGGCTGAGGAGGACCACTGAGTAAGTCCAAAGGATGAAGTAAGGGACAGAAGTTTGGAGGCTGCTGACTGAAGGGTATCAGTGGGGATGTTGAAGTCACCCATGATGATGGTGGGGATGTCAGTGGAGAGAAAGTGAAGAAGCCAGGTAGTGAATTGGTCGATGAAGGCAGCGGTCGGGCCTGGAGGTCGGTATATGACGGCCACTTGGAGGTTGGAGGGAGAGTAGATGCGGACAGAGTGGACTTCAAAGGAAGGGAGGATTAGGGAGGGAAGAGGTGGGATTGGGTTAAAGTTGCAGTTAGAGGAAAGGAGAACACCCACTCCTCCACCATGTCTGTTTCCAGGGCGAGGAGTGTGGGTGAATTGGAGGCCACCGTAACACAGCGCAGCAGGGGAGGCGGTGTCAGAGGGTGTCAGCCATGTTTCTGTGAGGGCGAGGAAAGCAAGATTGCGAGAGAGAAAGAGGTCATGAATATATATATATAATAATATATATATATATATATATATATATAAAAGAGAGCAAGACCATTGCACAAAACAAGCACTTTTACCTTTTGGGTTATCTATAGTAGGACTGTTATAATGTAGGCTAATCTATGAATGTTATTTTTTAATAATCCTCAATAAAGAAGAAGAACGGCCAATCAGAGTACAAGAGGACCCTACAATGGGACCAGACTCCAACACAATGACTCCAAAAGACCTTGCAAAAGAAAACTCCATTTGGAGATTACTCTGTAGTTGTTTCCTTACCCGTAGGCTCAATTCATAGGTTAAATTACAAAAAGCATATTAAATCTTCTTTTAGGCTGTGTCCATATGTTTCTGCCGTGGCGCAGTTTTCTGCCGTGATATGAATTTTTTGCTTCGGCAAAAAGACAAATTACTGCTGCAACATGTGAATGCAGCCATGCGAACGGTACATTTTCATTAGTAATGATGAGCCACCAGTTACAACTTTGTTTCCATCTTGCATGGGATTACCATCAACACTTTTGTGCTCTTCTGTCCCTCAGGCAATCCCAGCAGCCAAATCTTAACTTCTCCACCCTGTAATGAAAACAAAAACTAATTGGTTGAAACTCCAATAAAATAATGGTCTCACAAAAAATGAAAAAAAAAAAGACAAGAAAAATACTGGAACTAATTACTCCTCTCCGGCGTTCCATTCAACTATAATTCTACAGTCAATTAGTATTCCTGCTTAATTGTACAATAAATTAATGTATAAATTAAATTCAGTTTATTTCTACCACTAAATGACTTGAATTGCTTTTCATTCTAGGAGAGAAGAGAAAATGCAACACGCATACACGCCAGACCCAATGCCCGTCATCACAATGGTCTCGGCTTTGTGCAGTTCAAGGATTCCTAATTGGGAGGCAATTGCACTGCTTGTAGTAAAGTAGATTACAGATTAATGACACGTTGCAATGCTGTTACATGGAGTAACATGGGGTTTTGAGGAGTTTTGTGACTTTGGACTCTATGAAACCTGTATTGGTTCTTGATAAACACTTTAAGCTTAAAACTAGAGGCCTTAAAGGGATTTTCAACAATTAGAAAATCAATATGAAATTGGTGCAGGCACCCGGCACCCCCACGAATCAGAAGTTTTCATCTCCAGTGGCAGCCGATATAAACAGAAAAACTGGCCACTGTGTAGTAGCTGCTATCACCTCATTTCCTTTTCAAATGATTATGTACTGAACTCATGGCATGAGTAAGACCTGAATGGTCAAAACGCGTCGGTTTCATACCACCAGGGACCCCATTTGTCATCATATCTTTCCATTTTTGATGCTGGATTTCTAAGTACAGTATGTTATCAATAAAATACTGGACTTTTTTCTGAAATGGAGTTTCACGCTGGAGATTTTTTTTCCTGCATTTGCTACAGACAATGCCCTTAATCAAGGTAGCTACATGCGTGGACCAACAGAGGATTATCCAGAGACTGGTGAGCTGACTGTGGACTTTCCCTTTCTCCTCCACATGCATAACAGAAAAGAAAGGGGTATGAATATACATAAGTATAAGATATAAAGGGTACAATATAATGACAACGTGACTATGTCGCTCCAAGGCAATGAAAATATTTGCAGTGAAGAGCAAGAGAAGTGATGAAGAAAAAGCTTGAGCGAAGAGATCACAGTAAGTGAGACCTAAAATTAAAGGGAAGAAAAAATATATATACTGTTAGGGTTCAAGTTCCCTCTGCTGCACAAGGGGAGTCTCGAACCAGTCCCACTGCAGTCCCCCATCCATCTCCTGCCGCAGTGAAGCCTGCTCAGCAAAGACGTCGGTCCCTGCGTCTCGCCCGGTCTAATACTGTCTAATACTGTGCAGAGACTTGCTGCTGCCTCTTCAGGTTCTGCTATTGCAGCCAGTACTGGTCATCGGCGAGCAGACGTCTTTAGGACTAAGTCCTTTGTTGCTTCATCTGAGCATGCCCAGAGCAAGATCTCCCATTGGAGATCAGGGGTCACAAGCTCAGATACAGCTGCCACTCCTATTGGTCCTTCAGGAAGGTCCTGTGGCTGTTGATGTTCTGAAGCAGCTTCCCATTGGTCCTTCCTGGAAGGTCTTTTTCTCATGGCTGCTATAAAAGGCTGTCCTTACCGCATGGCCATGCGCTAGTATCAAATCTGTTACATGCTTGCGCCAGTGTGGTCATGTATGCATGTGGTTAGGTCTGGCTGAAATAAGCCCCTAGAATACCGGCACCTCCGGTGAGGAGACTGTATGCACGTGTTCAGGGCTCGGCTGAAAACGCCATTAGAATACCGGCTACTCCGGTGAGGAGATTACTGCTTGGGTTCTGTTTGCATGACCACAAACTGCAATCTGCTTAGCAGTCATCTGTGTTCCCTGTGAGTCTAAGGGTGAGTTTCCACGGTCAGGAAACGCTGCGTGTTTGGCGCTGTGCGCTGGCGCAGCGCCAAACACGCAGCGTCCAGATGTTACAGCATAGTGGAGGGGATTTCAAGAAATCCCGTCTCCACTATGCGTAACAATACGCAGGTGGCAGACCTGCGTAAACGGACATGCGGCGCGTCTTTTTAGACCGCAGCATGTCCTCGCGTATTGCGGCGACGGTGCGTCGCCGCAACAGAATTTAACACAGGGCTATGTAGCCCTGCGCTCTTTCCGGAGGTGTTCCGGAGGTGTCCTGAACACCTCCGGAAAGATCGCGCGTCATAAAGGGGGCGGGGCTTAGACGGAGCGGAATTTCCGCTCCGTCCAAAGCGCTGTGGTTCCGGACCGTGGAACCACAGCCTAACAGGACAGAGTCTTTGTTACAGCGGCTCTGTGAATTAACAGTCCACTTATATCGCCATATAGTGCTACGGCGTTTACATCTGCTACTCTGCTGGATAACAGAGTTCGCTCTTACTGCCTATTTACGCCGTCTTACTAGCAGCAGGCTCTGCTGCAAGGTGGACCCCGGAGCAGCTGCTGTAAGTTTGTCATTATTTTGATATATATATATATATATATATGTATATATATATATATATATATATACATATATATATATATATATATACATATATATATATATATATATATATCTTTGCCTTGATTAATCACTACCCTGCCCCTGATGAAGCCACTTGATGGCGACACGCGTTGGGCTTGGTCCTACCTGACCCTGTAGCATCTGGTCATGTTCCTCATTGCAGTGAGTCAGATACCTGTTTTGCAGACACCCTATATTTGCTCATGCAGTGAGTATCGATTCCTAGGCAGACACATGTATTGTATTCCCAGCTATGCTGGTCTGGCACTGATTTCAGTGTTCTGCTATATTTTTCTCTGCATACCATGTGTATTATGAGGGAGTTACCACATTACTCTTGTATACTATACCATGGTTATATTCTTCATTAAGCGCTGTATTTCCCATATTTGTTTATGCATAGAATTTATCTATAGGCAGACACCTGTGTTTTACCTACTTATGGGATCTGACTCAATAATCTATAGATCCCTTTAGGTTACATGCATTTTTTTTTTCTTTTTCCAGCCTTGTGTATTATGCATTTTACTATGCAGTGCTGATTTGGTATTGATCACAGTGTCATGCTTTATCTTTCACTGCACAATATTTGTATTATGAGGAGTGACTAATATATTGTTAGATTATATCACAACATTGGTTCAGTGGACCCTTTCCCCATCATGGGTTTTTTTCTTCCTTGTTTTTAATTGTTTTTATGCACATGGTGTGATTTTTCAGGTTTATTAAATTTATATTTTTGTCTAATATTCTCGTGGTCCCTGGTCATGGTATGTCCTTTTCTTCTCTTGTTTTCACATTGCCAATTTCTGACATACTCCAGGTTGATCAGTCGTGTATCCTTTTGACTTAATATTGTATGGTGCTCTCCGGCGCTTTGTTTCTAGTATCAAATCCGTTACGTGCTTGCGCTAGTGTGGTCATGTATGCATGTGGTTAGGTCTGGCTGAAATAAGCCCCTAGAACACCGGCACCTCCGGTGAGGAGATTGTATGCACGTGTTCAGGGCTCGGCTGAAAATACCATTAGAATACCGGCTACTCCGGTGAGGAGATTACTGCTTGGGTTCTGTTTGCATCACCACAGACTGCAATCCGCTTAGCAGTCATCTGTGTTCCCTGTGAGTCTACCAGGACACGGTCTTTGTTACAGCAGCTCTGTGAATTAACAGAGTCCGCTTATATCGCCATATAGTGCTACGGCATTTACATCTGCGACTCTGCGGGATAACAGAGTTCGCTCATACTGCCTATTTACGCTATCTTACTAGCAGCAGGCTCTGCCTGCAAGGTGGACCCCGGGCTGCGAACGCACCTCTCCTTAATATCTATTAGGTGCGTTCCGCAGGCCCTTAACATATACTAAGTAATTATTAATATGAAAAATGTGAATACATACACAGCATCAAAAAACTTATTTCTTGTAAAAACCCATAAAGAGGGGCTCTTTGTTGATACCCTAGGTGCTAAATTGCCCAGGTCATGAATCCACCTAGATTCACACCTGAGAAGTTCATCTGTTTGTTGCAGACTGTAGGGACAGATAGAAAGTTCAGGATTAGCCAATAGTGAAAGGGGCAAGTCCCAGTAAGGCTGCTTTCACACATCAGTTTTTTGTGTCAGGCATAATGCGTCCTATGCCTGATAGGACGGATCCGGCGCTGATTTTAAAAAAACTGATGCAACTGATCAGTTTTCTTGCCGGATCCGTTCTGACCTTTTCAACCCGGAAAGATAAAATTTCCATGTTGAAAATGCAGGGACCAATGTCCGGACCGAGGGGAGAGAGAGAGAGAGACCTTGGTTCCCGGATCAGTTTTCTGACGGATTTGTCAAAAGACTGGTCCGGTTCCATAGACTTGCATTGTTTCCGGCCGCCTGAAGCGCCGATTCAGGCACTGTCAGGCGGCTCTGGAAAAAAAAAAAAACATTGCAGCTAGTGTCTTGTCCGGCCGCCGGAATGTACATTTCCGACGGATCCGGCCAAAAACGCAATGACATCAGACGCGATCCGGCGCTAATGAAAGTCAATGGTAAAAAAACGCATCCGGTACCGGATGCGTTTTTTTAAAAACACGCCGGATCGCGCCTGACGTCAAAAGACTGATGTGTGAAAGCAGCCTAAAAAGGACTTCTACCTGCTTGTTGGGAGTTCATTAAGTAGCGTGACAAGGTCAAGATGAAGGTTCTGTGGGCTGATAGCAAAAGGAGTACATATTGTTCTGGGCAGTATGAAGCCTTACAAAATTCCCTGTGGACATTCCTGCAACATCAGGAACTCAAGGCTCGACAGAGCTGCTATGGAAAGTATCTCAACTCCTCCCATACAGAGGAAAATGGACATGGGGATGGTAAGGAAAATGGACATGGGGAAAGTGACAAATTTTGGATGTCAAGTGGAACTGGACTCGAATTCCCTGGGGCTGACAGGATCAGTGAATGTAGGATAGTCCTGGAAGAATGGATAGAAATTCTGGAAATGCACTGTATTAAGGAAAAAAGAAATGGGGAGTGTTGTGCCCAATACTGTGTGTTACAATCTAATGAACTTAACCCTACAGTGCGCATCGGGGGCCTTTTAGGCCCCGGTGCTTACTTTTTTGCTATTATCAGCAAAATTACATTAGTTAGAATTTTGAAACTCTAGGTATTCCTCAAGTATGTCATTGTTGGTAATATCCAGTTGTTCATATAATTTTTTCTTGATAGGCATTTTGGTGTTACAATGCTTTTTTGGGGAAAACCACATCTGTACAGAACGGGGGCCTTTTAGGCCCCTGCTATTTTTATCATGTACTCAGCAGTGTTTGTGTCTCAAGTTACTTTGTCAGGGTTGCTGGTGGAGGGGCTGGGTGGTGGATCATGCCATGCGAGGATGTCATGTGATTTTGGGAGGAAGTGATAAGGCCATGACATCATCTCAGGTTCTTCTGAACACAGTAATAAGCTGTGTAGAGAGTACTGTCGACAGTATACACTGTGAGCTAATTGCTAAACGACCTGTGATGATATGATGTTGGGAGGAAGTCTGACTAATTTTCAGTCTCTTTATTTGTATAAGAAGCTTGCAAAGGGTAGAGCTTGTGAGCCACAAAAATCCAGAGAATTGTACACCACCTAAAAGAAACTATAAAAGGTAAGAGCTGCAGAGGATGAGAAAGGCCAGGAGAAAGAAAACGAAAGCGTTGTTTCATTTGTCCAAGAAACTTAGAGAGGAAAACTGAGCGATATTGTACCACTTGTAGGGAAAATATCTGTAAAGAACATTCTTCAGAAAAGATAACTTGTGAAAATTGTTTGGAAGACCAATAAGATTGAAAAGAAAAAGTTAGCAAAGAAATATAGTTGCAGCTGGTTTATTCTAGATTTATATACCTTTGTGTGTTTTTCATATCTTTGAAATTTGGAAAATAAAATGTTTTTTTTCTTCAAAAAATTATAATTAAAATGTTGTGCATTATTCATATCTTATTTTGCAATTTTGAAATAAACTTGTAAACGTTATTTATGTGCGTTTCTCCATATGATTTGCACGGGGGTCGTTACGTAAAAGTGTAGATTTGTGACGTCACACATGCTAGGGTTAAACTATCCTTATTTATGTATAGCGGCTCTTGAAGATGGAGGACTGTAGACAGCGGAGGCCTGAGGCCTACAAGTAACTGTAATGCATCTTACATACGGACACCACATTGGGACTGGAAAACTATTTTCCTGTAAAATGCCAGGGCGTCACAGAGCAGCAGTTCAACCAAGGTTACCGTCTTCTGGCACAATCTTCATCCCCTGGTGCGCTCCAGCCTGGAAAGCACAGGATACGCGGGTTACACTTCTGGTTATGTGCATGGCACAAGCTGGAAGATTAGACGTGGTCCGGAGGTGTGATGCGACCCCCCCCTGCACGCCAGCTTAGAATGCAACTGGAAACAAGTACTACAGAATACAGGACATGATGCAAGTGTGGGGAGTGGCCTGTGGGAAAGCAGGCCATATAAATAGATTTGTCATCAATGCTTGATAAATATGACATTGGATCCTAGATAAGGGGACATGCAGTAGAGACCAAAAGTTTGGACACACCTTCTCATTCAAAGATTTTTCTGTATTTTCATGGCTATGAAAAATGTAGAATCACACTTAAGGCATCAAAACTATGAATTAACACATGTGGAATTATACATTACACTTTACAAAAAAGTGTGAAACAACTGAAAATATGTCTTATATTCTAGGTTCTTCAAAGTAGCCACCTTTTGCTTTGATTACTGCTTTGCACGCAGAAAAGGTGAACGGATGGACTCTACATGCCTGGTTCCCACCGTGAAGCATGGAGGAGGAGGTGTGATGGTGTGGGGGTGCTTTGCTGGTGACACTGTTGGGGATTTATTCAAAATTGAAGGCATACTGAACCAGCATGGCTACCACAGCATCTTGCAGCAGCATGCTATTCCATCTGGTTTGCGTTTAGTTGGACCATCATTTATTTTTCAACAGGGCAATGACCCCAAACACACCTCCAGGCTGTGTAAGGGCTATTTGACCAAGAAGGAGAGTGTTGGGGTGCTACACCAGATGACCTGGCCTCCACAGTCACCAGACCTGAACCCAATCAATTTTGAATAAATCCCCAACAGTGTCACCAGCAAAGCACCCCCACACCATCACACCACCTCCTCCATGCTTCACGGAGGGAACCAGGCAAGTAGAGTCCAGCTGTTCACCTTTTCTGCGTGAAAAGCAGTAATCAAAGCAAAAGGTGGCTACTTTGAAGAACCTACAGTCATGGCCAAAAGTTTTGAGAATGACACAAATATTATATTTTCACATGATCTGCTGCCCTCTGGTTTTTATGTGTGTTTGACAGATGTTTTTATCACAGACAGAAATATAATTGCAAACATATGAGTAACAAAAGCTTATATTGACAGTTAGAATGAGTTAATGCAGCAAGTCAATATTTGCAGTGTTGAAACTTCTTCTTCAGGACCTCTGCAATTCTCCCTGGCATGCTCTCAATCAACTTCTGGACCAAATCCTGACTGATAGCAGTCCATTCTTGCACAATCAATGCTTTCATTTTGTCAGAATTTTTAGGTTTTTGTTTGTCCACCCGTCTCTTGATGATTGACCACAAGTTCTCAATAGGATTAAGATCTGGGGAGTTTCCAGGCCATGGACCCAAAATCTCTATGTTTTGTTCCCTGAGCCATTTAGTTATCACCTTTGCTTTATGGCAAGGTGCTCCATCATGCTGGAAAAGGCATTGTTGATCACCAAACTGCTCTTAGAGGGTTGGGAGAAATTGCTCTTGGAGGACATTCTGGTACCATTCTTTATTCATGGCTGTGTTTTTAGGCAAGACTGTCAGAGAGCCGATTCCCTTGGCTGAGAAGCAACCCCACACATGAATGGTTTCAGGATGCTTAACAGTTGGCATGAGTCAAGACTGGTGGTAGCGCTCACCTTGTCTTCTCCGAATCAGGCATTTTCCTGATGTCCCAAACAATCGAAAAGGGGATTCATCAGAGAAAATAACTTTACCCCAGTCCTCAGCAGTCCACTGCCTGTACCTTTTGCAGAATATCAGTCTGTCCATGATGTTTTTTCTGGAGAGAAGTGACTTCTTTGCTGCCCTCCTTGAGACCAGGCCTTGCTCCAAGAGTCTGCGCCTCACAGTGCGTGCAGATGCACTCACACCTGCCTGCTGCCATTCCTGAGCAAGCTCTGCACTGCTGGTAGCCCGATCCCGCAGCTGAAACACTTTTAAGAGACGGTCCTGGCGCTTGCTGGTCTTTATTGGGCGCCCTGGAGCCTTTTTGGCAACAATGGAACCTCTCTCCTTGAAGTTCTTGATGATGCGATAGATTGTTGACTGAGGTGCAATCTTTCTAGCTGCGATACTCTTCCCTGCTAGGCCATTTTTGTGCATTGCAATGAAGACTGCACATGTTTCTTTAGAGATAACCATGGTTAACAGAAGAGAAACAATGATGCCAAGCACCAGCCTCCTTTAAAAGTGTCCAGTGGTGTAATTCTTAATTAATCATGACAGATTGATCTCCAGCCATGTCCTCATCAACACCCACACCTGTGTTAATGGAGCAATCACTGAAAAGAGGTTAGCTGGTCCTTTTAAGGCAGGGCTGCAATGATGTTGAAATGTGTTTTGGGGGATAAAGTTCATTTTCTAGCCAAATATTGACTTTGCAAGTAATTGCTGTTAAGCTGATCACTCTTTATAACATTCTGGAGTATATGCAAATTGCCATTAGAAAAAGTGAAGCAGTAGACTTTGTAAAAATTAATATTTGTGTCATTCTCAAAACTTTTGTCCATGACTGTAGAATATAAGACATATTTTCAGTTGTTTCACACTTTTTTGTAAAGTGTAATGTATAATTCCACATGTGTTAATTCATAGTTTTGATGCTTTCAGTGTGATTGTACAATTTTCACAGTCATGAAAATACAGAAAAATCTTTGAATGAGAAGGTGTGTCCAAACTTTTGGTCTGTACTGTATATATGTTTTCCTAGTTTATTTAAAACTTACCAACTTTATCACTAATTTATGTGCAGATCAAAGATATTTCTATTGCATACGTTCATTAAAATGTATTTTTGTGGTATACCATCAAATAATTTTGACAATCATATTGGAGGATTTGTGCTCTCTCATGAGGGTGATGTCATTAATCTTGGTTATTTAATTACCCAGAGATCATGTTATCGGCTCTGAGTGTTCTTTTTTTTAGTGCTTTATGTGTAGTGACTCCCTTAGTGTTGTAGGATTATGATGTGTATAGTACTACTGGTTCCTTTATCATAGACGGGGACACTCCATCAGTTTATAGGGGATATCAGGGCTACCCAGGGTCAGCAGCCGAGGAGCTGGGGGCTAGCAACGCTTCCCTAGGGTGCCAACCTCCGCTGATAGGTAGTAATTTAAGCGCAGGAGCAGCTTAGGGTGATCAGTTACACATTTGTTTGTGTCTAATTATATGTATATTTTTCATTGTGTGTTTTCTCTAGGCCATAATGTCAATGTATGCATTTTTTTTAAATTGTTGAATTAAAGTTTATAATTTTAATCTATTAGGTCCCTGTATTATTCCTGACTTTTTTTAAAACCATATAAACACTGTTCTAAAAAAATATTTCCTAACCTGTATCTTTCCTTATAAGGCCTTAGGGTTCAGCCCTACCTAGCTGCTGAGGTTGGCACCCTAGTAATCATGTCAATAGCGCCCCCGCCTCCTATCTGGCCATAGCACCTTCATCATGGACATAATATATTAGTGTGAGTGCACACACTGAGGATTCACTTGCAGATTTTTCCACGCAGATTTTACTAAATCCGCATGTAAAACATCCTGCGTTTTACCTTCGGATTTAGTGCGGATTTTCCACGGTTTTTGTGCAGATTTCCCCTGCAGTTTTACACCTGTGGATTCCTATAATGGAGCAGGTGTAAAACCGCTGAGGATTCCGCACAAAGAACTGAAATGCTGCGGATTCAAATCTGCAGCAAATCCGTGTGGAAAAATCCGCAGCATGTGCACAGCTTTTTTTTTTTTTACATAGGTTATAATGGTACTGTACAACGCAGCAGAAACTGCTGCGGATCCGCAGGGCCAAATCCACTGTGGATCCGCAGCAGAATCCGCAACGTGTGCACAGACCCTTAATGTCATATCTTCCTGGAACCATGTAACAGAGAGGAGACGTGTTGATGCTATACACAGCAAGAGATCCAGAAGAGTAGTTTCAATTAATGGGATTACTTGATATATTCCACATATGCCTCTTAGACTGTATAGATTTATCTGATAATACTCCTACATGAAAGGCCCTTATGTATCAATTGCTCTACACTGAGTTCCTAGGTTCCAATATTATCCTGAGAAATAATTTTCCATGTATTGGGACCTTACAGGGTCATTCGTTACTGAGCAGGGGTGTCATTAGCAGTATTACTAGGTGTTAAGACACAGAAAGGATTCCATGTGAAAGTTAATGGGAATTTTCATGTTTCCCAAAAACTATATAGTCACACCTAATTTAACCTATATTGAGTCCATGGGTTCCTATATGAATTTGAGAAAGAAGACTCATGGCTGTACTAGCTCAAAAGGGTGCTTCTACTCAATACTGAGCAAAGGGCAAAGGGCCTGAATACTTACAGCATGACCATGTGATATTTCAGTTTTTCTTTTTTAATATATTTGCAAAAAATTCTACATTTCTGCTTTTTTCAGTCAAGATGGGGTGCAGAGTGTACATTAATGAGACAAAAAATGAACTTTTTTAAATTTACCAATTGGCTGCAATGAATTAAAGAGTGAAAAATGTAAAGGGGTCTGAATAATTTCCATACCCATTCTACATTTGTTATTTTTTTTTCTTCACAGATCCATTACAATAATTAACATAAGAAACTCCATTTGATCTTTAATTACCGTATATACTCGTGTATAAGCCGAGATTTTCAGCCTATTTTTTAGGGCAGAAAGTCCCCCTCTCGGCTTATACGCGAGTCATATATGGGGGTCGGCGGGGGAGGGGGAGCGGGGGTGTCGGATCATACTCACCCCCTCCTGGCGCGGTCTCTGCAGCCCCCTGCTTCTCCCATGATCTCTGGCTCCTTCCTGCAGTGATCACATGGTACCGCTCATTAAAGTCATGAATATGCACATATTCATGACTTTAATGAGCGGTACCACGTGACCGCTGTAGGACTGAAGAGCTGCGGAGACCGCTGGGAGAAGAGGCGAGGCTGCAGAGACGTGCCGGCGGAGGGGGTGAGTATAGCGATATTTACCTGTCCCCGAACCACCGCTGCTCTGCTCCCTCGTCTGACTCCTCTGACTGTGAATGTTCAGGCAGAGGGCGCGATGACGTCATTAGTGCGCGCCATGCCCTCTGCCTGATCATTCACTGCCGAGGACCCGGAAGAGGGAGCAGCGCAGCGGTGGACCGTTCCGGTGACAGGTAAATATCTCAGGTGCCGGGGTCCTGAGTGAGCGGTGACACCGGCACCTGTCCCCCATAGCGCACCGGTGTCACCGCCTGCTCAGGACACCAGCACCTGGCCCCAGCGACAAGAGGTGAGTATGTCATTTTTTTTTGCAGCAGCGCGGCAGCATCAGTGACCTATACTATGGGGCATAATCTGTGGAGCATATGGGGGCATAATCTGTTTAGCATATGGGGGCATAATCTGTGCAGCATATGGGGCATAATCTGTGCAGCATATGGGGGCATAATCTGTGGAGCATATGGGGGCATAATCTGTGGAGCATATGGGGGCATAATCTGTGCAGCATATGGGGGTATAATCTGTGGAGCATCATATGGGGGCATAGCCTGTGGAGCATCATATGGGGGCATAATTATTTTTAACCCTAAACTTATACGTGAGTCAATAAGTATTCCCAGTTTTTTGTGGCAAAATTAGGGGGGTCGGCTAATACACGGGTCGGCTTATACATGAGTATATATGGTATGTATTAAATTCTTGATCTAAAAATCGTCAAATGGATGTCATACAGATATCACACATATCATACAGATTTAAAGAACAGACATATGGATGGCACACAGATTACATACAGTTGAAAATACAGATAAAAAAAATCATGTTTTTTCTGCATGAAAAATGGACGATTTTGCCTACGATCAACTGATCCTGGTCTAAAAGTGTCTTGACCACCACAAATAGTGATTATGTGGAGCCTAGTCAATGGTTAACTCATTTGTTGAAAGCAATATCCAGTAAATTATATAGCTTTATTTGCCTTGAAAAAAGGAACAAGGGAACAATACTATACCATATAAGTATAGTGACACAATGAACCTGTGCATCAGGCAATGACTGAAACAATAAACATTTTCTACTGCACAGATGACAAACAATTTTATGTATGAAAGACAAAACAGCCTCAATGCCATTATGTCCCTTTTGTCAGCTACTGAAATCCAATAATCAAGCACCTAAACAGCATTTTCTGTTGCATTAACAGCATGCAGGCACTAATAAATGTCAGACTTAGTCCTTGAGTCGTCATCTTTAGACATGTTTTTAAAAGTTTGTACAACCATTTCTTAGTTATTCCTGTTTCTAGCTGTAAATCAATATGGCAACCTTCACAGCTTTCACATAGGTCATTGCTCAAGTCAAGCAAATTGGAATGCTTGGGTGTTCGACTCGAGCAACGAGCCCAATATAAGTAAATGTAAAACCAAGCATTTTTGCCACGACCCCCCGGGGGTCCTTTTAGGGTCTAAAAAGGTCTGAAATTGATGGAAACAGTGCTCAAATGGCATGGGAACATCATGGGGAATACCCCTGGAAGCATTTCTGACACACAAGTCACAGCTGTGAAAATGTTGTCAGAGTGTTATTCCACTTTTAAAGACGCACAATAAAACATAAAAAACTATACCAAAATGGATTTTCCTGGGAAATATGTTAAGGAACATCCTTTCCAGGGTAATGATTTGTATGTAAGGCAAAATAAATAACCCAAAACAAAAATGTTCATCTACCACTTGGGCTATGTTCACAAGAAGCGTTTTTGATGCTTTTTCAACTTTACCATTGCTTTCATCCAAGACAAATGCATTCTCTGGGAAATGTCATTTTAACATTTTACAACCTTATTTGGCCATGTGGTGTGTGACACATCATCAGACACATCCTGTTTCATTTATGAAGGAGGGACTCTGAAAGTTACAAAGTCTATTTCTATAGTGCTAGCAGTAGGCCCTCACTTTTCTTAGAGAGCCATCAGCCGACTATGCTTGTTTTCCCCATTATTAAACAGTGGGTCCCTTATACTATTATTGCATATTATATACCAAAGGAAAGAAGTATAGACTCCATCATTTATAAAACTACAAAAAACTTTATTAATAGGAAATACAATGCCAACAATAATGGCACACAATACAGAGTAAAAATGGAGGCAATAAACTGCGGGTATAGATGCAGGGGTTGCACAGACTGGTTGGTAACCAGGGTAAAACAGAACATATAATTATAGCACTAAAGTTGTACAAATGGGGAATGCATATCACATATAACAATAAATGGTATTAAAGACCCCTAGGATCAATATAATCCAGGTATAGTGCCATATGCGCCCTATAATTTATCACAAGTTCGTACCCATGTCTTACCCATATCAGACGGTTAGACTGTGCGTCCCCCGCGACCCCCTGACGCGCGTTTCGCGGCAGTGCTTTCTCAAAAGGGAAAGCACTGCCGCGAAACGCGCGTCAGGGGGTCGCGGGGGACGCACAGTCTAACCGTCTGATATGGGTAAGACATGGGTACGAACTTGTGATAAATTATAGGGCGCATATGGCAATATACCTGGATTATATTGATCCTAGGGGTCTTTAATACCATTTATTGTTATATGTGATATGCATTCCCCATTTGTACAACTTTAGTGCTATAATTATATGTTCTGTTTTACCCTGGTTACCAACCAGTCTGTGCAACCCCTGCATCTATACCCGCAGTTTATTGCCTCCATTTTTACTCTGTATTGTGTGCCATTATTGTTGGCATTGTATTTCCTATTAATAAAGTTTTTTGTAGTTTTATAAATGATGGAGTCTATACTTCTTTCCTTTGGTATATAATGTTAACTCTTTGGAGTAGCTCATCTTTACTTATGGGCCATGGGGCCAAATTTGGGATGAAGCAATTTTGCTTCGGTAGTTCTATACTCATACTGTTGTATATGACATTGTTTCTTTATTATTGCATATGCAGTGAGTGGCAGGGCTGTCCAAAATTTGGACGCACCCCAATAACCCTGTGAACAGACCACATGCAACCAAAGTTCCAAGTATTCATTTGGTACTCCCATACTATTTGCTTACGCATTGAATGCAAGGCCTGCCGTCTCCCAAAGTTACACGCACCCCAATAAGCCTTTGAACCCACGTACTGGATGGCCACATTAAACCAAAGTTCCCTTTAAGCTTTATTTGGTAGTACCATACTGTTTGCCTAGGTATTGAATGCAGGGCCTGCCCTGCCGCCCCAACGTTACACGCACCCAAATAACCCTTTGAACCATTGTACTGGATGGCCACATTAAAACAAAGTTCCCATTCTTATTTATTTGGTACTGCCATACTGTTTGCCTAGGCATTGAATGCAAGGCCTACCCTGCCGTCCCAACATTACACGCGCCCAAATAACCCTTGAACCAACGTACTGGATGGCTACATTAAATCAAAGTTCTACACTACACTATCCAGCAAAGCCAATAAAGGAGACTCAAGGTCTCCAAAAATTCAATATAAACAGCAAAAAAAAATAGGCAGTAACACTCACCTGCCCAGATCTCCATTCAAGGAGGGGGTGAAGTGTGAACGGCACCCTATGTGGGCCTCTATTGTGCAATTGTATACTGGGCAGTCACCCCCTCCTTGAATGGGTATGTGGAGAGTGGCTGTTTAATCTGGTATTTTGCACCCGTGCTGCTAACATCTTGCTTTATGGGCTGGCTGCATCCTGTAGTGCATTTGTTCTGAGATCTGGGCAGGTGAGTGTTACTGCCTTTTTTTTTTTGCTGTTTATATTGAATTTTTGGAGACCTTGAGTCTCCTTTAGTGGCTTTGCTGGATAGTGTAGTGTAGGACTTGTAAGCGTGGGGACCTTTGGCGCAGGTTACAAGCTTACGTATTTTGGCCAAAATATTAACTAATACCCCACTATTTTTGTATTTTTTTCACTTTATTTTTCGGTGTGCAGCCAGGCCCAGGCACATCTGGTCTCGCATGAGGGGTGTTCACACTGGTGCGCATTGAGAGTGTACTGGCCAGCCGGCTAGTCCAATAGTAGGGGCGTGGTTAATAGGCTGTGAACCAGACACTGTGCAGTATCCTTGTGTGAACAGCACCCTATGTGGGCCTCTATTGTGCAATTGTATACTGGGCAGTCACCCCCTCCTTGAATGGGTATGTGGAGAGTGGCTGTTTAATCTGGTATTTTGCACCTGTGCTGCTAACATCTTGGTTTATGGGCTGGCTGCATCCTGTAGTGCATTTGTTCTGAGATCTGGGCAGGTGAGTGTTGCTGCCTTTTTTTGCTGTTTATATTAAATCAAAGTTCCCATTAAGCTTTCTTTGATTCTGTCATACTGTTTGCCTAGGCATTGAATGCAAGGTCTGCCCTGCCCCAACGTTACACGCACCCCAATAACCCTTTGAAGCAATGTACTGGATGGCAACATTAAGCCAAAGTTAACATTAAGCTTTATTTGGTACTGCCATACTGTTTGCCTATGCATTGAATGCAAGGCCTGCCCTGCCCTAATGTTGCACGCACCCCAATTGGCCACATTAAACCAAAGTTCCCATTAAGCTTTATTTGGTAGTACCATACTGTTTGCCTAGGTATTGAATGCAGGACCTGCCCTGCCGCCCCAACGTTACACGCACCCAAATAACCCTTTGAACCAAAGTACTGGATAGCCAGCTGAAAGCATTGTTCCTAGTAATTTGATTCTCCCTTATTGTTTGGCTATGCAGTAAATTGTTGAGCCTGAAGAACCAGCATTGGAGAATGTCAGTGTTGAGTCTGGAAAACCTGCAGAGGAGAATTTCAGTGTTGAGGCAGAAGAAACTGCAGTGGAGAATTACAGTGTTGAGGCTAAAGAACACCTGGCAGTGGAGCATTTCATTGTTGAGGCTGAAGAACCTGCATTGTTGAATGTCAGTGTTGAGGCTGAAGGGCCAGCAGTGGAAAATTTCAGTGTTGAGGCTGAAGGACCAGCAGTGAAGAACCTTTATTATAGCATTGCAGTGGATCATTTCAGTATTGAGCCTGAATAACCAGCAATGGAATATTGCAGTGTTGAGGCTGAATAACCTGCATTGGAGCATTACAGTGTTTAGGCTGAACACCTGGCAGTGAAGCATTTCAGTGTTGAGCCAGAAGAACCTGCAGTGGACAATTGCAGTGTTGAGACTGAAGACCCAGCAGTGGAGAATTGCAGTGTTGAGCTGAAGATCCTTTATTGTAGCATTGCAGTGTTGAGGAAGAACACTCAGCAGTGGATCATTTCAGTGTTGAGTCTGAATAACCAGCATTGGATTATTGCAGTGTTGAGGCTGAAGAACCTGCATTGGAGTATTACAGTGTTTAGGCTGAACACCCGGCAGTGAAGCATTTCAGTGTTGAGGATGAACAAACAGCAGTGGAGCATTGCAGTGTTGAGGCTGAAGAACCTTTATTGCAGCATTGCAGTTTTGAGGAAGAACACCCGGCAGTAAAGCATTTCAGTGTTGAGCCTGAATAACCAGCATTGGATTATTACAGTGTTGAGCCTGAATAACCAGCATTGGATTATTACAGTGTTGAGGCTGAATAACCTGCATTGGAGCATTACAGTGTTGAGGCTGAATAACCTTTATTAGAATACAGAAAAATAAAAGCAGAATACATATTCAAAGCATATCTATCTAGAGTCTTCCACCTTGATGCGACTCAAAAAATATATTTTTATACCACAGTGGACACTCCTCACGATTATGGTACACAGAAAAACATGGAGTACCAGTCCAATATTTATTTGTAAAATCACATTACTTTTAATATATCAAAAAGACATAGAAATATACATGTAAATATGTAAAAATGAACAAGGGTGTTTATAGAAAGGGATGGGTGAACAAAAGATATATCTGGGTCTTAAGGTACTGCCACACTAAACAATCCCGCTAGCGATCACGATAACGACGCATACTAATGCGATCGCTAGCGGGATTGTTTCTATATCGCTAAGTGCGGCCACATTTAGCGATATAGTTAACGACGCTATCGCCGTTAGCGATCTTCTTAACGACTTTAGCGGTACAAAAGTACCGCTAAATCGCTAAGAAAAGGTGCCACACTAGCGATATATACTTACCCAGCGGGAGCGCCGACGAGAAAATAGGGTCCGGAACGATTCCAGCGACGAGCGAGATCACAGCAGGAAGCTCGTCGCTGGCAGATGCCGCACTGAACAACATCGCTAACGGGATCGCTAAATAGTGACGTTTTTAGCGATCCCGTTAGCGATATTGTTCAGTGTGGCATACCCTTTAGTCCAACGTACAGAGGTGGGAGTAAATTCCACCGTTATTAAAAGTGCTATTGCATCAGTGCAGGGCATAAAGTACTGGGTATACCATTAGTCTGCCTATTACTGTGGGATCCAATCACTTACAACAGTAATAAAGAAATTCCTGCACCATTATCAATAAGTCATATGCAAAAAAGATAGCTCTTACCCATAGTTCCTCCCCAAGACAAATAGACATGCAGCCTCAATGCGCGTTTCGCGTCGGTTTCTCCGTGGGGCCGTGTCAAAAGCGTGTCCATGCTGGTCTTAAATAAACCATTCAAAATATGAGCACATGTGGTGGAATCTCCGGCGCATGTGTCACATCGATCGCGCCGGAAGTTGCATCACATCCGGCAGTCCATGACGGTGCGGGTCACAGGGAAATCCCGGATGACATCACTGACCCACACACGTCATCAAAGGATGCGAGTGAGTCGCTCCGGCCGCATAAGGTTGGGAGACATGCGCACTTGTCAAATCCTCCTCATATGAGTAGGACACACACTCTGTGCCATATTAGGTGTGGGCAACACATAGAAAAAATATATGATAATTAACTGTGCATCAGAGCAATGCATGCTAGAATCTCCAGTCAAATATAATATTAATCAATATTAATTTTATCACATAAACGTGATAGAGAAAGTGTAATAAGTGACAAAAAGTGACAGTGCGGACTTCCGGGAGGTGGAGCCGAGAATGGCCGCTTTTTAGCAGAGCTCCCCGCTGGCCTACTCTCATCAGTGGCCATCCCTCAGTTTGTGAGCGGAGAAACAACATTAATCAGCGGGGGGAATACCTGGACAGGGGGCTCGTCTGTCGGGTCTGCCTCTCCAGGCTCCTCGGGAGGCTCCAGGCACAGGAGACGCCGTGCAGCGTGGTACAGGCCGCCGCCTGTGAGCTGTGACTATAGAGGGACTTGCACAGATAAGAGGTCCCGAGATAACAAGCGACCACCCGCCAGGAGAGAAAAAACAAACAAACAGTGAAGTCCTGAAGATCTGGCCGTTATCGCATCTAGAGGGTATGCCACACTGAACAATATCGCTAACGGGATCGCTAAAAAACGTCACTATTTAGCGATCCCGTTAGCGATATTGTTCAGTGCGGCAGCTGCCAGCGACGAGCTTCCTGCTGTGATCTCGCTCGTCGCTGGAATCGTTCCGGACCCTATTTTCTCGTCGGCGCTCCCGCTGGGTAAGTATCTTATCGCTGTGTGGCACCTTTTCTTAGCGATTTAGCGGTACTTTTGTACCGCTAAAGTCGTTAAGAAGATCGCTAACGGCGATAGCGTCGTTAACTATATCGCTAAATGTGGCCGCACTTAGCGATATAGAAACAATCCCGCTAGCGATCGCATTAGTATGCGTCGTTATCGTGATCGCTAGCGGGATTGTTTAGTGTGGCAGTACCTTAGGGCCGGAGGAGGTGAGTGCAGTCGCAATAAGGGGAGGGTTAACTACAACAGACACCATCTTCCTGCCACTCACAGCCCTCAGCAACACCCCTGCACTACAGGCTTGTTTTAAGTTGCTGACCATCTCCTCAAAGGTGACAAGCAATAAAGCACTCAAGGTCTGTCTGATAAGGGTTTAACCCCCGAGACCCCTTTACAGAGCTCAAATAAATCAGCCTAAAGGTACTGCCACACTACTCGATCCCGCTAGCGATCTCGTTAGCGTTGCATACTAATGAGATCGCTAGCGGGATTGTTTCTATATCGCTAAATGCGGCCACATTTAGCGATATAGTTAACGACGCTATCGCCGTTAGCGATCTTCTTAACGACTTTAGCGGTACAAAAGTACCGCTAAATCGCTAAGAAAAGGTGCCACACAGCGATTAGATACTTACCCAGCGGGAGCGCCAGCGATGAAATAGGGTCCGGAGCGATTCCAGCGACGAGCGAGATCACGCAAGCTCGTCGCTGGAAGCTGCCGCACTGAACAATATCGCTAACGGGATCGCTAAATAGTGACGTTTTTTAGCGATCCCGTTAGCGATATTGTTTAGTGTGGCATACCCTTAAGAAGTCACAAGGGGATTACCTCAGAGACTACACACAATACAGGACCTAGAGGACAGTTAATATTGACTTTATTAACCCTTTGGCAGCGGTCTAACCTGGTGAAGTCCTCACTCAGTGACACATTACTTTGCTTACAACTTAGAGGATTATATTAGTCCTCTCTGACTTTCAAGGTTATTTAACCTCTATAAATAAAGGTCAACAACAAGAGTCTAATATTCTATACGCTCCATATAGGAGTTACATGCTACATAGCAGATTCTAATGTAACGTTTCTTAACTGAGACATCACCGCCTTCTATCTTCTCACCAATGTCGCTGAGTATGGATAAATTTGTGGGCAAACAAACTAAAGGAGGCCGAACCTCTTCTCGAAACCAACAAGGCTCATCCTCGCCTAAATCTACCTCTGATACCAGTAGCTAGACTTCTCATTCAATAGCGGATGCCATCATGGAATGCCTTATGCCCGAAATAGACTCTAGATTTGCCACTCTTCAAACCTCAATAGACTCTATAATATCACAAGTTAATAGTCAGGGCACTCGCCTGGATGAGGCTGAACAACGTATCTCTGATCTGGAGGATGTTACCAGGTAAATGGCAGAACGTCTAGAGGGAAAAGAGAAAGTCGTCACAGAGCTTCAATCCAAAGTGGACGACTGTCATGTGTGCATCGCCACGAAGATCGTCGCGGTTGCACATTCTGACTTCTCACAGCTGAGTTGCTGTTTCTTTGTGTTTGGCAGTTAGGGAGTTAATTCTGTCTGTGCTCAGTTCTGGGACTGGGTGCAGTTTCTCCCGGCTGCAATTAATTATTTGTTGATTGGTTTCCTTTAAATCTCTGGTTGTCTGTGTTGGGAGTTGCCAGTGAAATTCTTCATGCAGACCACAGATAGGATTGTATCTGTATAGACTTAAGTTAAAGAGCTCCTTAGTTGTTTTAAGCTCACCTTGCTTAGAGTTTAATATCCCAGATCATTTATGTTCCTTCTGTGTTTGAGTGTGTATGCAAGTCTGTGTTTTCTCCAGTCTGTCTTATATGTCTAATCTGTGTATTTAGCAGAGATCAGCCCATATCCCTTTGGTGGTAATCAGTATCCTTCTTGGGACTGATTACAGGGTTTAGGGACTGATAGGAGACAGGGTTAGGCTGGAGACTTGGACCTCTGAACCATTATCAGTACCTCCAAGGTGAGGGATTAGTTAGGACCCCAGTTTAGGGTCAGGTTAGACCCCCGGTCCTCCTCTTTCCTGTGACAGTGTATCAAGTCCTCAAGATTAACCCTGAGTTCAACGGATATCGTGTCAGGTAAATCTATTCTATATTTACATGCTGATGTTGCTAATCTATATGTTGTATAGAGTGTTGTTCTTTTAAGAATAGTTTACTGACATCGTACACATATCATAAGACCGCGTGACATTTTCACTGGCCCATAAAATTATTCCCAGTTGCCATGGATCCAGTAGCCCAGCTGGCTCTGCAGTTGCAGGGATTATCCATGGAGCTGACGGACATTAAGTCCAAAGTTTTGTCTCCCTCGGAGCAAACCAGATTTGAACCTAAAGTAGCTCTCCCGGACAGGTTCACTGGTGGGCGAGACAAATTTTTTACCTTCAGGGAAGCATGTAAATGTATTTTCGGCTTCGGCCTCGATCATCAGGGAGTGAAGAGCAGAGAGTGGGAATTGTTATCTCGCTCCTACAAGGGGACCCTCAATCCTGGGCCTTCTCCCTTCCTCCGGGATCCCCGGCTCTACAGTCAGTAGATCGATTTTTTACTGCCCTGGGTTTGGTATATGATGACCCAGATCGGGTCTCTCTTGCTGAGACAAAATTACGTAAGATACAGCAGGGAGATCGTCCGGCGGAGGCATTTGCTTCTGAGTTCCGTAGATGGGCCACAGATACTCAGTGGAATGACCCAGCTCTTAGAAGCCAGTTTTGTCATGGGCTTTCTGACAAATTAAAGGACGTTTTGGCTCAGTATGATTCTCCTCCATCACTGGAGGCTGCTATGGCCCTAGCTATCCGTACTGATAGACGGCTCCGGGAGAGGTGCGAGGTAACTCCGCCCCTGTTGTTACTCCACCTACTACTAAAGTCCCTTATGTGAGGTTCCCCTAGTCTGTTCGGAGGAGCCTATGCAGTTGGGAGGGACATCTTTTCGTAGGAGGGGATTGGCGGCACGCCGCAAGACTAGAAGGTGTTTCTTCTGCGGGAAAGAGGGACATTTTGTTGGGGGATGTCCATCCCGTGCCTTGTTGAGCAAAAAGTCGCCGGAAAACTGTTAATCCCAGGTTGTGTGGTGGACGACAACCTGGGAGTATGTATTTCGTCCGCTAGTTCTTCTCAGTTCCTTGTACCAGTGGAGGTGGTGGTTGGTACGAGAGTGGAGAGATTTTCTGTTCTTCTTGATAGTGGGTCCGGGGCTAATCTGGTTGACGCTCAGTTTGCTCAGGCTCAAGGTATGCATCTGAGTGTATTAGTCAAACCGATCCCTATATTCTCCATTGACGCCAGGCCTCTCGGCCAAGGTAGCTTTGTTCATGAGGTTCATAACATTGACCTTCGGGTAGGGGCAATACATAGGGAACTATTATATCTTGTTATGTGTTGGAGGGTCTACCTACTCCTATTGTGTTGGGACTTCCTTGGTTGGTTAAACATAACCCTGTGATTAATTGGCAGTCCAGAGATATAAGCCAATGGGGGGAGTTTTGCAAAAGTAACTGCATGAACACAGTCATCAGTGCGGTCGTGCCTAGTACATTGCCTCCTTTTTTGGAGGACTTTGGGGATGTGTTCTCTGAGGAGGGGTGTCAGGAGTTGCCTCCTCATCGCGTGTATGACTGCTCTATTAATTTACTTCCTGATGCTAAGTTACCTAAAGCTAGGTTATATAACCTTTCTGGTCCTGAGAGGCAGGCTATGAAAGATTATATTTCGGAAAGTCTGGCCAAAGGGCATATTAGACCTTCATCTTCCCCAGTGGCCGCGGGGTTCTTCTTTGTGAAGAAAAAAGATGGAGGCCTACGCCCTTGCTTGGATTTCCGCGAACTTAATCGGATTACTGTTCGAGATCCGTATCCACTCCCTCTGATTCCTGATCTCTTCAATCAAATTGTTGGCGCCAAATGGTTCTCTAAATTGGATCTCAGGGGGGCGTATAATCTGATTAGGATAAAAGAGGGGGATGAGTGGAAAACGGCGTTTAACACGCCGGAGGGACATTATGAGAACCTTGTCATGCCTTTTGGTCTGACTACTGCACCAGCAGTATTCCAACATTTTGTTAATGACATTTTTCTCATCTGGTGGGGCTGTTTGTGGTCGTATATTTGGATGACATTTTAATTTACTCACCAGATCTTGTGTCTCACCAGGAGCATGTGAGACAGGTGTTGCAGATCTTGCGAGACAATAAACTATACGCCAAACTGGAAAAGTGTGTATTCGCCGTACAGGAACTTCAGTTTTTGGGTTTCTTGGTGTCAGCCTCCGGTTTCCGTATGGACCCTGAAAAGGTGAGAGCAGTGCTTGAATGGGATCAGCCAGAGGATCTTAAGGCTCTGCAGCGTTTTCTGGGGTTTGCTAACTACTACCGGAAATTTATTTGTAATTTCTCATCTGTTGTCAAACCTCTCACTGACATGACAAGAAAAGGGACGGATTTTTCTAAATGGTCGGACAAAGCTTGCCAAGCTTTTTCCTCTTTGAAAAAATGTTTTGCTTCGGCACCCGTTCTCATCCAACCAGATGCATCACAGCCGTTCGTTGTGGAGGTGGACGCGTCTGACGTAGGGGTGGGTGCAATATTGTCCCAGGGTCCGTCCCCTGGTAAATGGCATCCGTGAGCTTTCTTTTCTAAAAAATTGTCGTCCGCCGAAAGGAATTATGATATTGGCAATAGGGAACTTTTGGCCATTAAGTTGGCTTTTGAAGAATGGCGTCACTTTTTGGAGGGGGCAGTCCACCCGGTCACCGTCATTACTGATCACAAGAACCTGCTGTATTTAGAATCCGCTAAGCGTCTGAATTCCAGACAAGCTCGATGGTCGTTGTTTTTTACCAGGTTTAATTTTGTTGTCACTTATCGCCTGGATCTAAGAATGTTAAGGCGGATGCCTTGTCTCGCAGTTTCCCAGGGGCCGGGAAAATGGATGACCCGATTCCTATCCTTCAGGAGGGGGTGGTAGTGTTGGCTGTATGTTCCGAGCTTGAGGAGGAGGTGTTAGAGGCTCAGGGGGACGCCCCTGCAGGACCTCCAGGGAGACTGTTTGTCCCAAATCAGTTGAGACAAAAGGTTATTGAGGCACATCATAATTCTGCTTTAGCAGGACATCCAGGGAGTAAGGCTACTTTAGATCTCCTTTCTCGCCGGTTTTGGTGGCCTAACGTTAATAAAGATGTTTTAACTTTTGTCGCGTCCTGTGGGGTTTGTGCTCGCTCTAAGACCCCTCATACCCGTCCGTCTGGGACCCTCTTACCCTTGAAACTTCCGGAGCGTCCATGGACTCATTTGTCTATGGACTTCATCACGGACCTTCCTCAGTCGTCAGGGAAGACTGTCATACTGGTGGTTGTTGACAGGTTCAGTAAGATGGCACATTTCATTGCTCTTCCTGCCCTCCCTAATGCTAAAACTCTGGCGCAGGTGTTCATTGGGGAGATTGTGAGACTTCATGGGTTGCCTTCTGATGTGGTGTCAGATAGGGGGTCTCAGTTTGTGTCCAAGTTTTGGAGGGCATTTTGTTTACGTCGGGGGATGCAATTGTCATTTTCCTCGGCTTTTCATCCACAGACCAATGGTCAGACAGAGCGTCTGAATCAAAGCCTAGAGACTTATCTTCGGTGTTTTGTCTCAGAGAACCAGGAGGACTGGTCTTCTTTCTTGCCTCTGGCAGAGTTCGCTCTTAACAACAGGCGGAGCGAGTCCACTGGTAAGTCCCCGTTTTTTGGGGCATATGGTTTTCATCCCCAGTTTTGTACATTCAATGGGGGGGGCCCTTCTGGGGTTCCTGAGGAGGAGCGTTTCTCGTCGTCACTTGCTTCAGTGTGGAGAGGTGTATTGAATAATCTGAGTGCTATGGGGAACCGTTATAAACGTATGGCTGATAGGAGGAGAGTTTCTGGTCCAGATCTTAATGTGAACGATCTGGTATGGTTGTCTACCAGGAATATAAAACTTAAAGTTCCCTCCTGGAAGCTGGGCCCCAGATTCATCGGGCCGTACAGGATCAGTTCCATAATTAATCCTGTGGCATTTCGTCTGGACCTCCCTCCTACGTTTAAAATCCACAATGTGTTCCACAAGTCATTACTTAAGAGGTACGTGGCACCAGTCATACCATCACCTCTACCTCCTCCTCCAGTGGTGGTCAATGGTAACTTGGAGTTTCAAGTGTCAAAGATCATTGACTCACGTCTGAATCGCCGGTCCCTTCAGTACTTGGTGCATTGGAAGGGGTATGGTCCAGAGGAGAGGACGTGGGTTCCTGCGTCTGACATTAACGCAGATCGTTTGGTGCGGACCTTCCACAGAACTCACCCGGGCAAACCTGGCCCTGAGGGTCCGGAGGCCCCTCGTAGAAGGGGGGGTACTGTCATGTGTGCATCGCCACGAAGATCGTTGCGGTTGCACATTCTGACTTCTCACAGCTGAGTTGCTGTTTCTTTGTGTTTGGCAGTTAGGGAGTTAATTCTGTCTGTGCTCAGTTCTGGGACTGGGTGCAGTTTCTCCCGGCTGCAATTAATTATTTGTTGATTGGCTTCCTTTAAATCTCTGGTTGTCTGTGTTGGGAGTTGCCAGTGAAATTCTTCATGCAGACCACAGATAGGATTGTATCTGTATAGACTTAAGTTAAAGAGCTCCTTAGTTGTTTTAAGCTCACCTTGCTTAGAGTTTAATATCCCAGATCATTTATGTTCCTTCTGTGTTTGAGTGTGTATGCAAGTCTGTGTTTTCTCCAGTCTGTCTTATATGTCTAATCTGTGTATTTAGCAGAGATCAGCCCATATCCCTTTGGTGGTAATCAGTATCCTTCTTGGGACTGATTACAGGGTTCAGGGACTGATAGGAGACAGGGTTAGGCTGGAGACTTGGACCTCTGAACCATTATCAGTACCTCCAAGGTGAGGGATTAGTTAGGACCCCAGTTTAGGGTCAGGTTAGACCCCCGGTCCTCCTCTTTCCTGTGACAGTGTATCAAGTCCTCAAGATTAACCCTGAGTTCAACGGATATCGTGTCAGGTAAATCTATTCTATATTTACATGCTGATGTTGCTAATCTATATGTTGTATAGAGTGTTGTTCTTTTAAGAATAGTTTACTGACATCGTACACATATCATAAGACCGCGTGACAACGACATAGAAAACCGATCTAGACGCAATAACTTGAAACTGATAGGACTACCTGAGTCCATACATCCCTCTGAATTGCTAAAACTAACATCTGAGTGGCTGCCAGGAGCCTTGGACATTCAACTAACATCCGGTTCAATGGCGGTTGAGAGAGCACACAGAATAGGCCCGCAGAGGGGAAAAGACAATGACAGACCCAGACGGGTGATATTCAAGGTCCTTGACTTTCAAGACAAAATTCGTCTACTCACTGCTTACAGGAAGAAAGCGCACCTATCCTACGAAGGGCACAAAGTTCTGTTGTTTCAGGACTATTCGGCCATGGTGACGACCAGACTCAGGGCCTTCAACCCGGTGTGTAAGTTGCTGGCTGACAAAAACATCAGGTTCAGCCTGCAATATCCTGCGATACTGCGCTTTAACCTTTCTGGGAAAAACTGGGCTTTCAATGACCCGGTGAAGGCTCTGGAGGTTGTCCGGGATACTCCCCAGCCACCATGAGCAAGAACCAGAGTGGCTTACTCAGTGACAATACCATGAATCACATAAGGTGATGTCAACTGACATCTGTTTGTTATGTTGTTGTTTTTGCTGTATTTTTACTTCTGCATCTAACGTTAGGATGCGGGTTTGAGGGAAATGTTGAATATGGCACACAATTACAAATTTTGTGGGAGGGGGAGGTTTTTTGGGGAGAGGGTCTCTGTATTCGACTTCAGGTAATCAATAATCCAGGGATTCTAATGCCTACTCGCTGGGATGGGCAGGGATCCCATTATTATGTAACGGTTACATCTAATCGCTTTTCCCGCACTGGAGTGGGTTAATGGTAGAAATCAATAGGCAAAAAATGTCCGCTGTGACATCTCTCCTTTGGTGTTCCTGGAATGTCAATGGCCTAAATTCCCCGGTCAAGAGGAAAAAAATTTAAAATTATCTGCATCGAGAAAATTTTCATATTGTACTTTTGCAGGAGACACACTGGGTGAAGGGCAACCATCCGGTGTTTTCTAGCAAAAAATTTATGTTATGTGCAGAAGCTTCTTTTACTAAAAACAGAGGGGTGTCGCTATTATGATAAACAGGAATATTGACCATGAGATAGTGGATGTGTTAGAAGATCCTTTGGGGAGGTTTGTATGCGTGAAGCTGGTTATAGAGGGGACAACCTACAGTGTTATTAATATTTACGCGCCAAATTTGTCGGATCCATTCTTTCGGGCTAATGTGCTAAAACAAATCGCTGGTTGGGACATCTCCCATATGATTGTGGGTGGCGATTTTAATGAGGTACATGACATTGAGATGGATAGATCTAATTCTCAATCTCCTCATATATCTACGCAAGGGAGACTAATACAATCTTTTTTAGATCACCTGGGATTGATGGATGTTTGGAGAGTGCAACACCCTGTTGAGAGAGATTACTCTCACTATTCACATGTTCATAATTCCCATGCTAGAATTGACTACTGGTTGTTGGGCCCCTCACTCATGGCAAGAATCACACATACCAAAATTCTGGACGTGCACATCTCAGATCATGCACCGATAGCGTTCAGCCTAACTAACCCAATCTATTTTCATAGGAAATGGAGATTCCCGTCATACCTATATCACTCAGATGATTTAAAAAAATTCATACAATTCTCATGGGACACGTACAAATCTGATAACCAAATGCATTGTGAAACACCAATTCTTTTCCGGGATACCTCTCAAGCAGCGTTGAGAGGGCAAATAATCGCGTATATATGTCATAAAAAAAACAGTTGCAGGAGCGGATCCTAGCGGCGCAGAGGGCTTTAACTTTAGCATATAAAAATTTTAAACTTAATAATTCACCCTCACGAAAAAACAATATATCGAGGCAAAGGAATCGGCGGATGCACTAGCTCATGAATGGGCCACTTATAGTATTGATCTTCAAAAGCACAATTTTTTTAAATGGGGCAACAAACCAGGCAAATTACTTGCATCTCTTACTAGACCATATAGAAAGGCCACAAGGATTCACAAAATTCGGTCCAAAGAGGGCAGAGTGTTGATAGAGAATGAGGAGATTGTAGAGGAATTTAGATCATTTTTTGGCTCCCTGTACAAAGCGGAGAAAAGAGAGAGGGACGATATTCTAAACTTTATGCAAACGGAGGTGGCACCTTTACTAACAGAGGAACACAGGGAAATCCTTAATGCTCTATATCCCCTTCAGAAGTCATCCAAACTATAAGCTCCTTGAAGCTCTCTAAATCTCCTGGCCCTGATGGGTATAGTAATGAATTTTACAAAATATTGGGAGGCAGTATAGGGACACATCTTTGTGAAGTCTTTAATCAGTTGGTTCAATCGGGGCAGCTCCCGGACAGTTTCAATGAAGCAGACATAATAGTGCTCCCCAAACCGGGCAAATATCCTTCACTAGTGGAAGGATACAGACCAATCTCACTTTTAAACTCCGACTTTAAAATTTTCAATAAAATACTAGCAAATAGAGTGCAAAAAATAATCCCCAACCTGATATTGCCTCAACAAATTGGGTTTGTCCACGGTAAATCCATAACATACAACATACGGACGGCTTTGGGAGCTATCTCTTACGGAAAATCTCATGGCTGTCTAGAGTCTATTGTGGTCAGCCTGGATGCTGACAAAGCGTTTGACAGGGTTGCATGGGATTATCTCCTCCACATCCTGGAGTTTAGAAACTTTGGTCCATAGTTCTGTGAGGCGATAAAGTTGTTATATAAAAACCCGGTGTCCAGGTTGGCCATAAATGGTATACTCTCTTCCATATTTGAAATCCAGAGAGGAACGCGTCAGGGCTGCCCCTTATCGCCTTTACTTTTTAACCTTGCTTTAGATCCTTTACTTAGAACTCTCCAAAACTCTTCAACATACAGGGGCATAGAGGTAGGCTCCACCTCACTCAAAATTGCGGCATTTGCCGACGATATACTCCTATTCATCTCCAATCCCAATGCGGCAATACCAGTTATCATGGAGGCCCTAAATCATTTTGGCAAATGCTCAGGCTTTAAAATAAATTATAATAAATCAGAGGCCCTGGCTCTGTTTGAGCAAGGGAAATTAAATAACTCAACACTTCCTTTCCAATGGAGCACATCATCTATCAAATATTTGGGTGTCCATCTCCCGGCAGATTTGACGTCCTTATACCACATTAATATTAGACCCCTAGTTACGTCCATATTTAATCTTCTAAACTCCTGGAAACCCTTTACTTTGTCTTTTTCCGGATGATGTCATTTAATTAAGATGATAATTTTTCCAAAACTATTGTATATTTACCAAACACTACCTATTTTGTTGACACGAGCTGATGTTAAAACTCTAAACACTGCTTTTAGGAATTTTATTTGGGGAGACAAAAAGCGTACACACATAGGTCTAATCAAACTACAAGCCCCAAAGGAGGAGGGTGGCATCAATTTCCCAGACATTGCAAAGTACAATCTAGCAGCAAATCTCAGATACACCATTGATTGGTTAAGAGGTAGATCACATTTCGCAAATGTATTTTTAGACCAACAATTAAGTCCCCATGTCTCCTTACCAGCATTACTACATATTGCCAACGATGACCTTATTGCAGACATAAGAAACCACCCCACCTTATGGCAAACTATACAGACGTGGAGGAAATGCCGGAGACTATGTAATTTGAGAAGCGATGTCTCTCCTTTTGTGCCCTTTCTGGGTAACCCGGGCTTTATAGGAGGTAAACCACCCTTATCTTACATTGAGCTAGCTAGGCAGGGTTGCATCTTGGCAGCTGACCTATTAGATGATAGATTCTCTATGCTCACATTTGACACCGCAGCAAAACGTTTCCCAACATTTGTAAATAAGCCCTTCCTTTTTCTTCAAGCAAGGAGCTTAACTTTGAAAAGTATAGCAACTAGGGGTGGAGATAGAGGGAGGAACGCTTTGGATGGCTTCCTTAGGACCGCCAGGGTGCAGATAGCCTCGACAAGCAGTATTTACACACTGTTGCGTAAGCAATGGTCATGGGAAGGCAAAAAGACAGGTCCAGCACGATGGGTTAATGATATACAGAACATCATAGTCGGGGAAATCTTAGATGCCACTTTGATGCAACGGAAGGTGATCCCCTCCAGCAGTTATGCAGAAATGTCTTTATTACTCCTTCATAGAGCTTATATTACCCCACACATTACGTCTAGGATGTCTCCAGGGGGCACATTCACATGTTCCAAATGCGGGACAGGAAACACAGACATATTTCATCACATGTGGGGGTGCCCCAAAGTGCAAAAATTATGGCAGTCTATCCATGCCGAATTGCAGAATCTTGGTGGGATATTGTTTCCTTTGACACCGCAATGGGCAATATTTAATATTTTAGACAGCTCTCAACACAAATTCCCCAAACATGTTAAGGCCATGTTGATAATATGGGCCTCAGCTGTCAGGAAAAGTATCTTGCAGCACTGGCTAAATCCATTACCACCACCCAAATCTCTCATATACTCCAAAATAATGTATATTTTTCGAATGGACTGGCTAGATACCCTGACAAATAAAGAGAAATTGACTGGGAAATTTTTAAGTACATGGTCACTATTCATCCCATCATTATCTCAAGACACTAGGGACAAACTAAGGACACATTTTGAAAACACCCAGTGGTATCTTCTTCAGAAAATTAGCGGACATAATCCTATTCCTTGAGCTTGTTGATTGTTAATCAAATGCAGGGTCGTTTAAGGGGTTTATATGTTGGGGGGGATGGGAGGGTTAAGGGAGGAGGGAGGACATTTATGAGTATTATACCTGTCAAATAAGCGTCAAATAAGCTTGATACCTTCAAACCTGTTTGACTTACTTTTTGGTAATGCTCTTTAAATCAATATTGCGCGTTTTACGCCTGTCAAATAAGCTTGTTACTTCAAGACTTGTATGATTTTCTTTTATTGTAATACTCTTTAAATCAATAAAACATGTTGGAAAAAAAAAGTGACAGTGCTAATATATTAAGACTATATATACGGTACCCCATTAGATACATATAGATATGTGATACTTAATACAATTATACATCATTATTCATTACTTACAAAAAACAATAATAAAAAACAAAAGAAAGAAAAAAAAACAACAAAATAAAATAAATACAGTTATGTGAGAAAGTTTGGGCCCCTCTAATAATCTTAAGCTTAATGTTTTATAAAAATTGGTGTTTTTGCAACAGCTATTTCAGTCTGATATATCTAATAACTATTGGACACAGTAATGTTTCTGCCTTGAAATGAGGTTTATTGTACTAACAGAAAATGTGCAATCTGCATCTAAACAAAATTTGACAGGTGCATAAGTATGGTCACCTCACCAGAAAAGTGACATTAATATTTAGTAGATCCTCCTTTTGCAAAAATAACAGCCTCTAGTCGCTTCCTGTAGCTTTTAATGAGTTCCTGGATCCTGGATGAAGGTATTTTTGACCATTCCTCTTTACAAAACAATTCCAGTTCAGGTAAGTTTGATGGTCGCCGAGCATTGACAGCCTTCTTCAAAAGATCCCACAGATGTTCAATGATATTGAGGTCTGGGGACTGGGATGGCCATTCCAGAACATTGTAATTGTTCCTCTGCATGAATGCCTGAGTAGATTTGGGGCGGTGTTTTGGATCATTGTCTTGCTGAAAGATCCATCCCCTGCGTAACTTCAACTTTGTCACTGATTCTTGAACATTATTGTCAAGAATCTGCTATACTGAGTGGAATCCATGCGTCCCTCAACTTTAACAAGATTCCCGGTGCCGGCATTGGCCACACAGCCACCAAAGCATGATGGAACCTCTACCAAATTTTACTGTGGGTAGCAAGTGTTTTTCTTGGAATGCTGTGTTTTTTTGACGCCATGCATAACGCCTTTTTGTATGACCAAACAACTCAATCTTGGTTTCATCAGTCCACAGGACCTTCTTCCAAAAAGAAATTGGATTCTCCAAATGTGCTTTTGCATACCTCAGCCGACTGTTTGTGGCGTGCTTGCAGAAACGGCTTCTTTCGCATCACTCTCCCATACAGCTTCTCCTTGTGCAAAGTACGTTGTATAGTTGACCGATGCACAGTGACACCATCTGCAGCAAGTTGATGCTGCAGCTCTCTGGAGGTGGTTGAGGATTGTCCTTGACTGATCTCACCATTCTTCTTCTCTGCCTTTCTGATGTTTTTCTTGGCCTGCCACTTCTGGCCTTAACAAGAACTGTCCCTGTGTTCTTCCATTTCCTTACTATGTTCCTCACAGTGGAAACTGACAGGTTAAATCTCTGAGACAGCTTTTTGTATCCTTCCCCTGAACAACTATGTTGAATAATCTTTGTTTTCAGATCATTTGACAGTTGTTTTGAGGAGCCCATGATGCCACTCTTCAGAGGAGATTCAAACAGGAGAACAACTTGCAAGTGGCCACTTTAAGTAGCTTTTCTCATGATTGCATACACCTGGCTATGAAGTTCAAAGCTCAATGAGGTTACAAAACCAAAAAAAGTGCTTTAGTAAGTCAGTAAAAAGTAGGTAGGAGTATTTAAAACAAGAAAATGATAAGGGTGCCCATACTTATGCACCTGTCAAATTTTGTTTGAATGCAGATTGCACATGTTCTGCTAGTACAATAAACCTCATTTCAAGGCAGAAACATTACTGTGTCCAATAGTTATTAGATATATCAAACTGAAATAGCTGTTGCAAAAACACCAATTTTTATCAAACATTAAGCTTAAGATTAATAGGGGTGCCCAAACTTTTTCACATAACTGTATATTATAGAAGGTGACTCATTATATAAAAAAAATAATAAAAAGAAAAAAAATTATATAAAAAAATAATTATAAAACATAAAAAATGTAGCAATATCTTGAGTCTTGCGCTTTGAAATAAATTGTGATGACTTGGATATTCAGCACTCCTCAGTGCTCATATGATGCATTAATATTCAGAACTTGAATGGAAGTTAGAAGTTGATATACTAGATATGGAACACTAAATAACAAGGACACACAAATAAGACACATAATAAAATGAATAAAATAAAACCAAGGACCCAAAATTTAATTAATGAAGAACAGGAATAAAAATCAATTGCTCATTAAGACCTTCTGTTACCATAGTATCAAGAGTAGAAATCTATTTGCACTCTCTCTGTGCAAGAACATGCCTCAGATCACCACCTCTAATTCCCAAGTGCACACGATCAATCCCCCATACCTTAAGTTCACTGAAGTTACAATTATGCTCAGATCTAAAATGGCGTGGGATTGTCTTGAGCGCACTTGGGTCAACCGCATCATGTGCAGCCAAAATGTCCCTGAAGAACCTTTATTGTAGCATTGCAGTGTTGAGGCTGAACAACCTGCATTGGAGCATTACAGTGTTTAGGCTGAAAACCCGGAAGTGAAGCATTTCCGTGTTGAGCCTTAAGAACCTGCAGTGGACAATTGCAGTGTTGAGGCTGAAGACCCGGCAGTGGAGAATTGCAGTGTTGAGGATGAAGACTCGACAGTGGAGCATTGCAGTATGGAGGCTGAACACACAGCAGTGGAGCATTGCAGTGCTGATCCCGAAGAACCTGCATTGTAGCATTGCACTGCTGACGAAGAACACCCAGCAATGGAGCATTTCAGTGTTGAGCCTGAAGAACCAGCAGTGGAGAATTGCAATGTTGAGGCTGAAGAACCTCCAGTGGAGAATTGCAGTGTTGAGGCTGAAGACCCTGCATTGTAGCATTGCAGTATTGAGGCTGAAGAACTGGCAGTGGAGAATTGCATTTTTGAAGATGAGCAACCAACAAAGTTTACATTATTAGGATGTGGGTCTCCCATGCTGTTTGCCTATGCAGTGAATGCAAGGCCTGCCCCAAATTTGTACGCACCCCAATACCCCAATGAAGAGACATGGAAGAAGGCCTCCTAAAAATCTGTTCCCATTACAAAGGAGTGGGTCTCCTTATACGTGTAATGCCCATACAGTAAGTGTATGGGCTGACAAACAATTCCCCCTGGTGGGTACACATCAACATACTTTGCTGTCAACATTTTTGTTATGGGCATCATAAACACCCTTCAAAAAAATTATGTGGCTCTTCCATCACGGAACACATTCACCCTGGTGATATAGTGGTGGTGTCGGAAGAGACATGGAAGTTGGCCTCAGAAAAATGTCTTCCCAGTTTAAAGGAACTGGTCTCCTATACATGGAATGCCCATACAGTAAGTGTATGGGCTGACAAACATTTTCCACTGTGAGGAACACATCAACCTACCATGTAAATATTTTTTTAGGGCCATCATAAACACCCTTGAAAAATAATATAGTGGCTGTTGCATCACGGAACACGTTCACTCTCATGTTCTAGTGGTGGTGTCTGAAAAGAAGTGGAAGAAGGCCTTCTAAAAAACTGTTCCCATTACAAAGGAGCGGATCTCTTATACTTGTAATGCCCATACAGTAAAGGGTATGCCACACTAAACAATATCGCTAACGGGATCGCTAAAAAACGTCACTATTTAGCGATCCCGTTAGCGATATTGTTCAGTGCGGCAGCTTCCAGCGACGAGCTTCCTGCTGTGATCTCGCTCGTCGCTGGAATCGTTCCGGACCCTATTTCATCGCTGGCGCTCCCGCTGGGTAAGTATCTTATCGCTGTGTGGCACCTTTTCTTAGCGATTTAGCGGTACTTTTGTACCGCTAAAGTCGTTAAGAAGATCGCTAACGGCGATAGCGTCGTTAACTATATCGCTAAATGTGGCCGCATTTAGCGATATAGAAACGATCCGCTAGCGATCTCATTAGTATGCAACGCTAACGAGATCGCTAGCGGGATTGTTTAGTGTGGCAGTACCTTAAGTGTATGTGCTGACAAACAATTCCCCTGGGGGTACACATCAACCTACTGTGTAAATATTTTTTTACTGCCTTCATAAACACCCTTGCAAAAAAATATAGTGGATGTTGCATCACGGAACACGTTCACCCTGGTGTTCTAGTGGTGGTGTCTGAAGAGACGTGGAGGATTGCCACCGAAAAATGTCTTCCCAGTTTAAAGGAGCGGGTCTCCTATACTTGGAATCACCATACACTAAAGGGTATGCCACACTGAACAATATCGCTAACGGGATCGCTAAAAAACGTCACTATTTAGCGATCCCGTTAGCGATGTTGTTCAGTGCGGCATCTGCCAGCGACGAGCTTCCTGCTGTGATCTCGCTCGTCGCTGGAATCGTCTTGGACCCTATTTTCTCGTCGGCGCTCCCGCTGGGTAAGTATATATCGCTAGTGTGGCACCTTTTCTTAGCGATTTAGCGGTACTTTTGTACCGCTAAAGTCGTTAAGAAGATCGCTAACGGCGATAGCGTCGTTAACTATATCGCTAAATGTGGCCGCACTTAGCGATATAGAAACAATCCCGCTAGCGATCGCATTAGTATGCGTCGTTATCGTGATCGCTAGCGGGATTGTTTAGTGTGGCAGTACCTTAAGTGTATGGGCTGACAAATATTTCCCCTGGGGGGTGTACATATCAAAATACTGTGTAAACATTTTTTTAAAGGGCATCAAAAGCACCCTTTACACAATAAGTTGGCTGTTGCATCACAGACCATAATCACCATGGTGATCTAGTGGTGGTGGATGATGAGGATGAGGAGAAGGAGGAGAATAACACCAAATAGCCACAATCAGAATGCGTATATCCATGTGTGGGTGTGAAGAGGTGCATGGGAATAAACCTCCACAAAAAAGACAATGTATTTGAGGTTGTTTTTCTGTTATCATTCCGTGGTGTAGAGAAGTCTAGCCTAATCCAGCTCTTGTTTATTTTTATAAGAGTCAGCCTGTCAGCATTTTCAGTTGACAGGTGGATGCGCTTATCAGTTATAATTCCACCAGAGGCACTAAAAACCCGCTCTGACAAAATGCTAATGGCAAAGCAGGCCAGGACATAGCGAGCCAGTTCATGCCATTTGTCCAGCTTAGATACCCAATAATTAAAAGGCACAGAGGAATTACTGAGGACTAGAGTTGAGCGAAACAGGTCGGTCAGATTAAAAAATCGCCGACTTTCGCCAAAGTCGGGTTTCGCCGAGCGAAACCCGACCATAGTGTGGAGTCGACCATGCGGTCCTCGACCCGAGCGCCAAAGTTGGTTTTCCCATAATGCTTGCAGGCGCCTTTTCTCAGCCAATGAGCAAGGACGCACACTGTGGGCAGCGAGATGATGTGGGCAGCGGCCACAACCATCTTAGAGAAGAGCATTGCAGTGATTGGCTTGCTTTGTGTGGCGTCACAATGGCTATAAAAACCCTGACCGCCGACCACCATTTTACTTCTGCCGATCTTAACAGTAGGGAGAGTTTGCTGCCGCTGTTTCTCAGTAGGCAGAGAGATAGGCAGGAAAGAAAAGGTATTCTGTGCTTGTGCTGATAGCGATTAGCTGTACACTTAGTGTGCAGTGACAGGGGAGGATTTTCTTGTGTGCAGCAGCGCTGGTTATTAGGCTGCCTGCCAGTGACAGGGGAGGATTTTCTTGTGTGCAGCAGCAGAGCTGGTTATTAGGCTGCCTGAGAACTGTATTGCTGTGTGTACACTGCTGTGCAGACTGCTTTTTACACAGCACTAATACTTTTATTCTTTTTTTCTGCAGTTACCGAACGTTAATTTTTTCCCATACAGTATAGAGCTGTACGCTCCTCACACACTACCGTGTACCGGCTGGTATCACGGACAAATACATGCTGACTATCTGTGTGTGACTCCGGAAATATATACGGAGATTTACAATTACTCCTAGACTGTATACAGCTGTACGCTTGCGATACAGTACCCTTTTTCTGCTTAACCCTGCTGTACTGTTCGGGTTCATAAGACCCGAAATGATTTTTGAGACTCTGTAGATTTTTTTATATGAGGATTTGAAACTAGTGGTATCTTGACTTCTCATTTGTGGAGCTCTATATATATATTTTTTTTTTGTTGTTTTTTTTTGTTTACTTTTTGCTACACGCTGATTGTTACACTTGTACTGTTCGGGTCAATATGACCCGATAGCATTTTATACTGTTCTACAGGTCTCTGATTATTTCTGACTGCAAAAGTTATGTTTTTTTATGTGTACTTCATCTCAAAATGGTGGTGGTTTCACTGTTCTTATCAGTAAGCAAGTACCGTATTTTTTGGACCATAAGACAAACTTTTTTTCCTCCAAATTTGGGAGGAAAGTGTGAGTGTGTCTTATGGTCGGAATGTAACGTCGGGAGTGGGGCAGCGGTGGAGTGAGATCGCAGGAGGCAGGAAAATATCCCCTCCGCTGCAGGAATCCAGCGCTGGGGAAACCACTGGTCCCGATACTTACAGTGCCTACAAGTAGTATTCAACCCCCTGCAGATTTAGCTGGTTTGATAAGATGCAAATAAGTTAGAGCCTTCAAACTGCAAATGAGAGTAGGATTTATTAACAGAAGCATAAATCTTACAAAACAAAAAGTTATGTTGCTCAGTTGAATTTTAATAAATTTTAAACATAAAAGTGTGGGTCAATTATTATACAACCCCTATGTTTAATATTTCGTGGAATAACCCTTGTTTGCAATTACAGCTAATAATCGTCTTTTATAAGACCTGATCAGGCCGGCACAGGTCTGTGGAGTTATCTTGGCCCACTCCTCCATGCAGATCTTCTCCAAGTTATCTAGGTTCTTTGGGTGTCTCATGTGGACTTTAATCTTGAGCTCCTTCCACAAGTTTTCAATTGGGTTAAGGTCAGGAGACTGACTAGGCCACTCCAACACCTTGACTTTTTCCCTCTTGAACCAGGCCTTGGTTTTCTTGGCTGTGTGCTTTGGGTCGTTGTCTTGTTGAAAGATGAAATTACGACCCATCTTAAGATCCTTGATGGAGGAGCGAAGGTTCTTGGCCAAAATCTCCAGGTAGGCCGTGCTATCCATCCTCTCATGGATGCGGACCAGATGGCCAGGCCCCTTGGCTGAGAAACAGCCCCACAGCATGATGCTGCCACCACCATGCTTGACTGTAGGGATGGTATTCTTGGGGTCGTATGCAGTGCCATCCAGTCTCCAAACGTCACGTGTGTGGTTGGCACCAAAGATCTCGATCTTGGTCTCATCAGACCATAGAACCTTGAACCAGTCTGTCTCTGAGTCCTCCAAGTGATCATGAGCAAACTGTAGACGAACCTTGACATGACGCTTTGAAAGTAAAGGTACCTTACAGGCTCGTCTGGAACGGAGACCATTGCGGTGGAGTACGTTACTTATGGTATTGACTGAAACCAATGTCCCCACTGCCATGAGATCTTCCCGGAGCTCCTTCCTTGTTGTCCTTGGGTTAGCCTTGACTCTTCGGACAAGCCTGGCCTCGGCACGGGAGGAAACTTTCAAAGGCTGTCCAGGCCGTGGAAGGCTAACAGTAGTTCCATAAGCCTTCCACTTACGGATGATGCTCCCAACAGTGGAGACAGGTAGGGCCAACTCCTTGGAAAGGGTTTTGTACCCCTTGCCAGCCTTGTGACCCTCCACGATCTTGTCTCTGATGGCCTTGGAATGCTCCTTTGTCTTTCCCATGTTGACCATGTATGAGTGCTGTTCATAAGTTTGGGGAGGGTCTTAAAATAGTCAGAAAAGGCTGGCAAAAGAGATCATTAATCCACACATGTGAAGCTCATTATTCTTGGTGCCTGAACTACTTCTTAATACTTTAGGGGGACCAAACAGAATTCTTGTGGTTTGAGGGGTTGAATAATAAATGACACTCTGAATTAACTTTTAACGTTTTAAAAAAAAAAATTAAAACAAAAATTTTTGTTGCAGTGCATTTCCCACTTCCAGGCTGATCTACAGTACAAATGTCACAATGCCAAGTTAATTCTGCATGTGTCAACCAGCTAAATCTGCAGGGGGTTGAATACTACTTGTAGGCACTGTAAGTGCAGTGAATATTAATTAGCCGCTTCCCCGCCCACCTATCAGCTGAGCAGTGAGCAGGGAGCAGCAAATGACAGAGCCACATGGTTCCCAGCGCCTGATTCCTGCAGCAGCCGGGATCTGTGTGGGAAGTAGAAGGAGGCGGCAGGAGCAGAGTGCAGCTGGAGGCATCGCATACCTGACAGCACAGGGGCTGTGCTGATGCCAGGCTGAATGCTCCTGTGGAGGACCTGTGATGAGGTCATGAAGAGGGCGGGCTGGAGCATCACATGACCACACAAAGCCCTGCCTCTTCATGATGTCATCACAGGTCCTTCAGACACACTGTACAACAGAGAATTAAAAGGTTAGTAATACAGCACATAAAAAATCACTCTGCCATCCTGTGGTGGACTATAACTCCCAGCATGCCATAGGATCTGCAGGACATGCTGAGAGTTATAGTTCTCCCATGGGATCGAAAGCAGCACTCCAGTGTTATTTTTCAGTGCTGGAGTGTGGCTTTAAATATAAGCCCTATGCCCCCATTCACAGGCCGGGGTCACACATGCGAGAAATTTGCACGATTTTGTGTGAGTCTCTCGCATGAACACCCAGCACTGCAGCCATCACTCGGACCGGAGCGTGCGGCTGCATGTATTTCTATGCTGCATGTATTTCTATGCAGCCGCACGCTCCAGTCTGAGTGCCTGCAGCAGTGCTGGGTGTTCATGCGAGAGACTCACACGAAATCGTGTGAGTTTCTCGCATGTGTGACCCCGGCCTTATACTCACCCTCCAGCGTCTTCACATAGTACTTTACAGACACCACACTGGTCCCGCAGCACCATCTTCTACCCGTAGCTTCCTACATAATAACATGCTATTATATATAATAACACCACATATAATAGTATGTTATTTATGTTATTAAATATTTTACCACATTTTTTGCTTCAAATATATTTTTCCCTATTTTCCACCTCTAAAACCTGGGTGTGTCTTATAGTCCGAAAAATACGGTAATTATCTAGTATTATCTATTTTCTGTTTGTGTTTGTCTATCATTCAAAGGCTGGGGGTTTCACTGTTATCAGTAATCAAGCACTTATTTAGTCAAAAACATTGAGGGACAAGTGTTGTGAATGTGCTAGAGATGGTTTCTGAGCAGAGGCTCCCTCTGGTGGTTACAGACAGTACTGAACCTTTCAGCGACGAGTGGCAATCTGGAATCACGGACTGGTCTGATATAAGGGAGGATCCCTCCATGATGGTTGCCGGTGATCAATTGTTCTTGTCTCAATTGTGGTTCCTGGCTCATTTTGAAGTTTGCTGGAGTCCTGCCTGCATCTCCTGCTTTCAGATAAGATATTTTTTGCTTTTCTTTTTGTGCTTGCTTTTTGCATTGTTTTCTGCACTTTTGTGGAAGTCAACCAGGTCCCCTCCTGGGGCCTGAGCTCCTCACAGTTTTTCTGCAGCCACTGTTATTTGCTCATTTGCTTTTTCCTGTTTTTTCAGCGGCTGCAGCTTGGTTGTTGTTCACACTGATATCTGATTTAGTGGGTGGCGAGATTGTGTGATCTCAGTATTTTTGTAATCAGAATTGTTGGATTTTTGTAGGGTTTTCTGGGCTGCAGAAAGTAATCTCTCCTGTCCTATCCTATTTAGTCAGCTTGTGGCCCCAGCATTTGCTCAGTCTATTTTCTGCCTATGTTTGTATTTTCATCTTGTCTAACCGTCATTATATGTTTGGGGGCTTCCTGTTTTCTTTGGGGATCTGCTCCGGGGCAGATAGCTTTCATCTTTCTGCCTTTAGGTGTGGTTACTCTCGGGCTGTGACGAGGCGTCTGGGATCAACGTGGGAACGCTCCACGGCTACCTCTAGTTGTGTCGTTAGTTTAGAAATCTGCAACCCATCAGTTACCAACATCTCAGGTGTTCGGCTGCCCTGCTGTTGTTCCTGTCCTCCTCAGCTACCGAAACATAACAGACAAGTAGTTTATGGTGATAAATGGAAAAAATTAGATGTGACAGCTCTAAATGCTTATATTGGTTTACTTCTTTTAGCGGGAATATACAAATCTTATGGTGAATCAACTAAAAGTTTGTGGAATTGCGAAACCAGTCGCCACATATTTAGAGCTACAATGTGTCGTGAAAGGTTTCATGAAATTTATAGAGTACTGCGGTTTGATTCTAAAACAGATAGAATGGAAAGAAGAGCTAAAGATAAACTAGCACCTATTAGAAATGTTTGGAATCAATGGGTAGAGATTCTACCAAAATTGTATAATAGTGGTGAAAATGTAACTGTTGATGAGCAACTGGTGGCATTCCGAGGTAGGTGCCCACTCAGACAATATATACCAAGTAAGCCAGCAAAATACGGCATCAAGATCTGGACACTTTGCAACAGCAAAAGTTCTTATGCTCTAAATGTTCAAGTGTATACAGGAAAAACCCCTGGTGAAAGACCTGAAAAAAATCTGGGTATGCGTGTTGTTCTCGATTTGACTCATGGACTAAAAGGACAAAATGTCACATGTGACAACTTTTTTACATCCTATCAACTAGGCCAGATGTTGAAGAAAAAAAAATTACCATGCTGGGTACTATAAGAAAAAACAAATCTGAACTACAGCAAGGTATCCTTAGCAAGAGAGAGGTGTGTGTACAGTTCTTCTTTTTATTTTTCTGGAAATACAACTGTTGCTTCTTATGTTCCAAAAAAATCCAAACAGGTAATTCTAATGAGCACAATGCACCATGACAATGCCGTAAGTGATAGAGAGGACAGAAAGCCTGACAATATTTTGGATTATAATGCCACAAAGGGAGCAGTTGAGACTTTAGACCAAGCAATATCAACATATACATGCAAGCGCAAAACCAGTCGGTGGCCAATGATTTTATTTTATAACATACTGGACGTTTCTGCATACAATGCATTTGTCTTATGGAGAGAAATCGACCCGATTGGAACCGGAATAAGCTGCATAAAAGAAGATTATTTCTTGAGGAATTGGGAAAATCCCTGGTTAGGCCATATATTGACAGCAGAAAAGTGACCCCCAGAAGTGAAGGAGCAACAGCCATTGTAAAAAGTGTCCAGCATGCTCAAGAAAGAGACTCCACATCCACGGCCTCCACCAGCACAGCTATCAGCAGCACAGCTACCAGCAAAAAAGGAAGAGATGTAGCTTCTGTCCATCTTCCTGTGACAATAAGACTAATCTGACATGTGCTGGATGTTCAAAATATCTGTGTAAAGGACATGTGTCTTATTATTGTGTTCAGTGTAAAAACGCATGAACATGTTCAGTTTTTTCTTTCTAAAAAGGTTGAAGTTTTTATGATTTTTCATTTGTTGATTTATAAATATTGTTTTCAAAAAGTTAAATTTCATGTTTTAGTAATAGTAATGTAAAGCTTCTTTGTTATTTGTGTGCAGAATGCCAACAATCAAAGATAATTGAATAAAGCCTGTGTAAACTTTTTATGAAAAAAAAATTATTAAGTTTGAATTAAAATTTTTCATTTGTTTATGATCAACCATGTTCACATACAGTATAATAATGAAAAAAGTATTCAAATAAAACACTTAGAGTAGCTAAAAATCAAGAATTAATAGGTCGGGTCATATTGACCCGGGAACAGTACAAGTGTATAGCAAATGCGAACAGAAACAGCAGGTTAATATATTCTGGTCATATCCATACAGTGCCTGTGAGCGTCTGTGTCTGACTCCGGAAATATATATGGAGATTTACAATTACCCCTACACAGGGCCGGCTCCAGGTTTTTATGGGCCCCATGCGAAACAGTCTCAATGGGCACCCTTAACACAGACCATGATTCATGATGCACAGATACTGCAGAGAAATATGGGTAAAGCACAACGCCAAACACTTCTCTTCTTCATTACATGACTGATACCTATTGTAAATTGTACAATAGCTCAAAAAATACCAAATCCTCACAACGCACAGTACAGACTGGACAGTACAGTCCTCCATACAATATTATGGGCACCACATAGTCTCCCCCTCATCACCCATATAATACCCCATGCAGGATGTCACCCCGCCATACCCCATATAATGCTCCATACAGAATACTGGACCCAATATAATGCTCCATACAGAATACTGGACCACATATAATGCTCCATACAAAATAGGGAGCTCTCCTCTACACTGTGCTGCATTCTGCACTGTTACAGCTCAGGAAAGGGCGCTGTGGAAAGACTCCCCATTATCATCATCATTGCCTGCCCATTATAATCATCATTACCTTCCCATCATCATCATTGCCTGCCCATCATCATCATCATTTTCTCCCCATCATCATCATTGCCTCCCCAACATCAACATCATTGCCTCCCCATTAACATTGTCTCCCCATCATCATCATCATTGCCTCCCCATTAATATCATCATCATCATTGCCTTCCCATTATCATTGCCTCCCCATCATCATCATTATCATTGCCTCCCCATTAATATCATCATCATCATTGCCTTCCCATTATTATTGCCTCCCAATCATCATCATCATCATTGCCTCCCCATTAATATCATCATCATTGCCTTCCCATTATCATTGCCTCCCCATCATCATCATCATTGTCTCCCCATCATCATTGCCTCCTCACCACCATTACTGCCTCTCCTCACCACCATCACTGCCTCCCCCCACCACCATCACACATACAGCACCGCAGCATTCTCTCACATACACACACGCAGGCACACACACACACACCTCAACTGTCCGGCTTCCGCGCCCTCTCTGCCACAGCCGGCCGCTGAATGATGACGTCATTCAGCGGCGCTGCTGTGAGAGAGGAAGCGCAGGCGCCCCCTGGAGCCCGGAGCTGCGGCAGCGGAGGCACGGGCAGAGGTAAGTATTGCGCCGGCTGCTGCCGGGGCCCTGAGCAAGCGGGGGGCACAGTGGCGGCGCTGGCACCGCTAACAGGCGCCAGGGTGCCTGACGGCGAGTGGGCTCCCCCGCCTACTCAGGGCCCCGGCACTTGCTCGAGTATGCCGGGTGCTGATGCCGGCCCTGCCCCTACACTGTATACAGCTGTACGCTGGTGATAAAGTACCCTTTTTCTGCTTTTTGTATTCTGGTCAAATCCATACTGAGTGAGCGTCTGTGTGTTACTCCGGAAATATATACAGAGATTTAAAATTACCCCTAGACTGTATACATCTGTACGCTTGTGAAAAAGTACCCTTTTTCTGCTTTTTATATTCTGGTCTAATCCATACTGAGCCTGTGAGCGTCTGTATCTGACTCCGGAAATATATTCCGGGATTTACAATTACCCCTACACTATATACAGCTGTACGCTTGTGATACAGTACCCTTTTTCTGCTTTTTATATTCTGGTCTAATCCATACTGAGCCTGTGAGCGTCTGTGTCTGACTCTGGAAATCTATACGGAGATTTACAATTGCCCCTAGACTGTATACAGCTGTACGCTTGTGATACCGTACCCTTTTTCTGCTTTTTGTATTCTGGTTAAATCCATACTAAGTGAGCGTCTGTGTGTTACTCCGGAAATATATGTGAAGATTTAAAATTACCCAAACACTGTATGCAGCTGTACGCTTGTCATACAGTACCCTTTTTCTGTTTTTTATATTCTGGTATAATCCATACTGAGCCTGTGAGCGTCTGTGTGTTACTCCGGAAATATATATGGAGATTTACAATTTTACCCCTATACTATATACACCTGGTATCTTCAGACACAGTGCCCTTTATTTGCTTTTTATATTCTGGTCTAATCCATTGTGAGTGAGCGTCTCTGTGCTACTCCGGAAATATATACGGAGATTTAAAATTACCCCAACACTGTATACAGCTGTACGCTTCTCATACAGTACCCTTTTTCTGCTTTTTGTGTTCTGGTCTAATCCATACTGAGCCTTAGAGCATCTGTGTGTGACTCCTGAAATATATACAGAGATTTTAAATTTTTTCACTATACTATATACACCTGGTATCTGGTGATACAGTACCCTTTTTCTGCTTTTTATATTCTGGTCTAATCCATACTGAGCCTGTGAGCGTATGTGTGTTACTCCGGAAATATATACGGAGATTTAAAATTACCCCTAGACTGTATACAGCTGTACGCTTGTGATACAGTACACTTTTTCTGCTTTTTGTATTCTGGTATAATCCATACTGAGCCTGTGAGCATCTGTGTGTTACTCGGGAAATATATACGGAGATTTATAATTTACCCCTATAGTATATACACCTGGTATCTTCAGATACAGTGCTCTTTATCTGCTTTATATATTCTGGTCTAATCCATACCGAGTGAGCGTCTGTGTGTTACTCCGGAAATATATACAGAAATTTAAAATTACCCCAACACTGTATACAGCTGTACGCTTCTCATACAGTACCGTTTTTCTGCTTTTTATATTCTGGTCTAATCCATACTGAGTGTGCGTCTGTGTGTTAGTCTCGAAATTTATACGGAGATTTAAATTTTCCCCTTCACCGTATACAGCTGTACGCTTCTGATACAGTACCATATAGCTGCTGGTATTTTTGGTACATTTTCCCAAACATGAGGAAGTATGGTGGAAGAGGCCGCGGACGTGGGTGGTGGGGGCCAGCTGGTACTGATGGTGGTGGTGGTGCATCTGCTGGTAGTGCCAAAAGCACAATAGCACCTAAGGCAGGAGGTGTTGAGCCTGCATCATCGTCTGGCTCAAGAAGGCATGGAAGGCTCCCTTTTCTGGGAGTAGGTAAATCGCTTCTAAAGTCAAAGCATCAGGAACAGGTTTTCGCTTACACTGCCGAAACAGCCTCCAGCTCTATCGCCTCCTCTTCTGAAGTTTCAAAAAATGCAAGCACTGAGTCGTCAGTGCAGGCTCCTGGTCAGAAACAACACCTTTCCTTGTGTCCTTCACCCCCACCAAAAGAGAAGGATGCGGCAGGCCACACTTCAGATTACTCCATGGAGCTCTTGTCATATACCATAACTGGGTTATCAAGTCAAATCCTGAATTCCCCAGTCCAAGATTAATCTGACATGGAGTGCACTGACGCACAGCCACTGTTAGATGATTCTGCTGGTACATTGACCCAGAGCACTACATTGCCCACACAGTCTACAGAGCCAGAATCTGACCCTGATGAAACTCAGGTGCCCCTTCCCGCATGCTATACCACCTTACACGGTGACACAGAGGAAGGTGCAGATGAAATTAAAGAAAAGATGATGGATGACCCAGTTGTTGACCCGGATTGGCATCCATTGGGAGAAGAGGGTGCCGCTGGCAATAGCTCAGTAGAGGAGAAGGATCCGCAGCAGCAGTCATCGACATCGCAGCAATGGTTATCTTGCAGGTCCGTAGCTGTCCAAAAACGTGTTAAAAAACAAAAAGAGTTGCAGGACAGCTTTGCCAGACGGTCAAATTAGCACAGCGTGCAAGCCCTAAAAATTTATACCATAGTAGGAAGAGTGCAGTGTGGCACTTTTTTGACCAAATCCTATTGATGAGGCAAAGGTTATCTGTAAGAAGTGCGGAAGGACCTTTAGCCGAGGGAAAAATCTCTGAACTACCATGAATACCAGTTGCATGCTTAGACATTTAATCACCATGCACTTGCAAGTGTGGACGGACTACAAAACCTCAGGTAGCACATGTGCATCTGCTCTGACTGAAGGTAGCCAGCAACGCTCCATCACTTCCCCCACTGTAAGCCCACTGGTTAGCACACTACCAGCAAGAATTGTTGAGGAGTCGTAGCAAGGCTAAAGCAGTCAGGGAATCAAAATGTCCTTCATGTCCACCGCTAGTTCCCCCATATGCAGCTCTCAAGTCCAGCTCACCCTAGCAGACACTCTGAATAGGATAAGAAAGTACTCATCCTCTCATCTGCGTACACTAGCTTTGAATGCCTACATTGCCAAACTGATCTCATTAGAGATGATGCCCTTCAGTTTGGTTGAAAGCGCAGCGTTCCGAGAGCTCATGGCCTACGCTGTCCCACGCTATGACCTACCCAGTCGGCACTTCTTTTCTAGAAAAGCCATCCCTGCCCTCCACCTGCATGTGAAAGACCGCATTGTCCATGCACTCAAACAATCAGTGAGTGGAAAGGTGCACCTCACAACACATGCATGGGCCAGTAGGCATAGCCAGGGCTGTTACATGTCCATCACTGCGCACTGGGTTAATATGGTGGATGCAGGCTCCACAGGGGACAGCGGTGGTGGGACAGTGCTGCCTAGCCCACGGTATAGGAAACAGTAGGCTGTAGACGTTCGACCCTCCTCCTCCTCCAGAAACGAAAGCTCGTCGACAGAGCGCAGTCGCACGAGCACTCCATCCGCAGCTGCCAGTGTTGCACACGAGGTGTCGCACTATCGAACAGCTAGTGGTAAGCGTCAGCAGGCTGTTTTAAAGATGATGTATTTGGGCGGCATCAGACACACAGCGGAGGTACTGGCCGACTACTTGCAGCGAGAAACTGAGTCATGGCTGGGCAGTCTACATCTTGAGCCAGGCAAGGTAGTCAGTGATAACGGCCTTAATTTTGTGGTGGCCATAGCCCTGGCAAAACTCAGACACATACCTTGCCTGGCTCACACCTTGAACCTGGTGGTGCAGTGCTTCCTAATAATTATCCGGAGTTAACAGCCCTGCTCCATAAGGTGCGAAGACTGTGCTCAAACATCCGTCGCTCGCCCATAGACTCCAGTCGTATGCAGAGGCTGCAGTGATCGCTCCACCTCCCCAAGCACCGCCTACTCATAGACTTTGCAACAAGGTGAAACTCCACCATGCACATGGTTGAGAGGCTGTGCGAACAGAGGCAGGCTGTAATGCATTTGTGGGAGGCAGTTTGAGTGCAGACATGGAGTTGTCGGGTGTGCAGTGGTCAAAGCTGAAAGACCTCTGTAAAGTCCTTCAGTGTTTTGAGGAATGCACACGGCTGGTAAGCGCAGACGACGCCATCAGAAGCATGAGCATCCCACTTATGCATCTGCTCATGCAAACTTTAACGCACATTAAGGATCAGGCGTCTGCAGCGGAGGAGGAAAAGGAGGAAGAGGAGGGAAGCCTTGATGACAGTCAGCCATTGTCTGGTTAGGGAACTGTCCTGGACGAGGTGGAGGAAGAAGAGGAAGAAGAGGAGGAGGAGGATGAGGGGGATTATTAATTTGGGGAGGAGGATACTTCTCAGGGGGCAAGAGAAAATGTTGGCTTGCCAAGGTCAGGTACAGGGTTTGTGCGTGACTGGAGGGATGTGGATTTGGCAGAAAGTGCTCCTCCACCCACCACTGTCAGTGCATCATTGACACCTGGAACATGTGTGATTATGTATTGCGGATCCTAAAATGGGACCCTTGCATTGCCAAAATTATTAATCCATAAGGAAAACACAACAAGCTATCCAAACGTAACATAATCATTCAAAATACTGTATATATTTGGGATAGCCTAATAGAAATGGACAGTGTAGGACACAATGCATATATAAATACATATGAAAAATTTACTCTTTGCAATTATGTGGACATTTTTTGCACTGCTTTGTTTCGTGGTTTTCAAATTTCCAAAATTAAGAAGGATGACGACTACTGGTTGGCCAGCATCCACGATCCACGCTATAAAGGCAAATTACACAACCTCATGCCACAGGAGAACCTAGAGCTAATATTGGCGAACAAACAAGCAACTCTGGTAAACCGTTTATTAGAGGCAATCCCAGCATACAGCAGCGGTGCAGGTTCTACCACGAACCGTACTGGGCAACATGGAAGAGGTGTTTATGGTGCACACAGCCGAAGTGGCGTTGGAGACAGTGGTTTCATGACCATGTTGTGGACTGATTTCTCGAGTACCACTCAAACGACAGGTAATACTGAATCGATTGCAACAGACAGGAGACAGCAGTTGTCAACTATGGTTCAAAATTACCTCTCCTCCCCTATCAATGTTCTCCCTCACAGTTCATTCCCCTTTGACTACTCGGCCTGTAAACTGGACACCTGGCCTGAATTGGCACAATATGCCTTACAGGAGCTCGCTTGCCCTGCTGGTAGTGTGCTATCAGAAAGAGTCTTCAGTGCTGCTGGATCAATCCTGACAGAAAGAAGGACCCGGCTGTCGACCCAAAATGTTGGTGATCTCACCTTCATTAAAATGAACAATGCATGGGTTTCAAAGGATTTTGTCCCACCTTCCCCTGATGACACATAGGTTGCCAGCAAAATGGCTCGCTTTGTCCTCCTCTTCCTCCGACTTCTCCAATTCATCCATTTACAGCAGCTGAACGTCCAGCCTACACCTCAACATATGCCAGTTTTTCCACCTCCCTAACTGGGCTGTACCCCCCCAGGGCCAGCGTCAGCTCCTGGCGCACCCGGGCAAGTGGCAGTGCCCTGAGCAGGTGGGGGGGCCCACTCGTGGGCGACAACACTGGCACAGGGCTCCTCATAGTACGCCGGTGTCTCTGATGGTGGTGGGGCCCACTCGCCATCAGAGACACCGTCGTAGTATGAGAGGCCCTGTGCCAGTGCCGTCGCCCACGAGTGGCCCCCTCCTGCTTGCTCAGGGCACCAGTACTTGCAATACTTACCTCTCCCTGCTCCACCGATGTGACCTCTTCCGCGTTTCCTGACAGTGACATTCAGGTCAGAAAGCGCGATGACATCACGTCTGTACACCCTCTGCCTGAACAGTCCAAGTGCAGAGAGCTGGAAGATGGTGACGCTGAGGAGTCTAGAGTAGAGCAGTGCCCAGCGAGGAGAGGTATTTCATTTTTTTTATTGTTTTGAGCAATATATGAGGAGCATTATACACTGAAGAATTATATATGGGGCCAATCATACACTTGAGCATCATAGATAGGGCCCATTATACTGTACACTGGAGCATCATATGGGGCCTATTATATATGGAGCATTATATGGGCCCATCATACACTGGAGCATCATTAATGGGGCCCATCATACACTGGAGCATCATCCATGGGGCCCATCATACACTCGAGCATTATAAATGCGGCCCATCATACACTGGAGCATTATAAATGTGGCCCATCATACACTAAAGCATCATATACGGGGCCCATTATACACTGGAGCATTATAAATGGGGCCCATTATATATGGAGCATTATATAGGCCCATCATACACTGGCGCATCATCCATGGGGCCCATCATATGTTGGAGCATCATATGGGGCCCATTATATATCGAGCATTATATAGGCCCATCATACACTGGAGCATCATCCATGGGGCCCATCATACACTAGAGCATTATAAATGGGGCCCATCATACACTGGAGCATGATATATGGGGACCATTATACACTGGAGCATTATAAATGGGGTCCATTATATATGGAGCATTATACACTGTTTGCATAATTATTAGGCAAGTTGCATTTGAGAGGATTCTTTTTATTATTGAAAACAACTATGTTCTCAATCAACCCAAAAGACTCATAAATATCAAAGCTTAATATTTTTGGAAGTTGGAGTGGGTTTTTTTTAGATTTGGCTATCTTAGGAGGATATCTGTTTGTGCAGGTAACTATTACTGTGCAGAATTAGGCTGCTTTCACACGTCCGTTTTTTGACTTCAGGCATGATCCGATGTGTTGCTAAAAAAACGGATCCGGTACCGGATGCGTTTTTTTAGCATTGACTTTCATTAGCGCCGGATCGTGCCTGATGTCATTGCGCTGTATCCGTTTTGTCCAGATCCGGCGGAAATGTACATTCCGGCGGCCGGACAAAACGGTGCATGTAACGTTTTTTTTGTTTACCGGAGCCGCCTGATAGTGCCTGAAGCGGCGCATCAGGCGGCCGGAAAAAATAGAAGTCAATGGAACCGGATCAGACTTTTGTGCAATCCGTCAAAAGTCTGATCCGGATTCTGGAAATCGGGGACTACTACTACTACTACTACTACTTACTACTACTACATTTTCCAGTGTCTCCGGACATCCAAAACCCTCTTTTTCCGGGTTCAAAAGTTCAGGTCGGATCCAGCAAAAAAACGCACTGACCCAAAGAATAAAACTGCATTATCAATTTTACTACACGTGGAACGCTATAAACGCCCCACCCCTAAAGAAACTCATGAATTGCTGGTATTTGTTCATTCTGCCTCCCAAAAATCGCAATAAAAAGCGATCAAAAAATGTAGAAAAATTATAGCTCTCAAAATGTGATGATGCAAAAACTACTTTTTGCAATAAAAAGCGTCTTTTAGCGTGTGACAGCTGCCAATCATAAAAACCCGCTATAAATAGTAAATCAAACCCCCCTTTATCACACCCTTAGTTAGGGAAAAATAATAAAATTTAAAAAATGTATTTATTTCCATTTTCCCATTAGGGTTAGGGTTGGGGCTAAAGTTAGGGTTAGAGTTGGGGCTAAAGTTAGGGTTAGGGTTGGGACTAGGGTTACGGGTGTGTTAGGGTTAGGTTTGTGGTTAGGGTTATGATTAGGGTTGGGATTAGTGTTAGGGGTGTGTTGGGGTTAGGGTTGGAGTTAGAATTGGGGGGTTTCCACTGTTTAGGCACATCAGGGGCTCTCCAAATGTGACATGGCGTCTGATCTCAATTCCAGCCAATTCACCGTTGAAAAAGTCAAACGGTGCTCCTTCCCTTCTGAGCTCTGCCATGCGCCCAAACAGTAGTTTACCCTCACATATGGGGTATCAGCATACTCAGGACAAATTGCACAAATACTCTTTGGGTCCAATTTCTTCTGTTACCCTTGGGAAAATAAAAAATTGGGGGTGAAAATATCGATTTGGTGGAAAAAAATGATTTATTATTATTTTATTATTTTTATAGCTCTACTTTATAAACTTCTGTGAAGCACTTGGGTTTCAAAGTTCTCACCACACATCTAAATGTTTGGGGGTCTAGTTTCCAAAATGGGGTCACTTCTGGGGGGTTTCCATTGTTTAGGCACATCAGGGGCTCTCCAAACGAGACATGACACCCGCAGACCATTCCATCAAAGTCTGCAATGCAAAACGTCACTACTTCCCTTCCGAGCCCCGACGTGTGCCCATACAGTAGTTTTCTCCCACATATGGGGTGTCAGCATACTAAGAACAAATTGGAAAACAACTTTTTGGGTCCAATTTCTCCTGTTCCCTTGGGAACATAAAAAACTGGGGACTAAAAGATCATGTTTGTGGAAAAAATATGATTTTTTTATTTTCACGCCTGGGCGTTATAAACTTCTGTGAAGCACTTTGGGGTTGAAAGCGCTCACCACACACCTAGATAAGTTCTTGTGGGGGTCTAGTTTACAAAATGGGGTCACTTGTGGGGGGTTTCCACTGTTTAAGCACATCAGGGGCTCTCCAAACGCGACATGACACCCGCAGACCATTCCATTAAAGTCTGCATTACTAAACGTCAATACTTCTATTCCGAGCCACGAAGTGCGCCCACACAGTAGTTTTCTCCAACATATAGGGTATCAGCATACTCAGGATAAATTGTACAACAACTTTTGGGGTTAAATTTCTCCCCTATACCCTTGGGAAAATAAAAGATTGGTGACTAAAGATCATTTTTGTGGGAAAAAATAGGATTTTTTATTTTCATGCACGGGCATTATAAACTTGTGTGAAGCACTTGGGGGTTCAAAGTGCTCACCACAGATCTAGATAAGTTCCTTAGGGGGTCTAGTTTCCAAAATGGGGTCACTTGTGGGGGCTTCCATTGTTTAGGCACATCAGGGACTCTGCAAACTGAACATGAGACCCATCAAAGTCTGCATTCCAAAATGTCATTACTTCCTTTCCGAGCCTTGCCGTGCGCCTAAACAGTATTTCCCCCCCACATATGGGGTGTCAGCGTACTCAGGACAAATTGGACAACAACTTTTTGGGTCCAATTTCCTTGTGAAAAATCAAAAATTGACGACTAAAAAATAATTTTTTGTGATTTTTTTTCTTTTTTCACACCCAGGCATTATGTACTTTAGTGAAACATTTTGGCGTTGAACATGCTCCCAACAGATCTAGATAAGTTCCTTAAAGGGTCTAGTTTCCAAAATGGTGTCCCTTGTGGGGGGTTTCCACTGTTTAGGCACATCAGGGGCTCTCCAAACGCGACATGGCATACAGCCAATTCTGCGTTGAAAAAGTCAAACTGCGCACCTTCCCTTCCGAGCTCTGCCATGCACCCAAACAATGGTTTACCCCAACATATTGGGTATCTGCGTACTTAGGACAAATTGCACAATAACTTTTGTGGTGTTGTTACCCTTGGGAAAATAAAAATTGGGGTGAAAAGATAATTTTTGCGGGAAAAATATGACTTTTTAATTTTACGGCTCTACGTTATAAACTTGTGTGAAGCACTTGGGGGTTCAACGTGCTCATCACAGGTCTAGATAAATTCCGTAGGGGGTCTAGCTTCTAAAATGGTGTCACTTGTGGGGGGTTCCGACTGTTTAGGCACATCAGTGGCTATCCAAATGCGACATGACGTCCAATCTCGAATCCAGCCAATTTTGGTTTGAAAAAGTCAAATGGCGCTCCTTCCCTTCTGAGCTCTGCCGCACGCCCAAACAGTGGTTCCCCCCACATATGGGGTATCAGCATACTCAGGACAAATTGTTCAACAACTTTTATGGTCCAATTTATCATGTTACCCTTGGGAAAATAAAAAATTGGTGACTTAAATATTACTTTTGTGGGAAAAAAAATAAGATTTTTTATTTTCATGCCCGGGCATAATAAGTTTGTGTGAGCACTTGGTGGTTCAAAGTGCTCACCACAGATCTAGATAAGTTCCTTAGGGGGACTAGTTTCCAAAATGGGGTTACTTGTGGGGGGTTTCCACTGTTTAGGCACATCAGGGACTCTGCAAACTGGACATGACACCTGTTATGTTTTGGTAGCTGAGGAGAGCAGGCAAAAAAGGCAATACACCAGAGAGGTTGGGATCTACTGGATTGCAGTACCCTGACTAACCACCACAACTAAAGGCAGCCGTGGAGCGTTCCTACGTTGGTCCTAGACGCCTCGTCACAGCCTGAGAGGCTAACTACACCTAAAGATAGAAAGAGGAAAGCTATCTGCCCTGGAGCAGATCCCCAAAGAACATAGGAAGCCCCCAAACATGTAATGGCGGTTAGACAAGAGGAAATACAGACACAGACAGGAAATAGTATGAGCAAACGCTGGGGCCCAATCTGCCTGGACAGAAAAGGATAGGAAGGATACTTACTGCAATCCAAAAAAAAACCCTAAAAAAAGCCAACGCTACTAATTGCAAAAACACCTGAGATCACACGACCTCTACCACCTAAATTAGTTCTCTGGTGTAACAAAACTAAGCCGCAGCCACAGAAAAAACTGGAAAAGGCAAATGAACAAACAACAGTGGCTCCAGAGGAACCGAGAGGCGCCCAAGCCCCCCGAGGAGGGGAATCTGGCCAACCTCACAGAAATGCAGAGAAAATTGCAAATGGCAAGCACAAAAACAAAAAACAGAAAATATCTTATCTGAGAGCAGGAGAAGAGGCAAGACTCAGCAAGCTTCCAAGTGAACCAGGAAACAACGTTGAGACAAGAACAATTGATCACCGGCAACCATGATGGGGGGAAACCTCCCTTATATCCAGCCAGTCCGTGATTCCTGATTGCCAATCCTCATTGAATGGTTCAGTACCATTTGTAACCACCAGAGGGAGCTTCTGCTCAGAATTCATTTCTAAAACATTCATAACAGACACCCATCAAAGTCTGCATTTCAAAATGTCAATACTTCCTTTCCGAGCCCTGCCGTGCACCCAAACAGTATTTCTCCCCCACATATGGGGTATCAGCGTACTCAGGACAAATTGGACAACAACTTTTGGGGTCCAATTTCCTTGGGAAAAATCAAAAATTGGGGACTAAAAAAATCATTTTTGTGGATTTTTTTTTTTCACACCCAGGCATTATAAACTTTAGTGAAACACTTGGGGGTTCAAAGTGCTCACAACAGATCTAGATAAGTTCCTTAGGGGGTTTATTTTCCAAAATGGTGTCACATGTGGGGGGTTTCCACTGTTTAGGAACATCAGGGGCTCTCCAAACGCAACATGGCGTCCAATTTTGGTTTGAAAAAGTCAAACGGCGCTCATTCCCTTCCAAGCCCTGCCGTGAGCCCAGACAGTGGTGTTCCCCCACATATGGGGTATCGGCGTACTCAGGAGAAATTGCACAACAACTTTTTTTGTCCATTTTCTCCTTTTACCCTTGTTAAAATAAAAAAATTGTTTGTAAAAGATCATTTTTGTGACTAAAAAGTTAAATGTTAATTTTTTCCTTCCAAGTTGCTTCAGCTCCTGTGAAGCAGCTGAAGGGTTAATAAACTTCTTGAATGTGGCTTTGAGTACCTTGAGGGGTGCAGTTTTTAGAATGGTGTCACTTTTGGGTATTTTCTGCCATATAGACCCCTCAAAGTGACTTCAAATGTGAGGTGGTCCCTAAAAAAATGGTTTTGTACAATTTGTTGTAAAAATTAGAAATCGCTGGTCAACTTTTAACCCTTATATCTTCGTAACAAAAAAATTTTGGTTTCAAAATTGTGCTTATGTAAAGTAGACATGTGGTAAATGTTATTTAGTAACTATTTTGTGTGACATATTTCTCTGTTTTAAGGGAATAAAAATGAAGCAATCCTACCAGGAGATTGTAAAAGTAAAGTGTCTTGGAAATAATTTTTAATACAATGCCACACAGAGTATAATAATGCATCCCCATGGCTGATCTTCTCTCGGGTTCACCCATCACTTATTTAGAATATTATTAGTAATAAAAACCTTGCTGATTTGTGTAATGATAATAATAAGAAAAGAGACAAAATCACACCATAGGACTTGAGTCGTTCCGTTTAATCCTGTGCTCTGCATCTGGGTAATTTGGAGAAAGGTAAACCATTTTCTGATTTCTATAAATAAAATTGTAGTTTATCCCCCTGACATCTCATTTCATCTTCTCTCGTTCCAGGTCACAAAGTTCTTTTTTTTATGAGGATACTTTTTCCAATAAGTTTAAATGTAACCACTGGTTTCTACAAAACAAATTATAGTGTTCATTTATCTAAACCACTGCATGATGGTGGATGTCAATATGCATGTCCCTATGACCTGAGATATTGGTCAGAGAAGGACCAATCACTTAGGGTCAACAGTGGAGCAAAATTTTCTGCTATGTCCTCAAAAAATCAATATAAACATAGCATCATATTGATTTGTGATGTTATAAATTCAGCTTGGTGCCAAGATATGTGATGGCCATGGTGCAATTAAAGCAAACAGACCCATAACCTAAATACACAACACAGTTAGATTTTATTTATCAGAAAATGGAAGTGGGAGGGGGTGAATTTACATAACAATCAATTTTTTTCTACAAAAAAAGTTGAGTCACCTTTTATATACAGTGCCTTGCGAAAGTATTCGGCCCCCTGGAACTTTTCAACCTTTTCCCACATATCACGCTGCAAACATAAAGATACCAAATCTAAATTTTCGGTGAAGAATCAACAACAAGTGGGACACAGTTGTGAAGTTGAACGAAATTTATTGGTTATTTTAAATTTTTGTGGAAATACAAAAACTGAAAAGTGCGGCGTGCAATGTTATTCGGCCCCTTTAACTTTATAATAATAATTAATAATAATTTTATTTCTACAGCGCCAACATATTCTGCAGCACTTTACATTATAAAGGGGACTTGTACAGACAATAGACTTTACAGCATAATAAATAAACACAGATCAAAGTAGATACCAAGAGGAATGAGGGCCCTGCTCGCAAGCTTACAATCTATGAGGAAAGAGGGGAGACACAAAAGATAGATGGTAACAATTGCAACAACTTAATATTTTGTTGCGCCACCTTTTGCTGCGATTACAGCTGCAAGTCGCTTGGGGTATGTCTCTATCAGTTTTGTACATTGAGAGACTGAAATTCTTGCCCATTCTTTCTTGGCAAACAGCTCGAGCTCAGTGATGTTGGATGGAGATCGTTTGTGAACAACAGTTTTCAGCTCTTTCCACAGATTCTCGATTTGATTAAAGTCTAGACTTTGACTTCTAACACCTGGATACGTTTATTTGTGAACCATTACATTGTAGATTTTGCTTTATGTTTGGAATCATTGTCTTGTTGGAGGACAAATCTCACTCCCAATCTCAGGTCTTTTGCAGACTCCAACAGGTTTTCTTCAAGAATGGTCCTGTATTTGGCTCCATCCATCTTCCCATCAATTTTAACCATCTTCCCTGTCCCTGCTGAAGAAAAGCAGACCCCAACCATGATGCTGCCACCACCATGTTTGACAGTGGGGATGGTGTGTTCAGGGTGATGAGCTGTGTTGCCTTTACGCCAAACATATCGTTTGGCATTGTTGCCAAAAAGTTCGATTTTGGTTTCATCTGACCAGAGCACCTTCTTCCACATGTTGGTTGTGTTTCCCAGGTGGCTTGTTGCAAACTTTAAACGACACTTTTTATGGATATCTTTAAGGCTATGGGCACACGTTGCGGATTCTGCTGCGGATCCGCAGCAGATTTTCCGCTGCAGAACTGCAAGTGATGTACAGTAGCATTAGATGCAATGTTAAAAAAAAAACGCAGTGCACATGCTGCGGATTTTTCCGCGCGGATTTGGTGCGGATTTAAATCCGCAGCATGTCACTTCTTTTGTGCAGTTCCGCAGCGTTGTCAGACCTGCTCTAAATAGAAATCCGCAGGTCTGAAACCGCTGGGGAAATCCGCACAAAAACCACTGCAAATCCGCATCAAATCCGCAGTAAATCCGCAGGTAAAAAGTAGGTCATTTTACATGCGGATTTACCAAAATCTGTGCGGAAAATTCCTTAGCAGAATCCGCACCGTCTGCACCTAGCCTGAGAAATGGCTTTCTTCTTGCCACTCTTCCATAAAGACCAGATTTGTGCAGTGTACGACTGATTGTTGTCCTATGGACAGACTGTCCCACCTCAGCTGTAGATCTCTGCAGTTCATCCAGAGTGATCATGGACCTCTTGGCTGCATCTCTGATCAGTCTTCTTGTTTGAGATGAAAGTTTAGAGGGATGGCCGGGTCTTGGTAGATTTGTAGTGGTATGATACTCCTTCCATTTCAATATAATCGCTTGCACAGTGCTCCTTGGGATGTTTAAAGTTTTGGAAATCATTTTGTATCCAAAACTTCTCCATAACAGTATCACGGATCTGCCTGTTGTGTTTCTTGGTCTTCATGATGCTCTCTGTGCTTCAAACAGAACCCTGAGACTATCACAGAGCAGGTGCATTTATACGGAGACTTGATTACACACAGGTGGATTATATTTATCATCAGTAGTCATTTAGGACAACATTGGGTCATTCAGAGATCCACAATGAACTTTTGGAGTGAGTTTGCTGCACTGAAAGTAAAGGGGCTGAATAATATAACACGCCCCACTTTTCAGTTTTTGTATTTCCACAAAAATTTCCAGGGGGCCGAATACTTTTGAAAGGCACTGCATATCATTACTACTGGAGCAGCAGACCATCCAATGTGTGCGAGATGTTCAACTGATGTCTGTTTTACCAATGTAAGGGGAAATAAGATTAGGCTTCTTGAATTTCAACCATACTTGTCAAGGTTTCTTCTACAGAGGGGGTATTGAAGTGGCATTGATGGATGGATGGCAATGGCAAAATGCATGCATGTGAACTAATCAGCAAAACACATTAAATCTTCCCAGAGGGTCTGCCCTGAACATGTAAACATTTCAATATGTCCTAAAGCAGGGGTCCCCAACCTGTAGCTCAGGAGCCATATACAGTGGGATCGGAAAGTATTCAGACCCCTTTAAATTTTCCACTCTTTGTTTCATTGTAGCAACTTGGTAAATGCAAAAAAGTTCATTTTTTTCTCATTAATGTACACTCTGCACCCCATCTTGACTGAAAAAAAACAGAACTGTAGAAATTTTTGCAAATTTATTAAAAAAGAAAAACTGAAATATCACATGGTCATAAGTATTCAGACCCTTTGCTCAGACACTCATACTTAAGTTTCATGCTGTCCATTTCCTTGTGATCCTCCTTGAGATGGTTTTACTCCTTTATTGGAGTCCAACTGTGTTTAATTAAACTGATAGGACTTGATTTGTAAAGGCACACACCTGTCTATATAAGACCTCACAGCTCACAGTGTATGTCAGACCAAATGAGAATCATGAGGATAAAGGAACTGGCCAAGGAGCTCAGAGACAGAATTGTGGCAAGGCACAGATCTGGCCAAGGTTACAAAAGAATTTCTGCAGTACTCAAGGTTCCTAAGAGCACAGTGAGTCAGTGACCTCCATAATCTTTAAATGGAAGAAGTTTGGGAACACCAGAGGTCTTCCTAGACCTGGCTGTCCAGTCAATCTGAGCAATTGTGGGAGAAGAGCTGTAACGGGGGCCAGGGTGTCAGTCGTGGCGAGGGGCTTTTGTGTTATTTCCCCTCCCTGATGCTCCACTAGGTGAATCAAAGAATGTCCAATATGTGGTGTGCTGTGTGTGTTAACCCTGCTGTTCTGTTCGCATTTGCTATACACTTGTACTGTTCCCGGGTCAATATGACCCGACCTATTAATTCTTGATTTTTAGCTACTCTAAGTGTTTTATTTGAATACTTTTTTCATTATTATACTGTATGTGAACATGGTTGATCATAAACAAATGAAAAATTTAAATTCAAACTTAATAATTTATTTTTTTTCATAAAAAGGTTGCACAGGCTTTTTACAATTATCTTTGATTGTCGGCATTCTGCACACAAATAACAAAGAAGCTTTACATTACTATTACTAAAATATGAAATTTAACTTTTTGAAAACAATATTTATAAATCAACAAATGAAAAATCATAAAAACTTCAACCTTTTTAGAAAGAAAAAAGAAAAAACTGAACATGTTCATGCGTTTTTACACTGAACACAATAATAAGACACATGTCCTTTACACATATATTTTGAACATCCAGCACATGTCAGATTAGTCTTATTGTCACAGGAAGATGGACAGAAGCTACAGTCATGGGCAAAAGTTTTGAGAATGACACAAATATTAATTTTTACAAAGTCTACTGCTTCACTTTTTCTAATGGCAATTTGCATATACTCCAGAATGTTATAAAGAGTGATCAGCTTAACAGCAATTACTTGCAAAGTCAATATTTGGCTAGAAAATTAACTTTATCCCCCAAAACACATTTCAACATCATTGCAGCCCTGCCTTAAAAGGACCAGCTAACCTCTTTTCAGTGATTGCTCCATTAACACAGGTGTGGGTGTGATGAGGACATGGCTGGAGATCAATCTGTCATGATTAAGTAAGAATGACACCACTGGACACTTTAAAAGGAGGCTGGTGCTTGGCATCATTGTTTCTCTTCTGTTAACCATGGTTATATCTAAAGAAACACGTGCAGTCATCATTGCAATGCACAAAAATGGCCTAACAGGGAAGAGTATTGCAGCTAGAAAGATTGCACCTCAGTCAACAATCTATCGCATCATCAAGAACTTCAAGGAGAGAGGTTCCATTGTTGCCAAAAAGGCTCCAGGGCGCCCAAGAAAGACCAGCAAGCGAAAGGACCGTCTCTTAAAAGTGTTTCAGCTGCGGGATCAGGCTACCAGCAGTGCAGAGCTTGCTCAGGAATGGCAGCAGGCAGGTGTGAGTGCATCTGCACGCACTGTGAGGCGGAGACTCTTGGAGCAAGGCCTGGTCTCAAGGAGGGCAGCAAAGAAGCCACTTCTCTCCAGAAAAAACATCATGGACAGACTGATATTCTGCAAAAGGTACAGGCAGTGGACTGCTGAGGACTGGGGTAAAGTTATTTTCTCTGATGAATCTCCTTTTCGATTGTTTGGGACATCAGGAAAATGCCTCATTCGGAGAAGACAAGGTGAGCGCTACCACCAGTATTGTCTCAAGCTAACTGTTAAGCATCCTGAAACCATTCATGTGTGGGGTTGCTTTTCAGCCAAGGGAATCGGCTCTCTCACAGTCTTGCCTAAAAACACAGCCATGAATAAAGAATGGTACCAGAATGTCCTCCAAGAGCAACTTCTCCCAACCCTCCAAGAGCAGTTTGGCGATCAACAATGCCTTTTCCAGCATGATGGAGCACCTTGCCATAAAGCAAAGGTGATAACTAAATGGCTCAGGGAACAAAACATAGAGATTTTGGCTCCATGGCCTGGAAACTCCCCAGATCTTAATCCCATTGAGAACTTGTTGTCAATCATCAAGAGACGGGTGGACAAACAAAAACCTAAAAATTCAGACAAAATGAAAGCATTGATTGTGCAAGAATGGACTGCTATCAGTCAGGATTTGGTCCAGAAGTTGATTGAGAGCATGCCAGGGAGAATTGCAGAGGTCCTGAAGAAGAAGGGTCAACACTGCAAATATTGACTTGCTGCATTAACTCATTCTAACTATCAATATAAGCTTTTGTTACTCATATGTTTGCAATTATATTTCTGTCTGTGATAAAAACATCTGTCAAACACACATAAAAACCAGAGGGCAGCAGATCATGTGAAAATATAATATTTGTGTCATTCTCAAAACTTTTGACCATGACTGTACATCTCTTCCTTTTTTTGCTGGTAGCTGTGCTGCTGGTAGCTGTGCTGGTAGAGGCCGTGGATGTGGAGTCTCTTTCTTGAGCATGCTGGACACTTTTTACAATGGCTGTTGCTCCTTCACTTTTGGGGGTCACTTTTCTGCTCTCAATATATGGCCTAACCTGGGATTTTCCCAATTCCTCGAGAAATAATCTTCTTTATGCAGCTTATTCCGGTTCCAATCGGTGTCGATTTCTCTCCATAAGACAAATGCATTGTATGCAGAAAAGACCAGTATGTTATAAAAAAATAAAATCATTGGCCACCGATTGGTTTTGCTGTTGTGAATGTGTTAGAAATGAATTCTGAGCAGAAGCTCCCTCTGGTGGTTACAAACAGTACTGAACCATTCAATGAGGATTGGCAATCAGGAGTTACAGACTGGTCTTATATAAGGGAGGTTCCCTCCCATCATGGTTGCCGGTGATCAATTGTTCTTGTCTCAACTGTGGTTCCTGGTTCACTTGGAAGCTTGCTGAGTCTTGCCTCTTCTCCTGCTCTCAGATAAGATATTTTCTGCTTTTATTTTTGTGCTTGCTTTATGCATTGTTCCCTGCACTTCTGTGGAGGTCAGCCAGGTCCCCTCCGGGGGCTTGTGCTCCTCTCAGTTTATCTGAGCCACTGTTATTTGTTCATTTGCCTTTTCCAGTTTTTTCAGTGGCTGCGGCTTAGTTTTGTTACACCAGAGAACTAATTTAGGTGGTAGAGGTCGTGTGATCTCAGGTGGTTTTGCAATTAGTAGAGTTGGTATTTTTTAGGGTTTTTTGGATTGCAGTAAGTGTCCTTCCTATCCTTTTTCTTTCTAGGCAGATTGGGCCCCAACGTTTGCTCTTACTATTTTCTGTCTGTGTCTGTATTTCCTCTTGTCTAACCGCCATTACATGTTTGGGGGCTTCCTATGTTCTTTGGGGATCTGCTCCGGGGCAGATAGCTTTCCTCTTTCTATCTTTAGGTGTAGTTGACCTCTCAGGCTGTGACGGGGCGTCTAGGACCAACGTAGGAACGCTCCACGGCTGCCTTTATTTGTGGTGGTTAGTCAGGGTACTGCAATCCAGTAGATTCCAACCTCTCTGGTGTATTGCCGTTTTTGCCTGCTCTCCTCAGCTACCAAATCATAACAGCATCACCGGCCCAACTGAAAATTATATGGTACTCAACAGAAGGGAAAAATAGTAAAAGGAAAAAGAAAAAGGGGAGTTGTCAGAAATGTTTTATTTTTTCTCTGTTTGTTGTATTTTTCCCTCTTTTTCTCTGGGTGCTGAGGAGGATTTTTTTTTTCTCTCAATGGAGTTTGCACAGTTGTCTGGCCGTGTGGATCAGCTTGCCACTGAAGTTCGGAGTATTGCTACCTATCTTGCAGGGTTGCCGGTTGTGGAACCTAGGATCCCCATACCAGATTTATTTTTGGGGGATCGAGCTAAATTTCTGAATTTCAAAAATAACTGTAAGTTGTTTTTTGCCTTAAAACCTAAGTCCTCAGGGAACGCAGCACAGCAGGTTCAAATTGTCATCTCTATCCTGCGCGGCGATCCTCAGGATTGGGCTTTTTCCCTGACACCTGGGGACCCTGTTTTGAGTAATGTTAATGCATTTTTTCTGGCTCTGGGGTTATTGTACGATGAACCTAATGTCACTGATCAAGCTGAAAAAACCTTGTTGGCATTAAATCAGGGCTTGAGGACGCTGAGTTGTACTGTCAGAAATTCCGAAAGTGGGCAGTCCTGACCAAATGGAATGATTATGCTTTGGCAGCCCTCTTTCGGAAGGGTCTGTCAGAGAATGTAAAAGATGTTATGGTGGGTTTCCCTGCTCCCTCTGGTCTCAATGATTCTATGTCATTAGCGATTCAAATTGACAGACGTTTGCGTGAGCGTAGAGGTATGCGTGGAATAGTGTTGCCTTGTGAACCAGCTTCTGAACCCATGCAGTGTGATAGAGTGGCTTCTGGGGCACAGCGTCATGAGTTTCGAAAACGCAATGGGTTATGTTTCTACTGTGGTGATGCCTCTCATGCTATTTCAGTCTGCCCTAAGCGGGGAAGACGTTTTGCATGCTCAGTTGTCTTGGGTAGTGTTCAGACTAAATTTCTGTTGACTGTTACCCTGATTTGCTCCCTGTCCACATTTTCTGCTCAGGCTTTTGTTGATTCGGGAGCTATACTGCGCTATTGAATTAGTGCCGGTAGTAAATTCCTAAATCGCCTTTTTAACTTGTCTGTCCTGAACATGACCTTGCGGTCTTATTAAAGGGTTTTGGAGGGGGTCAATCAACCTCCTCTTCCCCTTGGGGGGCCCGGTTTTTTTCTTGTGGCCAAAAGGGGGGTTCATTAAGGCCGTGATGTTATCGTCTCTTGAAAATATCACGTAAAATAAAATATCCGTTACCCTTGATTTTCCCCCTTTTTCCCAGGGTGAAAATGCACTTGGTTTTTTTTTAACCAAGCTTGACCTGGGGGGGGGGTTTTAAAACCTTTTCGCATTAAGAGGGGAAAGGAAAAGGCGGCTTTAAAACCCCCCAGAGGAACATTTGATACCTGTGACCCTTTGGGCCACTAATCCCCCTTCCGTTTCCACCCCTTCATGAATGACATTTTCAGGGTTTTGTGGATAATTTTCTGTTTTTATTTGGATGATATCTTGATTTTTTCCAATGACGGGGGACTTCATGTGAAACAGTTGGACTGTGTTCCAGATTTTGGGGGAAATGCTTTTTTGTGAAGGGTCAAAGTTTTTTTTTGGGTAAGGGATCTCATTTCGGGATTATTTTGTCCCCATTGTATTGAAATGGCCCGGGGGAAAAGGTTCACCCATCTTGATTGGGTCCAACTTCTTCTTAAAGGCTTTCAGAGTTTGGGGTTTTTGCCAATTTTTATGTAATTTTTTTGGGAAAATTTTTTGTTTTGTTAAACCAATGATGATTTGACCAAAAGGGGTTTTTGATGGGGGGTTTTGCCAGGGGGCAGTCTCTGCGTTTCGGAATTAAAAGGGATTCACTTCTGCTCCTGTTAACGGCGCCTGTTTTCTCTGCCATTTCGGTGGAGGTTTTGCCAGAATTGGGGAGGTGCCGTTTTCCCCCAAAGACATCCGAGACCTTAAAAAACCCTTGTCCTTTTTCTCTAAAAATTTTTTAAACTGAACGTAATTAGACGGGGTAATCGGGAGTTTTGGCCATAAGGGGTTTTTTGAGAGGGGCATTGGTGGGGGCCCCAAACATCAGGTGGTGGTCCTCAGGCCCCTAAGAATCGGTTTTTTTCTGGAATCCCCCAAGCGACTTAAACCTGACGGCCCCAGGGGGCCTTGTTTTTCAACGTTTTAATTTTGGGGTTTTCCCCTTTTTTCCTGGACTAAAAATATTAAGGGGGCCCTCGGGGGTTTTCCCCTTCGGACTCTCCTAGTTTCTGCCCCCGTGTTATTTTAAAGAGGGTGTGTTCTTTGTCCATCTCCCCCAAATTTTTGGGCTGGTCTGAAGGGTGTCGGAGGTCCCCCCAGCGCGGGCCCTATTGGGAAATTGTTTGCCCCCAGACCGGGGAAAAGGTGTGATGTTGAGATTCATTGTCCGCGTTCCCCGGTCCCCCGGAATTTTTGGTACCAGGACTTGGTTAGTCGGCCCCTTTTGGGGCCACTTTCCCCGGATCAGGGAATTTGTGCATCCGGGGGGGATTGCTCGGGGTCCAAGCCTTGTTCGTCTAGTGGTTTGTTCCTTTTTGCCGGCCCCCAAGAGAATGGCCCCCATATTGTTATGTTTCGGTAGCTGGGAGTGCGGTAAAAAAAGGAATACACCGGCATTGGGAAAATCTATAATTGCGCCCCCTGAAAACCACCGCAATAGAGGCAGTGTGGGCGTTCCTATTTTTGGTCCTAGACGCCTGTCAACCTGAGAAATAACTCCCCCTAAAAAGAAATAGGAAAGCTATCTCCCCCGGACAAACCCCCCAAAGATAATGAAACCCCCAAACTAAAAGGCGGTTAGACAAAAGGAAAAATACGCCAAAAAGAAAATAGAATGAAAAAACGCGGGGCCCCAAACTTTCTAAAAAAAAGGGGGAAAAGGGTACTTTTTTTGCAACCCAAAAAAAACCCCTGAAAAGCACCAACTTTATTTTTTTTCAAAATCACCTAGTTCACCCCTCTACCCCTAAATTAGTTTCTGGTGTAACAAAATCAAAACAGACCATAAAAAAAAAAGGAAAAAAAAAAAGTAAAAAAATCGTGCTGAACCAAACGAGGGGCAAAAAACCCCCGGGGGGAACCCCGAAGGCCCCAAAAAAGTGCAGGACAAAATGCAAAAAAAAAAAGCACAAACACAAAAAAAAAAAATGTTTTTATTTTCAGGGGATGCAGAACACCAGCAGGCTAAAGGGAAACTGGAAAAAAAGGTTTTGACCGAACAATTTTCCGGCAACCCCCATGGAAAAATACTCCCTTATTTTAAGACCGTCTTTTAAACCTGTTTTTCCGTCCCCCCAATCTTATAGCCCCGTTTTAAAAAAAAGGGGAGCCCCTGCTAAACTCATTCAAACCCTTCACAACATCCCCCCCTTGAGGGGGGGTCCCCAACCCCCATTTGAGAAAACCCGGTCGGTCAGGAGGTTTTTTTTGATCGCACGGATAAGTCCCCTAGCATGGATGCCCCAGCAAAAACCCCCCCGAATAGTCTTCCCGCCAAAAACCTCTCCTTTAACCAAAAAACTGGATTTCCAAAAAAACGAGAATCCAATTTTTTCTAACCCCCATCCCAATTGCCCTCAACCAAAACGGGTCAGGGGCACGCGCAGGAACCCGGCTCAACAAACCTCTTCAACAAGGATTTTTTGGAAAACACTTTTGGATTTAAATGTCCGGGGAAAAAAACAAACAAAAGAAACAGGATTAAAAATCTCCGTTTAAAGGCCCCAAAAACCTAGGCAAAAATTTTGGAGAGCTATCTCATGGGGTATTTTTGAGGACAAACCCGCCCCAAACCCCCCCCTTTAACCCAGGCCATCAGTCCCATGCCCGGTTGCAAACCGGGGGGCCTTTCCTGAGAGAGGGACCCCTCCCCACTACCTGGTCCCAAATCTGTTCATCGTCCAAACAGGTAACCCCTGGACAGACAAAAGCCTCGTCGTCCTGAAGAAAAGGGGGAAAAACCCGAAATTTCAGAAAACGGAGACATCAAAGTGGCAGAGCTCCCCCCTTTTTTAAGAGAAAAATCAGCCAAAGGCAAAAAAGAGCCCCCCGTCTCCTGATCAGCAGAACCCGCATTTAGATAAGTCTCCAAATTTCTGGTTTTTCTCTCAGTTTGACCATTGGTTGAGGATGAAAAACCAGGGGGAAAACAATTAACACCCAGTTAGAAAAAAAAATCCTCCAAAATCTGGAAACAAAAAGGACTCCTCTCGAACATTTTTTTCAGGAACCGTGTAAACGAACCCCCGGGGAGGAACAAAAGGCACCAATTCAAAAGGGGGGGCAACTTTGGTATTTTGGGCCGATGTATCATTTTGGAAAACCTATCACAAATTACCCAGTGGGGTCATTTTGGAAAAAGGAAATCGGGGAAAGAAAAAAATGAGATATGGGTCCTGGTCTCTTGGGGGGCAGGCAATGGCATCAACAAACCACTAGGCGGACAAGGCTTGGGCAGGCAAGTCCTGCAGGACGCCCAAAAATTCCCCCACATCCGGACAAGGTAGGCCCCCAAAAGGCCCCCTAACCAAGTCTCTGGTACCAAAATTCCGGGTGCCCAGCCAATGCAGAACAATGAATCCAACATCACACCTTTTTCCTTTTGG
>JARQOD010000003.1:110141241-110232495 GCA_033576555.1 Oophaga sylvatica
GAGCCTGGGGGGGGGCCAGAAAAAACGGGGTTTTGGTATTAACACTTTGGGCACCCCAACTTTCAGCCAAATTTCCAATCCAAAACGGGATTATGAACTGAACCAAGGGAAACCCCCCATGGGGGCATGCAGTTTAAAATAAACCCAAAAAATTTTGCGGGCACTCCTGGATCATTTTCAACCCTCATTATAAACCTGATAAAAACGGGGTTTATTCTCAGCCAAAGGGTAAATCGACCCCCATGGGGGAAAAACTTCGGTGGGGTATAAAGGGGAAACCCAAAAACGTTTAGCAAAATCATAACCCAAACGGGTTTAAAAAGTTTGCCCCAGAATCAACGAAACCTGAGCAAAAATGAGGCCAGAGAGAAAAATCAGGGGTGACATTTAAATAAAAACTTTCTGAACACTACCCAAGACAACTGAGGGGGCAAAATTTGTCCACAAAATCCCTGAAAATGTCATTCATGAAGGACTGGAAGACGGAAGGAGCATTAGTGAGCCCAAAGGGCATCACTAGGTACTCAAAATGCCCTTCAGGGTATTGAATGCCGTCTTCCATTCATCCCCGTGCTTAATGCGAATAAGGTTATACGCCCCCCTGAGGTCAAGCTTGGTAAACCAAGTAGCGTTTTTCACCCTGGAAAACAGGTCAGAAATCAAGGGTAACGGGTATTGATATTTCACAGTAATATTGTTCAAGAGACGATAATCAATACACGGCCTTAATGAACCATCTTTTTTGGCCACAAAGAAAAAACCGGCACCTAAGGGTGAAGAGGATGGTCTGATATGACCCTTCTCCAATGATTCCTTGATATAAGACCGCATAGCGTCATGTTCAGGTACAGACAAGTTAAAAAGGCGACCTTTAGGGAATTTACTACCCGGCACTAATTCAATAGCGCAGTCATAGCTCCTATGGGGAGGCAAGGATGCAGATTTACTTTCGCTAAACACATCAGAAAAATCAATCAAAAAGTCAGGAACATCCTGAGCCTGGGGGGAGGCAGAAAAAACAGGAGTGTTGGTATTAACACATTGGCAGCCCCAACTGGTTACAGACACAGATTTCCAATCCAAAACAGGATTATGAGACTGTAACCAAGGGAAACCCAGCACGATAATGTCATGCAGATTATATAGAACCAAAAATTTGCAGCACTCCTGGTGATCAGGTTCAACCCTCATTATCACCTGAGTAGAAAACTGGGGTTTATTCTCAGCCAAAGGGGTAGAATCGATCCCCAGTAGGGGAATAGACTTCTGTAGGGGTATCAAGGGAAACCCACAACGTTTAGCAAAATCATAATCCATCAGGTTAATAGCTGCTCCAGAATCAACGAAAGCCTGAGCAGAAAATGAGGACAGAGAGCATATCAGAGTGACAGTTAATAAAAACTTAGTCTGAACACTACCCAAGACAACTGAGCGTGCAAAACGTCTTCCCCGCTTAGGGCAGACTGAAATAGCATGAGAGGCATCACCACAATAGAAACATAACCCATTGCGCTTTCGAAACTCATGACGCTGTGCCCCAGACACCACTCTATCACACTGCATGGGTTCAGAAGCTGGTTCACAAGGCAACACCATTCCACGCATACTTCTCCGCTCACGCAAACGTCTGTCAATTTGAATCGCTAATGACATAGAATCATTGAGACCAGAGGGGACAGGGAATCCCACCATAACATCCTTTACATTATCTGACAGACCCTTCCGGAAAAGGGCCGCCAAAGCGTCGTCATTCCATTTGGTCAGGACTGCCCACCTACGGAATCTCTGACAGTATAACTCAGCGTCATCAAGCCCCTGATTTAATGCCAACAAGGCTTTTTCAGCTTGATCAGTGACATTAGGCTCATCGTACAATAACCCCAAAGCCTGAAAAAATGCATCAACATCACTCAAAACAGGATCCCCAGGTATCAGGGAAAAAGCCCAATCCTGAGGATCGCCGCGCAGGAGAGAGATGATAATTTGAACCTGCTGCGCTGCGTTTCCTGAGGACTTAGATTTTAAGGCAAAAAACAATTTACAATTATTTTGAAATTCTGAAACTTAGCTCGATCCCCTAAAAACAAATCTGGCATGGGAATCCTAGGTTCCACAACAGGCAACCTAGCAAGATAGGTAGCAATACTCCGAACCTCAGTGGCAAGCTGATCCACACGGCCAGACAACTGTGCAAACTCCATTGAGAGAAAAAATCCTCCCCAGCACCCAGAGATACAGAGGGAAAAAAATGCAACAAACAGAAAAATATCTCTGACAACTCTGACAACCTTTTTTCTTTCACAATATTTTTTCCCTTCTGTGAGTACCATACAATTTTCAATTTTTTGGCCGGTGATACTATTATGTTTCGGTAGCTGAGGAGTGCAGGTAAAAAAGGCAATACACCAGAGCAGTTGGAATCTATGAGATTGCAGTACCCTGACTAACCACCGCAACTAGAGGCAGCCGTGGAGCGTTCCTACGTTGGTCCTAGACGCCTCGTCACAGCCTGAGAAACTAACTACACCTAAAGATAGAAATAGGAAAGCTATCTGCCCCGGAGCAGAACCCCAAAGATAATAGAAAGCCCCCAAACATGTAATGGCGGTTAGACAAGAGGAAATACTGACACAGAAAGAAAATAGAATGAGCAAACGCTGGGGCCCAAACTATCTAAATAGAAAAGGATAGGAAGGGTACTTACTGCAATCCCAGAAAACCCTGAAAAGCACCAACTCTACTAATTTCAAAATCACCTGAGATCACACGACCTCTACCACCTAAATTAGTTCTCTGGTGTAACAAAATCAAAACAGCAGCCACTGAAAAAACTGGAAAAAGCAAAAGTACAAAACTCAGTGGCTGAACCAAACTGAGAGGGCAAAAGCCCCCGGAGGGAACCCTGAAGGCCCCCAAAGAAGTGCAGGACAAAATGCAAAAATATAGCACAAACACAAAAGAAGAAAATGTCTTATCTGATAGCAGGAGATGCAGACACGACACAGCAGGCTACAAGGGAAACTGGAAAGAAGGATTCAGACCAGAACAATTGATCACCGGCAACCCTGATGGGAAAATGACTCCCTTATATAAGACCAGTCAGTAACACCTGATTCCCAGTCCTCACAATCTTCACTAGCACCGCTTGTAACCACCAGAGGGAGCCTCTGCTCAGAACTCATCTCAAACCCATTCACAACAGTACCCCCCCTTGAGGAGGGGTCACCGAACCCTCATTTGAGCAACCAGGTCGGTCAGGATGAGTTCTATGATACGCACGGATAAGTCTCCTAGCATGGATGTCCGAAGCAAACACCCAAGAATTGTCTTCCTGACCATAACCTCTCCATTTAACCAAATACTGGAGTTTCCGTCTAGAAAAACGAGAATCCAATATTTTCTCAACCACATACTCCAGATTGCCCTCAACCAAAACAGGGTCAGGAGGCACAGCAGCAGGAACCACTGGCTCAACAAACCTCTTCAACAAGGACTTGTGGAACACGTTATGGATCTTAAATGTCCCTGGAAGAAGCAAACGAAAAGAAACAGGATTAATAATCTCCATGATCTTATAAGGTCCAATGAACCTAGGCTTAAATTTAGGAGATGCTACTCTCATAGGAATATTCTTTGAGGACAACCAGACCAAGTCCCCCACTTTAAACCGAGGACCATCAGTCCTATGCCGGTTAGCAAACCGCTGGGCCTTCTCCTGAGAGAGGGACAACCTCTCCACTACCTGGTCCCAAATCTGTTGCATACGCTCCACAACAGAGTCAACACCTGGACAGACAGAAGCCTCCGTCTGTCCTGAAGAAAATCGAGGGTGAAACCCAGAATTACAGAAAAACGGAGACATCAAAGTGGCAGAGCTAGCCCTATTATTAAGAGCAAACTCAGCCAAAGGCAAAAAAGAGACCCAGTCATCCTGATCAGCAGACACAAAGCATCTTAGATAAGTCTCCAATGTCTGGTTTGTTCTCTCAGTTTGACCATTGGTCTGAGGATGAAAAGCCGAGGAGAAAGACAATTGAACACCCAGTTTAGAACAAAAAGTCCTCCAAAATCTGGAAACAAACTGGACTCCTCTGTCAGACACAATGTTCTCAGGAATGCCGTGTAAACGAACCACGTGCTGAAGGAACAACGGCACCAATTCAGAGGAGGAAGGCAACTTAGGTAATGGCACAAGATGTATCATTTTGGAAAACCTATCACAAATTACCCAGATGGTGGTCATTCTCTGAGAAACAGGAAGATCGAAATGAAATCCATAGAGATATGGGTCCATGGTCTCTTGGGCACAGGCAATGGCATCAACAAACCACTAGAGCGAGAGCAAGGCTTGGAGCGAGAGCAAGTCCCGCAGGACTGCACAAATTCCCTGACATCACGAGACAAGGTAGGCCACCAAAAGGACCGACTAACCAAGTCTCTGGTACCAAAAATTCCGGGATGCCCAGCCAATGCAGAACAATGAATCTCAGACATCACACTCTTTTTCCATTGGTCCGGGACAAACAATTTTCCAACAGGGCAGCGCTCGGGCCTATCCTCCTGACACCCCTCCAGAGCAAGTCTCAAATTGGGCGAGATGACGGAAAGAACTACACCCTCTTTCAAAATAACAGAAGGATCAGATAACTCAGGAGAGTCCGCAAGGAAACTCCTCGAGAGGGCATCCGCCTTAACATTCTTAGTGCCAGGAAGAAAGGAAACCACAAAATTAAAACGTGTGAAAAACAAGGCCCACCTGGCCTGTCTAGGATTGAGTCGCTTGGCAGATTCCAGATAGACCAGATTCTTATGGTCAGTAAGGACCACCACCTGATGTTTGGCTCCCTCCAGCCAATGTCTCCACTCTTCAAAAGCCCACTTCATGGCCAATAACTCCCGATTACCCACGTCATAATTACGTTCAGTAGGAGAAAATTTTCGAGAGAAAAAGGCACAAGGGTTACTTTTAGAGGTCTCTGGATCTTTTTGGGACAAAACGGCACCTGCCCCAATTTCAGAGGCATCAACCTCCACCTGAAATGGCAGAGAAACATCAGGCTGCCGTAGAACAGGAGCAGAAGTGAATCTCTGCTTAAGTTCCTGAAATGCAGAGATTGCCTCAGGAGGCCAATTCACCACATCAGAACCCTTTCTGGTCAAATCAGTTAATGGTTTAACAATAACCGAGAAATTACCAATAAATTTACGATAAAAATTGGCAAAACCCAAAAATCTCTGAAGAGCCTTTAATGAAGTAGGTTGGACCCAATCACAGATGGCCTGAACCTTGACCGGTCCATTTCAATAACAGATGGGGACAAAATGAATCCCAGAAATGAGATCCTCTGTACGCCAAAAAGACACTTTGATCCCTTCACATACAGAGCATTCTCTCTCAAAATCTGGAATACAGTTCGAACATGTTTCACATGAGAGTCCCAGTCATTAGAAAAAATCAAGATATCATCCAAATAAACAATCAGAAATTTGTCCACAAAATCCCTGAAAATGTCATTCATGAAGGACTGGAAGACGGAAGGAGCATTAGTGAGCCCAAAGGGCATCACTAGGTACTCAAAATGCCCTTCAGGGTATTGAATGCCGTCTTCCATTCATCCCCGTGCTTAATGCGAATAAGGTTATACGCCCCCCTGAGGTCAAGCTTGGTAAACCAAGTAGCGTTTTTCACCCTGGAAAACAGGTCAGAAATCAAGGGTAACGGGTATTGATATTTCACAGTAATATTGTTCAAGAGACGATAATCAATACACGGCCTTAATGAACCATCTTTTTTGGCCACAAAGAAAAAACCGGCACCTAAGGGTGAAGAGGATGGTCTGATATGACCCTTCTCCAATGATTCCTTGATATAAGACCGCATAGCGTCATGTTCAGGTACAGACAAGTTAAAAAGGCGACCTTTAGGGAATTTACTACCCGGCACTAATTCAATAGCGCAGTCATAGCTCCTATGGGGAGGCAAGGATGCAGATTTACTTTCGCTAAACACATCAGAAAAATCAATCAAAAAGTCAGGAACATCCTGAGCCTGGGGGGAGGCAGAAAAAACAGGAGTGTTGGTATTAACACATTGGCAGCCCCAACTGGTTACAGACACAGATTTCCAATCCAAAACAGGATTATGAGACTGTAACCAAGGGAAACCCAGCACGATAATGTCATGCAGATTATATAGAACCAAAAATTTGCAGCACTCCTGGTGATCAGGTTCAACCCTCATTATCACCTGAGTAGAAAACTGGGGTTTATTCTCAGCCAAAGGGGTAGAATCGATCCCCAGTAGGGGAATAGACTTCTGTAGGGGTATCAAGGGAAACCCACAACGTTTAGCAAAATCATAATCCATCAGGTTAATAGCTGCTCCAGAATCAACGAAAGCCTGAGCAGAAAATGAGGACAGAGAGCATATCAGAGTGACAGTTAATAAAAACTTAGTCTGAACACTACCCAAGACAACTGAGCGTGCAAAACGTCTTCCCCGCTTAGGGCAGACTGAAATAGCATGAGAGGCATCACCACAATAGAAACATAACCCATTGCGCTTTCGAAACTCATGACGCTGTGCCCCAGACACCACTCTATCACACTGCATGGGTTCAGAAGCTGGTTCACAAGGCAACACCATTCCACGCATACTTCTCCGCTCACGCAAACGTCTGTCAATTTGAATCGCTAATGACATAGAATCATTGAGACCAGAGGGGACAGGGAATCCCACCATAACATCCTTTACATTATCTGACAGACCCTTCCGGAAAAGGGCCGCCAAAGCGTCGTCATTCCATTTGGTCAGGACTGCCCACCTACGGAATCTCTGACAGTATAACTCAGCGTCATCAAGCCCCTGATTTAATGCCAACAAGGCTTTTTCAGCTTGATCAGTGACATTAGGCTCATCGTACAATAACCCCAAAGCCTGAAAAAATGCATCAACATCACTCAAAACAGGATCCCCAGGTATCAGGGAAAAAGCCCAATCCTGAGGATCGCCGCGCAGGAGAGAGATGATAATTTGAACCTGCTGCGCTGCGTTTCCTGAGGACTTAGATTTTAAGGCAAAAAACAATTTACAATTATTTTTGAAATTCTGAAACTTAGCTCGATCCCCTAAAAACAAATCTGGCATGGGAATCCTAGGTTCCACAACAGGCAACCTAGCAAGATAGGTAGCAATACTCCGAACCTCAGTGGCAAGCTGATCCACACGGCCAGACAACTGTGCAAACTCCATTGAGAGAAAAAATCCTCCCCAGCACCCAGAGATACAGAGGGAAAAAAATGCAACAAACAGAAAAATATCTCTGACAACTCTGACAACCTTTTTTCTTTCACAATATTTTTTCCCTTCTGTGAGTACCATACAATTTTCAATTTTTTGGCCGGTGATACTATTATGTTTCGGTAGCTGAGGAGTGCAGGTAAAAAAGGCAATACACCAGAGCAGTTGGAATCTATGAGATTGCAGTACCCTGACTAACCACCGCAACTAGAGGCAGCCGTGGAGCGTTCCTACGTTGGTCCTAGACGCCTCGTCACAGCCTGAGAAACTAACTACACCTAAAGATAGAAATAGGAAAGCTATCTGCCCCGGAGCAGAACCCCAAAGATAATAGAAAGCCCCCAAACATGTAATGGCGGTTAGACAAGAGGAAATACTGACACAGAAAGAAAATAGAATGAGCAAACGCTGGGGCCCAAACTATCTAAATAGAAAAGGATAGGAAGGGTACTTACTGCAATCCCAGAAAACCCTGAAAAGCACCAACTCTACTAATTTCAAAATCACCTGAGATCACACGACCTCTACCACCTAAATTAGTTCTCTGGTGTAACAAAATCAAAACAGCAGCCACTGAAAAAACTGGAAAAAGCAAAAGTACAAAACTCAGTGGCTGAACCAAACTGAGAGGGCAAAAGCCCCCGGAGGGAACCCTGAAGGCCCCCAAAGAAGTGCAGGACAAAATGCAAAAATATAGCACAAACACAAAAGAAGAAAATGTCTTATCTGATAGCAGGAGATGCAGACACGACACAGCAGGCTACAAGGGAAACTGGAAAGAAGGATTCAGACCAGAACAATTGATCACCGGCAACCCTGATGGGAAAATGACTCCCTTATATAAGACCAGTCAGTAACACCTGATTCCCAGTCCTCACAATCTTCACTAGCACCGCTTGTAACCACCAGAGGGAGCCTCTGCTCAGAACTCATCTCAAACCCATTCACAACACATATCTCTATGGATTTCATTTCCGACCTCCCTGTTTCTCAGAGAATGACCGTTATCTGGGTGATTTGTGATAGATTTTCCAAAATGATACATCTTGTGCCATTACCTAAGTTGCCTTCCTCCTCCGAATTGGTGCCTTTGTTCCTTCAGCACGTGGTTCGGTTACACGGCATTCCTGAGAACATTGTGTCTGACAGAGGAGTCCAGTTTGTTTCCAGATTTTGGAGGACTTTTTGTTCTAAACTTGGTGTTCAATTGTCTTTCTGCTCGGCTTTTCATCCTCAGACCAATGGACAAACTGAGAGAACAAACCAGACATTGGAGACTTATCTGAGATGCTTTGTGTCTGCTGATCAAGATGACTGGGTCTCTTTTTTGCCTTTGGCTGAGTTTGCTCTTAATAATAGGGCTAGCTCTGCCACTTTGATGTCTCCATTTTTCTGCAATTTTGGGTTTCACCCTCGATTTTCTTCGGGACAGACAGAGGCTTCTGTCTGTCCAGGTGTGACTCTGTTGTGGAGCGTATGCAGCAGATTTGGGACCAGGTAGTGGAGAGGTTGTCCCTCTCTCAGGAGAGGGCCCAGCGGTTTGCCAACCGGCATAGGACTGATGGTCCTCAGTTTGAAGTGGGGGACTTGGTCTGGTTGTCCTCAAGAAATATCCCTATGAGAGTTGCATCTCCTAAGTTTAAGCCTAGGTTCATTGGACCTTATAAGATCATGGAGATTCTTAATCCTGTTTCCTTTCGTTTACTTCTTCCAGGGACATTTAAGATCCATAACGTGTTCCACAAGTCCTTATTGAAGAGGTTTGTCGAGCCAGTGGTTCCTATGGCTGCGCCTCCTGACCCTGTTTTGGTTGAGGGCAATCTGGAGTATGTGGTTGAGAAAATATTGGATTCTCGTTTTTCTAGACGGAAACTCCAGTATTTGGTTAAGTGGAGAGGTTATGGTCAGGAGGACAATTCTTGGGTGTTTTCTTCGGACATCCATGCTAGGAGACTGATCCGTGCGTATTACAGAGCTCATCCTGACTGACCTGGTTGCCCAAATGTCGGTTCGGTGACCCCTCCTCAAGGGGGGGTACTGTTGTGAATGTGTTAGAAATGAATTCTGAGCAGAAGCTCCCTCTGGTGGTTACAAACAGTATTGAACCATTCAATGAGGATTGGCAATCAGGAGTTACAGACTGGTCTTATATAAGGGAGGTTCCCTCCCATCATGGTTGCCGGTGATCAATTGTTCTTGTCTCAACTGTGGTTCCTGGTTCACTTGGAAGCTTGCTGAATCTTGCCTCTTCTCCTGCTCTCAGATAAGATATTTTCTGCTTTTATTTTTGTGCTTGCTTTTTGCATTGTTCCCTGCACTTCTGTGGAGGTCAGCCAGGTCCCCTCCGGGGGCTTGTGCTCCTCTCAGTTTATCTGAGCCACTGTTATTTGTTCATTTGCCTTTTCCAGTTTTTTCAGTGGCTGCGGCTTAGTTTTGTTACACCAGAGAACTAATTTAGGTGGTAGGGGTCATGTGATCTCAGGTGGTTTTGCAATTAGTAGAGTTGGTATTTTTTAAGGTTTTTTGGATTGCAGTAAGTGTCCTTCCTATCCTTTTTCTTTCTAGGCAGATTGGGCCCCAACGTTTGCTCTTACTATTTTCTGTCTGTGTCTGTATTTCCTCTTGTTTAACCGCCATTACATGTTCGGGGGCTTCCTATGTTCTTTGGGGATCTGCTCCGGGGCAGATAGCTTTCCTCTTTCTATCTTTAGGTGTAGTTGACCTCTCAGGCTGTGATGAGGCGTCTAGGACCAACGTAGGAACGCTCCACGGCTGCCTTTAGTTGTGTTGGTTAGTCAGGGTACTGCAATCCAGTAGATTCCAACCTCTCTGGTGTATTGCCGTTTTTGCCTGCTCTCCTCAGCTACCAAATCATAACATTTTGCGTTTGCATGTATATGTTGATATTGCTTGGTCTAAAGTATCAACTGCTCCCTTTGTGGCATTATAATCCAAAATAATGTCAGGCTTTCTGTCTTCTCTATCACTTACGGCATTGTCATGGTGTATTGTGCTCATTAGAATTACCTGTTTGGTTTTTTTTGGAACATAAGAAGCAACAGTTGTATTTCCAGAAAAATAAAAAGTAGAACTGTACACCTCTCTCTTGCTAAGGATACCTTGCGGTAGTTCAGGTTTGTTTTTTCTTATAGTACCCAGCATAGTAAGTTGTTTTTTCTTCAACATCTGGCCTAGTTGATAGGATGTAAAAAAAAGTTGTCACATGTGACATTTTGTCCTTTTAGTCCATGAGTCAAATCGAGAACAACATGCATACCCTGATTTTTTTCAGGTCTTTCACCAGGGGTTTTTCCTGTATACACTTGAACATTTAGAGCATAAGAACTTTTGCTGTCGCAAAGTGTCCAGATCTTGAAGCCGTATTTTGGTGGCTTACTTGGTATATATTGTCTGAATGGGCACCTACCTCAGTTAAAATGACCTGCTTTTTACCTGCGGATTTGCCGCGTTTTTTGTGCGGATTTCCCCAGCGGTTTCAGACCTGCGGATTTCTATTTAGAGCAGGTCTGACACCGCTGCGGAACTGCACAAAAGAAGTGACATGCTGCGGATTTAAATCCGCACCAAATCAGCACTGGAAAAATCCGCAGCATGTGCACTGCGGTTTTTTCTTTTCATTGAATCTAATGCTACTGTATATCACTTGCAATTCTGCAGCGGAAAATCCGCTGCAGATCCGCAACGTGTGCACATACCCTTAGAATCAAACCACAGTACTTGTCAGGATTTGAACTTGTGAACCATTGCTTGCTGGTCTGTTCCTTTGCTGTGGAGCTATTTGGAACTTGTATAACTTCAGCCTGAAAACCATATGAACTTCGTCTGGGATAGAGATCATCACCTGCTCTGCTGATTGTTCCCGCCTTGATTGAGACTGATTGGATAGAGATCATCACCTGCCCTGCTGATTGTTCTCGCCCTGATTAAAGGGTATGCCACACTGAACAATATCGCTAACGGGATCGCTAAAAAACGTCACTATTTAGCGATCCCGTTAGCGATGTTGTTCAGTGCGGCAGCTTCCAGTGACGAGCTTCCTGCTGTGATCTCGCTCGTCGCTGGAATCGCTCCGACCCTATTTCATCGCGGCGCTCCCGCTGGGTAAGTATCTAATCGCTGTGTGGCACCTTTTCTTAGCGATTTAGCGGTACTTTTGTACCGCTAAAGTCGTTAAGAAGATCGCTAACGGCGATAGCGTCGTTAACTATATCGCTAAATGTGGCCGCACTTAGCGATATAGAAACAATCCCGCTAGCGATCGCATTAGTATGCGTCGTTATCGTGATCGCTAGCGGGATTGTTTAGTGTGGCAGTACCTTTAGTCTGATTGAACCTGCTATATATACCTGGCCAGTGCAGCTTCCTGTTGATGAGTATATTGTGGTGCTCAGTCTAACTGAGTGAAGCATTATCTGGGCTCCTGATCTGGAAGGTGTTCTGCTGGCATCTTCCTGTCTCTTGTGGAAACCCTGCTGTTCCTACCTCGACCTTCTATTATTTAAACGGACTTGATGCTTGTGTGTGATCTCGGCCGGCCCGTGCTCGGGCGGGCTCCGGCATCTGCCGACATAGTGAACTACCACCGCCATATACTGCACTTCAAGAAGTCTTTCCACGGTCCGGTAACCTGTGCATCGCTGCTCCGGCCACTGGCCTCCAGTCCAGTATCGCCAGTAATGTGACAGTACTCTAGAAATTTCATGAAACCTTTCACGACACATTGTAGCTCTAAATATGTGGCGACCGGTTTCGTAATTCCACAAACTTTTAGTTGATTCACCATAAGATTTGTATTCTCCAGCTAAAAGAAGTAAACCAATATAAGCATTTAGAGCTGTCACATCTAATTTTTTCCATTTATCACCATAAACTACTTGTCCCTCAATGTTTTTGACTAAATAAGTACTTGATTACTGATAACAGTGAAACCCCCAGCCTTTGAATGATAGACAACCAGTCTCCTCTCTCACAAACAGAAAATGGATAATACTAGATAATTACTTGCTTACTGATAAGAACAGTGAAACCACCACCATTTGAGATGAAGTACACATAAAAAAACAGAACTTTTGCAGTCAGAAATAATCAGAGACCTGTAGAACAGTATAAAATGCTATCGGGTCATATTGACCCGAACAGTACAAGTGTAACAATCAGCGTGTAGCAAAAAGTAAACAAAAACAAAAAAAATATATAGAGCTCCACAAATGAGAAGTCAAGATACCTAGTTTCAAATCCTCATATAAATAAATCTACAGGGTCTCAAAAATCATTTCGGGTCATATTGACCCGAACAGTACAGCAGTGTAAAGTGCTTCACCCACCTGTGGGTCAGGAACCTCTTCAGTATACAAAGCTCCAGTCATTTTCAAACACACAAATATAATCAGACTCCTTGTTATTTTCCAATGAAACTTTTTCTGAACACAGGCTTCTTCATGACAGTTACAGTCCATCCATTTTCACAATAGATGAGAACTCCATCTTCTGTGCGTTCCCTAGGCTGTTCCTCCAGCTTATCTTCCTGTACAGTGGTTTCCAGACCCACAGCTTCCTGAATAGTCCAACTAGCTGGCACTGAGTGCTCCACGTCCACTTTCCCCATCCTGGGCGAAAAATCAGGTTGCCTCTGCAAAACCTGATTGGACTACAGGTCCCGGACGTCATGGGAGGTAACCCACAGTCTACCTCCACAGACTAGCCACTGATTCTTCCAGGCTGCTTTGCTTCCCACGTGCTCCAAGGTCTAACATCTCCAGACTTTCTTCTTTCAGTTCTGTCTCACATCTAAATCTCCCTTATCTATATCTAACATCTAGCTCTCTAGTGCCCTCAACTGCTCTATGACCTATATAACCCCATACTGCACTACCCCTGTCCGAATACTAACTGTCCCTGGTACAGTATAATATAAGAGCATTAACACAGGACACATCAAATTATACACCATTGTTCAAGGGCATATTATAACTGTATCCACACATAAGATAAAGCACATACAGCGTACCCGATTTCAGTAGGCAAGCATGCACAGTAGTACAGGGCAAAACTAGCCACCTGCACACCCCCTACATTTCTGCCTCCTAAAACCAGGTCATCCCTGACCATGCGGTACCGGTAAACCATACATATAAACATCATCAGTTAAAGACACATTAACAAACATCAATAATTTACAACAATTGAACTTTGTTTCAGTCCACCACATTTGAGTCTAATACAGTCAAGAACTGGCACCGATCCCACTTGCTTGGGACCCTGGAACAAACAGTTCAGTCCACATCAGCTCACCACCATGTGAGCACAGTCCTTGTATAACCCGGCTCGATCCTCAGGTTCTCCAGACAGGGTTACGGGTTCAATTGACCCGGTCCCTCTCCTTACAGGACCCGGACAAACAGACAGTTCTCCATAGGACTCTCAGGCCCACTGACCAGTCCTTCAACTGACTTGAATGTCCAATTTTGCACAATGGGTACACTTGACCCCGGTCTCCTTGCTCCTGAGACCCAGACACACAGACAGTTCACCACAGGACTTACCAGGTCCGTTGACCAGTACTTTCGCTTGTCTCATGTGTCCACCTAACATCATGGCCTATGTTGCCAATTCACTTCGGCTCCAACAGTCCAAAAGCATACAGTCCATTCTCTTCTGACCCGGCTCACTCATCGGTTCCTACTGAACATGTTTCCCCCCCTCCCTCCTATTTCCAGACACGGTCCCTTTCAGACATGTTTGCTGCTGTTAACCTCCTGCAGATAAAATTCAGGTTAAGAAAAGACATTTTCATATTACTTAAAATAGAGTCTTTACAGCAGCCACACATTGTCCAGTTGCAGTCCACAGGGTACCATCTCTTCAAGAGGTCTGAGTCCTTCAATGCAGCAGAAGGGGCGCAACAAAACTTGGAAGGGGGAAACTAATTTTTTTTTCATTAACTGCGGTTGTTCCTACCACACTGTTATCAGGGCTCCTGCCCACGGGACACAGAACAGTCCCTCACAGCATTACAGGGCTCCTGCCCTCAGGGACGCAGAACAGTCCCAAACTTCACAGTTCTTCCGTGCAATAAGCACAACTCTAATTACCGGGGTTGAGTTGCAGTCACTGCCCGTTTGTCATAGCAATCAGCAGCAGCATTCCCAGGGCTCCAAGTCCATGTTGCTGACATCCTTGCCGGCACCTCATCCTCCGGGGTGCCAGAGCGAGTGATGACGGGACTCATTGGCTCTGAAGGCCACATGTGCAATGCCTCCCATGCCCGGTCCCACTCTAGGTAGGGCCGCATCTCAGCATCGTCTTCCTGGGGCAGCAGATCCACTGCCACAGTAAAGAAACCTCTGGGCCTCTTCTCTGTATAGAAGGCGACCCGGTCTCCCTCCTGCAGAGGGTGCACGGAACTGGGACTGACAAAGACCTTGTTGTAGGTCCGGGCCTCTCTGATGAACCCGAACCTGGCGGCCTGGTTGGTGTATACCAGAACACCGTGCGTTTCTTTCCCCGCCATGGCTCCTCCTCCAGGCTGCCGCAGCTACTTTCAGATTTCCTGCTCTCTCCACTTCTTCCTCTCCACCACCCCTGCTACCCAGGCCACCTGCCCTGGGGATGGAAACGGCCCCTCTCCCTGTAGTTGATGCCGAGGGGCTGGGGATGAGAAACTGCCATGAGCAAGGGCATCCATTGTAGCCTGCTGTTGAGGGTCATGGGACCGCACATCAGCCGAAGAATACCAGGGCTCCGGGATAGGACACACATGGACTCAGGAATCGGGAATCGAGGGGGAGAAAGTCCACACTTGCAAGCCAGGGCTCAAGGGGCAGGGGCACATGGCTGAGAGCTGGGAGGTCTGCCGCGATGGACTCGGGGGTGCTGGGTGGAGAAGCACTCACCAGAGGCTCTGCTGCCACTGATCCATGCTCACCAGCATCCTCCACTGCCGCCACAACCTCTTCCTGGTCAGATGAACTTTGGTTCGCTTCCTCCTCCATGGCCTCCGGGCCCGTAGTCTGCGATGCGTAGTCCTCGCCGTCCTCCTCTCCTCAGTCCAGTTCTTTTAGCTCCATGTCCTCTGAAGCATCCTCCAGCATTGTGGCCGATGCGCCGCTACCCTCTTCCGGGTCAGTGGTTGACTTCTGGTCGTCATCTTGGTCTTCCCGGTCCCAGCACTCCTCTTCTGGCAGCTGCCAGAATGCTTCCTCGCTGTCCAGGAGGTCGCGGTCTCTGCCATATCCAGAGACTCCCCACAGCCGTCCGGGGTGGGACCGTTCCTGTGCCTTCCTTCACTCCCACTCGATACAGCCGATCTCGCCACAGGCCCGAACACAGGAGTGTGCCATGTTCTCCGCCGCCGTCAGTTCTTACAATGGCGTCGTCCGTCCAGACACATGCAGGTCTTCTTCCTGGCCCCTCCCAGGCCAGGGCAGCGCCGGAGCCGGTTGGTCCTCCTCTTCAACATGGGACTCCTCCTCTTCTTCAGGATACCCAGTACAGGAGGTATGTCTTCTTCTTTTTCCGCCGCACCCACCGCGGGTGGGCACTGCACACAAGGGGATGGGGCCTGGGCACAAGGCACCCTCCTCAGCAGATGGATTTTCACACCACTTTCCTCTTTGGATGCCCACGATGGGTGGACCTCTCGCCTGCCTCCATGCCACCATCTGCCATCTTAGCATTACTCACAGCTGCCATCTTTGCTGCTCTGAAATGTACTTTTTGTATAAATTCTCCACAATCCTGCCGACTACTCCAAGTTGCAACAGGGGCCAGAGTGTCAGTCGTGGCGAGGGGTTTTGGTGTTATTTCCACTCCCTGACGCTCCTCTAAATAAATCAAAGAATGTCCAATATGTGGTGTGTTGTTAAGTGCTTCACCCACCTGTGGGTCAGGAACCTCTTCAGCATACAAAGCTCCAGTCCTTTTCAACCACACAAAAATATAATCAGACTCCTTGTTCTTTTTCAATGAAACTTTACTGAACTCAGGCTTCTTCATGACAGTTACAGTCCATCCATTTTCACAATACATAAGAACTCCATCTCTTGTGCTTTCCCTAGTCTGTTCCCCCAGCTTATCTTCCTGCACCTTGGTTTCCAGACCCGCAGCTTCCCAAATAGTCCAACTAGCTGGCACTAAGATAAATCAGAAACAGCGTACCCGATTTCAGTAGGCAAGCATGCACAGGAGTACAGCTCCAAACTAGCCACCTGCACACCCCCTACAGAGCCTTGGTGAGAGAGGTAAAGAAGAACCCCAAGATCCCGCCCAGCCTTTGAGGCATAAGTGTTCCAGGAGTTTTGCAACATGTACGGTTGCAAGAAAATCAGGACGACGCCGTACTATCCACAAACAAATGGCATGTGTGAGAAGATTAACCAGGTGGTAATTGATCTATTGAAGACCTTGCCTCTGTAAGAATGAAACCAGTGGCCAGAGAAGTTGCCAGATCTGGTAGATCTTTATAATCATATACCGGTAAACTCCACCAAATGCACTCCGGCCTACATGATGAGGGCAAGACCTGGTAAGTTACCCATTGATTTGGACATGGGAGTCTTAACACCTGAGTTGACATCACCAGATACAGACTGGGATACAGAGCGGCAGCAACAATACTGTAAAGTGCAAGAGTGTGTAGAGAAAAGTTTGTCCCAGGCAAGACAGAAGCAGGAAAGAAATTATAATCAGCATGCACCTGCAGTTCCCTTGTCATCTGGAAGACAGGTACTCAAAAGAAAACGACCAGTTCACAAATTAGATGACCTGTGGGAGGCTGAGCTATACACCTTTTTACCTTCAGACTTTGATAACACCAAGGTGTGCCTCATCAGTAAAGATGGAGGAGAAACCTCAGCGACAGTGTCAAGGGATCATCTAAAACCGTGCCCTAACCAATTAAAGGAAAGGTTTGAAGACCCAAACAGTCCTCAGGCCATTAAAGAGATGGAGGAAAAGGTCAGCACAGTACTCAGCGAGTTCCCTCCAAATTGGACAAGAGTGAACCAGACCATAGTTGTGCCCGTCTTGATCTTTCCCCAACCAGTAGTGCCAGAAGGAGATACAACTCTAGATCAGCCTGAAGACCAGCGGGCTCCAGTAACAGATACCACATCTGCAGTGGAACACGAGAATCTACCCCCTGTTAGCGGCGAATCTGCCAGACCCATAGTGAGTCTAAGAAGTCGCAGACTGTTGTACAGTTTACCAGTAATATACTGGCCTACCAGCAGCACAGACACTAGTAGATCCACAACATCCACAACAAACACACTAGACCAGACTAGGTTATTAGAAATACCAGAGCTGCGTAGATCCACCCGTAGTACAAGAGGACAGATCCCTGCCCGGTATAGGGCTTAAAATGTAAATAAGTTAATAAGATGTATAGTTGCAACCGTTTAATCATGAGAGCCTACAGAGATTTACTGTATGAACTTTTAAATATTCATATTAACCTGTTGATGGACAATTGGGCCACAGGATTATGTGTGGCCAGGAACTTACTTGTAAATAGTTACCCCGACTTGGCCTTGAAAATAAGCCACCGGCGAGGCCGAAAACCAGGCACATCTACAGAGTGCCCTGTAGCTACGCCAAGGGTCGAAACACACAAAGTGGGATAAGGCGGTTCCCACCAAGCAAACTCCAGGTATGCGGACAACAACAATTCCTGGTCAGCAGCATAAGGACTATGCGCTGCAGTAAATGTGTTATTGTTTTTTTTTTGGGGGGGGTTGTAATTTTTACATTTTTAAGGCTTTGTAGACTTTCATTTATTGTTGTTATTAACTGTTCTTGTTATGTTTTCTCAGTCTGGGACGTGCTGAAGTTAACTAGGGGGAAATGTGGCACCCAAGAGTCCGGTTGCCACAGTGACATTGCCTCCCTCTACAGGGTGGTGATGTCATGCCTGGAAGCAGGAAGAGATCCCCGTGCGAGGTAATACACAGCATCCAACACTTATTCTAACTCCAGACCAAAAGGGGCGGAGCTTAAGGAGTGACAGTTTGTGGGATTAGTTAGTGCTGAGGTGAGGAGATTTTTCTGGAAAGAGTCAGTTGGTCTGAGGTGAGGGAAGAGAGAGGAGCGGAGACAAGAGCTCTGGGAATTTCAGCTGTGTCAGAGCTGATTTTGGAGTGGAGCGCTGATAAAAAAGATGCCAGAGTCCTGGGCTGTGTAGGTGCTGTACGCCCCGACAGCCGAATCCGCAGGGCAGGGGACTACAAGCTCCCTGACCACACCGAACACCTGGAGGCACCGCAGCAGACCAAGAGCCCAGGACTGCCAGTGGACAGACAGTGCTTATGATAGGATCATGCTGTTTGCCATACAGGTTAAAGCCAACACTCAGGAAAGGGTCGCAGCTTAACTACAGGCAGCAGGGACCAGAAAAGAGAGCGCAGCAGGAAGGTGAGCCTCTCGCCAGGGTCGTGGGGTACTCAGCACCGAGTTCTATGGGGAATGTCACGGGCAGCCACGGCTTGGTCTGTGGCTCTGGGCGCTCACTATAAATGGGGAAGTATTTACAGGGGATTAGTGTTCGTGTAGTTTGTCGTGACGCCACCTGTAGTACCTGGTCTGGGTGACCAGCGCTGCTGTGCAGGTCCTCTGGAAGGGATGGTGTTGTGCAGCTAGATGATAAGTCTCCCACAGGTGAGACGGAGTCCTTCCAGGGCAGGTAGATGAAAGATGTAATAATGGTGCAGGAGGGATGTAGCAGAAGGGAATGTGCGTCGCTGGAATAATCAGGAAACAGTTCTGTTGCAGTTTCAGGGTTTTAACTCGCAGTCTGTTGTACATACAGATGCCAGCCAGGCGCTGTGTCCTCCAAGTAAGAGGTCCAGCAACCCTCAGGTAAGTTGGTCGCACTTCCAAAGACTCCCTTTTAATATGTTCCTTTCTGGCTTCTTCTCTAGGTGCTACTGTGTGGCCCAGCTGCGCTTGGTACACATGTCTCCTGGAAAATGCACAGATAAGGTAATTGTGAAGCCTGATATTCATTCACATCACACACTTTCAACACTGTCACTAGAGGGCAACTTAGACTATTTAAGTTAGTGTGACGTAGCAGTAGTGGTTCAGTCTGAGGGAGATTCAGATTAGTTCCTGTCTCAGGACAGAGAGGTTCAGTTCAAGTTCAGTCTTGGAGGGAGAGGAGAGACGACTGATTCCTGACAGAGCTCAGGTAGTTCATTTTGTACTGAAGTGGAGGCTAGTACGAGTGGGAAGGAATCACTCTAGCCTAGTCAGAGCTACATTGGAATCTGAAGCTGTTACTCAGAACAAGCTGCTTGTGTTCCCTATGAACGTGGAAAGTAACTCTCAGAGCGAGCATGAAATCAGTTTGACAGAAGCTCCTGATAGCCACTCTGGACAGAGTCTTTGAAGGAAAGAAGGAAAGGGATTACAGCAGTTATTACAACGAGTCAACTGAGAACAGGTCAGTGAGCTTGGAAGGACAACTGACAACTACACCTACTGTTACCTGTGCTTATGTTAAGGGCAAGAGCAGGGCGACAGGCGAGTGGAGAAAGAAGGACAAGTGACCAAGGTGACAGATCATCTTCACTTAATTAACCGGACACCGGGGTCCGAAGCATTGCTAGTACTTCACGTCTAGTAATAAGATACACCGGAATCCTTGCTGGACTTCAAGTCACAGAAGGTAGCCCTAAGCGTTGATAAGTAACTGGAGTCAGGGAGAACAGGGACTTTGAGCGGGATGCTGCAAAAGTAAGGACCTCGTTCTTGCCAACGTCTGGGTACCAGAGACAGAAAAGACTCTACCACAATGTCAGCCGGGCGTAGCTGCTATAGTAAGAGTTAAACTTGACTTCATGCAAGTTAGGACTCACATACACTTCAAGGAGAAAGGAGGCCTTAAACCTGCTCAGCAATCTCCTGAATGTGCATTCTCCAACCTGACCAGTTTCCCGGGACATACCTGCCAAAAACATCAGTAAAGGTATGGAAAGAGACTGACTTGTGTGTGACTGCATTATTCTCTGCACCCTGCAACAACCATAAACTTTGAGGGAACAGTCCCACCTGCGGGGGACTTAACATCTAGCTGCCTAACAACATCCCCTCAGAAGATCCATATTGCAGCGCTGGTCTATCTGATCAGAAACCACAGGTGGCGTCACGAACTAATCTTTATAATCCCCTGTAAATATCCCCCATTGTATGAGCGCCCAGGGCCACGGACCGAGCTCTGCTGCCAGTGACATCCCCCATAGACTTCCATGGGCTCGGTGCCGAGTATCCCATAGCCCTGGTACCCACAAGTGGTGCGACTCACTACTCTCCCGACTTCCATGCACCCCACCACCACAGAGCCCTCGGACGAGGGAGTATTGGGCCCTTTCAGTTACCAGATTGGACTGGTAGTGGTTTACGAGGCCACCCAGTATGGAAGTCCAGGACGTACTTGACCCTTAAGCTTCCTCCCGGTGAGTTATGGTGGCTAGTGGCCCCTTGAAGAGACCCACTGTTCTCGGTGTTACTAGTGGAGCTGAACTTTCCCACTAGTCTAGGGACCGTTCCCCGATGTTCGCCTGGTCCTCCTTTCTTCAGGATGGGGCACAGCCTCAGTTGCTGTCTCGCCCTGGACCCTTTCGCTCACACAGTTAGACTCCCTGAGGTGGACTCAGAGGAGCAGCAGGACAGTCCAGTACCCACACACTGACTGCCTGGCTCAAACTGGATTCTCTAATCTCACACGCAGCCTAATGCTGCCTAAAACTCCACCCACCCAACTAGCTACACCCTGTTCTAACCAGCCTGAGTCAGGCCATCCTCCCGAAGGGTCCGCCTGCACTCAGCTAGCATGATGTATGTTGGATGCAGTGGTTGGAGTCAATGGGGTGCTTCCTCCTTACCTGAGAGTCAGGTGCCACACCGCTGGGTGCGATGCAACATCTCTGTGGCGACTGGACCCTCAGGGCGCCACACAGGCCTCTAGCCCCACCTGGTAGGATGGTCCCTGAATGCTTCCAGGCAAGCCAGACTCCTACTACCATCTGTAACTAGTACCCCGGATTGCATCTTCATTTACCAAGAAGTAAAAGGTAAAGAAAACTGCACTTTTCTGTGTCCCTTGCTAATTCTCTGCACCTCAACGTTCACCATCACCTGAACAGACTGCTATATCTGCCCTGGGGCTCCGCTCTCTCCGTGGGAAGCAGTAACATTTCTGCTGCGTCACCATCCGCCCCAGTGGACCTGAACCGCAGCATCAGCCATATATAGCCGAACACCATGGGTGGCGTCACAAACTAATTCCCCTACAAAACTACCACCACCATCATCTTTGACAATTTTATTGGGCGCCCAGGGCCATGGACCGGGTCACTGCTGCCGTGACTTCCCCTTTAAGAACTGCCTGTCCCTGTACCGAGTACCCCACGGCCCTAGTGGAGCGCTCCAATACTACTGGTCAGAGAAGATGCTTCATGATGGATGCAATAGTGTAGAGGGAGTGCTTGATGTGAGAATAGTAAATATGCGTAAAGTTCAAACCCCTGGATGTAACTATACTGCCTCAGTGGGATTTCCGTGGAAAAGTTTGGGCTATCATTATACAGGTAATGGGGGTTCTGGGTGTCACTACTTTTTGGGGGTGGCAGTTTGATGTGGCTTGAGACCCTCTTTCAGATCTGAATGAGGCTCTCAAGGTGAGAAATGACTAAAGCATACCAGTCATTTCAGGTTACTTTCAGAATAATCTGTCATGAGGAATAATACTATTTCTGGTCATTAAATGACTTGTATCCAGATTTCTCATCTGCATTCTCCATCACTAATTTTCCATTATACCATACACCCAAATATGAGAGATTCCTGCTGTCCTGTCTATATGTAGCACATATTCAGAAACAACAGCAGCATGAAGCAAATCATACAGGAGTACTGATGAGTGTAGCTGTGCATCCAGCACTGGAGTGAGCACTTACTTAAAAGCTGCAATATGGGTTTGTATTGAACTTTCTTACTATAGAGCAAGGGGAACTTAGTAGATTAATATATAGCTTTCTGAGAAAAGATTCAGTATAACCCGTGTTTTAATCATTTAAACCCATTTTATTCCTGGAAATTTTGGTCCAGTGAGTGGTCCTAGTATCTACTGTCAGTCACTGATTAGACCGCCTCCTGGGCAAAAAATCCCAGGAAGAGGAGAGGTTTAAACAATGAAAACACAGATTATAATGAATATTTTTTCACAAGACTATTCATCTTTCCACCCAGCTCCCCCTGTTCTATAACATGATGTCTTCAGATTGGAGTGAATTGTCATGGTTGACAGGTTCCCTTTAATAATCTGATACCTCAGTGAACTGGCAGTCTGTGTTGTTTTGATCAATACAGATTTTACAAACTTTCAAAGTAAATGATGACTTCACAAATCAGAGAGGGGGAATAAGAAGTGGCTCATAAGTGGATAAAGCAGATTTCCCAGATATGATATACAATATAGTACAAAGATTCTTATATCAACTTGTACAATCTATTTGTTCAAGTTGATCATTTGATAAGATTCTTATATCAACTTGTACAATCTATTTGTTCAAGTTGATCATTTGATAAAGATAAGCTGCTCAGCATCTCTTCACTGAGGTTGGCTGAGCATGTACATGTGTTTTGGGAGAGGATTGTAAAGAACAGCTGTTGGCTGAATACTCATTGTGGCTTGGACAGCCTTGAAAACTGTATGGTCAGCTTTACTTTTGACCGTGTAATGCTTTTTTTTTCCATCATAGTCTTATTAATTTTTTATTTAACCACTTTCATGGCTAAAACTCTGTCATATGAACCATTTATAGGAAACCTTTTAAAATGTGCATGTTATTAGTGTACTTTCCTTGTCATGTCAAACCCAAAGAAATTGGTCCATTATGCCTCCCAGTCCCTGGCTGCAGTAATGAAGTGATGGTCTTCATACTTATCCCCCATCTGCTCCATGCTTTCATATTGACTGTAGGAGAATTGAAAGCAGGAAATCAATAGCTGTCAGACGCTTAGTCTCAGAATATTTGTTGGGGAAGTGGATAGTCGTGTTTGTGTCGAAGCGGACATTGCCCAGGGCATGCAGTGACCTGATTAAACACTGCTTAGTGTATTGATATTGATAAGTGACAAGTGTAAACAAGGTTCTGTGTTTGCTGGGATTAATTTGAACAGTTCAGCCCTGTAAAGCAGATTCTGCATGTGCTAACAGTGCGAGGTAGAAATCCAATGCATGCAGAATATAAATGATCGTGTGGCAGAAATGCACTGTGCTATGCCTGATAAAGGAACTTGAGAAGTAAGGTAAGAGTCTGAACTCGAATTGAAGATACAAAATCTTCTGATTGTTAGTGCACTCCTCTACTCAAAATAGCAACTGATGGAGAAGCACATATAAATACATACAGTGTTTGTTAATATACTGCAATTAATGAATATATGAACTCCACTATTGCTATATAAGTATAAAACCACATAAAGGTGACCTCGTATGGATGGTCTCTAATGCTACTGACTCCCCTCTTATGTGCACAAACAGGCCTCAGATGAAAAAAGGAAGAGAACTCAAGCTGAGCTTATCCTTTTGGGAAGGATGGGTGGATAAGAGTGCACAGCCTGGCAGAAGTCATAGAATCATAGAATGATAGAGTTGGAATGGACCTCCTGGGCCATCTGGTCCAACCCCTTGCTCAAAGCAGGATTCACTAAATCATCCCAGACAGATGTCTGTCCAGCCTCTGTTTGAACACTTCTATTGAAGGAGAACTCACCACCTCTCGTGGCAGCCTGTTCAACTCATTGATCACCCTGTCAAAAAAAAAATTCTAATATCTAATCTGTGTCTCCTCCCATTCAGTTTCATCCCATTGCTTCTAGTCTTTCCTTGTGCCAATGAGAATAAAGATGATCCTTCTACAATGTGACAGCCCTTGAGATATTTGTATACAGCGATTAAGTCTCCTCTCAATCTTCTCTTTTGCAAGCTAAACATTCCCAAATCCTGCAACCGTTCCTCATAGGACATGGTTTGCAGATCGAACACCATTCTGGTCGCTCTTCTCTGAACTTGCTCCAGTTTGTTGATGTCTTTTTTAAAATGTGGTGCCCAAAACTGGACACAGTATTCAAGATGAGGTCTGACCAAAGAGGAGTAGAGGGCAATAATGACCTCACGTGATCTAGACTGTATGCTTCTGTTGATATAGCCTAGAATTGTATTTGCCTTTTTTGCTGCTGCATCACACTGTTGACTCATGTTCAGTCTGTGATCTATTAATATACCCAAGTCTTTTTCACATGTGCTGTTGTTTAGCCCTATTCCTCCCATTCTGTATCCACCTCCCCTTACGCCAATGCGAGCTATAAAAATATAAAGGGACCGCACATCTTTAGTATTAAATTAATACCTGTCTGGGCACATTGAGAGGTGAGTCACTAGAGTTAGGGAACATCCATATGAAGTACATACAGGTGTGGTTGTTACACTTTCTGATCAAAAATGTTAACTAAGTACCTCACATTTTTTAGATGTATAACAATTGTATAATTCATGTATTCATTAATCACAGTGTGCTGACTCTCAGTGTCAGCATATATATCTATACATACCAGTGCTGTAGAAAAAGACATGGACCACACATCCAATCATACGTTGATCTAATGCCGCTGGGCAAAAATTTACAAAATTGAACATAAGTATCTTAGCTTAACGATCTGACCAGACTGTATGAAGCTCACTACCACATCACAGGCAACCTCTCAGTGGGTCCCTAACTTTTTTTAGACTTAAAGGTGCGGCGCCACTCAGGCTGAGTCCCCATGACTCCAGAGTACACCATCCCACAAGCACAAAACAACAGCTACAATGGCCACCACACAGCTTCAACACCAAGGGAAAGGAGCTAGAAAATTCACCTTGTCGTAGCTGGAAGTCTTTTATGGCTTTTAATTTAAAAAAAAGTGAACTAAATACCTTACTTTTTTTAAGTTTATAGCAATAGTGGGGTTCATATTTTCATCAATCACAGTCTCCTGACGCTCAGTGTATACATAGTGAATTTTTTGGGAGGATAATGGATCGGTCTGGCCACATGCTCCTCCATCAGTGGCAGCAGAAGCACGGTATCTGTGCGAAAGAAATGCAGTAACAAGTGCAGGAGGAGAACTTATACATATAAACTACCGTTCAAAATTTTGGGGTCACCCAGACAATTTTGTGTTTTCCATGAAAACTCATACTTTTATTAATCAAATGAGTTGCCAAATAAATTTAAAATCTAGTCCAGACATTGACAAGGTTCGAAAAAAAGATTTTTATTTGAAATAATAAGATTCTCAACTAGCTCAAAAGAAAGTCAGGTTTATAGCTTCTCTTATCAGCGAAACTGTTTTCAGCTATGCTACAGTAAAGATGTATATCTTCGTACCGTGTTAGCCAAAAATATTTAGAGTTGAGAGTCCTCAGTGGTTTATACCTTTTAATGGCTAACTGAAAAGATGGTAACAAATTGCAAGCTTTCCAGACTACTCAGGTCTCTTCATCAGGCTGAACTAATACAAAATCTGAAGATTTTGTATAAATATGTGATTCTTCAGATTTTGTATTAGTTCAGCCTGATGAAGAGACCTGAGTAGTCTCGAAAGCTTGCAATTTGTTACCATCTTTTCAGTTAGCCATTAAAAGGTATCAACCACTGAGGACTCTCAATTCTAAATATTTTTCAGCTATGCTATCATTCTTGCACAAGGGTTTTCAAGGGTATTCTAACCATCCATTAGCCTTCTTACACAGTTAGCAAACACAAAGTACCTTAAGAACACTGGAGTGATGGTTGTTGGAAATGGGCCTCTATACACCTATGAAGATATTGCATTACAAACCAGACGTTTGTAGCTAGAATAGTCATTTACCACATTAACAATGTATAGAGTGTATTTCTGAATCATTTAATGTTAGCTTCATTGAAAAAACTGTGCTTTTCTTTCAAAAATAAGGAAATTTCTAAGTGAGCCCAAACTTTTGAACGGTAGTGTATACACTGTGTTCCAAATTATTATGCAAATAATATTTTCTCAGATTTTCCCAAATTACCTATATGAATTGCAGTCATTGTAATTTTCCAGTCAAATAACTATTAGAGTACAATTGAAAGGTTTTTGTACAAACTGCCTATGATAACAGTATATTTTTTAAAAAATAAAAACACTCAAACTGCACTCAAAATGCATGTTCCAAATTATTATGCACCGCAGAGTTTTCAACCTTTTCATTTTAATAAAGAACAAAAAAATGGTCATTTTTGAAATTATAAGCATTAGCAGGTTATTACAAACTGAAATCAAACAGTTTTCAACTCAAAACTTTATTCTAGGTGATGTTACACTTGCATATAGGACCCCTTGTTCGAAAGGAGCTTCTGAACTCTCTCGTCCATTGAATTTGTCAGGTTTTGGATGGTTTCTGCTTCAATTGTTTTGCATGAGAACAGAATACCCTCCCAGAGCTGTTGCTTAGATGTGAACTGCCTCCCGCCATCATAGACACTCCTTTTGATGATGCTCCAGAGGTTCTCAATGGGGTTGTGGTCAGGGGAGCATGGGAGCCACACCATAAGTTTGTCCCCTTTTATGCCCATAGCAGCCAGAGATGCAGATGTGTTATGTGCAGCATGAGACGGTGCATTATCATGCATGAAAATGATCTTGCTGCGGAATGCACAGTTCTTCTTCTTGAACCATGGCAGGAAGTGCTGTTTGAGAAACTCAACACATACACTATGGAGTTCATCTTTACCCCTTCAGGGATCCTAAAGGGGCCGACAATCTCTCTCCCCATGATTCCAGCCCAAAACATTACTCCACCTCCTCCTTGTTGGATCCGTAGCCGTGTTTGCATGGGGTGTCCATCAACCAGCCATCCTCCACTCCATCCATCTGGACCATCGAGCGTTGCATGGCACTCATCGGTGAACAAAACAGTTTTGAAGTCAGTCTTCATGTATTGTTTGGCCAACTGGAGCCATTTCTGCTTGTGTGCAGTGGATAGAGGAGGTCGACAGGATGGCTTACGCACAGCTGTAAACCTCTGAAGGACCCTGCATTGTTGTGAATGGGTTTGAGATTAGTTCTGAGCAGAGGCTCCCTCTGGTGGTTACAAGCGGTACTAGTGAGGATTGGGAATCAGGTGTTACTGATTGGTCTTATTTAAGGGAATCATTTTCCCATCAGGGTTGCCGGTGAACAATTGTTCTGGTCTGAATCCTTCTTTCCAGTTTCCCTTGTAGCCTGCTGTGTCGTGTCTGCATCTCCTGCTGTCAGATAAGACAATTTCTTATTTTGTGTTTTTGCTATATTTTTGCATTTTGTCCTGCACTTCTGTGGGGGCCTTCTGGGTCCCCTCCGGGGCTTTTGCCCTCTCAGTTTAGTCCAGCCACTGTGTTTTGTACTTTTGCTTTTTGCAGTTTTTTCAGTGGCTGCTGTTTTTGTTACACCAGAGAACTAATTTAGGTGGTAGAGGTCGTGTGATCTCAGGTGATTTTGAAATTAGTATGTTGGTGTTTTTCAGGGTTTTCTGGGATTGCAGTAAGTACCCTTCCTGTCCTTTTCTATTTAGATAGTTTGGGCCCCAGCGTTTGCTCATACTATTTTCTTTCTGTGTCAGTATTTCCTCTTGTCTAACCGCCATTACATGTTTGGGGGCTTTCTATTATCTTTGGGGTTCTGCTCCGGGGCAGATAGCTTTCCTATTTCTATCTTTAGGTGTAGTTAGTTTCTCAGGCTGTGACGAGGCGTCTAGGACCATCGTAGGAACGCTCCACGGCTGCCTCTAGTTGTGGTGGTTAGTCAGGGTACTGCAATCTCATAGATTCCAACTGCTCTGGTGTATTTCCTTTTTTACCTGCACTCCTCAGCTACCGTAACATAACAGTATCACCGGCCATAAAAATTGTATGGTACTCACAGAAGGAAAAAAAAAAAAATATTTTGAAGGAAGAAAAGTTGTCAGAGATATTTTTCTGTTTGTTGCATTTTTTTTTTTTTTTTTCCTCTGTATCTCTGGGTGCTGGGGAGGATCTTTTCTCCCAATGGAGTTTGCACAGTTGTCTGGCCGTGTGGATCAGCTTGCCACTGAGGTTCAGAGTATTGCTGCATATCTTGCTAGGTTGCCTGTTGTGGAACCTAGGATCCCCATGCCAGATTTGTTTTCAGGGGATCGAGCTAAGTTTCAGAATTTCAAAAATAATTGTAAATTGTTTCTTGCCTTAAAATCTAAGTCCTCAGGAAACGCAGCGCAGCAGGTTCAAATTGTCATCTCTCTCCTGCGCGGCGATCCTCAGGATTGGGCTTTTTCCCTGACACCTGGGGATCCTGTTTTGAGTGATGTTGATGTATTTTTTCAGGCTTTGGGGTTATTGTACGATGAGCCTAATATCACTGATCAAGCTGAAAAAGCCTTGTTGGCATTAAATCAGGGGCTTGATGACGCTGAGTTATACTGTCAGAGATTCCGTAGGTGGGCAGTCCTGACCAAATGGAATGACGACGCTTTGGCGGCCCTTTTCCGGAAGGGTCTGTCAGATAATGTAAAGGATGTTATGGTGGGATTCCCTGTCCCCTCTGGTCTCAATGATTCTATGTCATTAGCGATTCAAATTGACAGACGTTTGCGTGAGCGGAGAAGTATGCGTGGAGTGGTGTTGCCTTGTGAGCCAGCTGCTGAGCCCATGCAGTGTGATGGAGTGGTGTCTGGGGCACAGCGTCATGAGTTTCGAAAGCGCAATGGGTTATGTTTCTACTGTGGTGATGCCTCTCATGCTATTTCAGTCTGCCCTAAGCGGGGAAGACGTTTTGCACGCTCAGTTGTCTTGGGTAGTGTTCAGACTAAGTTTTTATTAACTGTCACTCTGATATGCTCTCTGTCCTCATTTTCTGCTCAGGCTTTCGTTGATTCTGGAGCAGCTATTAACCTGATGGATTATGATTTGCTAAACGTTGTGGATTTCCCTTGATACCCCTACAGAAGTCTATTCCCCTACTGGGGATCGATTCTACCCCTTTGGCTGAGAATAAACCCCAGTTTTCTACTCAGGTGATAATGAGGGTTGAACCTGATCACCAGGAGTGCTGCAAATTTTTGGTTCTATATAATCTGCATGACATTATCGTGCTGGGTTTCCCTTGGTTACAGTCTCATAATCCTGTTTTGGATTGGAAATCTGTGTCTGTAACCAGTTGGGGCTGCCAATGTGTTAATACCAACACTCCTGTTTTTTCTGCCTCCCCCCAGGCTGAGGATGTTCCTGACTTTTTGTTTGATTTTTCTGATGTGTTTAGCGAAAGTAAATCTGCATCCTTACCTCCCCATAGGAGCTATGACTGCGCTATTGAATTAGTGCCAGGTAGTAAATTCCCTAAGGGTCGCCTCTTTAACTTGTCTGTACCTGAACATGACGCTATGCGGTCTTATATCAAGGAATCATTGGAGAAGGGTCATATCAGACCATCCTCTTCACCCTTAGGTGCCGGTTTTTTCTTTGTGGCCAAAAAAGATGGTTCATTAAGGCCGTGTATTGATTATCGTCTCTTGAACAATATTACTGTGAAATATCAATACCCGTTACCCTTGATTTCTGACCTGTTTTCCAGGGTGAAAAACGCTACTTGGTTTACCAAGCTTGACCTCAGGGGGGCGTATAACCTTATTCGCATTAAGCACGGGGATGAATGGAAGACGGCATTTAACACCCCTGAAGGGCATTTTGAGTACCTTGTGATGCCCTTTGGGCTCACTAATGCTCCTTCCGTCTTCCAGTCCTTCATGAATGACATTTTCAGGGATTTTGTGGACAAGTTTCTGATTGTTTATTTGGATGATATCTTGATTTTTTCTAATGACTGGGACTCTCATGTGAAACATGTTCGAACTGTATTCCAGATTTTGAGAGAGAATGCTCTGTATGTGAAGGGATCAAAGTGTCTTTTTGGCGTACAGAAGATCTCATTTCTGGGATTCATTTTGTCCCCATCTGTTATTGAAATGGACCCGGTCAAGGTTCAGGCCATCTGTGATTGGGTCCAACCTACTTCATTAAAGGCTCTTCAGAGATTTTTGGGTTTTGCCAATTTTTATCGTAAATTTATTGGTAATTTCTCTGTTATTGTTAAACCATTAACTGATTTGACCAGAAAGGGTTCTGATGTGGTGAATTGGCCTCCTGAGGCAGTCTCTGCGTTTCAGGAACTTAAGCAGAGATTCACTTCTGCTCCTGTTCTAACGGCAGCCTGATGTTTCTCTGCCATTTCAGGTGGAGGTTGATGCCTCTGAAATTGGGGCAGGTGCCGTTTTGTCCCAAAAAGATCCAGAGACCTCTAAAAGTAACCCTTGTGCCTTTTTCTCTCGAAAATTTTCTCCTACTGAACGTAATTATGACGTGGGTAATCGGGAGTTATTGGCCATGAAGTGGGCTTTTGAAGAGTGGAGACATTGGCTGGAGGGAGCCAAACATCAGGTGGTGGTCCTTACGGACCATAAGAATCTGGTCTATCTGGAATCTGCCAAGCGACTCAATCCTAGACAGGCCAGGTGGGCCTTGTTTTTCACACGTTTTAATTTTGTGGTTTCCTTTCTTCCTGGCACTAAGAATGTTAAGGCGGATGCCCTCTCGAGGAGTTTCCTTGCGGACTCTCCTGAGCTATCTGATCCCTCTGTTATTTTGAAGGAGGGTGTAGTTCTTTCCGCCATCTCGCCTAATTTGAGACTTGCTCTGGAGGGGTGTCAGGAGGATAGGCCCGAGCGCTGCCCTGTTGGAAAATTGTTTGTCCCGGACCAATGGAAAAAGAGTGTGATGTCTGAGATTCATTGTTCCGCATTGGCTGGGCATCCCGGAATTTTTGGTACCAGAGACTTGGTTAGTCGGTCCTTTTGGTGGCCTACCTTGTCTCGCGATGTCAGGGAATTTGTGCAGTCCTGCGGGACTTGCTCTCGCTCCAAGCCTTGCTCTCGCTCTAGTGGTTTGTTGATGCCATTGCCTGTGCCCAAGAGACCATGGACCCATATCTCTATGGATTTCATTTCCGATCTTCCTGTTTCTCAGAGAATGACCACCATCTGGGTAATTTGTGATAGGTTTTCCAAAATGATACATCTTGTGCCATTACCTAAGTTGCCTTCCTCCTCTGAATTGGTGCCGTTGTTCCTTCAGCACGTGGTTCGTTTACACGGCATTCCTGAGAACATTGTGTCTGACAGAGGAGTCCAGTTTGTTTCCAGATTTTGGAGGACTTTTTGTTCTAAACTGGGTGTTCAATTGTCTTTCTCCTCGGCATTTCATCCTCAGACCAATGGTCAAACTGAGAGAACAAACCAGACATTGGAGACTTATCTAAGATGCTTTGTGTCTGCTGATCAGGATGACTGGGTCTCTTTTTTGCCTTTGGCTGAGTTTGCTCTTAATAATAGGGCTAGCTCTGCCACTTTGATGTCTCCGTTTTTCTGTAATTCTGGGTTTCACCCTCGATTTTCTTCAGGACAGACGGAGGCTTCTGTCTGTCCAGGTGTTGACTCTGTTGTTGAGCGTATGCAGCAGTTTTGGGGACCAGGTAGTGGAGAGGTTGTCCCTCTCTCAGGAGAAGGCCCAGCGGTTTGCTAACCGGCATAGGACTGATGGTCCTCGGTTTAAAGTGGGGGACTTGGTCTGGTTGTCCTCAAAGAATATTCCTATGAGAGTAGCATCTCCTAAATTTAAGCCTAGGTTCATTGGACCTTATAAGATCATGGAGATTATTAATCCTGTTTCTTTTCGTTTGCTTCTTCCAGGGACATTTAAGATCCATAACGTGTTCCACAAGTCCTTGTTGAAGAGGTTTGTTGAGCCAGTGGTTCCTGCTGCTGTGCCTCCTGACCCTGTTTTGGTTGAGGGCAATCTGGAGTATGTGGTTGAGAAAATATTGGATTCTCGTTTTTCTAGACGAAGACTCCAGTATTTGGTTAAATGGAGAGGTTATGGTCAGGAAGATAATTCTTGGGTGTTTGCTTCGGACATCCATGCTAGGAGACTTATCCGTGCGTATCATAGAACTCATCCTGACTGACCTGGTTGCTCAAATGAGGGTTCGGTGACCCCTCCTCAAGGGGGGGGTACTGTTGTGAATGGGTTTGAGATGAGTTCTGAGCAGAGGCTCCCTCTGGTGGTTACAAGCGGTACTAGTGAGGATTGGGAATCAGGTGTTACTGATTGGTCTTATTTAAGGGAATCATTTTCCCATCAGGGTTGCCGGTGAACAATTGTTCTGGTCTGAATCCTTCTTTCCAGTTTCCCTTGTAGCCTGCTGTGTCGTGTCTGCATCTCCTGCTGTCAGATAAGACAATTTCTTATTTTGTGTTTTTGCTATATTTTTGCATTTTGTCCTGCACTTCTGTGGGGGCCTTCTGGGTCCCCTCCGGGGGCTTTTGCCCTCTCAGTTTAGTCCAGCCACTGTGTTTTGTACTTTTGCTTTTTGCAGTTTTTTCAGTGGCTGCTGTTTTTGTTACACCAGAGAACTAATTTAGGTGGTAGAGGTCGTGTGATCTCAGGTGATTTTGAAATTAGTATGTTGGTGTTTTTCAGGGTTTTCTGGGATTGCAGTAAGTACCCTTCCTGTCCTTTTCTATTTAGATAGTTTGGGCCCCAGCGTTTGCTCATACTATTTTCTTTCTGTGTCAGTATTTCCTCTTGTCTAACCGCCATTACATGTTTGGGGGCTTTCTATTATCTTTGGGGTTCTGCTCCGGGGCAGATAGCTTTCCTATTTCTATCTTTAGGTGTAGTTAGTTTCTCAGGCTGTGACGAGGCGTCTAGGACCATCGTAGGAACGCTCCACGGCTGCCTCTAGTTGTGGTGGTTAGTCAGGGTACTGCAATCTCATAGATTCCAACTGCTCTGGTGTATTTCCTTTTTTACCTGCACTCCTCAGCTACCGTAACATAACACTGCATCTTGTTGTTCGGGGACGTTGGAGGCACCAGCAGCTTCAAAAACTTGTCTGCTGCTATGACAAGGCTTTTTTGCCGCTGCTCTTTTAACCTGACATAATTGCCTGTAGGAAAGAGTCCTCAATTTTCCCTTATCAGCACGCACACGTGTGTACTGTGAATCAGCTACATACTTCTTGATTGTAAAAAAGAAAAGAACTAACAGTCCAAAAAATCCTAATAAAATGAACTTTATTAAACAATAATGTAACTAACAAGACAGGTACATGATGCATAGGAGAGCTGATAAACACAATGGTGTCAGCACAAGAACGCCATAAGGGGACCAGGGTCCATCCACCCACCCACAAACATTGCCATAATTATAATGTCACATCTGAAGAAATAATCCTTAACATACGTCATGAGCTAAAATAGCAACATAATCATATCCCAGACATGACAATAAACAATCATACTTATTCGGGTGAAGTAGAAACGGACCGCTGACCCACCCCAACGCGCGTTTCGGAGACACACTCCTTCCTCAGGGGGCCTAGTGTGGCAATGACTACACCCATTTTATATAGAGGCAGAGATATATGCCGCCCAATGACATCGCATCCGGAGTCACATATCAAGCGCATGTGCAATCAATAAATAATCACTGATACTTGCTGTTAAGATGACAACATAGCGATGCCAGCCGCCGCCTACAGGATCCACGTCCACCATGGACGCCATTCCCGGAAGTACGTGGGGCCCCACGTGACCGGAAGATAGGCATTCAGAGGGAGGAACATGAATCGGGAGGCAGGGCAGGCAAGCGCATGCGCACATCCAACAGGAAGTTCATGCGGCCATTTTCATAAAGGGCATAAAGTAAAATAGATCTAAAATAACGAAATATCATATAAATCAGCGTAATGTTACAGTGAATATATAGCTTATAATTAGCAGCCCAAATATGATGGTAACATATAAAGATGGAACATTAAACAGCACCTGCACATATAATATAGGTAATTAGTACTTATGAAGAAAAAATCGCAATTGTACAAATGTGCATCTAAGAAATCATCAAACAATGAATAACTATTGTGACACATACAAAAACCAAATCTAGTGACACAAAAGGACAAAAAAAGAGAAATTAGAAAAAAATATGTAAAAGAATAAGAAAAATTTTTTTGAAAAAAATAATAAAAATAAAAATAAAGAATAAACAATAAAAATATAAATATCAGAAAAAAAAATATATAAATATATATATATATATATACAGTATGTGTGTCCATGTTAATTATCTTCATATCTTGCTGTATTGATAGAAGATTCCGGGCAATCCAACGATGTCACTCCTCATGTAATCATCATCACCAAAACACATAATGACAAAATCTAAACAAATAAAAATAAAAGATGAATAAAAGAATAAAAACAATGCGGACACCAGTGTGTAAATCTATAGGCAACAAATAGGGATCATAAATATGGAGCGAAAGATAGATTCTCATTCAGGCCTTTCGGATGAATTGTTCTAAGAGTCCAGATCCATCTGGACTCCAATTGACCCAACCTTTTAGTTAAATTTCCACCCCTAATGTTGATATTGAGCATATCGATGCCCCGCACTCTAAGTAGAGTGCTGTCACATCGATGGAAGTGAAAAAAATGACGCGGAAGATCTTCAGGGTGGATGCATCCGTACAAGAGGAGGCCGCCTGAATCCCCAATACATGTTCCCGAACGCGGACTTTCATTTGTCTCGTCGTAAGCCCTACATAAATAAGTCCACATGGACACGTGGCATGATAGATCACATATCGTGATGTACAGGTTATATTTTGTTTGATTTTATATTCTTGATTGTGCGATGATCACGATGAAGTGTCTTGGCAATGTTGATTGTAGTCATGCCTTGACCTAAACACTCCACAATTTGTTGCTTCTCAGCAGCCGACACATCCTTTTTCTTTCCCATTTTGGCAGAAAATGTAGGCTGCTTAATAATGTGGGACAGCCTTCTTAAGTAGTCTTGCCTTTAATTGGACACACCTGCCAAACTAATTAGCACAGGTGTCTGCAATTGCTTACAGTGATATAAAGAGCCCTGACACACATCACCATCAATGAGTTTAACTGACAAACAAAAAAATTCTTACCTTATCATTCCTAAACAATTTTTGCATAATAATTTGGAACACAGTGTATTAGGTGCCAAAAATCATGTCCAGAGCATATTTGGAAAAATAAAGATAAAATGGACAGCACTTTTAATGAATGAGAACCTGCAGAAGTATTTAATCTCCACAGCAAAGAGAAATAGGTACTCAAGTCATGAAAATAAGGCTAACTAGTTAGAAGTGTGGTTATTCCAAGCTGCAGGCTGAAAAGGGTTTCTTTTCTGCCACTTATCCAACGAAGATGTGTCCTTGAGCCTAAAACACTAATTTCCCTTTAGCTCTTCTGAAATCCTCCAAGCAGGCAGACAAAGGGATAAAATGTGCATCAACACCAGATTTTCTACTAAAATATAATTTTAGGTGTAGCTAGACGCCAAGGCATGCAGGTACAGTCGCTAAGGGCACAACTACCTTATAGTTCACATCAAACAATAACAGTCCCACAATTACCTGAAATAGTCCTACAACTGTATGCGGTCAAGTCCTCACGTTCCATTAATTCCAAGGGGACAGACCTGTTGCAGAAACTACACCATGTTCCAAATTATTATGCAAATGATATTTTTCTCTGATTTTCCTTAGTGGTCGGTGCAAATGACAGTCAGTGTAATAAAAGTCATCACCCGTTAGAGTATACATCGCATTTTATTGAAGAAACCGCCCAATGATAACAGTATAATCTCCAAAATGAATAAAAACTCAAAATGCACTGTTCTAAATTATTAGGCACAGTAGAATTTCTAAACAGTTGATATGTTTTAAAAAACTGAAAATGCTCATTTGTGGAATTTGCAGCATTAGGAGGTCACATTCACTGAACAAAAAAGCTATTTAACTCCAAAACATCCTAACAGGCCAAGTTACATGTTAACATAGGAACAGTGGCGTAGCAACTGTTTGTGGCGCCCGGGGCGGCAAATTTTAGGCCACACCCCTAGCCACACCCATTTCACTGGTCACACCCATATACACGCCCTGACCACACCCACTTAGCACTGCTGATCACACTGTTTCATAAACAATAATTATAAACACATACCTCTCAACCGTCCCGGTTTCAGCGGGACAGTCCCGATTTCGGGACCCTGTCCGCTGTCCCGGCCAGGCGGTTTACTTTCCGCATTAGAATCGTACATACGGAAACCCCGGGGACCTCCCACACATTCTGGCAGCCACAAGTCACGTTCCATCGCTGACCTCATTTCCCCAGGATGTGGGGATCTCACCAGCTATGAGGCGCTCCATTCAATACCCGGCTCTCACTGAGCGAGACAGGCAGGATCTGGGGATCTCTTCATCTGTTGAACAGATCCCATGTTGAGATCCCCACATCCTGCTTTTCTCGCTCAGTGAGAGTCGGGTATTGTATGCAGCGGTCCGTACAATACCCGGCTCTCACTCCAACAGATCCAGCGGCTTGATGCGTCGCCGTTCTGAAGACTCTCCCGAGAATGAGTTACAGTACCTGCTGCTGTAAGCTGACCGCCGGAAATGAGGTCAGCGGTCATTTCCAGCGTTCAGCTGACTTACAGCACTTCACCTCCGGTGGAACGTGACATGTGGCTGCCAGAACGTGTGGGAGGTCCCCGGGTTTCCGCATGTACGATTCTAATGCGGGAAAGTAAACCTCCCGGCCAGGACAGCAGGACAGGGACCCAGCCCTACACAGATAACAGCATTCGCTCCGTCCCCACGCAGACCCATGCACATAATGGCACCCCTCCTTCCCCCCTGCAGCCCCCAAGCACACAGATCCCGCAAGTAACAGGACCCTTGTACATGCGCGGCTCCGCTCTTTGTGGCCCTGTACACACACGGCTCCGCTCCACACACCTCACACGCACAAGGCTCCGCTCCGTACATCTCGTATACACACGGCTTCGCTTCGTACACCTCGTACACACACGGCTCCGCTCCGTACACCTCGTACACACACGGCTTTGCTCCGTACACCTCGTACACACACGGCTTTGCTCTGTACACCTCGTACACACACGGCTTTGCTCCGTACACCTCGTACACACACGGCTCCGCTCTGTACACCTCCGCTCCGTACACCTCCGCTCCGTACACCTCCGCTCCGTACACCTCGTACACATGGCTCCGCTCCGTACACCTCGTATACACACGGCTCCGCTCCGTACACCTCGTACACACACGGCTCCGCTCCGTACACCTCCGCTCCGTACACCTCGTACACACACGGCTTTGCTCCATACACCTCGTACACACAGCTCCGCACCGTACACCTCATGCACACACAGCTCAGCTACATCCACACTGTAAACCCCTTATGATCCCACATATAAACTTACCATCATCCAGCACCATGACGACCAGTACAGCAGCTTCCTGCACACAGGGCCTGATCATGTGACACCTAACTCCTCCCCTCCTGTGACCTCATCACAGGTCCTGGTAGCACCTTTACAAAGGACAGCACAGCAATGGTAAATGCTGGCTGTGCGAAGTTGGGAGGGCAAGGAAGGGGTGCATGGGGGGCGTGGCGACTTCTCACTGCAGGACACATAGTGTCCTGACCGAGCCAGCGGGCGGTGGGAGGGGTTAGAATCGGGACTGTTGGGGTATGGAATTGCTGCTGCTGCTGCGCCGCCCCCACACACACGTGCCGCCTGGGGCGGACCGCCCCCCCCTCCCCCCCCCCCCACGCTACGCCACTGCATAGGAACCCTTCTTTGATATCACCTTGACAAGTCTTGCATCCATTGAACTTGTGAGTTTTCGGAGAGTTTCTGCTTGTATTTCTTTGCATGAAGTCAGAATAGCCTCCCAGAGCTGCTGTTTTGATGTGAACTGCCTCCCACCCTCATAGATCTTTTGCTTGATGATACTCCAAAGGTTCTCTATAGGGTTGAGGTCAGGGGAAGATGGTGGCCACACCATGAGTTTATCTCCTTTTATGCCCACAGCAGCCAATGACTCAGAGGTATTTTTTGCAGCATGAGATGCTGCATTGTCATGCATGAAGATGATTTTGCTCGTGTAGGCACGTTTCTGCTTTTTATACCATGGAAGAAAGTTGTACGTCAGAAGCTCTATATACTTTGCAGAGGTCATTTTCACACCTTCAGGAACCTTAAAGGGCCCTACCAGCTGTTTCTCCATGATTCCAGCGCAAAACATGACTCCTCCACCTCCTTGCTGACGTCGCAGCCTTGTTGGGACATGGTGGCCATCCACCAACCATCTACTACTCCATCCAACTGGACCATCCAGGGTTGCTCGACACTCATCAGTAAACAAGACTGTTTGAAAGTTAGTCTTCATGTATGTCTGGGCCCACTGCAACCGTTTCTGCTTGTGAGCACTGTTTAGGGGGGGCCAAATACTAGGTTTATGCACCACAGCAAGCCTTTTTAAGGATCCTACACCTTGAGGTTCTATGGTCTCCAGAGTCACCAGCAGCTTCATATATCTGTTTGCTGGTTTGTAATGGCTTTTTAGCAGCTGCTCTCTTAATCCGATGAACTTGCCTGGCAGAAACCTTCCTCATTCTGCCTTTATCAGCACGAACACGTCTGTGCTCAGAATCAGCCACAAAAACTCTTAAAAGTACGATGATCACGCTTAAGTTTTCGGGAAATATCTAATGTTTTTTGATCCCTTGACCAAGGCATTGCACTATTTGATGCTTTTCAGCAGCAGAGAGATCCTTTTTCTTTCCCATGTTACTTGAAAACTCTGGTCTGCTTAATAGTGTGGAACATCCAGTTTTCCTTTTATTGGGCTCACATGGCAAAATAATTATCACAGGTATCTGAGATTGATTTCAGTGATCTAAAGAACCCTGAGACACAATACTATCAATGGATTTCATTTACAAAAAAAAAAAGCTACGACACTTAAAACCAATTTGCATTATAATTTAGAACATGGTGTATGTGTGTGGGCTTCTTCAAGCCCTCAGTACCTTCCACCACAATAAACTTATTTGATTGAGACTTTCTTTCCACTTACATGTTTTTCTTTGAAGATGTACATCTCTGGCAGTTCTGTCACAGATCTGCACCCAATTTGTGACCACACAGAGTTCATCATCTCAGCAGACTGGCACACTTCTATGAGCTCTCTTCTCATCAGGCTATCACCTCTCTGCAGAGTAGTCCTTTGCAGACAGTCCTTATGGTGTCTCAGCAGCTCAGTGGCTTAGCTTAGTTTGGCTGTTGTGACATTTAACTACTTCTGCACCACTTAAAGGGGTTATCCATTTGAGTCGCACCACTTGTGGGTACCAGGGCTATGGGGTACTCGGCACCGAGCCCATGGAAGTCTATGGGGGATGTCACTGGCAGCAGAGCTTGGTCCGTGGCCCTGGGCGCTCATACAATGGGGGATATTTACAGGGGATTATAAAGATTAGTTCGTGATGCCACCTGTGGTTTCTGATCAGATAGACCAGCGCTGCAATATGGATCTTCTGAGGGGATGTTATTAGGCAGCTAGATGTTAAGTCCCCCACAGGTGGGACTGTTCCCTCAAAGTCTATGGTGTTGCAGGGTGCAGAGAATAATGCAGTCACACACAAGACAGTCTCTTTCCATACCTTTACTGATGTTTTTGGCAGGTATGTCCCGGGAAGCTGGTCAGGTTGGAGAATGCACATTCAGGAGATTGCTGAGCAGGTTTAAGGCCTCCTTTCTCCTTGAAGTGTATGTGAGTCCTAACTTGCATGAAGTCAAGTTGAACTCCTACTATAGCAGCTACGCCCGGCTGACATTGTGGTAGAGTCTTTTCTGTCTCTGGTACCCAGCTGTTGGCAAGAACGAGGTCCTTACTTTTGCAGCATCCCGCTCAAAGTCCCTGTTCTCCCTGACTCCAGTTACTTATCAACGCTTAGGGCTACCTTCTGTGACTTGAAGTCCAGCAAGGATTCCGGTGTATCTTATTACTAGACGTGAAGTACTAGCAATGCTTCGGACCCCGGTGTCCGGTTAATTAAGTGAAGATGATCTGTCACCTTGGTCACTTGTCCTTCTTTCTCCACTCGCCTGTCGCCCTGCTCTTGCCCTTAACATAAGCACGGGTAACAGTAGGTGTAGTTGTCAGTTGTCCTTCCAAGCTCACTGACCTGTTCTCAGTTGACTCGTTGTAATAACTGCTGTAATCCCTTTCCTTCTTTCCTTCAAAGACTCTGTCCAGAGTGGCTATCAGGAGCTTCTGTCAAACTGATTTCATGCTCGCTCTGAGAGTTACTTTCCACGTTCATAGGGAACACAAGCAGCTTGTTCTGAGTAACAGCTTCAGATTCCAATGTAGCTCTGACTAGGCTAGAGTGATTCCTTCCCACTCGTACTAGCCTCCACTTCAGTACAAAATGAACTACCTGAGTGTCACGCTGTCTAATGATATGACTACAATGTCAGTAAACTATTTATACAGGAACCACACTCTATACAACATATAGTTTAGCAACATAAGAATGTAAGTATAAAATAGATTTACCTGACACAATATCAGCAGAACTTAGGGTTAATCTTGAGGACTAGATGTGCAGAGACGATATCAGTTGAACTCAGGGTTAATCTTGAGGACTTGATGAGCTGTAACAGGAAAGAGGAGGACCGGGGTCTAACCTGACCCTACACTGGGGTCCTAACTAATCCCTTACCTTGGAGGTACTGATAATGGTTCAGAGGTCCAAGTCTCCAGCCTAACCCTGTCTCCTATCAGACCCTGAACCCTGTAATCAGTCCTAAGAAGGATCCTGATTACCACCAAAGGGATATGGGCTGATCTCAGCTAAATACACAGATTAGACATATAAGACAGACAGGATAGCACTCTCTTGCATACACACTCAAACACCGAAGGAACATAAATGGTCTGGGAAATAAACTCTAAGCAAGTTAAGCTTAAAACAGCTAAGGAGCTCTCAACTAGAGTCTATACAGATTCATTCCTATCTGTGGTCTGCATGAAGTGTTTCACTGGCAACTCCCAAAGCAGACAACCAGAAACTTAAAGGAAACCAATCAACAAATAATCAATTGCAGCCGGGAGAAACTGCACCCAGTCCCAGCACCGAGCACAGACAGAATTAACTCCCTAGCTGCCAAACACAAAGAAACAGCAACTCAGCTGTGAGAAGTCAAAATGTGCAACCGCGACGATCTTCGTGGCAATGCACACATGACAGTACCCCCCCTTCTACGAGGGGCCTCCGGACCCTAGGGCCAGGCCTGCCCGGGTGAGTTCTGTGGAAGGTCCGAACCAAACGATCTGCGTTAACATCAGACGCAGGGACCCACGTCCTCTCCTCCGGACCATACCCCTTCCAATGCACCAAGTACTGAAGGGACCGGCGATTCCGGCGAGAGTCAATGATTTTTGATACTTGAAATTCCAAGTTACCATTGACCAACACTGGAGGAGGAGGTAGAGGTGACGGTATGACTGGTGCCACATACCTTTTAAGTAATGACTTGTGGAACACATTATGAATTTTAAAAGTAGAAGGGAGTTCCAGACGAAATGCCACAGGATTAATTATGGAACTGATCCTGTACGGCCCGATGAATCTGGGACCCAGTTTCCAGGAGGGCACTTTAAGTTTTATATTCCTGGTAGACAACCATACCAGATCGTTCACATTCAGATCTGGACCAGAAAACTCTCCTCCTATCAGCCATACGTTTGTAACGGTTCCCCATCGTACTCAAATTATTCAATACACCTCGCCACACAGAAGCAAGTGACGACGAGAAACGCTCCTCCTCAGGAACCCCAGAAGGACCCCCCCCATTGAAAGTACAAAACTGGGGATGAAAACCATATGCCCCAAAAAACGGGGACTTACCAGTGGACTCGCTCCGCCTGTTTGTTAAGAGCGAACTCTGCCAGAGGCAAGAAAGATGACCAGTCCTCCTGGTTCTCCGAGACAAAACACCGGAGATATGTCTCTAAACTCTGATTCAGACGCTCTGTCTGACCATTGGTCTGTGGATGAAAAGCCGAGGAAAACGACAATTGCATCCCCCGACGTAAACAAAATACCCTCCAAAATTTGGACACAAACTGAGACCACCTATCTGACACCACATCAGAAGGCAACCCATGAAGTCTCACGATCTCCCTAATGAACACCTATGCCAGAGTTTTAGCATTAGGGAGTGCAGGAAGAGCAACGAAATGTGCCATCTTACTGAACCTGTCAACAACCACCAGTATGACAGTATTCCCTGACGACGGAGGAAGATCCGTAATGAAGTCCATAGATAAATGAGTCCATGGACGCTCCGGAAGTTTCAAGGGTAAAAGGGTCCCCAGATGGACGGGTATGAGGAGTTTTTAGAGCGAGCACAAACCCACAGGACGCGACAAAAGTTATAACATCTTTATTAGCGTTAGGCCACCAAAATCGGCGAGAAAGGAGATCTAAAGTAGCCTTACTCCCTGGATGTCCTGCTAAAGCAGAATTATGATGTGCCTCAATAACCTTTTGTCTCAACTGATTCGGGACAAACAGTCTCCCTGGAGGTCCTGCAGGGGCGTCCCCCTGAGCCTCTAACACCTCCTCCTCAAGCTCAGAACATACAGCCGACACTACCACCCCCTCCTGAAGGATAGGAAAATCGGGTCATCCGTTTTCCCGGCCCCTGGGAAACTGCGAGACAAAGCATCAGCCTTTACATTCTTAGACCCCGGACGATAAGTGACGACAAAATTAAACCTGGTAAAAAACAACGACCATCGAGCTTGTCTGGAATTCAGACGCTTAGCGGATTCTAATACAGCAGGTCTTGTGATCAGTAATAACGGTGACCGGGTGGACTGCCCCCTCCAAAAAGTGACGCCATTCTTCAAAAGCCAATTTAATGGCCAAAAGTTCCTATTGCCGATATCATAATTCCTTTCGGCGGACGACAATTTCTTAGAAAAGAAAGCGCACGGATGCCATTTACCAGGGGACGGACCCTGGGACAATATAGCACCCACCCCTACGTCAGACGCGTCCACCTCCACAATGAACGGCTGAGATACATCTGGTTGGATGAGAACGGGTGCCGAAGCAAACTTCTCTTTAAAGAGGAAAAGGCTTGGCAAGCTTTGTCCGACCACCTAGAAAAATCCGTCCCTTTTCCGTCATGTCCGTGAGAGGTTTGACGACAGACGAGAAATTACAAATAAATTTCCGGTAGTAATTAGCAAACCCCAAAAAACGCTGCAGAGCCTTAAATCCCCTGGCTGATCCCATTCAAGCACTGCTCTCACCTTTTCAGGGTCCATACGGAAACCGGAGGCTGACACCAAAAAACCCAAAAACTGAAGTTCCTGTACGGCAAAAACACACTTCTCCAGTTTGGCGTATAGTTTTATTGTCTCGCAAGATCTGCAACACCTGTCTCACATGCTCCTGGTGAGACACAAGATCTGGCGAGTAAATTAAAATGTCATCCAAATATACGACCACAAACACCCCCACAAGGTGACGAAAAATGTCATAACAAAATGTTGGAATACTGCTGGTGCAGTAGTCAGACCAAAAGGCATAACCAGGTTTTCATAATGTCCCTCCGGCGTGTTAAACGCCGTTTTCCACTCATCCCCCTCTTTTATTCTAATCTGATTATACGCCCCCCTGAGATCCAATTTAGAGAACCATTTGGCGCCAACAATTTGATTGAAGAGATCAGGAATAAGAGGGAGTGGATACGGATCTCGAACAGTAATCCGATTAGTTCGCGGAAATCCAAGCAAGGGCGTAGGCCTCCATCTTTTTTCTTCACAAAGAAGAACCCCCGCGGCTACAGGGGAAGATGAAGGTCTAATATGCCCTTTGGCCAGACTTTCGGAAATATAATCTTTCATAGCCTGTCTTTCAGGACCAGAAAGGTTATACAACCTAGCTTTAGGTAACTTAGCATCAGGAAGAAGATTAATAGAGCAGTCATACACGCGATGAGGAGGCAACTCCCGACAACCCCTCCTCAGAAAAAACATCCCCAAAATCCTCCAAAAAAGGAGGCAATGTACTAGGTACGACCGCACTGATGACTGTGTTCATGCAGTTGCTTTTGCAAAACTCACCCCCATTGGCTTATCTCTCTGGACTGCCAATTAATTACAGGGTTATGTTTAACCAGCCAAGGAAGTCCCAACCACAATGGGAGTAGGTAGACCCTCCAACACATAACAAGATAATTGTTCCCTATGTATTGCCCCTACCCGAAGGTCAATGTTATGAACCTCATGAACAAAGCTACCTTGGCCGAGAGGCCTGGCGTCAATGGAAAAAATAGGGATCGGTTTGACCAATACACTCAGATGCATACCTTGAGCCTGAGCAAACTGAGCATCAACCAGATTAGCCCCGGAACCACTATCCAAAAGAACAGACAATCTCTTCACTCTAGTACCAAACACCACCTCCACTGGTACAAGGAACTGAGAAGAACGGCGGATGAAATACATACTCCCAGGTTGTCATCCACCACACAACCTGGGATTAGCAGTTTTTCCGGCGACTTTTTTTACTTAAACAAGACACGGGATGGACATTCTCCAACAAAATGTCCCTCTTTCCCGCAGAAAAAACACCTTCTAGTCCTGCGGCGTGCCGCCAATCCCCTACTACGAAAGATGTCCCTCCCAACTGCATAGGCTCACCGAACAACAAGGGGAACCTCAACATAAGGGATTTAGTAGTAGGTGGAGTAACAACAGGGAGTGGAGTTACCTCACCCCTCTCCCGAAGCCGTCTATCAGTACGGATAGCTAGGGCCATAGCAGCCTCCAGAGAAGGAGAGACTCATTACTGAGCCAAAATGTCTTTTAATTTGTCAGAAAGCCCATGACAAAACTGGCTCCTAAGAGCTGGGTCATTCCACTGAGTATCCGTGGCCCATCTACGAAACTCAGAAGCAAATTCCTCCGCAGGACGATCTCCCTGGCTGTATCTTACGTAATTTAGTCTCAGCAAGAGAGACCCGATCTGGGTCATCATATACCAGACCCAGGGCAGTAAAAAATTGATCTACAGAATGTAGAGCCGGGATCCGGAGGAAGGGAAAATGCCCAGGATTGGGGGTCCCCTTGAAGAAGTGAGATAACAATTCCCACTCTCTGCTCATCACTCCCTGATGATCGCGGCCGAAGCCGAAAATATAATTTACATGCCTCCCGGAAGGTAAAAAATTTGTCTCGCCCACCAGTGAACCTATCTGGAAGAGCTACTTTAGGTTTCAACTCTGGTTTGCTCCAGGGGAGACAAAACTTTGGACTTAATGTCCTCAGCTCCATGGATAATCCCCTGCAACTGCAGAGCCAGCTGGGCTACTGGATCCATGGTAACTAGAGATAATTTTTTATGGCCAGTGAAAATGTCACGCTGTCTAATGATATGACTACAATGTCAGTAAACTTTTTATACAGGAACCACACTCTATACAACATATAGTTTAGCAACATAAGAATGTAAGTATAAAATAGATTTACCTGACACAATATCAGCAGAACTTAGGTTAATCTTGAGGACTAGATGTGCAGAGACGATATCAGTTGAACTCAGGGTTAATCTTGAGGACTTGATGAGCTGTAACAGGAAAGAGGAGGACCGGGGTCTAACCTGACCCTACAATGGGGTCCTAACAATCCCTTACCTTGGAGGTACTGATAAGGGTTTCCCAGAGGTCCAAGTCTCCAGCCTAACCCTGTCTCCTATCAGACCCTGAACCCTGTAATCAGTCCTAAGAAGGATCCTAAATTACCACCAAAGGGATATGGGCTGATCTCAGCTAAATACACAAATTAGACATATAAGACAGACAGGATAGCACTCTCTTGCATACACACTCAAACACCGAAGGAACATAAATGGTCTGGGAAATAAACTCTAAGCAAGTTAAGCTTAAAACAGCTAAGGAGTCTCAACTAGAGTCTATACAGATTCATTCCTATCTGTGGTCTGCATGAAGTGTTTCACTGGCAACTCCCAAAGCAGACAACCAGAAACTTAAAGGAAACCAATCAACAAATAATCAATTGCAGCCGGGAGAAACTGCACCCAGTCCCACACCGAGCACAGACAGAATTAACTCCCTAGCTGCCAAGCACAAAGAAACAGCAACTCAGCTGTGAGAAGTCAAAAATGTGCAACCGCGACGATCTTCGTGGCAATGCACACATGACACTGAGCTTCTGTCAGGAATCAGTCGTCTCTCCTCTCCCTCTCAAGACTGAACTTGAACTGAACCTCTCGTCCTGAGACAGGAACTCGTCTGATCTCTTCTGTCGAACTGACCTGTCCTGAGACAGGAAACTAATCTCTTCTGGCTACTGCTACGTCACACTAACTTAATAGTCTAAGTTGCCCTCTGGTGGCAGTGTTGGAAGTGTGTGATGTGAATGAATATCAGGCTTCACAATTACCTTATCTGTGCATTTTCCTGAGAACATGTGGGCCACACATCCCCCCCTAGTAAAACTCAGCACTCCCTGGGCTGAAATAGAAAAGAAAAACATTTTTGTTTTGCATAGAACATCAACATTTTGAATCATCCCTTGCGGGGGGGGTAAGGACTCTTGAACCGTTACATTTTGTACAATGGACATTAGAAAAATATCAAAAAAAACTTTTCACATAAATATATACAGTATAAGACAAGATTCTTGTGGAGGACCCGAATCAAAAACCTCCCACGTGGGTCCTGGGTGGGCTGCAGGACTTCTGAGCTGCAGACCTCACTCTAGGCCACACCATACGCTTTTTTCTTCAAGGTAGTAAGGCTTTGTGTAAAACCAAGATGGGGCACCGAAGTGCGAACTATTTACAATGAAACTTTTTGGGCTGGCACAGTCCACAGCCACCGCAGGTCCTTGCAATAAAAAAACAATTTCAAGTAAGATCATCTGGCAATTAACTCTTCACTTTCACTCTCATTACCCAACTGGGGTATTCTATGCATACTATGCAAACATCATCACATTTAGCAAATAACATTATTAAACATTTTTCTCAATTTTTAAATAAAGTGCAACATTCTTCATCTTCTTCAACTTTTATACATGGCAGTAAACCCTGTCTGGGCCTACTGGTTTCCTTCTTCACAACTTTCAATGACGTCTTCTACTCTGGGGGCGAACGACGCGGTGCGCTTTTGAACGCATGACAAACAAGTCATGGCCCGCTATCAGCGTTTGAGTGGCCACAGTTCTTGTGCGATCCACTGGGGCTCAACAGGTGTCTCATGCAGATACAATTTTTCCATTGAGGACGCAGACTTGTGCTGCGATCCGATGAAGACGCATCATCCGGTTGCGTTTGCTGTAGTAGCCGCAGTATAAGTCATGGCCAAAAGTTTGAGATGACACAAATATTATATTTTCCAATGATCTGCTGCTCTCTGGTTTTTATGTGTGTGTTTGACAGATGTTTTTATCACAGACAGAAATATAATTGCAAACATATGAGTACAAAAAAGCTTATATTGACAGTTAGATTGAGTTAATGCAGCAAGTCAATATTTGCAGTGTTGACCCTTCTTCTTCAGGACCTCTGCAATTCTCCCTGGCATGCTCCAATCAACTTCTGGACCAAATCCTGACTGATAGCAGTCCATTCTTGCACAATCAATGCTTTCATTTTGTCGAATTTTTAGGTTTTTTTGTTTGTCCAACCGTCTCTTGATGATTGACCACAAGTTCTCAATGGGATTAAGATTGGGGAGTTTCCAGGCCATGGACCCAAAATCTCTATGTTTTGTTCCTGAGCCATTTAGTTATCACCTTTGCTTATGGCAAGGTGCTCCATCATGCTGGAAAAGGCATGTTGATCACCAAACTGCTCTTGGAGGGTTGGGAGAAGTTGCTCTTGGAGGACATTCTGGTCCCATTTTATTCAGGGGCTGTGTTTTTAGGCAAGACTGTGAGAGAGCCGTTTCCCCTTGGCTGAGAAGCAACCCCACACATTGAATGGTTTCAGGATGCTTAACAGTTGGCATGAGACAAGACTGGTGGTAGCGCTCACCTTGTTTTCTCCGAATGAGGCATTTTCCTGATGTCCCAAACAATCGAAAAGGGGATTCATCAGAGAAAATAACTTTACCCCAGTACTCAGCAGTCCACTGCCTGTACCTTTTGCAGAATATCAGTCTGTCCATATGTTTTTTCTGGAGAGAAGTGGCTTCTTTGCTGCCCTCCTTGAGACCAGGCCTTGCTCCAAGATTTCCCCGCCTCACAGTGCGTGCAGATGCACTCACACCTGCCTGCTGCATTCCTGAGCAAGCTCTGCACTGTGGTAGCCCGATCCGCAGCTGAAACACTTTTAAGAGACGGTCCTGGCGCTTGCTTGTCTTTCTTGGGCGACCTGGAGCACTTTTGGCAACAATGGAACCTCTCTCCTTGAAGTTCTTGAGGGATGCGATAGATTGTTGACTGAGGTGCAATCTATCTAGCTGCGATACTCTTCCTGTTAGGCCATTTTTGTGCATTGCAATGATGACTGCCCGTGTTTCTTTAGAGATAACCATGGTTAACAGAAGAGAAACAATGATGCCAGGCCCAGCCTCCTTTTAAAGTGTCCAGTGGTGTCATTCTTACTTAATCATGACAGATTGATCTCCAGCCATGTCCTCATCAACACCCACACCTGTGTTAATGGAGCAATCACTGGAAAGAGGTTTAGCTGGTCCTTTTAAGGCAGGGCTGCAATGATGTTGAAATGTGTTTTGGGGGATAAAGTTAATTTTCTAAGCCAAATATTGACTTTGCAAGTAATTGCTGTTAAGCTGATCACTCTTTCAACATTCTGGAGTATATGCAAATTGCCATTAGAAAAAGTGAAGCAGTAGGACTTTGTAAAAATTAATATTTTGTGTCATTTTTCAAAACTTTTGGCCATGATGTACAATGCAGAGTAGGTCGTAGTATACGATGCGGAATAGGTGCAGTATATGATGCCGGTTGTATTTCAGTGGGGTCACTTGATGCGATTGCAGGTGAGATGTGGGTACAGAGGAGAACCAGGTTGCGATTCAGGTGCACAGCCGGGTGCTGAGCGATGGGGATTGTGATACTGCAGCACGATTCACTTCATCGGCTTCGGGGACGGGGTCACTGACACGGGTGACGTTTAAGGCGTACCAACCCTTTAAGTCCCCAATGCCGCGTGTAACTAACAATGTCCCCGTTCCCCGAATCTCTCCCCGGTGGACCAATGCAGATGAGACTCCACATCTCGGCGGCTAACAAAAAACCCCTTGATACAAGCCCAGTTCGTGGATGAATCCCCAGCCTTTGTGAAGCTTAAAATCACTAACGCACCCCTGGCGCTGCGGTTCCCTCAGCGTACCTTTTTTCCCCCCGGACATCTCCTTGTCGGCGAGGAACTTTCATGGCGTCGCTGACGGTCCCGCTTTCGTCTCTCTCTCCTCTTGCTGGCATCGCTGCTCCTGCTCGCGGTGTTGCCATTCCCTCTCCACTGGACGTCATAGGTCACATCATCCAGGTATTCCATCTGCTCCCAGTCGACCTCCATCGTGGTCGGCTGGGTCCCCTCCGGTGTCCCTACCGGGGGACTGTACTCCGCTGCGGCCTCCTGGCCCGGCTGGCACTCCGGAACGGGCAGGGCCTCCTCCCGCCTCCGTCCCTCCGACCGGATCATCGGTGGAGTTGGGATCAGCTCTTTCAGGGCGCGGCCCCGGTTCTTCATCAGTCGTCTGCAGCGGTGGTATAGGGAGCACAGCATTGGCGTTGTTCCTGGGGGAAGAGCATTGCGTCCCACAGCAGCCGCTGTTTCCGGGCACGCCATCTTCTCTCCGTCTCCTCCATCTCTTCACGGTGCTGAATCATGCTTTTAAGGCACCGCATTCACTTCCTCCAACTCCAGCATTGTTAGATCTGGGTCCCGAACTGGGGACGGCCCCCAGCACAGGCGGTTTGCTCTTCTGGGGAACGGGGCCTGCGCGCCGCCGCTCCTCCACATAGGTCTCCTGTCCTTCCGCCATCTCTCTCCAGGCCAGACTGTGCTTTCCAATCTGGAACAATCTGGTCTCTTCCGTGGAGGCGGGATTTGCACTTCCTCTTCTTGCTAGAAAATGAAGAGGAGGCGGATCTCCTTAGCATGGGGCAGGCCCCTACATTATGTAGCATTTTGACAGGGCGCCCATCACTTTGCGCCACAGGGGGGTACACGCCCCGAATGCACGCCCACCTTCTTCACCAGCGCCTCAGGGCGCGAATATGGCGGCAAAAATGGCGGAAAATGGCGCCAAAAAATCACAGACTGCACACAGTCTTTTTGCACAAAACAGTTCAATTAGGCACACAGGACCTCACATCCAGTAAGCTTCGTATCCTGTGTGACGCCAAAGATGAGTCGCACCACTTGTGGGTACCAGGGCTATGGGGTACTCGGCACCGAGCCCATGGAAGTCTATGGGGGATGTCACGGCAGCAGAGCTCGGTCCGTGGCCCTGGGCGCTCATACAATGGGGGATATTTACAGGGGATTATAAAGATTAGTTTGTGACGCCACCTGTGGTTTCTGATCAGATAGGCCAGCGCTGCAATATGGATCTTCTGAGGGGATGTTATTAGGCAGCTAGATGTTAGTCCCCCACAGGTGGGACTGTTTCCCTCAAAGTCTATGGTGTTGCAGGGTGCAGAGAATAATGGGTCACACACAAGTCAGTCTCTTTCCATACCTTTACTGATGTTTTTGGCAGGTATGTCCGGAAGCTGGTCAGGTTGGAGAATGCACATTCGGAGATTGCTGGAGGGTTTAAGGCCTCCTTTCTCCTTGAAGTGTATGTGAGTCCTAACTTGCATGAAGTCAAGTTGAACTCCTACTATAGCAGCTACGCCCGGCTGACATTGTGGTAGTCTTTTCTGTCTCTGGTACCCAGATGTTGGCAAGAACGAGGTCTTACTTTTGCAGCGTCCCGCTCAAGTCCCTGTTCTCCCTGACTCCAGTTACGTATCAACGCTTAGGGTACCTTCTGTGACTTGAAGTCCAGCAAGGATTCCGGTGTTCTTATTACTAGACGTGAAGTACTAGCAATGCTTCGGACCCCGGTGTCCGGTTAATTAAGTGAAGATGATCTGTCACTTGGTCACTTGTCCTTCTTTCTCACTCGCCTGTCGCCCTGCTCTTGCCCTTAACATAAGCACGGGTAACAGTAGTGTAGTTGTCAGTTGTCCTTCCAAGCTCATGACCTGTTCTCAGTTGACTTGTTGTAATAACTGCTGTAATCCCTTTCCTTCCTTCTTCAAAGAACTCTGTCCAGAGTGGCTATCAGGAGCTTCTGTCAAACTGATTTCATGCTCGCATTGAGAGTTACTTTCCACGTTTCATAGGGGAACACAAGCAGCTTGTTTTGAGTAACAGCTTCAGATTCCAATGTAGCTCTGACTAGGCTAGAGTGATTCCTTCCCACTCGTACTAGCCTCCACTTCAGTTACAAAATGAACTACTGAGCTCTGTCAGGAATCAGTCGTTCTCTCTCTCCCTCCAAGACTGAACTTGAATGAACCTCTCTGTCCTGAGACAGGAACTCGTATGATCCTCTTCTGTCTGAACTGACCTGTCCTGAGACAGGAAAATAATCTCTTCTGGCTACTGCTACGTCACACTAACTTAATAGTCTAAGTTGCCCTCTGGTGGCAGTGTTGGAAGTGTGTGATGTGAATGAATATCAGGCTTCACAAATTACTTATCTGTGCATTTTCCTGAGAACAATGTGTACCAAGCGCAGCTGGGCCACACACATTATTCTGACAAGCCCCTTCTGAATCCTATGTTTCCTATCAGGAAAAAAAAATTATAACATTTATACTCACCTCCAGTGATGGTGGCATTCCAGCGGTTTGTCTATAGCTTCCAGGGATCACGTCACACAATCCCTGCAGCAATCAGTGCTGGCTTCGCAATCCTCTCTACGGACATAATTGACTTGCAGGAAGTGAGAGCTGCAGCTGCTCTCACTTGTTCGGATCTTCCGGATGTCTTGATTTGTCCAAAGAAGGGGAGGGTGAAGCCAGCCCTGATTGGCCGCAGGGATCACATGATGTTAACAATGTCACGTGATCCTTGGAGACCAGTGCCGACACCACTGGAATGTGTTATTATTTTACTGGGGGGGAAACATAGGGATTCAGAAGGGTTGCCCATGTAGTGGAAAACCCATTTAAGAGTTCCAATGTTGGCTGTGCTAGTTCACCTGTGGGTCGCACTTTCATCCTGCCTTTTTGGGCCTGCACCCCAGCCTCTGGAAGCAACCAACATGTGTGTTAATGCCCAGTCTATTCAAATAGTGTTGTGCCTATTCAATGATTCTTATATGGTGGCCTCACCTTTCTCTTCAGAGCATTAAGATGGCAACATCTTCACAGATCCTGTGGCAGTACTGCTTTCCATCACAGGTGCTGTACTCATGTATCTGTAAGGAGGAAGACCGGGCTGTGGGTACCTGTACTGAGCCTGGCCAGAACTGTGAGAATGCCTCCTTGTTGCCTGGGCGAAGGAAGGAGGGACCGGACCAACTATGACTGGGTGGAGGGGCATGATAAAAGCAAAAGCGCACGCAGTGGCAGGCAGTTTGGCTGCGAACAGGGGCGAGCACAGCAGTTGGCAGCGCTCCAACTCTGAGCACCGGCGTTGCGACAGGCTGTGGTTTCAGCTCCCTTCCTCCCAGCGGGACCGAGAGAGGGAGGAGCCGTGCCCCTGGACTGTGAGGACTGCACACGTGCGAGGAGAGGGCCGGGTCCGGACACAGATTTGCGGCCTTCCCTGCCATTTGCTGGGACACAGCCCATGTTCAACTCTGAGATGCTGCGGCCTGGTTTGTTTGGCACACACCGCCGCCAGAATATGGATCATTGTCCTAAGGACCCCCTCTGTGGACATCATTCGGTGTTGCAGGCGCTACAACCCTTGGGGAGCATCTGCGGTAAAAAAACCTAAAGGACTGATAAGTTTAATAACGGACTGTATGTTCTGCACTGTTATTCCTTCTAATACCCTTTAACCATTTATCTCCTGCAAGGAGTTAATATCGTGTTTAATTAAACTGTTTAAATTTGTTATCCCTTGCTCTGCTCCTGACTGTCATGCATCCTGCAACCTGCTTATACTTGGCATAGACGGCAGGATGCAGTCCACAAGCACGGATGGCAGACCGCGGCTGTTGGGTGTCCCAAGGGCAGCTTGCTGCTGGGGGCCATTGTCGCAATCTCTCAAAGTTTACGTAAGCAATTCACTGCTATGGAAAAGGTTGAGCAGGTAAAGGCATACTAAGAATGCACCCCATGACCCCCGTATGCAGGAAGAGATTGCTGTGATGGCCTGGAGGGGAAGCCAGATGTGCTGTCTAGGGTTCAGCGATACTTTCGTATCCAAAAGTATCGGAATCGGAATTGTATGCCGTACCATGAAATATCGGCGATACCCGATACCGATACAGGAAGTCCCTGTAGTCTATGGGAACAAATATCGGAATTAAAAAAACCCATTCTTGCTTGTTGGTTAATTGTAATGAAGGAAAAAAAAAGAGTAATGTACAATGTATTGGGGAAGGTTGGGGAGACATTAAAGGCAAGATGTTTACCAATCAATAAAATAGCATAATATTATTTTTTTTTAAGGTTCGGGATTGGACGAGAATGACAGTTGTTCGTTTTTTTATTTTGGCATATGTATATTTCACAATTCCTGCTCTTCACTTTTATTTCACACATTTCTCTTCATATTTCAGGCATCATTCTTTTTCATCAAATTTCTTCATCTTCTTTATTTCTTTAAACTTCTTGCTATTCATCTTTTTGTAACATTCTCAGATTCTTCTTATTAAACTATTATTCTTATTATATTGTACTCATTTCTTCTCATATTCTTATTGTGACAGGAGAATCCTGTACTGTAATCTGTCAAAGTATGAATTTTTTCATCATTGTTCTTGCTGTCACAAAAGATTTAAAATTTACAACAGTATTTGTCGTTTAAGTTTTAGCCTGTGCAGCAGGCATTTTCCAGGGGCCCACGAGGAGGAACGGATACCCCCATACACTGCTTTAGTCTTCTTCTGCTTAGAATTTAGAGCATATATTTTGCTCTCATTTTGGTTATACTTCATGTCTTCTGCTTTTTGATCTTCTGCTTTATTGTTTTAAGTCTCTTGTTCTGTATCTTGTAGTTTGTCTTAACCTTCTTAGTCCTGTTTGGTAATCTTGTATTTCTTCTTTGTGATGGTGTTTAGGCTGGTTGGCTTCATGGCTCGTCGTCCTTGTTGTTGTCATCTTCTTCTGGGTGGTCTTTAAGGTTGTCTAATTTCCGAGAACCAGCTGACGTTACTGGAACCCTGACGGGTATCAGTTGGAGCAAGAGACAATGGAAGTAACGGGACCAGCTGACTGTGCTGGAATCCGGAGGGGCAGCAGAAGGAAAAGAGCACATGGCACAACCGAGGACCAGCTGACGTTATGGGACACGGTACTAAGCAGGAAGTACCTGTGCTCCAAAGCACTACCAAGGACCAGCAGACGTTGCTGGAACTACGGATACCGAGAGGAGGCACTAGGCCAAGCACTGCGGAGAACCAGCTGACGGTACTGGAACCCGGACGGGTAGCAGAAGGTACAAGAGCCATGCAAGTAACGAGGAACCAGCTGACTGTGCTGGAACCCGAGGGGCAGCAGAAGGAAAAGAGCCATGGCACAACGAGGACCAGCTGACGTTACTGGGACACGGTTACTAAGCAGGAGTACCTGTCTCCAAAGCACTACCAAGGACCAGCAGACATTGCTGGAACTCGGATACCGAGATGGAGGCACCTAGGCCAAAGGCACTGCGGAGAACCAGCTGACGGTACTGGAAAAAAAACCGGACGGGTAGCAGAAGGTACAAGAGCCAATGCAAGTAACGAGGACCAGCTGACTGTGCTGGAACCCGGAGGGGCAGCAGAAGGAAAAGAGCCATGGCAAACCGAGGACCAGCTGACGTTACTGGGACACGGTTACTAAGCAGGAGGGTACCTGTGCTCCAAAGCACTACCAAGGACCAGCAGACATTGCTGGAACTCGATACCGAGATGGAGGCACCTAGGCCAAAGGCACTGCGGAGAACCAGCTGACGGTACTGGAACCGGAGACGGGTTAGCAGAAGGTACAAGAGCCATGCAAGTAACGAGGACCAGCTGACTGTGCTGGAACCCGGAGGGGCAGCAGAAGGAAAAGAGCCAATGGCACACAACCGAGGACCAGCTGACGTTACTCGGACACGGTTACTAAGCAGGAGGTACCTGTGCTCCAAAGCACTACCAAGGACCAGCAGACATTGCTGGAACTCGGATACCGAGTTGGGGCACCTGGCCAAAGGCACTGCGGAGAACCAGCTGACAGTACTGGAACCCGGACGGGTAGCCGAAGGTACCCATGGAAAATTTAGAATGACAGGCCGCGAGCCAGCCGCAGTTACCGAATCCCACAAGTACTACAGTGGATGATTGTCCTATTGTCACAACGGAAACAGCCTTTATTTGCATATCCCGCAGCACACATAGGAAGCACCTAAACTCCAAGCACCATAGAGTCGGCTAACCCGACCGCAACACGACAGGACAACTTATTGGAGGCTAAGTGACGTTTACACTGACAGGAAACAGATGGCGTGCTGTAACCAGTCTGGGCAGGAGTGAGTACCCGTGCCAATGACACTTCCGAGCAACAATGGCGGTGTTGAAGCCCAGGATGAGAAGAGAACATGGTGGAGGCAGCAGGACTTTTTGCCGTTATCACAGCAGGGGAACAGTGACATTACTGAACCCCAGTAACCAGGAGCAAGTGTTGATTGTGCATAACAGCATTCGAGCAACAACTGGCGGTGTTGTAGCACAGGGATGAGAAGAGAACAGGGTGGAGGCAGCAGGACTTTTTGCCGTTCACACAGCAGGGGAACAGCTGACATTAACTGACCCCAGTAACACAGGAGCAAGTGTTGACTGTGCTAACAGCACTTCCGAGCAACAACTGGCGGTGTTGTAGCCCAGGTATGAGAAGAGAACAGGGTGTAGGCAGCAGGATTTTTGCGTTCACACAGCAGGGGAACAGCTGACATTACTAACCCCAGTTAACACAGGAGCAAGTGTTGACGTGCTAAACAAGCACTTCCGAGTACAACTGGCAGTGTTGTAGCCCAGGATGAGAAGAAACAGGGTGGAGGCAGCAGGACTTTTTGCGTTCACACAGCAGGGGAAAGCTGACATTACTGAACCCCAGTAACCGGAGCAAGTGTTGACTGTGCTAACAGCACTTCCGAGCTACAACTGGCAGTGTTGTAGCCAGGATGAGAAGAGAACAGGTGGAGGCAGCAGGACTTTTGCCGTTCACACAGCAGGGGAACAGCTGACATTACTGAACCCCAGTAACACAGGAGCAAGTGTTGACTGTGCTAACAGCACTTCCAAGCTACAACTGGCAGTGTTGTAGCCCAGGGATGAGAAGAGAACAGGGTGTAGGCAGCAGGACTTTTTTGCCGTTCACACAGCAGGGGAAAAGCTGACATTACTGAACCCAGTAACACAGGAGCAAGTGTTGACTGTGCTAACAGCACTTCCGAGCAACAACTGGCGGTGTTGTAGCCCAGGGATGAGAAGAGAACAGGGTGTAAGGGCAGCAGGACTTTTTGCCGTTCACACAGCAGGGGAAACAGCTGACATTACTGAACCCCAGTAACACAGGAGCAAGTTTGACTGTGCTAACAGCTACTTTCCGAGCTACAACTGGCAGTGTGTAGCCCAGGGATGAGAAGAGAACAGGGTGGAGGCAGCAGGACTTTTGCCGTTCACAAGCAGGGGAACAGCTGACATTATGAACCCCAAGTAACACAGGAGCAAGTGTATACTGTGCTAACAGCACTTCCGAGTACAAACTGGCAGTGTTGTAGCCCAGGGATGAGAAGAGAACAGGGTGGAGGCAGCAGGACTTTTGCCGTTCCACAGCAGGGGAACAGCTGACATTACTGAACCAGTAACACAGGAGCAAGTGTATACTGTGCTAACAGCACTTCCGAGCTACAACTGGCAGTGTTGTAGCCCAGGGATGAGAGAGAACAGGGTGGAGGCAGCAGGACTTTTTGCCGTTCACACAGCAGGGGAACAGCTAACATTACTGAACCCCGTAACACAGGAGCAAGTGTAGACTGTGCTAACAGCACTTCCGAGCTACAACTGGCGGTGTTGTAGCCCAGGGTCAAGGAGGATGTTTAAATACTATATCAAGTTTTTTTCCTTGTTACGTGTCAATTAAAAATGTCTATACTCCAAACAAGAGAAATATAAACTTTAGTACCATAAGATGATGATTTAACTTAAAAAAATATATGTAAATTAAAAATTTACAAAAAAACGCATACATTAACATGTTGAAAAGCAATGCAAACCACAATTAAAATAAGGTTAAATAATCTGCTATACGGTTTAAAATAAAAGCATACAAGTACACATCAGAAATCCATTAATGATGGGTAAGTAACAGTATGACAAATTTTTTATTGTGTAGACAATGAATGGCTGACTTAAAAACATAATCAGCATTACAAGTTTTTTTTTGACATTCATAAAACTTTACATTTGGTGAATATATAACTACAATTTTTTAAAAATATCTAAAATTTCCATCATGTAATACTGATAATATGTGCCAATCATTTATATTAACAAAACGAAAAATTTAAAAAGTGCATAGTGCAGAGTGAAAACAGATATTTATGCCCGACTGTGACTTGCAAGCATGACAACGGGTAGATAAGGTATATATAGATGAGACTGCATAGCCACAGATGGTGAATGGCGATGTAATACTGTACCTCAATAAAGTGTGCGTTACTACTACATCCTTTTTTTTATCTAGCTTTATAAAAGGTTACGTGCATGTATGGTTGCGCCTTGTTTGGACGCACAGAAATGGCTTCTGCTGTGACGCGGTGGGTATTGGAGCGTCTGTACGTCTTATGACGCAGACTAACATTCACGGTGCGCATCGTTCATCATCGCAGCGTATCGACAACACAAAGGCGTTGTCATGCTGCTTTACTCAGTAAACATGCACCTATGATGAAAACATACACGCATGTGCCCTATTACATAACAAGCTACAAGAAAAAACGAGTGTGAGGTGTGACACAGCAGTTTTGTTAAGGTACAGTATTTTTATCGACATTGTACAGATGTCGCTATTCAGTCTGATAAATAATATCATTCACGTATTCTATCAGTTGTTTGTTCTTCAGCACCACTTACAGGTATATATTTTGCTATTGTGACTATGCACTATTGACTTTACCAAGGTAATGCATGATTTTTGTAAGCGGTTATCATGTTTACATGAAGGACCTTTATGATATGGGCTGTTAACTTTCTAATCAAATATGTATTTTTTAAAATGACACAAATATAAGTAATGTTGAAGAGGACTATTCCTACATGCATTGTTTGCACAATATTACACGTGTACATCACGTCCCTTAATCAACTTGGATTATTATATTTATTGTATGCTTTTATTTCAAAGGCAAGAACACTGAAGTATAACCTTCGCAACTGCAGCAGTTGTCAAAGTTCAACCCACATTATGCACTTCCAACATTGCAGCATTGGAGTCATCATGATGTGAGTTGGATTTGTCTAAGCTATGGAGTGACAAGGTTGACCATCATGTATCCTATGCATAAGTAGGATTTTGTGTTTGCATTTGTTTTCGACACGTGCATATCTGTAATAATATGTCACATTTATTTTGTTACAGATTTGTGACAAAGACTAAATCATTTTATTATTTGAAAGTTGACGTTTCAAATGTTTACAGCTTAGAAATCAGGGTTGTAGCCTCATATCTATGTGTAGCACTAGACACTTTGAGATGTCAGGTTTTTTTCACCATGATTAGGTAGCTAGCAGTAATTTTTGCCGGGACACAGCAGGGGAACAGCAGGCGTTACTGAACCCCACAAACACATCAGCGATTGTTTTCATCTGTGCATCTAACACTTCTGAGCAGCAACTGGCGCTGTTGAAGCCCGGGTCAAGGAGGGTGTAGGCAGAGGCCTAGTATGAGACGTTTGAAGTTGAAGTTGTAGTTAGCAGCAGTAATTTTTGCCAGACACACAGCAGGGGAACAGCAGGCGTTACTGAACCCCACAAACACATCAGCGATTGTTTTCATCTGTGCATCTAACACTTCTGAGCAGCAACTGGCGCTGTTGAAGCCCAGGGTCAAGGAGGGTGTAGGCAGAGGCCTAGTATGAGACGTTTGAAGTTGAAGTTGTAGTTAGCAGCAGTAATTTTTGCCAGACACACAGCAGGGGAACAGCAGGCGTTACTGAACCCCACAAACACATCAGCGATTGTTTTCATCTGTGCATCTAACACTTCTGAGCAGCAACTGGCGCTGTTGAAGCCCAGGGTCAAGGAGGGTGTAGGCAGAGGCCTAGTATGAGACGTTTGAAGTTGAAGTTGTAGTTAGCAGCAGTAAATTTTTGCCAGACACACAGCAGGGGAACAGCAGGCGTTACTGAACCCCACAAACACATCAGCGATTGTTTTCATCTGTGCATCTAACACTTCTGAGCAGCAACTGGCGCTGTTGAAGCCCAGGGTCAAGGAGGGTGTAGGCAGAGGCCTAGTATGAGACGTTTGAAGTTGAAGTTGTAGTTAGCAGCAGTAATTTTTGCCAGACACACAGCAGGGGAACAGCAGGCGTTACTGAACCCCACAAACACATCAGCGATTGTTTTCATCTGTGCATCTAACACTTCTGAGCAGCAACTGGCGCTGTTGAAGCCCAGGGTCAAGGAGGGTGTAGGCAGAGGCCTAGTATGAGACGTTTGAAGTTGAAGTTGTAGTTAGCAGCAGTTAATTTTGCCAGACACACAGCAGGGGAACAGCAGGCGTTACTGAACCCCACAAACACATCAGCGATTGTTTTCATCTGTGCATCTAACACTTCTGAGCAGCAACTGGCGCTGTTGAAGCCCAGGGTCAAGGAGGGTGTAGGCAGAGGCCTAGTATGAGACGTTTGAAGTTGAAGTTGTAGTTAGCAGCAGTAATTTTTGCCAGACACACAGCAGGGGAACAGCAGGCGTTACTGAACCCCACAAACACATCAGCGATTGTTTTCATCTGTGCATCTAACACTTCTGAGCAGCAACTGGCGCTGTTGAAGCCCAGGGTCAAGGAGGGTGTGGGCAGAGGCCTAGTATGAGACGTTTGAAGTTGAAGTTGTAGTTAGCAGCAGTAATTTTTGCCAGACAAAACAGCAGGGGAACAGCAGGCGTTACTGAACCCCACAAACACATCAGCGATTGTTTTCATCTGTGCATCTAAACACTTCTGAGCAGCAACTGGCGCTGTTGAAGCCAGGGTCAAGGAGGGTGTAGGCAGAGGCCTAATATGAGACGTTTGAAGTTGAAGTTGTAGTTAGCAGCAGTAATTTTGCCAGACACACGGCAGGGGAACAGCAGGCGTTACTGAACCCCACAAACACATCAGCGATTGTTTTCATCTGTGCATCTAACACTTCTGAGCAGCAAACTGGCGCTGTTGAAGCCCAGGGTCAAGGAGGGTGTAGGCAGAGCCTAGTATGAGACGTTTGAAGTTGAAGTTGTAGTTAGCAGCAGTAATTTTTGCCAGACACACAGCAGGGGAACAGCAGGCGTTACTGAACCCACAAACACATCAGCGATTGTTTTCATCTGTGCATCTAACACTTCTGAGCAGCAACTGGCGCTGTTGAAGCCCAGGGTCAAGGAGGGTGTAGGCACAAAATATTGACTTATTGCCTTGTTACGTGGCCATTGCAAATGTATGTACTTCAAACAAGAATAAATGAAGTTTTACTAGGACAATAAAATGATGAATTTCAATTCCAAGAATAGAAAAATATTTATACTTGAGAGTCCTCGTGGTTGATACCGTTTAATGGCTAACTGAAATATGGTAACAAATTCAAAGCTTTCGAGACTACTCAGGTCTCTTCATCAGGCTAAGACTAAAAAAAAATGGAAGAATCACATATTTGTACACACAACAGGAACAGGAATAGGTAAGACAAGTGAGGGAGGGACAAGTGAGGGTAAGACCGGCCAAAAAATGAGAACAAGATGAATTATCAGCGCCACACGATAAGACAAAAAATAATGGATTTACTGTGGCAAAACATTTTGTATGCCCGGGTCATAGCATGATGGATATGGAATTACTGGTATTAAAATATAACTTCAAATATGACAAAGATACAAAGTTTCAGAATATAAGCTCATCATGACCTTTGACACTGTTAGTGATGGAATGAATAGATCACACGGATTTATGTCATTCTATATCAATTAGGAATCTGCGTCTCTGCCCTTCCAGGGGCATTAAAACACAAACCAGACCCCAATCAGAGGGCAATAAAAAATTTCTATCCTTATCTAGGAACTGTTCCAATATTTATGTTCATCCCTCTGTGATAATGACAGTTCTGCTAAAACGTCACTTACTTGTCTTACCTATTGCATTATTCCTGTGTCCTGTTGTGTATAGAAATATGTGATGCTTCATTTTTTGTTTTAGTCTTTGCCTGATGAAGAGACGTGAGTAGCCTCGAAAGCTTGCAATTTGTTACCATCTTTTCAGTTATCCATTCAAAGGTATCAACCACTGTGGACTCTCAAGTGTAAATATTTTTCTATCTAATGGCTAACACGGTACGAAGATACACATGTTTCCTAACTTCAATAATAAAAATAAAGACACTGCAAATATAAACGCATATATGCACATGCCAACAAGAAATGGAACAACACACCACCCAAAAAATTGGTTACAAAATATAGTGTTGTAAATTTAAGAATAAAAGTCCATTTTTGTATTTATGAATAATGCTTAAGGAACGCTATGTTAAACCATAACATAGTGAAGACAATGGATTTTGTAATCGTCACTCATCATCATCATCATTGCAATTTAGATGTGACAGTCACAGACATTTCAATTATTTAAGTTAATAAAATCGTTACTTTGTACAGCATGTATGACATGTCCAGCATGGACTCATCAATGTGATGACACAATAATGTACGATAAAAAATAACCATTTAAAAAAAACATAATGCATTGTCACAATTTAAGTGTGTGCCTGCAAGTGTAGGTGAAAGAAAGGCTACGGATAGCAAAGGTATATTCTATGTCTGTATCAGACAGTGGACAGCCTCTGATGGGTAATGGCGATGTTATACTGTACGTCAATAAAGTCTGCGGCTGCAATCATGCATTTTTTGCTTGGACAGTGTTGAAGAGGGTAAAAGCATGTCTGGTTGCGCAAGGCTTTATCCGTCAACACTACCTTCCTACTGTCACGCGTAGGGTAGGGTAGTGTGTGTCAATTAGATGACTCTATAAAATGTGACGTTACGCAGCGTTATTGCGCCTAGGGACGCCAAAAATACAACAGCAGTAATCATTTACTGTCTAATACTCCACCTATGACCAACAAAAAAAGACCGTTCCCTCTTAACAATCTACAAGGACTAACAAGCATAATGGTTCACGCTGACTTTATTGAGGTACAGTATTACATCGACATTGTCCATGAGTAACTATGCACTGTGATACCTATATACCATTATTAATTTATATCTGTTGTGGTTGTTTCAACAGCACTTGCAGGTATAACTAGTACTACCTATTGTCAGTATGCATGATGCACTTTATAGATGTAATAATTTATTATTGCACATTATTACCAGGTTTAGATGCTGGCCATTTCATATATGGTGTGTGAAGTTACAGTTGGAATCAGTATGTGTATTTTATAATGTCTGTCATAAATAAAAATCGTGATGATGATGATGAGGATTTTATGATTTGTACATCCATTGACTGCATTATCTTACAGGTACAGATAAAGTTCCTTAAAAAGCATTAATTGATAAGTATGAAATGTACTTTTATGCATTAATTTCAAAAAGTGAAGACTATGTTTTAGTTTTTGTTACCATTTATAATAGACATGTGCAGATATGCGCTGTGATGACAAATTATTATTTGTCCATATTTGTGATAAAAATTTATCATTCTAGGCCTGGAAAACTTCACAATTTCCTGTTTTAAGCATAACAATCAGGGTGACGGCTCTTCCCTATTTGGAGCATGTTCGACATGGGTTTTTCTGTGCATGTGTAGGGAACAGGAGACATGGATAACGTTGCGAACCAGTTATTTAATCTGAAAACGGACAGACAAATTCTGGCGAGATCCATGCCTTGTTCATTTTCAGAAAAGTAAGCCGGTCTACATTATCGGAGGATAGTCGCATGCGACGGTCTGTTAGTACACCACCTGCGGCACTAAAGACGCGCTCCGATAATACACTGGCAGCAGGGCAAGCCAGCACCTCCAATGCATACTGGCTAAAGCTCTGGCCATGTATCCAGCTTAGAGACCCAAAACTTGAATGGGGAAGAGCCATCTGGGAGTACACTGAGAGGGAAAGACATGTAGTCTGTCACCATCTTACGGAAACGTTGCCTCCTGCTGACTGGAGCCGTCTCGGATGGTGTAGACATTGGTGGCGCTGCCACAAAACTTCGCCACATTTGGAACATATGGTCTTGCCCTGTGCAGAGGCGCTGCTTGTGCTCCCTCTTGTTGCAGAGCTGTCTCCACTGCCCCGACGCACAGATCTGCTTTGTAAAGCAGTAGCAGCAGCAGTGCTCTCGGCTGGAATGGAGAACATTATGGATTGCACCAGTATGTCTTGGTACTCCCGCATTTTACGCTCCCGGTTCAACGGTGTGATGAGGCTTTGTAAGTTGTCCCGGTAGCGAGGGTCTTAGGAGGGTGTACACCCAATAATCAGACGTGGTGAGAATGTGGGCGATGCGGCGGTCGTTTCTCAGGCACTGCAGCATGAAATCAACCATGTGCTGCAGACTCCCAACTGGCCAAGAAACGCTGTCCCCTGCAAGAGGCGTCATCTCTGACTGCTCTGCATCACCCCACCCTCGCTCTACATACTGACTAGAGCGTTGTGTACCTCCCTCTGGAGCGATGTCTTCCTCCTCCATTGACTCCTCCTCATCCTCCTCACAAAGTGAACACTGCCCAGCCCTTTGTGAGGAACAACGTTGCGCTGACTGTCCAGAAGGTGATGGAATTTGTGACTCCTCATCCTCCACCTCTTCCAAAACCTCATCCCTTATTGCTTGCAGTGTTTTTTGAAGCAGGCAGATAAGGGGGACAGTCAGGCTGACTAGTGCATCATCTGCACTCGCCATCCGCGATGACTCATCAAACGCACGCAAAACGTGGCAGATGTCCTTCATAGAGGCCCACTCAGTAGTGGTGAAGTGTGAACGACGCAAATTGCGAGTTGATTGCGCCTGATGCAGCTGATACTCCATTACTGCTGGCTGCTGCTCACACAACCGCTCCAACATATGTAACGTGGAATTCCACCTGGTGGGTACGTCACATATGATGCGATGTTCAGGAAGGCGAAATCTGCGTTGCAGAGCTGCAATGCACGATCTGGCCATGCTGGAACGTCGCAAGTGAGCGCACTCTAGGCGGACCTTGTGCAGCAGTGCATCAAGATCCGGATAGTCCCTCAAAAAACTCTGCACGACCAAGTTGAGCACATGTGCCAGACATGGTATGTGAGTGAGGTTGCCAAGGCCCAGAGCTGCCACCAGATTTCGGCCATTGTCACACACTACCAAGCCTGGCTGGAGATTCGCTGGCAAAAACCACACGTCGCTCTCCTGCTTGATGGCATTCCAGAGCTCCTGCGCTGTGTGGCTTCGATTCCCATGTAAATTAATTTCAGGACGGCCTGTTGACGTTTGGCCACGGCTGTGCTCATATCGGTCGCATCAGGTAAACGTTCACGGGTCCATGTGGAGGTAGACCGTGACGGCTCCTGCAGCGATGATTCTGAGGAACTGGAGTAGGAGGAGGAGTCAATGTGGACAGACTTGATTCCTGCAATCCTTGGAGTTGGCAGAACACGTACAGCGCCACTCGCAAGATCTGTTCCCGGCTCCACAACATTGACCCAATGGGCAGTGAGGGAAAGGTATCGTCCCTGGCCATGGGTACTGGTCCACGCATCGGTGGTCAGGTGGACCTTGCTACTGACGGCGTTTAGTAGCGCATGTTTAATTTTTCCCTCAACATGCTTTTGCAGACCAGGGACGGCTTGCCTGCTGAAATAAAATCGGCTGGGCACATTGTATTGTGGGACTGCCAATGACATTAAGTCACGGAAACTGTCAGTCTCCACCAGCCTGAATGACAGCATTTCAAGGGACAGGAGTTTTGCAATGCCAGCATTCAGAGCCTGTGCTCGTGGATGGTTTGCCGAGTATGGCCGTCTTTTATCCCATGCCTGTGCTACCGATGGCTGTTTTGTGGCCTGGGTGTGTGAGGATGACAGGGAACTTGCAGCTGTGGGTGGAATAACACTGGGTCTCTGGACAACAGTTACAGAGGTTCTTCCATGGCGATCCTGTGAGGAAGCCGAACCAGGTGTGTGTGAGCTGGAGGAAGAGGCTCCAACATGAGCTGAAGATGTAGGTGCTGCTGTAGGTTGGCCTACATCTCCAGTGTGTCTTTGTAACTCAGCTACGTGCTTTGTCCGTACATGTTTCCACATATTTGTGGTATTGAGGTTACTGATATTTTTACCTCTTTTAACTTTTTGATTACACAGCTTGCATTTGACATAGCAAATATCATCTGCAAGTGTGTCAAAAAAGGACCACGCAGTGCAAGTCCTGGGAGCGCCCGGTTTGGCTGTTGGAAGAGAACTGCTACGAACGGGTGCCAAACTGGAGGGTACAGGCAACCGAGTCTGCAGCCTACCTCTCCTTACTGTTTGGACCGTTGGGGCAATCTCTTCCTCAGAGCTGCTACCACCACCTTCCTGTTCCTCACGCCATGTTGGGTCTTGGACCTCATCATCTCCACTACCCTCTTCCAACACCTGCTGCTGTTGGGTGGTCTGGCCAGCACCTTGCTCAACAGAAAATGGCACCTGAGTCTCATCATCATCAGATGCGTTCTGCGGTGTGCTGACCATCGGCACTGGCTCACCCGCCTCTTCACATTCAGAGACACACAGCTGTTGCGCATCACTGCATACTGCTTCTTCTTCACATTCCAGAATGCTGCTTGGCTGGGCCCCTGTTTCCAAGCCAACAGATTCTGAGAACAGAAGCAGAGACTCAGCTGGCTCCAGTTCAGAACTCTCTGACTGCCTGGGCAATTTGGCAGGCGGTGAAGAGACAGATGGTTGTTCAACAGTGCTGTGGTCCTGAGAGGAGGTGGAAGCAATTGAAGTCGATGCATTGGCTGCCATCCAACCAACAACGGCTTCAATTTGTTCTTCCCGCAGCAGAGGGGTACGCTGAGCTCCTACAAAAGTGCGCATAAAGGAACGCTCACGGGGAAAACTGGTGGATGCTGTGTCACTGGGTGCAGCAGCAGCCACAGAATCCCCACGTCCTCTCCCTGCTGAAACTCCCCGGCCACGACCACGTGCCTTACTCCCTGCCTTCTTCATCTTGGTAGATTGATAAAGAAAGTCAGAAAAGTTATAAGGCCTAAGTGTGGTTATTCCTCAGAGACTGCAGTGAACACTGCAGACAACTGTTCAGTAGCTGTGAAAGGCCCCTTTGTGTACTTCTATAGTGTTTGCAACCAATGTATTGTATACGGATGGAAGCGCGTCACACTAATAGATTAGATTTTTTTCAAATATAATGGAGCAGCACCAATTAGAGAAAAATGTGAAGGATGAGGCAGTGACACACGCTCAGCAGACTACAACCAGCAGTAGTTGAAGAACTAACTGGAGCGTGATCTGCACTCAAAAAATGAAAAGCTCACAGACTACAGTGAACACTGAAACACAACTGTTCAGTAGCTGTGAAAGGCCCCTTTGTCTACTTCTATAGTGTTTGCAACCACTGTATTGTATACGGATGGAAGCGCATCACACTAATAGATTAGATTTTTGGCAAATATAATGGAGCAGCACCAATTAGAGAAAAATGTGAAGGATGAGGCAGTGACACACGCTCAGCAGACTACAACCAGCAGTAGTTGAAGAACTAACTGGAGCGTGATCTGCACTCAAAAAATGAAAAGCTCACAGACTACAGTGAACACTGAAACACAACTGTTCAGTAGCTGTGAAAGGCCCCTTTGTCTACTTCTATAGTGTTTGCAACCACTGTATTGTATACGGATGGAAGCGCGTCACACTAATAGATTAGATTTTTGGCAAATATAATGGAGCAGCACCAATTAGAGAAAAATGTGAAGGATGAGGCAGTGACACACGCTCAGCAGACTACAACCAGCAGTAGTTGAAGAACTAACTGGAGCGTGATCTGCACTCAAAAAATGAAAAGCTCACAGACTACAGTGAACACTGAAACACAACTGTTCAGTAGCTGTGAAACGCCCCTTTGTCTACTTCTATAGTGTTTGCAACCAATGTATTGTATACGGATGGAAGCGCGTCACACTAATAGATTAGATTTTTGGCAAAAATAATGGAGCAGCACCAATTAGTGAAGGATGAGGCAGTGACACACGCTCAGCAGACTACAACCAGCAGTAGTTGAAGAACTAACTGGAGCGTGATCTGCACTCAAAAAATGAAAAGCTCACAGACTACAGTGAACACTGAAACACAACTGTTCAGTAGCTGTGAAAGGCCCCTTTGTCTACTTCTATAGTGTTTGCAACCACTGTATTGTATACGGATGGAAGCGCGTCACACTAATAGATTAGATTTTTGGCAAATATAATGGAGCAGCACCAATTAGAGAAAAATGTGAAGGATGAGGCAGTGACACACGCTCAGCAGACTACAACCAGCAGTAGTTGAAGAACTAACTGGAGCGTGATCTGCACTCAAAAAATGAAAAGCTCACAGACTACAGTGAACACTGAAACACAACTGTTCAGTAGCTGTGAAACGCCCCTTTGTCTACTTCTATAGTGTTTGCAACCAATGTATTGTATACGGATGGAAGCGCGTCACACTAATAGATTAGATTTTTGGCAAATATAATGGAGCTGCACCAATTCCACAAAATCAAATAAAAAAAAGAGTCAGTGAGTGACACGTGCAGATGCCTACAAACAGCGGTGGATGCAGAGCAAACTGCAGCGTCACCTGCACTCTCACACACACCTTGCACAGAGCTGTTAAAACAACACTGGCAAAAGGAAGCTTTACACAGCGGTTGGTAAACTAGCCTGCCTAAAGCACAGTAGAGTACACAAAATCGCAATGTCTAACTGTCCCTCAGAGTCAGCACAGCAGCGTTCTGTCCCTAACTGAGTTCACAGCACAGTGACGCTAAAATGGAGGCGGCGCCTTTTATAGTGCATTCTGACATCATTTCAGCAGCCAATCACAGCCATGCCATTAGTTAAGATGACCGCAGCATTACAGGATGTGCCCACACTTCATAAGATTCCTCATTGGCTGACTAAAATCACATTGCCTCTCAAAGAATTATGGGAACTTCCGATTCCGGTATACGATATATGAAAAATATCGGAACTAAGTATCGGAATTCCGATACAGCGAATATCGGCCGATACCCGATACTTGCGGTATCGGAATGCTCAACACTAGTGCTGTCATGTTCCGGCCCCACACAAATGGAACACTTCCACCAAGGTGTTATAGATCTTGTAAGAGATGCATGGGGACCCCACGGATGTTGGTGAATTGCCGATGTGCTTGTTTAGCCATGTCCAAAGGGAGGGGGAGTCTGTGATTCAATATATGAACGCGCTGCAGGATATCCACGCCATGATCGCTAAGCAGGATGATGTGGGTGTGGGGACTCCTGATGTAATTTTGAGAGACCAACTAGTGGCGGGCCTTTCTGGAGCTTACTGAGTACTATCGACGGTTCATGAAAAACTTCACTCGTATTGTTAATCAACTGCTGGAGTAATTGAAGGGAGAGTCGTCTGGTGCGATGAATCGGACCATTCAGTGGGGAATAGCCAGGAAGAAGCCTTTTGAGCCTGAAGATGGCCCTGACTGAAGGACCAGTACTGGCCTATACCACTTTCTCAACCTTTCATCCTTCACACCGATAGAAGTCTCCAGGGACTAGGGGCTGTATTGTCACAGATGCAGGATGGAAAGGAGCGAGTGATTGCCTATGCAAGCCGGTCTCTCCACGACTAAGAACGAAACTCGGATAACTATAGTTCTTTCAAGTTGGAATTACTGGTGTTAGTCTGGGCTATGACTGAGAAGTTCGTCGAGTACCTGTCCGGATCTGAAGTCTTGGTATGCACTGACAACAATCCTCTGGCCCACCTAGAAAATGTGAAACTGGAGGCCTTGGAGCAAAGATGGATGGCCCGTATGGTGAAATACCAATATAAGATCGTGTATTTAAAAAAGGAGCTGAGAATACACATGCTGATGCTCTATCCAGTGTGACCTATGATTGACCTGGACGTGACTGGGATGAAGAGTTGGAGGCAGAAGAAATCCCAGGATTCAGGAACCCTGCCAGGACGTTGCCGACGATGCAGGGACAGGTCGAAGAGGTGTCAGGAAAACACCTGTTGAGACAACATCGAGATGACTGGGTGCAGCTTCAACAGGAAGATAGAAAACTCTCTGAGTTGAGAAAGTGGGTGGCCCTAAAACGACTCCCCAGCCGAAGTGAGCGAGACGCCTTGTCCTCAGGAATGCTGCAGATTCTCTGGTGGAGGGAGAGGCTCAAATTGGAAGACGGTTTGCTGTATCGGAAAGTACAGTTGGTACGGGAGTTGGGGGGGTCACCTGGCAAGTGGTACTCCCAGAAAAGTTGATCAGTGTGGTGGTCACGGATCCTCGTGCCAGAGGAGCTCACTTTGGTCCGGAGAAGATGTTTCAGTGGTTGCAGAAGCTGGTTTTTCATCCCATTTAAAGACTACAGTGGAAGAGGCCTGTCGACAATGTCGAAGTTGTGAATTAGCTAAACCACCAAAACGGAGCCCCTACGCAGACCATTGTGACCTCTGTGCCTATGCAACTGTTAATAATCGACTACTTGACCGTGGGTCCTGCTCATCTCGGATACGAACACTGTCTTGTGATGACTGACCACTTCACCAAGTTTGCTGTGGTGACTCTGACCTGGGATCAAATGGCTGAGTCAGCTGCACAGTCCATCTGTCGAGATTTCATCTGAGTGTACCGTTGTCTGAAAAGGATTCATTCCGATCAAGGCACTTGCTTTCAAGGTCGAGTGATGGAGGAGCTCCACCGCCTGTATCAGATTGAAAAGTCCAGGATGACGCCCTATCATCTGCAGGGGAATGGAGCCTGCGAGCATTTCAACCGGATTCTGATTCAGATGTTGAGAACATTGGAAGAAGACAGGAAAGTTCGTTGGCCTGATTATGTACCTTGAGTTGGTTTGAGTGTACAACAACCGAGTGCACAGCACAACTGGATACACGTCATACACCTTGCTGTTCGGCCGAAAAGGACGAGAGATTACCGAGCTGGAGTTGGACCCAGAGGAGGACTACCCAAGGATGGGAATGTCCACCTGGGTCCATGAACATCGACATCGTTTGCAGACTCTACATCGACTGGTACAGACCAAGTTTGGGAACTTGAGCGCCATGAAACGACATCCCTGCGAGGGACAGCTCTCAAGGATGGAGACCAAGTATTGGTCCGAGACAAGCGACCTTGAGGCAAGTTAGATCATTGATGGGAAAAAACTCTGTATCGACTGAAACGCTGAATTGGATCTAATGGTCCCATATATGAAGTTCAGCCTGAAGGGGAAGAAGGGGCCCCTACCTGAGTAGTCCACTGAAGCATGCTACGTCCTTGCCTGGAACGAGATCCCTAAAAAAAAAGAGAGCGCGCCAAGTGTCCCCGAAATGCCTACTCTTGCGGCCTTCGATTGCGATGAAGAAGAACCATCTGCCTCATCCTCTAACCTGGATGGTCCGCTACTTACCAGTCCAGCAGAAGTGCGAGAACCTGAAACTTCCGAGATGGCTGCTCCACTGAACTCGGACGCGTTCCGTCCTCGACTGCCCAACCTCAACCACTCAATCCGACTTGCGCCGCACATAACGAACGACAGCTGGAATACCTCCCAATCATTATGATGAAGACCAATTTATTTGACAGCGGATCATTCAAGAGATGGAGGAGTGTCAACATCTACTGCAAGAACTCTCACACATGGAATGGCGAGCTAAAGGAGAGGGGAGGTTTAGGGTTTGAGTTCTCAATGCTGCACAAGGGGAATCTCGAGCCATTCCCGCTGCGGTCCCCCATCCGTCTCCAGCCGCAGTGGAGCCTGCTCAGCAGAGACGTCGGTCCCAGCGTCTTGCCCGGTCTAATACTGTGCAGAGACTTGCTGCTGCCTCTCCTGGATTTTCAGTTATAACCAGTGCTGGAGCAGGCAGATTTGGGACTAAGTCCTCTGTTTCTTCTTCTGAGCATGCCCAGGGTAAGATCTCCCATTGGAGATCAGAGGTCACATGCTCGGATACAGCTACGACTCCTATTGGTCCTCCAGGAAGGTCCTGTAGCTGTTTTTGATCTGAAGCAGCTTTCTATTGGTCCTTTCTAGAAGGTCTACCCGTGGCTGCTATAAAAGGTTGTCCTGACCGCACGGCCGTGCGCTAGTATCAAACCTTTATGTGCTTTGCGCCAGTATGGTCATGCGTGTGTGTGGTTAGGGCGGCTGAAATACGCCATTACAATACAGACCCAATTGGGTTTCTCAGCGGCTCTGTGACGCAACAGGGTTCGCTTTAAAACGCTAGTCAGCGCCCTAGAGTTTTACTTTTCGGCTCACTGAAGCTAAGTGATTTCGCACTTATCGCCATATAGCGCTGCGGCATTCCCGCTAGCGGCTCTGTGGATTAACAGAGTTCACATTAACTGCCACAGCACGCTGCGGCGTTTATTTTAGCGACTCTGCGGGATAACAGAGTTCGCTACTTACGCCATATTACTAGCAGCAGGCTCTGCCTGCACGGTGGACCCCGGGCTGCGAATGCACCTGTTAGGGTCTGCGGAACGCACCAAATATATGAGGTAGAGAGGTGCGTTCGCAGCCCGGGGTCCACCGTGCAGGCGGAACCTGCTGCTAGTAAAATGGCGAAAGTAGCGAACTCTGTTATCCCGCAGAGTCGCTAAAATAAACGCCGTAGCGCTTTGTGGCAGTAAGTGCGAACTCTGTTAATACCCAGAGCCGCTAACGGAAATGCCACAGCGCTATATGGCGATAGGTGCGAACTCACTTAGCTTCAGTGAGCCGCAAAGTAAAACGCTAGGGCGCTGTCTAGCGTCGAAAGCAAACCCTGTTACGTCACAGGGCCGCTGAGGAAAAGTGCTGTGTCCTGTCAGGCTCTCAGGTACACAGTTAAGTGCTAAGCGTACATAACGCGTGATCATGTGCTAATGTCCTCGCGGGAGTCACCCACAATCTATGGCGTCTGAACGCCAGACCTGAATACGGCAATCAAAACTCCTCACCGGTTACGCCGGTAATCTAGGGCATCTAGGACACCGACCCTGGCCAGCTACCATACCAAACTCCTCACCGATTAAGTCGGTATTCTAGTGGCTTATTTCAGCCGGGTCCCTAACCACACATACGCATGATCACACTGGCGCATAGCATACAATGGTTGATATTAGCGCATGGCGGCCCAGCCATGCTACCCTTTTATAGCAACAGCTACAGGACCTTCCAGGAACAAGGACCAATGAGAAGCTGTTACAAACACACGTAGCTACATGACCTTCCTGACGGACCAATAGGAGCCGCTGCAGCACCTGAACATGTGACCCTGATCTCCAATGAGAGATCTCACTCTGGGCATGCTCAGATGGGAAAACGCAGGACTTTGTCTCAAAGACGACTGCTCCAGCACTGGCTATAATAGCAGATCCAGGAAAGGCAGCAGCAAGTCACTGCACAGTAGAGGAGTGGGCAAGACGCCTGGACCGACGTCTCTGCTGAGCAGGCTCCACTGCGGCCGGAGATGAATGGGAGACCGCAGCGGGACGGGTTCGAGACCCCTTGTGCAGCAGCGGGAACTCGAACCCTAACATTACCTCTCTACATTATTTATTAGGTGTGTTCCGCAGACTATAACAGGGAGTTTAAGGAGGAAGACTGGGCTGCGGGTACCTGTACCGAGCCAGGTCCGGAACTGTTGAGGATGCCTCCCATGTTGCCTGGGGTTAGGAATGAGGAACCGGACCATCCTCATAACCCGGGTAGGAGGGGCATGATAAAAGCAAAAGCTCGTGCAGTGGTAGGCAGTTTGTCGCGAACAGGCAGCGCACAGCAGGGTGAGCAGCGCGCTCCACCTCCTGAGTACTGGCGCTGCGACAGGCTGCAGTTGTTTGCTTCTGTCGCTACCAGCTGGACTGAGAGAGAGGTACCGTGCACCCAGAGACTGTGAGTACTGCACACGTGCGGAGGAGAGAAGACCGGGTACCGGACACTCGTTTGCGGCCTTCCCTGCCATTTGCTGGACGCCATTCCACGTTCAACTCTGAGAATGCTGCAGGCTAGTTAGCTTTGGCCGCATAAGTTCATGGACTAGGGGCTCAGCGGAAGGTACCGGAGACCAGCAGCTGCCGCCAGAAGACGGTTCATCATTCTAAGGACCCCCTCTGTGGACATCTTTCCGGCTGCTGCCGGCACTACAACCCCTGCAGGATCATATGTGGTGGATGAGCTTAAAGAACACGATAAGTTTAATAACTAGACTGCTATTGTTCTGCACTTGCTCCTTCTAACTACCCTTTAACCATTTATCTCCCTGCGAGGAGTTTATATCCTGTTTAATTAAACTGCTACATTTGTTAACCCTTGCTCTGCCTCCTGACTGTCATTGCATCCCGCAACCTGCTTACATATCCACTATCTACAGTATCCTTTGGTGCTCCAGCACCATCATCTTGCCGTCTTTCGGTGTAACTATAATCGGTTGATATCTCCATAAAGCGGACCTCTGCCTCTCTGCTCTATGGAGCAGAGCATCATCAATGGACAGGCCACATCTCAAGCAATGCAAAAGATTTTAATGCTTGAAAATTTAGTATTTTAGGGGGCAAAACTCTGGTTCGATCTATGGACTCTGAAAAATCAGCTTCAAGTGAGATGCGTGCATGTGCCAGAGCACAGAGTGAAGAGGGACATAGTGATGCGCATTGCGTGCGTGCTCACATATCCTGTAGACACTGAGTCAGAGCAGCTCTGGCGCATGCGGGGATCTGACATGAAGTTGGGGCTCTACACCAGAGTCAGCGTGCATGCCTGGGGAACCTGCGGCAGTGCGCACTTGCGGGATTTCATACGTGGTTGCCGTGACTTCGCGCCAGTCACAGCTATCAAATGCAATGATGAGGGCATGCCAAATTTCAAAAGTATACGGACTGATCCGTGACTGAAACAATAAATTCACCATCCCTATGACTGAAAGAAAAGGTATGTGAGGGAATCCTCTAAAGATATAAAGTGTTTTTTAAACATAATTCTTGGAGATTTTCTTTGACAAAAACATGTTAGGGTTGCACATTGCTTCGCTAACAGCAGATTGGGACCAGTTTAATACCCAAAAACAAGGTGAAAGATTCCCTTTAAACAAATTATCATATTTTAGAATCCATCATGTAGATCCTTGATTTTCCAAGAATGGTATGGACTATCTACTGGAAATACGATTGTTGATGGCTACTTCTACTGCGTGTTTATGATTCTGCCATTGGTGAGGGTTCAGACTCACAGCTAAATTACTTTTTACATAGGAGCCAGCACCGACCTTTATCTGACCGAACATTATAGTATCATACATACCGTAGTTATTGTTAATTTTCAGTTAGCAATTATGTGCAAAGTGTGTGTAAAAGGACTCAGACCACACTGTAAAAATATATTATCCTTTAACATGCAATAAAATATACTGTATGAATATATAAACAACAAAAAAAACTACAATCTATAAAACATACAAGCCTGAGCGAAGAAAATAAATCCTCTAGTCTTGTTCAAATCAGCATATTCTGCAAAGTACTTATAAAACAGCGTTCTGAAGAGATGGAGAATACTATAATACACCCACAGCCACTCAGCCAAGATAATGAGATTATATAGACTACAACCACTTGAGATGTAATGAGAGGTTTTCGCCACACGCTCACCTTCTAAAGTTGTCTGGAAGAGGGTAGGGTGGGGGCTTGGTCTGTTAACGAGCAAAGTGAAAAAAGACAATGGGCGATTATTATTATTCTCCTCATTAGGAGACCAGCCAGTAGGGACAAGACACAGGACTGTGAAATAAGAGTGGAAAAGCTCCTCAGTAATGGTGTACAAGTAGAAGCTGAAGTCACCATTATGAAAGTCAATGGAAGGATCTCAATATCATACATTAATGTATTTAAAGGGAACCTGTCAGCAGGATTGTGTACAGTAATCTACAGACAGAGTCAGGTCGGCACCGTTTATACTGATTAAAATGATACCTGGAGTGATGAAATCCGTCTTGTGGTTATTGTTTAATCTTTAGTTTCAGTTTTGTGTCAATGAGATTCTCGTGTCCTAAGACAGACAGAAGCGTTTTTTTTTACTTACAGTATGTACAGATATTCATTATGCAAACTAGGGGGCAGGTCAGTGAGGGAGCAGTGACCTGTCAGCAGTCTACATTATGAATATCTAAGTAGAGCACCACATACCCCAGCCGCACCTTAGAGCACGAGAATCTCATTAACACAAAACTTAAAATAAAGATTACACAACAACCACAAGACGGATTTCATCAACCAAGGTATCATTTTATTCAGTATAAAGGCGCCGACCTGACACTGTCTATAGTTTACTATGCACAATCCTGCTGACAGGTTCCCTTTAATGATCCACTCTTTTGGGCAATCAAAGGAAGGGGTCTACCAAACTGATCACAAAAATCAACTTTTAAAAGAACTCCCATTTGTCCTATTTACAACTTATCATGTCCTGTCCTACTCTCCAGCCTTTATACCTAGGAATCTATTCACATATGTACCCATAATATCTATATACTGTTATCTGTTAACTTTTCATTATAACTTTGTGTAAAAATAAAAATATTTTTTTAGCATATTTGACTCTGGTACTCCTTGTAAATTACTGATCACAAAGTTTTTCTCTCCTGGGACCACCAGCAATAAACTATTGGGCAAACCTGGCAGCAAGTGCTACATTTACTTGCAGTGCCTCCAGAGGAAGAGCTAAGCAATACAAACAATCAAATCACTGACTTGTCTATGTAATGTAGGACAAGACAGGTCTTCCAGGGAGGAAGACACTCTTTGCAACCACTCTTCACTCTTGCTAAGAGATGAGGATCCTGACTTCCGCGCTTTCAGAGAATTTTCTATTGGGGTATATGATTTTTGGGGTCTATGATTCATGTCCTAAGAGTTTTAGTTTCCTTTGGATACAAATGGAAAAAAAATTTCTAGAGTGGTTTCAAATACCACCACATACAATATCTGCAAGGGGTTTGTAAGTCTCAACTTGTTTGAGCATCTTCAAGAAACTCTGCTTTCGTCCCACACTTCAGAGACATACTGATAGAGAGTTTAGATTGTGAGCCCCAATGGGAATAGTGATGATAATTTGTATAAAGCACTGCAGAATATGGTGTCGCTGTAACGGGTCTGGTAGGTGGAACCACTGACGGAAACGGGTCTGGTTGGTGGAACCACTAAGCTTTATTATACAAGACAATTTACTTGCAAGAGAGCGGGTGGCATCCGGGAATAGGACAGGGAATCACGGCAATTAGCCAGGCAGTCTCTGGACAGGCAGGTTGTCACAATAAGTGACCAAGGAAGTCTCTGGACAGGCAGGTTGTCACGGCAAGTGACCTGGGCAGTCTCTGGACAGGCAGGTTGTCACGGCAAGTGACCTGGGCAGTCTCTGGACAGGCAGGTTGTCACGGCAAGTGACCAGGGCAGTCTCTGGACAGGCAGGTTGTCACGGCAAGTGACCAGGGCAGTCTCTGGGCAGGCAGGTTTGTCACGGCAAGTGACCAGGGCAGTCTCTGGGCAGGCAGGTTGTCACGGCAAGTGACCAGGGCAGTCTCTGAACAGGCAGGTTGTCACGGCAAGTGACCAGGGCAGTCTCTGGACAGGCAAGTTGTCACGGCAAGTGACCAGGGCAGTCTCTGGACAGGCAGGTTGTCACGGCAAGTGACCAGGGCAGTCTCTGGGCAGGCAGGTTTGTCACGGCAAGTGACCAGGGTAGTCTCTGGGCAGGCAGGTTGTCACAGCAAGTGACCAGGGCAGTCTCTGGACAGGCAGGTTTGTCACGGTAAGTGACCAAGGCAGTCTCTAGACAAACAGGCATATACGACCTGAGCTGGTGGAGCCTCCTGGTAGGCTGCAGTCGGATGGCAGATGATCGCTCCCAGGTGAGCAGGCAAGAGTCTCTGGAATAGCCGGGGATCTCTGCTGATGATGTCCGAACCTCTAGATAGAGCTGCAGTCGGATGGCAGATGATCGCTCCCAGGTGAGCAGGCAACAGCCGGGGATCTCTGCTGAAGATGTCCGAACCTCTGGATAGAGCTGCAGTCAGATGGCCGACAGGCAAACAGACAGGTAACAGGCAGGCAACTGGAAACAGGAGCTGATGGCTGAAGCAGAGTTAGACTGCACAGAAACAACATTGCTCGGTCACCTCCATTAAGGAGGAAGCCCTTAATATAGGATGGAGTCCACCAGCATTGGCTGGAGACTGATTTGGAAAATGCGCGCGGCTCCTTTAAGAGCGGGGGAGGGTGCGGGCGCACGCCCTAAGGCCAGCAGCAGGGAAGGAGCGCGCGGGACCAGCAGGGCGGAAGGAGGACGCCGAGGATGCCAGAGGCGCAGAGGAGGCTGGGAGCACTGAGGACGCTGAACGCAGGTGAGGAGAGCGACGTCCCTGTCTGGCAGCAGGCAGGGACGCGGGCGCTACAGTACCCCCCCCTCTAGGCCCCCCCTTTTTAGGCCAGAAAAAAAATTTAGCTAGGATGAGAGGGGCATGGATGTTCTCCCGAGGTTCCCAGGTTCTCTCCTCAGGACCAAACCCCTTCCAATCCACCAAAAAATAAGTCTTTTTTCCTACCCTTTTTGTGGCCAGAATGTTCTCTACCTCAAATTCATCATCATCAGACACTGGAGCAGGAGGTGTACCTGTAGACTTAAAAAAAGAGTTAAGAACCACAGGTTTGAGGAGAGATACATGAAAAGAATTAGGAATTCGCAAATTGACCGGGAGTTTCAATTTATAGGACACCGGGTTGATCTGACTGATGATCTCAAAAGGACCGATGAACCGAGGACCTAACTTGTAGGACGGAATTTTGAGTCGAACATATTTGGAAGAAAGCCAGACTTTGTCCCCAGGACGGAATTGAGGAGGATCCAGACGTTTTTTGTCAGCATGTCTTTTCATGCGCTCGGATGACTGAATGAGTGCGGACCGGGTACTCTCCCAGATGGAGGAGAATTCTCTAACCAGAGATTCCGCAGCTGGATTGTCCACAGAGATGGAAACAGGGACAGGGATCCGAGGGTGTTGACCGAAGACTACAAAAAACGGAGACTTGGTGGAAGATTCGCTCTCATGATTATTGTAGGAGAATTCGGCCCAAGGCAGGAGCTCCACCCAGTCAGAATGGTGGGCATTAACGAAGTGTCGAAGATAACTGGTCAAATTCTGATTTATTCGTTCAACTTGTCCATTGGACTGTGGGTGGTAAGCGGAGGAAAAATCCAGGGTGACGTCTAGCAACTTACAAGTGGCTCTCCAGAAACGTGAGGTGAACTGAACCCCACGATCCGACACAATGTGACGAGGCAGACCATGAAGACGGAAGATTTGGCGGATAAAGTCTTTAGCCAACTCGGGTGCAGACGGAAGACCTGGCAGAGGAATGAAGTGAGCCATCTTGGAAAAGCGGTCAGTGACCACCCAAATGACTGTACAACCAGCAGAGACGGGAAGATCAGTAATGAAGTCCATGGCTATATGCTGCCAGGGGGCAGCGGGTACAGGAAGCGGAAGAAGACGGCCGGTAGGCAGGTGTCTCGGAACTTTGTTGCGGGCACAGGAAACACAGGCAGAAACAAAGTCTATTACGTCTTTGTGCAGGGTAGGCCACCAATAATGCCGGGTAATGAGTTGGAGGGTCTTTTTTTGACCAGCGTGGCCAGCGAGTTTAGATGAATGACCCCAATGTAGGATTCTTTTCCGATCAGTTTCTGATACGAACGTCTTACCAGGAGGGAGACGATTTAAACTCACGGGAGCCACCTGCATCACTCTGGCGGGATCGATGATATGCTTAGGTTCCTCCTCGAGATCCGACACCAGGAAAGACCGAGACAAGGCATCCGCCTTGATGTTTTTGTCAGCTGGGCGAAAATGCAAAAGAAAATCGAAGCGGGCAAAAAACAAGGACCACCGGGCTTGGCGAGGGTTAAGTCTCTGGGCATGCTGGAGGTATGCCAGATTCTTGTGGTCCGTGTAAATGATTACTGGATGAAGAGCCCCTTCGAGTAGGTAACGCCACTCCTCCAATGCCAACTTTATGGCCAATAACTCTCGGTCTCCTATGGAGTAGTTACGCTCGGAGGAGGAGAAGAGTTTGGAGAAGAAACCGCAGGATACCATCCTCCCGGATGAAGCTTTTTGGGTAAGTACCGCTCCGGCTCCAGCAGAGGAAGCGTCCACCTCCAGGAAGAACTGCTTGTTGCCATCCGGGCGATGCAGCACTGGAGCGGAAGAGAAGGCCTGTTTTAGAGAAAGGAAGGCCTCCTCTGCTTCGGGCGTCCACTGTTTGGGGTTAGCATCCTTGCGGGTGAGCGCGGAGATTGGCGCAGTCCTGGAAGAGAAGTGCGGTATGAAGAGACGGTAATAGTTGGCAAATCCCAGGAACCGCTGAATGGCCTTCAACCCCTCCGGTCGGGGCCACTTCTCGATGGCAGACAATTTCTCCGGGTCCATTCGTAGGCCTGTCTGAGAAATGATGTAGCCCAGAAACGGAAGCGATGTCTGCTCAAAGAGGCACTTCTCATATTTGGCGAAGAGGTGATTCTGCCTGAGCCTGAGCAGAACCTGACGAACATCCCTCCGGTGAGACTGAAGATCCGGAGAGAAGACCAAGATGTCGTCAAGGTACACCACAACGCAGGAGTAGAGGAGGTCCCGGAAGATGTCATTGACCAACTCCTGAAAGACTGCTGGAGCATTACAGAGACCAAAGGGCATCACCAAGTACTCGTAGTGGCCGTCCCGGGTGTTGAATGCCGTCTTCCATTCATCTCCTCGACGGATACGAACCAGGTTGTATGCTCCACGAAGATCTAGTTTGGTGAAGACTCTAGCCCCTCTAAGACGATCAAACAATTCTGGAATGAGCGGAAGAGGGTACTTATTCTTCACCGTGATCAAATTTAGGCCTCTGTAGTCAATACAGGGACGGAGAGATCCGTCCTTCTTTTTTACGAAGAAGAAACCTGCTCCCGCTGGGGAGGTAGATTTCCGGATGAATCCTTTTGCTAAGTTCTCCTCGATATATTCGGACATCGACCTGGTCTCAGCAGCGGACAACGGGTAAATACGCCCACGGGGAGGCGTGGTACCGGGTAGCAGGTCGATCGGGCAATCATATGGTCTATGCGGGGGTAATGTCTCTGCTTCCTTTTTATTGAAGACATCAGCAAATGACCAATATGGAATCGGGAGTCCTGGTAGATTAGCAGGAGTAGGAGAAGGACAGACGGGATGAACAGGCACCAGACACGTTTTATGACAGTCCTGTCCCCAGCGAAGAATCTCTCCATTCTGCCAGTCAAGCACAGGTGCATGCTTTTGGAGCCAAGGCAGACCTAGTAAGAAAGCATGAGAGAGTCCAGGCAGAACATGAAATGAGATGCTCTCAGAATGCAACATTCCCACCTGCAGGGTTATGGCTTCGGTGATAAGTCGGATGGGACGAGGTAGGAGACCCCCATCCACAGCAGCAACAGATACTGGTTCAACAAGAGGTTTGATGGGAATGCGATACTTCTCTACTAGAGCCTGTGACACGAGATTCCCAGCTGCTCCAGAATCAAGTTGGGCCATCTCGAAGTAACGGTTCTTACCGAGAAGAATTGAGACCGAGAGCAGCAGAGATGAAGAGGATTTATTTTTGTCTAGATTGACCTCTCCGAGCGAACCTAGACACAGGCGTTTCCCGACTTCTCCGGACAGGTTCGGATCCAGTGCTCCTTACTGCCGCAGTAGAAGCAACTTTTCTCGGCACGGCGTGAGTCCTGACGGGCTTTGACCATCTTGGTCTGGTCGACCTGCATAGGCTCAGCAGTGTGCACCTGGGGAGAAACGGAAGGGGTTAAATGAGGAAACTTTTTTTCACGGGTGACCTCTTTGGCTCGTTCCTGGAACCGTAGATCAATCCGATTGGCAAGATTTATTAAATCATCAAGCGAGGTTGGAATGTCCCGACCGGCAAGTTCGTCTTTAGTACGGCCGGACAGACCCTCCCAGAAGACCGAAATTAGAGCTTCATTGTCCCAAGCCAGTTCTGAGGCTAGAGTACGGAACCGTATGGCATTTGACCAACGGTGAGACTTCCCTGACGGAGACGCAACAGAGATGATGCAGAGGAGGTCTTCCGTCCAGGTTCGTCGAATATCCTCCGGAAGGCCGAGAGAAAAGCAGGCAGGTCTGACACCAGAGGATCTTCTCTCTCCCAGAGAGGATTAAGCCAGGCCAGAGCCTCTCCGGTGAGATGGGACATGATGAAGGCAATTTTGGCCCGGTCAGAATTAAACTGGTGTGCCAGGAGTTCGAAATGCAGGGTGCACTGGTTAATGAAACCCCGAGCCATAACAGGGTCGCCTCCATACCTAGGAGGAGCTGAAAGTCGGGGACCGGGAATGGAAACCACGGAATTGGGAGTCAGCGGGACTGCCGGATTATGAGTCATGGCTCCAGCGGTGGTTGCTGGTGATGGATTCAGAGTGTCCAAGCGGGAATTGACGTTCCGCAGGTGACCCAGGATAGCCTCCTGTTGAGACCTCTGGCGAGACAGCTCATGACACAGTTCCGGAAGTGAAGGGGTTTGGGTGCCACCGGGTTCCATGGCCCGAGCAAAACTGTAACGGGTCTGGTAGGTGGAACCACTGACGGAAACGGGTCTGGTTGGTGGAACCACTAAGCTTTATTATACAAGACAATTTACTTGCAAGAGAGCGGGTGGCATCCGGGAATAGGACAGGGAATCACGGCAATTAGCCAGGCAGTCTCTGGACAGGCAGGTTGTCACAATAAGTGACCAAGGAAGTCTCTGGACAGGCAGGTTGTCACGGCAAGTGACCTGGGCAGTCTCTGGACAGGCAGGTTGTCACGGCAAGTGACCTGGGCAGTCTCTGGACAGGCAGGTTGTCACGGCAAGTGACCAGGGCAGTCTCTGGACAGGCAGGTTGTCACGGCAAGTGACCAGGGCAGTCTCTGGGCAGGCAGGTTTGTCACGGCAAGTGACCAGGGCAGTCTCTGGGCAGGCAGGTTGTCACGGCAAGTGACCAGGGCAGTCTCTGAACAGGCAGGTTGTCACGGCAAGTGACCAGGGCAGTCTCTGGACAGGCAGGTTGTCACGGCAAGTGACCAGGGCAGTCTCTGGACAGGCAGGTTGTCACGGCAAGTGACCAGGGCAGTCTCTGGGCAGGCAGGTTTGTCACGGCAAGTGACCAGGGTAGTCTCTGGGCAGGCAGGTTGTCACAGCAAGTGACCAGGGCAGTCTCTGGACAGGCAGGTTTGTCACGGTAAGTGACCAAGGCAGTCTCTAGACAAACAGGCATATACGACCTGAGCTGGTGGAGCCTCCTGGTAGGCTGCAGTCGGATGGCAGATGATCGCTCCCAGGTGAGCAGGCAAGAGTCTCTGGAATAGCCGGGGATCTCTGCTGATGATGTCCGAACCTCTAGATAGAGCTGCAGTCGGATGGCAGATGATCGCTCCCAGGTGAGCAGGCAAGGTCTCTGCAATAGCCGGGGATCTCCGCAGATGATGTCCGAACCTCTGGATAGAGCTGCAGTCGGATGGCAGATGATCGCTCCCAGGTGAGCAGGCAACAGCCGGGGATCTCTGCTGAAGATGTCCGAACCTCTGGATAGAGCTGCAGTCAGATGGCCGACAGGCAAACAGACAGGTAACAGGCAGGCAACTGGAAACAGGAGCTGATGGCTGAAGCAGAGTTAGACTGCACAGAAACAACATTGCTCGGGCACCTCCATTAAGGAGGAAGCCCTTAATATAGGGTGGAGTCCACCAGCATTGGCTGGAGACTGATTTGGAAAATGCGCGCGGCTCCTTTAAGAGCGGGGGAGGGTGCGGGCGCACGCCCTAAGGCCAGCAGCAGGGAAGGAGCGCGCGGGACCAGCAGGGCGGAAGGAGGACGCCGAGGATGCCAGAGGCGCAGAGGAGGCTGGGAGCACTGAGGACGCTGAACGCAGGTGAGGAGAGCGACGTCCCTGTCTGGCAGCAGGCAGGGACGCGGGCGCTACAGTCGCTACAAGTATATAAGCAAACATAATAAGTAACTAAAAGTTGTTCCATACCCCTTCCGCTATCCACTTCCCCTCCAATCTCTTCATTGAATTTGTTGGAAGTAAGTCTTTTTTCAACCATATTAAACTATGTAATTATGGACAGCTTTATAGAACTACAGATATCTGACCCATTTTGATCCAATCAGACCAATATCAGACTAAACTGGTTGGTGTAAACAGGCAGTTGATGTTTTTGAAATCTGTCCCACCTTATTCTGCCTCTTCAAGGCAGTATGAGTCTTTAAATCCTTAGCCATCAATCTCTTAGATAACTGTATGATTGTTGTACTCACATGCCAGGCATCCTCAGATAGTTCCAACTCGGTCACACTGACTTGTAATAAGAGTCCAGAAGAAACAAAGTTGATTTACTCTGAAATATTGCATTAAGTACAATGCAGCAGCTGGAAAGAATACAACAGAGAAGTACACATGTACATCCAAAGATGGCTACAGCAAACTAATAATGAGGAAGAAGGGAGGAGCATGGGCTAACATCAACAACTACAGGTGAGGAGAAGGGACAAACTTCAAAAGGCAGGGCTTCTGCCTAGCAACAACAAAATACAAAGCATAACATAGAAAACACGCAAGCTGTTCCCATTCATGGGACACAACACACCTGATCAATTAATTTTGCCAATCACATTGAATGTAGCATGTAAACAGTATCTGTAAGATATCTCCATAATATGAAATAGAATTATTTCATTTTTGGAAAACCATAAAAATGTAATTAAATAAGAAAATATCTGCAAATGTAAATGGTCAGTTGTGAAAGAGGTATATAATTGTAAGGTAGACTAATGTCAGGAGAACAAATGGCCCAGGCTGCATCCATATACTGTCTCTACACAAAGGACATAACATCTGCCTGCCCTTATTGCAGGAACTCAGCCACAGGGGTGGTGGGGTGGGGGATTTCCTGGAAGAATGCTAGAGGTGTCAAATATGGCAGCTTGAAGGAGCTGGCACATGGTTTGTAGCTAGAAAATAATTCCTATTGTCTGTATATAGAGAGAAAAGGAGGGAGGACACAGGATATTTGAAATGCCACAGCTTAGCCCGTCGTCCATTCACAAACAGCATCTTTTAAAGGGGCCAATCCCAGTTATTCTGGAAACCTCAGCCTATGGTCAGGAGTCAGGACTATAAAAAGCTGGGTGACACAAAGAGAAGTGTTCACATGTGAGAGCTGTGTATGCAGATGTGCTCCATAATCCACTTCTCCTTCCCTCAGAGAAACCGAAGATAACTGTAGATGTAAACGTTTAGATATTTCTGTTATTTCTCCCTTTTTATTTTATAACTGTTTTGTATATTTGTTTGTTGTTTTATTTTTACTTTTTTATATATTTATTGTAATTACTGTATATTTTTTATTAAAGCTTAAAATCTTTAATACGTTTGATCCTTGTATGCACTAAAAGAACCATAGCCCTTCAGCGAGTGTGTGACCTTTTGATTATCTGGCAGTAACATATTTTGGGGACTCATCACCCCATGTGTTTGATGAATGGTGGCAGCGAGTTAAGAAATAGTGGTGTGCTGAATGTGTCAGGGTGTGATTTTTGCTCACTTTACAGCTTAAAACAGTGGTTGAGAGCTGGATTGAGTGAGGTAAGATAAAATAACCTGTGCAGACACACTCCATATCACATGTTGTGTACTTGACAAGTAAATCCATTTTAAAAATTATGTAACTTCAACTTTAAACACAAAAAAAGCGTTCATGAGAATTTACTGTACTATCCCAAGGAAGTAAACAAATAAAAGCATTGAAGGTTGGAGATTTTTTTTGTAGTTGTCAGACGAACATTAGCCCTTCATTGCCGAGAGAAGTGTTGACCTTTTACTCGTTGCATGGGATATTTATAGTTCCAGTCACCATTTACACTGTATTTTCCCTTTCTTTCATCTCACAGTGATTGAAGTAAGGCTTCCCTCAAGAAGGTACACTATGCAATCACTTTCTCTATCGCGCTTCAGTAAACCAGTTACTGCAAGAAATGCCACGATGTTGTCCAAAATTACAAATATTTTCTCTAGAAACCTCTAATTCTATATTTTCATGGTTGTGGTAATTCAACATTAGAGTATAGGAATTGTCATGAATAATCTTCTGTATGGGAAAAATTATATATATTGCAGATGGAAGAAAATGAAAAAAAAAAAAGGTCTCATACATCGATGACAGGTGAATAGAAAATTGCAACCCTACAACAGAACCATCGTTGACTTCTGATAATTGTTATTATCTAGATATATATATAGCATAGTTAAGGGACTAATTGTGGGTGCGTACGTGGCAAGAATGAGTACAGTCATCCTTCCATCATTACCGATGTATATATAGAATAAAAGACATAGTGATACATAATCAGCGTAATTGCAAATCAAGGTGCTCATATTATTTTTATTATTATTATTCATTATTAAAGCGCCATTTATTCCATGACGCTTTACATGTGAAATGTGAAAAAGGGGCATACGTAGACAAGTACAATAAACATGAGCAATACAAGGCACACAAGTACAGAAGGCGAGAGGACGCTGCCCGCGAAGGCTCATATTGTATAAGCATTTAGGAAATAATCATATTAATCATAATATATTCCCCTGGAGGATCCATATCAACCAGTGCAAAGTACATGCCATAACCAGTGTTAGTGAGATATGTGAGCCACAAAATTGCTAATCTAAGTTCTTTGACTTTATAAAATCTGTATGTGTCCTCAGATTAGATGTTTTCTCATCTCGGATGAGCTCTATAATACAGATCTTATATAACATAAAAATAGTGAAGGTAATTTACATAGAAAGCTGGGTGACTCCTTTAATATATTTTATTACTTAACTTGTGTTAGTCATGTAAATTGAGCTAAATCCTGTATGTCACGATTCTTCCTATCAGTGTGTCTGGACGCAGTAAAACACAGTTCTGCCATCCAATCTAGGACACAGGTGTGCTGAGCTGTCAGTATGGTGGACAGTTCAGCCAGTCCACCTGCTGGGGTGTTCTAGCTGTCAGTGTCTTGAGTGACAGTTTAGCCACCCAATTAGGGCCAGGTGTGTGCCAGGGCTTCCTCATGTGTCTCCTATACAAAGTAACTACTTGACTATTTAGCCAGCACTCTGCCTTTGATTATGAGTAGTGTGAGTAGTGACTAGCGACTCACTGTAGTTTTTTTTATCATAAAAACTAAAAACATAACAATAATAATTACAAAAACAAAACAAAAACATAAGTAAGAAAAATAAATAATCAATATAATGAAAAAAAAACTGGTCCAGCCACTATTTCTCTCTGCATATACGCATATTGTTAGTATACATGCATACGTAGAACTTTAAATCTTCCAACCAAAATACATACATATATATATAATATATACGGTGGGGAAAAAAGTTAGCCTGCGTCAAGAAGATGACCTGAGACTGTATGCGGGCCCGAAACAGGCACAGTCGGCCCCCGTTCCCTGCCACTGAACGGCCCGGACCTAACCCTCGCCTGTCACTGCGGCAGGAACTCATGACCTCTGCGAATGCAGAGTCATCAGTGGCCAGAACACGGGCATGGAGCCCAATGGACAGTAAAGTGGAAGGGACGAGTGCCGCAGAGGAGATGTTTGAACCTTCAAAAAAAAAAAAATGTAATAATAAGAGTGCCCGTTGCACAACTGATCCGCATCCCTGGGGCAAAGGAGCCCTGGGAGCACCAAGGTCGGGTGCAGTGATGCCGGTCCGGGCCACGGTAGAACGTTGAGAAGTGTTGTATTATTTTCCCCTCTCCTAGTTTTTGTTGCACCTGTTGTGTCTCTCCTACTGGCTGGCAGGACTTTAACCCCAAGGGGGTACGTGCCCGTGGACTGAGAATGAACTGTGTGTATGGCTGCTATAAAGGACTGCATTTTAATATGCTTAACTTGAATTTTATTTTAGGCAAGTGCAGCACACATGGTGATATGGAAATTTAATTAGGATAAAAATATCTGTGTTTGCTGCTTGCCATGTCCAAATCTCTATATAATGTCTTTTTGAGCGCTCAGAACGAAATGAGGACTGTCCACACGAAAGTGTCAGTATAACAGTTCGTCAAAGACATACATTTATTATTGTTTCAAGGTTTTATACGTTTACAAAAAGGGGCTGGTTAGTCAATTAACATACAATTAAAAAGCTGCTAGATTATTGGCTGTTCTAGTGTAAATATGATAATTATGATAATCATGATTAAAAGAGCTGAAGTTGCAGAATTATTGTTTATATTCTTGTGACCTAGTTGCCTTGCATAACTTAATGTAAACAACAGATATCTAATAGGACATTTTGTACTTCATGCATTTGTTCCTTTACGAAGGTCTTATGGAGGCCAGATTTCTTTAAAACGACTGATTATATCTGGCCTAGAAATATGTGAGCACAAGGTTTTTTAGCAAGTGAGATCTATCTAACTGTGAACTGTGAATACATATATGTGAATATACTTTGAATATATATGGAATACATATATATTTCCATGACAGTCCCCCTTAGATACCACTTGCCCTAAAAACCTGCTCCTGGCCCAAAGCGCTGCAACTCTTTTGTGCTGCCGGTGAGTTGAGACACCCCTAGTACATGCCTCCCTCACCGAATACAGACTTTTCGCAAATGGGCGGTCAGGAGGACTGTCCCTGTCGGGGGTTTATGTGTTTGCAATCATAATCTCATAGTTGATATGATGTTTCATCAAGGATGTGTATTCTCAGTCTGGAGGTAGTTCGGAGATCTGGTCAAGCCAGGCAGTTCCATCCGGACTGGTGCGAGGTCCAAGATGGTGAGTGGCATCAAATTGGTTGTCTCCTGAACAGTTTTTTCCATTATCCTGCGGATACAAGGAATAACACAGCAACCAGTAATTAATGCAAAAATGAGAACCCCCATAATGGCTGTCCCAACCTGTGCCAACATTTTCTGCCACCCACTCATCCACCCAAAGTATCGATCCCATGGGTCAGTGACACCTGAGTTCTGTTTCAGTTCCTCTGATAACTCATTAAGTTTCTGTATTGCCATTGTGACTTTACCATTTGGGCCAGTGTTGTCTGGGATGTAGGTGCAACAGGTGTCTTTGATCATTTTGTAAACACCTCCTTTCTCAGCTAGAATCATATCCAAAGCCATTCTATTCTGGAATGCCATAATGGAAGTGGGGCCTAACTGTGCTGCCAAACCTTTTACAGCATCTATTGTGAAGTTAACAAATCTCTGCTGGTTATAATAGATGTAATTTATCCAATCAACATTTTTGTTTATAGTGACTCAAATCCTGCTTTAACTTGGTCTCTGGCCTTGAACTCATCAGGTAGGTCATCTGGTCATCTGTCTGGTCAGTCAGAGCATCCACGACATCCTTCATGGCTTAGGTGTCTCTCCTGGTACGGGAGCTTCCTTGCAATGCGATAGGTGGATTCAAACAGGCTTTCCCTCTAGTTCACAGAGGTTGATGTCATCTGGGGCTCTTGGACAGGATCATCAAATCTGGCAGTGAGGAGAAAAAACTCGAGAATGGACATTAGTTTTTGACCAATTCAATTACATAAGTGTCATGATTTGGTAGCTGAGGAGAGCAGGCAAAAAAGGCAATACACCAGAGAGGTTGGAATCTACGGGATTGCAGTACCCTGACTAACCACCACAACTAAAGGCAGCCGTGGAGCGTTCCTACGTTGGTCCTAGACACCTCGTCACAGCCTGAGAAGCTAACTACACCTAAAGATAGAAAAAGGAAAGCTATCTGCCCCGGAGCAGATCCCCAAAGAACATAGGAAGCCCCAAACATGTAATGGCGGTTAGACAAGAGGAAATACAGACACAGACAGAAAATAGTATGAGCAAACGCTGGGGCCCAATCTGTCTAGATAGAAGAGGATAGGAAAGGCACTTACTGCAACCCCAAAAAACCCTGAAAAGTACCAACTCTACTAATTACAAAAACACCTGAGATCACACGACCTCTACCACCTAAATTAGTTCTCTGGTGTAACAAAAACTAAACAGCAACCACTGAAAAAAACTGGAAAAGGCAAATGAACAAACAGTGGCTGAACTAAACTGAGAGGAGCATAAGCCCCCCGAAGGGGACCCGGCAGACCCCCACAGAAGTGCAGGACAAAATGCAGGCACCAAAAAACTAAAAGAAGAAAATGTCTTATCTGTTAGCGGAAGATGCTGGCACGAAACAGCTTTTCTGGGTCTCTGGGAGTGTGCCTTACGCTAAACAGTGCAATTAGGAGTGTGTCATGCCATGGTTTGCGTGTCTCTTGGGAAATTTTTCAGCATTCTATTCTTAAGTGTTTCATTCAGTTTTTTCTACCTTCCTGCTGCTCTGGGGGTGGTAAGGAGTGTGTAGGCCTAAATCTGACCCTACTGCTAATCGGGCTTGTGTGTCAGATTTGCTGTGAATGCGGGTCCCTGATCACTTTCTATCATTTCTGGAACCCCGTATCTGCACACTATTTTCCGAAAGTAGCTTCTTTGCAGTAGTCTTTGCTGACTTGGAAGGCTTCTGTTCATCTTGAAAATACTTCTTTTGACCACAATGGCGTATTTGAATCCTTCACTTGGCGATATCTGGATGTGGTCTATCTGGATCCTTGAAGCTGGTAGAGTGGTCTTTCCAGATGAGGTGAGGGGGACTTTCTTCCATACGTTCAGGCTTGCATTTGCCGCAGGTCAGACAGCTGCTGGTGAATTTGGCTGTTTAGGGTGGAGATCCCTGAAGTGAAAACAGTAAGCACCAATCAGATCATTCATTTGTGTCTTTGATATGTGGATGTGGGTCCATCTACCATTGGACCACCATAGGGTGCATACTTTGTGTAGGCAGAGTTTGAAGTCTATTATTGTTAGCCTTCCTTCTTCACGTGTTGCTTTTTCGCATTCAGCTCTTTTCCTTTTGGAGCTTGGTCTTGTAACTTCTTGAGCAGATTCCAGGACGTCTCTTTGTCAGGTTTCTTGTCTTCAGTCGTCATGTAGTAGCCGTCCGCTCTATGACCTCTCCCACTTCTCCATGTTGTCTTCCTTTGGCTGCTTCTTTGGCTGCCATGTCCGCCATGTTATTGCCTCACGCCTCTTCTGTTTTCAGTTTTCC
>JARQOD010000003.1:110232595-110258519 GCA_033576555.1 Oophaga sylvatica
TTTTTGGGGGAAGAATAACAAAAACCAGCAATTCATGAATTTCTTTTGTGGGGTGAGCGTTTATAACCATTCCCGTGTGGTAAAATTGATAAAGCAGTTTTATTCTTTGAGTCAGTACGATTACAGCGATACCTCATTTGTATCATTTTTTTATGTTTTGGCGCTTTTATACAATAAAAGCGATTATATATAAATAATTATTTTTGCATCGCTTTATTCTGCGAGCTATAACTTTTTTATTTTTTCGTGATGATGCTGTTTGGCAGGCTCATTTTTTGCGGGACAAGATGACGTTTTCAGCGGTACCATGTATATTTATATCCGTCTTTTTTATCGCGTGTTATTCCACTTTTTGTTTTGCGGTATGATGTTTAAATCATTGTTTTTTAGCCTTGTTTTTTTGTTTTTTTAAGGTGTTCATAAAGGGGTTAACTAATGGGACAGGTTTATAGGGCGGGTCGTTATGGACGCAGCGATACTAAATATGTGTACCTTAATTTTTTTTTTTTATTATTTAATGAAGAAATTAATTTTATTGGGGAATATTTTTTTTTTCCTTTATTTTGGAATTTTTTTTTTTACACATCTGATTTTCTTTTTTTTTAACTTTTTTACTTTGTCCCAGGGTGGGACATCACAGTATAAAGTCAGATCGCTGGTCTTACAGTGTGCACAGCACTCTGTGAGACCAGCGATCTAACAAGCACATGCTGCAGGCGTCCTCAGCGCCTGCTCTCAGAGGCATGAGGAAGCCGCCTCCCTGCATGACCCGGTGGCCATCTTGGATCCGGGGTCTTGCAGGAAGGAAGGCATCAGAACAGCGCAATCACATCGTGCTGTTCTGAGGTCTCAGGGGAGCACGCAGGAGCCCCTCCCTGTGCAATGCTTCCCTGTGCCCCCGGTACACCGCGATCATGTTTGATCGTGGTATGCCAGGGGTTAATGTGCCGGGATCGGTCCTGACCGCTCCTGGCACATAGTCCCGGGTGTCAGCTGTGATAATCAACTGACACCCGGCCATGATCAGCTGCGCTCCCCCGGGAGTGCAGCTGATCGCCTATGAGTACTATCCCGTCCCTGGGAATTAAGTCCCAGGGCACCTGGATGGGATAGTTACGTCGGATGACAGAAAGGGGTTAAACAACTACCCATGGAAATCTATATTACTGTAGATTAAATGCACAGCTCAAAATGGAGCATCCACACCCCTGTATATACAATGTACAAAAAATTAAAGCAAAACCAAGAAAATGAGCGGAACACTCTTGGTATAAGTGTATAAATGTAAATAACATAGGGTACTTAGCTGATACTATTTTAATTTAAAAAAAAAATTGTAAAGCCATCCCACTGCAACAATGGTGTTCCCCTTCAGGATGATCCATCTCTAGTGTTTATCCCATTATGCTCCAGAAGTCCTCAATAGATGGAGGCAGAACAGGAACCAGACTTGTTTAATTACCTGTTTTAAAATTGTAAAGCATAATCTTCCCCATACACTTTTGCTCCACCTTTCCCGGCTGATGATCACCTCAGGCCCGAATCATTTGTGGTTTGGAAAACATTGGCATGTTATAATGACATCATTTGACTGTGACAGCCAATTCTACTTTAAGAAAAATTTTAACACAGTTACATCATGTCCCATGACAATGATTATTTCTTGTGGTCACAAAATATGTAATCACTATGGACAGCACAAAGCAATTAACAATTTTAGTTGGTGGAAAAACAACGTGGTTTTGCCCATAGTGATGTCATGATATGTCATAGTGATTGTCACATAATGCTGCATCAGTTTGAACAATATTGTGCAACATTAGACCAAAGAGAACGCAGGTGAAAATTGATAATGTACATGTATTTTAGGTTAACTTGCTTACAATTCTAGACCTTTGTTTTATATCTTGAAAACCTACTTTAAGGGTAGTAAACCACATATTGGATGAATATTTTCACTTTTTTTATCTGCGCAATATAGGTCAAGAGTTAAAATCCAGACTTCAAGAACAACGTAAATGCAAGGTTTTGAAAGGTGGTTAAGATGTTCATCCAACAAATCACGTTCAATTTTCTGGGGACATTGTGAGACTGCTGTGCTTAGTACGAAAAAAAAGACTACTCAACTGAGAAAAATCAGCACTTGATAACTCAATTATCTACATAAAGCCTCTCCTAAAGTATTGAGTCCAATCCATGATTCAATCTCTTTATTATTCTTTGTTCATTATATTGTTTCAGAAATTACAAATGCCATAATAGATTGGTTTCAAAGCAGTATTCAGTATATCTAAGCAAAACAAACACAATTTCAAGGCTGAATGTTTTAATGCTAAAGTAGATCCATTTGCAAATTGCACCCGCCTTTGTTTATAAAAAGGAAGTCATCATAAAAATGGGTAAACTGTATGTACTTGTAATGTTGGTAATTGAATATAAAAGAAGACAATTGTGATGAATAAATAACATATTTCATGGCATCATAATATATCATAAAAGACAAAAAGACAAGAAAAACAAAATAAAAGGTAAAAACCAGTTGATTTTGTGTCTCAGGCTCTAATTGGACTAATCCGAAAACAGCAGGTGAGATTTAGGGCCCAACTTCTAGCTCTACTGAACATTTACCTATCCTCTTAAAGGTTTTTTTTCTTAAGGATTCAAGTAGTAAGTTAATGAATCAAGCTTTCCTTACCTCAACCCTCTCTTCTTTGTTAGAGAATGGGAAAGAGATTTAAATTGCTCTTTTTCCTCAGCAGAACTAAAGACTATTGTAAGAGCTCCAAGCACTCTTCCAAATGCGTCCATCAAGAGGAAAATGTCTGTAATATTTTATATTGATGATATTTAACTCCAAAACATAACAAAAACTTATGTTTGCTGGAGATGTTTGCTGGAGATGAGTGGTACCTTCCTATATATCTGGTGGATTGCACTTGCGGCGCCTCTGAGGGTCCAATTGCCACAGAGGTACTGCACCTTATCAGGAGGTGTGGTATCCCACTCTCAGGTAAGGAGGGAGCATTACCAAGGACTCTAACACTCACACCCAAAACACACTAGTTCAGTCAGGGCACCTGGCATACCCCTATGGAGGAGGGCCTCATCTCAGGCTGGGTAGGAAAGGGTGTTGGGGTGTTAGTGGAGAAGGTAGGAAGAAGGGGAGGACTTAGAGAGCAGGAAGAACAGGGCAATTGGTCTGAGGAGACAGAAGGAGGAGGAGTGCTGCAGAGAGAATTGTGAGGGGAGGCTGAAGGAAGCTCCCGGGAGGACAGAAGGGATCCTAGGGATACGGAGAGTGCTAAAGTCACCCGTGGGGCCCGAATCCAGTAGTGGAAGGACCAGGTCACAGTAGGGGAACCGGCCCCCGAGACTAGTGGAGGACTACAAGACTCAGCTAGGAAGCCAGAGCTGTAGTTGCCCCAGCCACATCCACAATTAATCGCCGAAAAGGCAGCTATATAGAAGCAAGGGGACGCAGAGGACGTCGGCCGACAAGGTCCGCGGCTGCTGGCTTGGGACACTTTGTGATGGTGCTGGGCAGGAAGGGTGGAAAGCCAGCACAGTGAGACTGCCTGGAGAGGAACATACTGAAGGGAGTCCTGGAAAGGTGTATCCTGATCTACCTGGGAGTTTGCTGGACCTCTCACCTGGAGGACATGGTACCAAGCGGGCATCTGTGTACACAAGAACTGTGAGTAAAACGTTGGAAACTGCACCCTGCTGTGTCCTCTGAATCATTCATGTGCCACCTGTCCTGCCCCATACTCACCACCAACATCACCTTTAACATCCTAACTGCCCTGGGATACAGCTCTACCCGTGGAGAGCTTAACCTTCTCTGCTGCCCTATCATCATCCCAGAGGATCTACATTGCAGCGTCGGTCCCCTAACCGGACACCACACGTGGCATCACAAACATTTTACTACAAACTCTATTATCCCCTTTTTCACTATCCCTTTTATTGGATGCCCAGGGCCACGGATCGGGTCACTGCTGCTGTGACACTGCCCCTTTAAGAAGCGGCCCGGTACCAAGTATCCCCACTGCCCTGGCCACTGCCCTGGCGGCGATCCACACTCACATTCAAACCTTCTGAATGCAATGGAAGCAAGGATGAAGCAATCTGAACGAAAAAATACACTTCATAACTTGATGTATGTGTATGATTGTATTCTGCAATGCTGGAAGTGAGCTCTTTCTCTGCCAGATACAATTCGATGCATCGCTCCATGTCTCCATGTTACTGAATGTTGGATATTTTTCTTCAAATCTTCCACAGTTGATGCTGGTTCCAATTGACTTTTCTTCCATCCTGATGAGAATTTGAGTGCCTGAGTGAAGGGTACGGAGTATGCACCTGAAGGTTACAAACTGAGGCTAAACTTCATGGCAGAAAGCTGACACCTACCTCATTTCTCCAATACGGGGTATCCTGGCTTCAAAGCTCCATACACTGAGGAGAACATTACATGTTTTTTTTGTTCATATTGTTTTGTCCTAGTGAGCATTATTACAAAAAATTCCAGGCCTCTTTCTAGTGAATCTCCAGGATCCTTTTTCTTCTGCTGGCTACAGTAGGCTAATCTGCAATGTGAAAATAGTCTATGACTACATCAGAAGGCCATAATTTTGGCATAAATGAAAGCTATTAAATTTTAATTGTTAAACATTATTTAATTTCCCATTTTACTTAAAATATTAGCCCGAAGCTCCTGGGAGCTGGTGCAAAAACTGTCAACTGCCTTGTGCCCCTATATATAAATATAAAATTGATTAACTCCATTTTGTATTAGGTTTTTCCAAGTGATTGATAAAGCATGGCTAAATAAGAATTTGCAATCTACTTTAAGTTTTCCTATACGAAGCAGATTGAGGAAGCCTTACCTTCATACTTGAACAGCTGTTTGCACTAAGAAGCTTACAGAGATAAAACATAATCGATTTTAATGTTGTCCATCATTTAACTACTGAAGAAACAATAACAAGGTTTGACCACCATGGTTTATTTTTTTAAGGAAGGGGACAGTCACATTAGCAATCACAAAAGTCTTTTAAAAGTCATCATAAAGGACAGAAATAATTAGTTTGTACTGGACAAAGTCCAAATATTAGTAATATAGGGATGGTGGTGAAGGTGTAAGGGGGTCAGGGCTTAGCCCTTAAAATGTTTATGCTGCTATTTATATTCACACGTATATAATTGTTATGTATCTCACTGTGACGTATTTTCGTGTCTTTTGTATTGTATTTCAGTATAGATTAAGGAAAGTTAGTGCATCCTTTGGGAACATTAGAGGAGGGCACTTGCAGTATATAGTATTCATAGACTGGGTAAGTGTAGTTTTGCAAAGGGCCACTAGATGGGGTTACACTAATGGGCCTTGTTAGGTATAGCTGTAGGAAGTTTCAGATGGTTTAGTAAGCACACATAGTTAATTGTAGGAGGAGCTGCTGTGGGTTAAGCTAGTGTAGGATGTACGAATGGTTCAGAAGGGCGAGCACGCCCGACAAGTCCAGAAGGGCTCTATGCCAAGGACGCCATGGCAGCTATGCAACGTTGTCTAAGGAGAGAAGCACGGGCACAGTCAGACTGGTGCTGGATAAGACCGGAGCACCTGGGGAAGGTACAGTTCACGTCAACAGCAGGAACGGAGTAGGAGACATGGTCCAAAAGTCGTGCAGGGTGCAAAATGTTCATGATGTGGCAGATTCTCAATAGGGCTGAAGCTGGCAAATCCGAGGCGAAGTGGATGAGCGGGATCCCCTATATACTGAGGTCCTACAGTAGTGAAACTGCGGTACCTCCAAGGGCGCTACTACCCCATAATGTACATGATGGCAAAGAATGTAAGAAAGGGAAAGAGCAGGAGGAATGCTGTGTGGACTGTGATGCAACTGATGTGTCCGGGTCCACTGAAGAAGAAAGTAAAATTTTTGATTTAGCATTAGAACCGATATCTGTGTCCGTTATTTCAACCCTGAGCACTGGAACCAAGTGTGCAGGAGCTGGGACGCACCGCAGTGGAATTCCTGACCGTGGACCAGCACCCCGAACAGGTAGGCCGGTAGAAGCTGATGGCTTGTCTGTGGAAGGAGGTCAGGACACCAAAGCCCCGGTGTCCTCGGCTACGACTATCGTCCTTCCCTCCTCTTACAAAGGACCAGACAGTGGAGATCACATAATTACAGTACATTGTTGGGTATACAGTGCAGTTGAAAAAAGACAATTGTTCTTTAAGTTTAACCTGTTATGGACTGGACGATTTTTCATTTTTGCAATTTTATTTTTTCCTACACTAATTCCAAGAGCCATAACTTTTTTAAATTTTCCGATGCTATAGCTGTATGAGGGCTTGTTCGCAGAGCAAGTTGAAGTTTTGAATGACACCATTACTTTGTGTCACCATTTTTTGAGACCCATAATGTTTTTACTTTTCTTTCGATGGAGCTATGTGAGAGCTGCCATTTTCTTTAACATTGAAATTGCTTTAATCACAAACAATGCTTTAATCGCTTGTGGTGACCAAAAAAACACAATTCTGCATTTCAAATTTTATTTTCTCCATACAGGTTTTACCACATAGGTTAATTACCTGTCTTTTACCGATTTGGTGATATCAAATATGTCAACTTTTTTAATTTCCTTTCCTTATTTTAAATGGGTAAATGTGTGTGTGAAATTTATAAATTTGCTTAATATTTTTAAAATACTTGTTTTTATTTTTTACTTTATTGTTTAGTTTCCTTACGAAACTTAAACCTGCAATCTGTTGATTGCTTCTATATACTGTATACTGTAATACCACAGTATTGCATCATATATTGTAAATTGTGGTCTCCTATGAAACTCAGCCTGTGGCTCGGCTACCCACGAGTAGAAAGATTGCATCCATTGGGGCCATAGTCATGCCCGTGGCTGCCATGATAACCCATCTGTTCTCCACAATTGCATTGTGGGGACCAATGGGAAGTTGTGCACCCATTTAAATGCTGCTGTTAGAGATTGATAACAGCATCAGTGATCAACAGCACTGATCGGAGCTTAGCCCTAGTCAATGCCCTAGTCACTGCTGCAATAAAGATATGCTGGCTACATAGCATAGCCAGCTTTTACTGTGTGTGGAAACAGTTCAGCTCCTGATCCCTTTCACACTTGCAAAACTATCAAATGTTTCTGGTGTCACCAGCTCATGACAGGCTAATCCATACAATTCTCATGGTAAAGACGGCTCATTGCCTCTCTAAATTGAACCTTTTTTTTCTCAGATGTAAGGAATACCCAGGGGTGGGATTAAAATTTTTAACAACAGGTTCTGTGTTTGTGCGTCAGAAAACCACACCCATTTTAAAGCCACACCCATTTTTAGCCACACCCAGTTACACACACATTTACCTCAAACGTATACAAGTAGGGAAGCAGTCAAACCATACCTTCCAACTTTTGAAGAAGGCAAAAAGTGATGAAGGTTTCGGCGCGTGCAAATTTTAGGCCACGCCCATTTAGCACTGGTGATCACACTGACTGGTACTGAGGGCACAGTGACTAGTACTGTGGGCACACTGGTACTGAGTAAAAGAAAAAACAGAGAAAAAAGAAAACAGAGAAAGAAAGAGGGGAAATCAAGAAAGAACAGAGAGAAAGGAGAGAGAGAAAGAAATAAACAAAGAAAGGGGAAAGATAGAACAGAGAGAGAGAAGAAAACAAAGGGGAAAGAAAGAACAGAGAGATAGAAAGAAAGAGGGGAAAGAAAGAACAGAGAGAAAGAAAGAAAAAGAACAGAGATAAAGAAAGAAAACAGAGAGAGAAAGAGTGGACAGAAAAAAAAGAACAGAGAGAAAAAAAGAAAGACGGGAAAGAAAGAAATAAGAGAGGGAGAGAGAAAGAAAGATGGGAAAGAAAAAAAGGGAAAAGAACAGAGAGAGAGAAAGGAAGAACAGAGAGAGAGAAAGGAAGAACAGAGAGAGAAAGGAAGAACAGAGAGAGAAAGAAAGAACAGAGAGAGAGAAAGAAACAGAGGGAGAAAGAAAGAAAGATTCTATAAAGATACTATAGCAGCTCAGCTCCCATTGTAATGCCCACCTGAGCCTCCCGGTGCAGGACATATCATGATCCGCTCACATGGCCGACATCCCCGATTCCAAGCCGAGGACACGGTGATGGATCTGAAGCATTCCCTGAAGTGCCTCCATGGTTCCGTCACAATCTCCTCCCGAAATTACCTAATTTCCGGTCATTTTCCAGCATGTCACTTCTGGTGAAACATCACGTGCGAGTTTTAAAGTGCTCCTCGGGGCTCCAGCATGTACTCCTGTGTCCATGGGAAAAGAGAGAGTAGTCACTGAACCGGATGGCGGCTCTGGATCCCCCTGGTATGGGGAACCGGCTGCTTTTTTAACAAGCGGTTCCATCGAACCGGGGAGAACCGGCTGAATCCCACCCCTCCGCATGTACAACCCCCTGAAGCCCCTCCACCATGTGTAGTGCCAGGCCGCAGACCCACCCACCATACAGCCCCCACCACCATGTGCAGTGCCCAGGCTGCAGCCCCCTCCACAATACAGCCCCCGCCACATGTACAGCCCCCTCCACCATGTGCAGTACCCACAGCTCCCGCCACCAGGTGCAGCCCCTCCACCATACAGTCCCTGTGCAGCCCCCTCCACCATACAGCCCCTGTGCAGCCCCTCCACCATACAGCCCCTGTGCAGCCCCTCCACCATACAGCCCTGTGCAGCCCCTTCCACCATACAGCCCCCGCTCAATTCATTTTATAAACAAAAAAAAAATTTCCATACTTACCTCAGAGTCACCGCTGCGCTGCTCCCCTGCAGATCCTCTCTGCTTCCAGCGTCTGCGCCCGGTACATGTCAGCCCTGCGCAATGACGTCATCGCACAGGCCAGACGCGACATCGGAAGTAGAGAGGGAGGAAGAAGGAGCTGCGCAGCCATCAAGGTGACGGCGTGCACAGCTCCCAGCCAGATACTGTGTGACGCTGGCGGCTGTGTCTGCTGCCGGCCGCGTCACATCACACAGTAAAGCAGGCACAGGCGGCCGCACACAATGTGCTGTGCGGCCGGCCCACCCAGGCAGTGGGGTACCGGTTCGTGCCTCTCAATCTCCCCGGTACAGGGAACCGCCTACTTTTTTAACAAGTGGTTCCATCGAACCGGGGAGTACCCGGCTGAATCCCACCCCTGGGAATACCCACTCATCTTTAGAGGAAATTTTACATGTTACAGCTTTAAACCATATTTCTTTGTATTAAACCATTTATATTTTTGACACATTAATCACATCACTAATTCCACCCCCTTAGACATATCTTTTGAAGACTAAAGGGTATGCCACACTAAACAATATCGCTAACGAGATCGCTAAAAAACGTCACTATTTAGCGATCCCGTTAGCGATATTGTTCAGTGCGGCAGCTTCCAGCGACGAGCTTCCTGCTGTGATCTCGCTCGTCGCTGGAATCGTTCCGGACCCTATTTCATCGCTGGCGCTCCCGCTGGGTAAGTATCTTATCGCTGTGTGGCACCTTTTCTTAGCGATTTAGCGGTACTTTTGTACCGCTAAAGTCGTTAAGAAGATCGCTAACGGCGATAGCGTCGTTAACTATATCGCTAAATGTGGCCGCATTTAGCGATATAGAAACGATCCCGCTAGCGATCTCATTAGTATGCAACGCTAACGAGATCGCTAGCGGGATTGTTTAGTGTGGCAGTACCTTAAATAAATTGAAATCTTGTAATCTTTCCTTGTAACTAAGATCATCCATGCTCCTTATCAGTTTTGTGCCTCTGTTCCTGAACCATGAGTCATTGCCTTTTTTAATGCATCCTACTTCTTTTAATATATCCTGCTGGTGTTAGAAGCCGCTGATTTGACATTATACAGGTATTTGGTTTGTGATCTACAAGCACAGCCAGATCATTCTGCTTAGCAACACATCAGGCACAGAGACAGTGTAAGAGTAAGGCCAGCCCAGATTGGGGAGGAGGGGCTGAGATTTAGTGCCATACTCAGAAAGTAGAGTTCAATGCAGGACAGTAGTGAGAAGTGTCAGCAGCAGTTTCATGTGATAACCTGCTGGGGACAATGTGGGACTAATACTCGGGGCAGTGGATTGCCAAAAATACCCTTCCATGTGATATTGGCCTGGGGATCCTCAATGTGGACATCTGGGCCTTTAGGCACACTCCACTTGTGAATCTATAGGGAAAGATGGACACAGACTACATGTGGCGGAACGTATTGCACTCGCAGTGCACTGCTAGTGGTGGAGAAGAATTCCTAGTGCTAGAGAAGACAGCAAGAGGGACACTCTATCCATAACGAGAACCAGCGCTGAAGTTATGTCCTTTACCTGTGCGAAAGGCGACAACCCGTTGGGCCTTATCCTATATGCCTGATTGTAAAGACTGACAACTGTCCAGTAAAAGTTGGAATGTTTTTACAAAACCTGTGTCCCCTAGATTGATTGCTGCCAAAGTTCCAGAAGAGGAAAACCTGAAGCCAATGGAGGCCTACAGGCCAGAAGTAATTGTGATGCCCCAACACACAGTAGCACACAGGAATAGGGACACGCATTGCCTGTAGAGTGCCAGACGATTACTTAGCTTCAGAACATTACATATACACAGTCGCCCATCTGTCCAGGCTTCTACTCACATCTTCATAAAAACATACCAGATTAGTTTGCTTAGTCCAAATAGATTTGTCCTTTTTGTCCATTTCCAGCCGTGTGAGTAAAAAGGAAAAACAAAAGGCAATTTACAGACTCAAAGTGAAAATGTGCTGTATAATCACTCTGCAGTACAGCAATCAATGTCTTAGGGTCCCGTCACACTCTTCAGTGTCCCAGCGATCCCACCAACGATACGACGTGGATGGGATCGCTGGGACATCGTTAGCTGATCGCTGGTGAGTAGTGTTGAGTGATACTGCCCGATATCCCGAAATATCGGATCGGATTGGATCGGCCCGATACTCAAAAAGTATTGGGTATCACCGATCCGATACCGGAAACCCAATGCAAGTCAATGGGACAGAAATATCGTAATTTAAAAAAACTCTTTCTTTCCTTGTAAACACTAGATATACACACATAGAATACATATATATATATATACATGTCATTGTGACATATATATATATATATATATATACATATATTTATAGTTCATACACTTCTACATAGTAAAATAGCCTCTGATTCAATTGCAGGGCAATGCCGGCTTTTGTGAAAATACAGAACCACCCGACATGAAATGACACATGGTTTACATAGAGTTAACAATGTCATTTCATGTAGTTTGATATATGGTTTTCACTAACAATTACATGAGTGTATGTGTGCAAAATTTGACACATGTAGGGGTTAATTAAAGGTGTAAATTGTTGTAAAAAAAGCCATTTTTTTGCTACGAATTTACACCTTTAATTAACCCCTACATGTGTCAAATTTTGCACACATACACTCATGTAATTGTTAGTGAAAACCATATATCAAACTACATAAAATGACATGGTTAACTCTATGTAAACCATGTGTCATTTCATGTCGGGTCTGTAATTTCACAAAAGCCTGCAATTGAATTAGCGGCTATTATACTATGTAAAATGTATGTACTATAAATATATATATATATATATATATATATATATATATGTGTCACAAATTCAATGACATGTGTATATATATATATGAGGTGTAAAATTGTTGGAAAAAAATGCGTGGGCTCCCGCCCTATTTTCTCAACCAGACAGACAAAGCCAGCGAGTGGGGGCAGATAATAATAGCCCAGAGAGGGACCATTATTTTTGGCCCCCCCCTGGCTACTAACATCTGCCCCAGACACCCCAGAAAAGGCAAATCTATAATTAGATTCGCCCTTTCTGGCACTTTGCCCGTCTATTCCCATTGCCCTGTAGCGGTGGCGAATGGGTTAATAAGGGGTTAAAGCTACCTTGCTATTGAAAGGTGACTTTAAGCCAGGTTAATAATTGAGAGCTGTCAATTAGACAACTATCAATTATTAATCCTATTGTATGAAATAAAAATAAAACACACACACTTTAATTAAAAATCATTTTAATGAAATAAACACACAGTTTTTGACCATATTTTATTTTACTGCCATTCCTTGTGAAGCCCTTGTTCACCGTAATAAAAATAAAATAATAAAGCAACATTATTCTTACCTATCCGATGTTCAGTCAGGTCCCCCGATGTAATCCTTCTGAAAGGGTTAATGTTTACTGCAGGGACCGCAGCTAATGCTGACAGCCTCACAGTAAACCCCCGACTGAATCATCTCCTCTCTTGGCTGACAGGAGAGGAAGTGGTTAGCATAATTGATTGCTTCCCACTTTCACTTCAGGTCAGCCAGGGACACCGCATAGCATCAGTGACGTCAGAGGGAATCCGGCTGACCTGAAGTGAACTGATTAACAAAAATAGGGGATCCACTCGGAAAAAAAAAATGGCGTGGTGTCCCCCTATTTTTGTTAACCAGCCAGATGAAGCAGACTGCTGAGGCCTGGTTTTTCAGGCTGGTAAGGATCCAATATCCATGAACCTTGCAAGCCTGATAATACCAGGCCACAGCAGTCTGCTTAGCTTGGCTGGTTAACAAAAATAGGGATCCCCTCAAAAAAAAATGGCGTGGAGGTCCCCCTATTTTTGTTAACCAGCCAAGTAAAAAGCAGACTGCTACGGCCTGGTATTAAAAGACTGTCAAGGCCCATGGATTTTGGCCCTCAACAGCCTAAAAATACCAGGCTGCAGCAGCCCCACAAATGGTGCATCCAAAGATGCGCCAATTGTGGCACTTTACCTGGCTCTTCCCACTTGCCCTGTAGCGGTGGCAAGCGGGATAATATGGGGTTAATGTCACCTTTTATTGAAAGGTGACAATAAGCCCGGTTAATAATGGAGAGGAGTCAATAAGACACCGATCCATTATTAATCATAGTTTGTAAATTTTTTAAAAAATACACAGCCAGAAAAAAGTCTTTTAATGAAATAAAACACCACACAGTTTTCATTATTTTTATTGTACGCTCATCCTGCGACCCATCGTTCTCCTGTAAAAAAACAAAAATAACAAACCAACACAAATACTACCTGTCCGACGCAGTCCAAAATCACGAGTGTCCCACGACGAGTCCAGCTCTGCTACATATGCATGCCAGGCTGAGCATGGCATCCAGATGTAGCAGAGCTGCTTACCTGAGGAGATTCCCCGGCGGTGACGTTATCGGACTGGTTTACGGCCAGCTGTCGCGAGAGTATAGCTGGCCGAGATTACCCAGTACCCGGCAGCACGTGCAGTTATCCCGAGATGCTGCATGTGACCACCAGGGAGAGGGTAATTGCCGGCCTGGATGGATGGATGGACGTGACCGCCGGGGATCTTCTGCCAGGTAAGTGCTGCTGATTCCTGACAGACCCGACCGACACTGACAGTGACACTTTCGGGAAGTTCCTGTGTCACGTACTTCGTTCTGTGACACAGGAACTCCCCATAGACTTTAAAGGAAAACTCCGATTCCGGTATCCGATATGACAAAAATATCGGATCTCAGAATCGGAATTCCAATACAGCAAATATCGGCCGATACCCGATATTTGCAGTATCGGAATGCTCAACACTACTGGTGAGCTGTCACATAGGCAGACTCACCAGCGATCAGGACCAGCGAGCACGCTGGTATCCAATGTACACATCGGTAACTAAGCACCGCGCGGCACCTAGTTATCCGATATGTACCCTAGATACCGGCTCTCAGCTTCTGCTGTATAGCGCTGAGAGCTGGTATCTAATGTACATATCAGGTAACTAAGCACCGAGTGGCACCTAGTTACCCGATATGTACCCTAGATACTGGCTCTCAGCGCTCTACAGCAGAAGCTGGAAGCCGGTAACCAGGGTACATATCGGGTAACTAGGTGCGCACGGTGCTTAGTTACCCGATATGTACATTGGATATCAGCTTCCAGCTCGCTGATCGTTGGTCTCCCACTGTCACACCCAGCGATGCGCGCTGGCCAGCGGGAGACCAAAGACTGAAAAAATGGTCCAGCACATTCAACGACGATCAGCGATACCCAGCAGGGGGGCCGGTCGCCGCTGCGTGTCACACTAAACGAGATTGCTGGCTAGGTCGCTGTTGCGTCACAAAATCGGTGATGCTTCAGCGATCTCGCTAGCGATCTCATTTAGTGTGACGGGGGCTTTAGTCTTTAATCCACCTGGGGTAAGAACCTGACAGCGATAACAGAACAAATAATATGTATCACAGTAAATAATGTAGAAAACTCTTTTCGATGTTACATTGGAAAAAAACAGTTTGTTCGTATTTGCAAATAAGTGAACACAACTCCACTTTAAAGATGATTAAAGAATTGTAAAGATGCCAATTACTCCGATAATTTGTTTAAACAAAACATTTTTCCCACTCAGCAGGGAAAAGCCATAAATAAACGACGCTTGATGTTCTCATATCTGAAAGCCCCCTCAGTGTAGCTTTCTTTTTAACATATGCAAATAACATCAAGATGGATTGTAATGGTGGCAACGCAAGTTCTTTTCATATTAGAGAAGGGGCCTAATGGGCAGATAAAAACATTCATGGTAATCTAGATGTATTCCTATCAGGACGCTAATAAGCTCAGCATTACATCACCACCATATCTCTATTAGATCAACTAAACCATCAAAGCAAAGGACACTAATATTCTGTCTGCGGATGCCTCACTAGACATGTAGAAGAATATTCGAGAACAAGGATGGACACATTTTACCTCACCCATTTTTGGCTATTGCTTCTGAATGTTGTGGTTTCTCAGTTTATTCACAAGGTACATTCTCTTTTCAGTAACGGGTTTTCTTTTTATTCTGCAATTATTCATTATATCTTTGTTTTACTCGATTTTAAGTCTTCAATCCCTTTTACAAATTCAGAGTTGACCAAATAAAACCATAACCATTTTACAAAAAAAAGATATGTAATGATAATGAACAATTTCTCAAGTAATGATCCACTTATCTAACTCCATATAGGGTTACTACTTCTACCCTTTACTGGCTTCTTATAAAGGTACAGTGGACTAAGTGCAAATTGATGCACAAGAACAGCTATGCACTGAAATATGTTCCATAGTTACTCACCCCCATCTGAGACATCTGCCCATCCCTTAACTCCTAATAGTTGTTTATGACATCCCATAGTTTATACAGATAAGGAGGATTTGCAGATAATCTGTGCTGCTGGTATTACATATAATAAATCCAAAAAGATGCTTTTCTTGTCCTGATGAAGAAGTCTGCAGTACTTCGAAATGTGTTGACTAAATAAAGAAAAAACGCATGTACTTTTTGTTAGGGTCTGCGGAACGCACCAGATAAATATAAATAGTGGGTGCGTTCGCAGCCCGGGGTCCACCGTGCAGGCAGAGCCTGCTGCTAGTTAGATGGCGGTGTAGGCGAACTCTGTTACTTCACAGAGTCCAAATATAAATACTGTGGCATTATATGGCGGTATAAGCGAACTCTGTTACACCACAGAGTCGCTGAGGTAGAGACGCAGAGATAGGTACTGTGTCCTGTTAACTCCACAGAGATACACAGATAACTGCTGTGCGGATAGCAGTCCGTGGTCATGCAGTCAGCCATGCAATCAAGCAATCTCACCGGAGAAGCCGGTATTCTAGGGGCTTATTTCAGCCAACCCCTAACCACGTGCACACAAATCTCCTCACCGGAGGTGCCGGTATTCTAGGGGCTTATTTCAGCCGAGCCCTAACCACATGCGTGCATGATCACACTGGCGCAAAGCACATGATGCAATTGATACTAGCGCATGGCCGCATGGCCATACAACCCTTTTATAGAAGCAACTACAGGGCCTGCCAGAAAAGGACCAATGAGAAACTGTTCAGAACACATGTAGTTTCAGGACCTTCCTGGCGGACCAATAGGAGCTGCTGCAGTACCTGAGCATGTGACCCCTGATCTCCAATGAGAGATCTTACCCTGGGCATGCTCAGAAGGGGAAACGCAGGACTTAGTCCTAAAGACGTCTGCTCGTCACTGATCAGTACTGGCCACAATAGCAGAACCTGGAGAGGCAGCAGTAAACCTCTGCACAGTACTAGGCTGTGCAAGACGCTGGGACCGATGTCTCTGCTGAGGAGACTCCACTGCGGCCGGAGACGGATGGGGGACCGCAGCGGGAATGGCTCGAGATTCCCCCTGTGCAGAAGCGGGAACTCGACCTCCAACATTACTCCCCTAGGGCCCCCCCTTCCTTAGGCCTCGCTACGCTCGAAGGCAGCAATGAGCTGCGGAGCCTGAATACGCTCAGCAGGCTCCCATGACCTATCCTCAGGCCCATAACCCCTCCAATCCACCAAATAAAACTTTTTACCATGTACCACCTTGCACCCCTGAATAGCAGTCACCTCATAGTCGTCCGTAGACGAACCCAATGTCCCGGCAGATGACTCGGAAAACCGGGACAAGTATACGGGTTTCAGGAGGGAGACATGGAATGTGTCGGTGATACCCAGGCATGGCGGAAGGGCTAGACGGTAGACCACAGGATTGACCTGTTCGAGGACCTTGAAGGGACCCAAGAAGCGAGGTGCAAACTTAGTGGACTCTACTCGCAGCCTGATGTTACGGGCGGAGAGCCACACTAAGTCGCCAGGGGCAAAAGTCGGAGCGGGGCGCCGATGTGCATCAGCGGTGGACCTCATCCTCTCCTTGGAGGCCAGAATGGCATCCTGAGTGTGGTCCCAAATGTCCCGTGCCTCCACAGCCCAGTCTGCCACCCTGGAGTCAGTGGAAGACACGGGCATAGGTACAGGAACCCGCGGATGCTGACCGTAATTAAGGAGGAACGGAGTTTGTCCAGTGGAATCAGCCACGGCGTTGTTTAATGCAAACTCCGCCCACAGTAGCAAGGATGCCCAGTCATCCTGCCTGGCCGAAACAAAATGACGCAGATATGTGACCAAGGTCTTGTTGGCCCTCTCTACCAACCCATCTGTCTCGGGATGATAGGCAGAAGAGAGATTTAATTCTATACTGAGAAGGCGACAAAGCTCTCTCCAGAACCGAGACGCAAACTGGGGACCCCGGTCACTAACGATTTTGTCCGGCATACCGTGTAAGCGGAAGATGTGTCTAATAAACAGTGCCGCCAATGCCCGTGCAGAAGGTCACCGGGGTAGCGGTACCAAGTGCACCATTTTAGAGAAATGGTCGGTGATAACCCATATGATGGTGCAACCACGAGACTTGGGTAGGCCTACCACAAAGTCCATCCCGACCATCTCCAAGGGCCTGTCTGCCACCAGCAATGGATAAAGTAACCCAGCTGGCCGTTGACGAGGGGACTTATGTTTGGCACAGGAGACACATGCCCGAATATAGTCTCCAACGGACCATATGCGGCCACCAGTACGTCCTCACCAGAAGCTCGGATGTCCTTTTTTTCCCAAAATGTCCACCCACCCTGGACGAATGGGCCCAAGAGAGAACCTCCGGTCGCAAATTAGAATCATAGAATCATAGAATGGTAGAGTTGGAAGGGACCTCCTGGGCCATCTGGTCCAACCCCCTGCTCAAAGCAGGATTCTCTAAATCATCCCAGACAGATGTCTGTCCAGCCTCTGTTTGAAGACTTCCATTGAAGAAGAACTCACCTCCTCTCGTGGCAGCCTGTTCCACTCATTGATCACCCTGGTACATTGATCACATTGGTACAAAAGTCTTGCAGGGCGGCACAGACTCTAGCGACACCGGAGCTACAGTTCTCAGGCTCTCAGAGGGGACAATAAGCCGCGGCTCCCCCTCCTCCTCGGAAGACACGACGGAGCGAGAGAGAGCGTCAGCCCGGATATTCTTCTCTCCCGAAAGAAAATGGAGGGTGAAGTGAAAGTGAGAGAAAAATAAGGACCATCTGGCCTGACGGGAATTTAGCCGCTGGGCAGTTTGTAAATAAACCAGATTTTTGTGATCAGTAAAAACTTGGAAGGGAAAGCGGGCCCCCTCCAACAGATGTCTCCGCTCAGAGAAGGCCAACTTCATTGCTAGCAACTCCCTGTCCCCGATTGAATAATTCCTCTCCGCTGGTGTGAAGGTCTTGGAAAAGAAGAAGCAAGGATGCTTCCGACCTTGAGCATCCTTCTGGAAGAGGACTGCTCCAGCACCAACGGACGAGGCATCCACCTCCAAAATAAAGGGCTTATCAACATCGGGGCGATGTATGATGGGAGCACTAGCAAAATGGGACTTAATAGAAGTGAAGGCCTTGGAGACCTCTTCTGACCACAATTTGGGATTTGCTCCCTTCTTGGTGAGGGCTACCAAGGGAGCTACCAAAGTTGAAAAGTGGGGAATAAACTGACGATTGTAATTAATGAACCCCATAAAGCGCTGCACCGCTTTCAGAGAATGGGGTTCTTGCCAGTGCATTACCGCCTATAGCTTGGCAGGATCCATAGCCAGTCCCTGGGCAGAGATGATTAGCCCAGGAACAGTAAGGACTCCTGCTCAAACATACATTTCTCCAACTTAGCGTAGAGAGAATTTGCCCGTAAGAGGTCAAAGACTCTGCAGACATCTTTCCGTTGGGAGTCACTATCTGGGGAGAAGATGAGAATATCATCCAGATAGACTACGACTGAGGTGGAAAGCATATCCCGGAACATGTCGTTAACAAAGTCTTGGAAGACGGCTGGGGAATTACAGAGCCCGAAGGGCATCACCAGATATTCATAGTGCCCATCTCTGGTATTGAAAGCCATCTTCCATTCGTCCCCCTCACGGATGCGAATCAGGTTATAAGCACCCCGCAGATCTAATTTAGTAAATACCCTTGCTCCCCGTAGCCTATCAAAGAGCTCCGAAATCAGGGGCAACAGGTATTTATTCTTAACGGTAATGGCGTTAAGACCCCTGTAATCGATGCATGGACGTAATTCTCCGTTCTTCTTCTGAACGAAGAAGAACCCCGCCCCTGCAGGTGACACTGACTTCCTAATGAATCCTCTTGCCAGATTTTCCTGAATGTATTGAGACATAGCCTCCGTCTCCGGGAGAGAAAGGGGATAGACTCGAGCCCGAGGAGGTTCTGCTCCGGGCAAGAGGTCAATAGGACAGTCATAGTGACGGTGAGGCAGAAGGATCTCCGCAGCCTTCTTGGAGAACATGTCTGCATAGGCCCAATAGTATTTGGGAAGGGAAGTAAGATCTGCAGGCATCTCTGTAGTAGCTACCTGAATGCATTCCCTCATACATCTGCCTTTACATGACTCACTCCAACCCAATATCCTCCCAGAGATCCACTCAATATGTGGGGAATGGAAATGTAGCCAGGGCATCCCCAGCAATATCTCGTCTATTCCCTCGGGAATGACAAGGAGTGAGATAATCTCCTGATGAGAAGGAGACATAGATAACGTGAAAGGGATGGTCTGATGTGTGATTTGTGAAGGCAGTGTCGACCCATTCACTATTCGAACAGTCACGGGTTTTGGCGAGCATCACCAGAGGTATAGAGTGGCGGAGAGCGAAGGTAGAGGACATGAAATTTCCTTCGGCTCCAGAGTCCACACAAAGCGTAACTGTTATAGTGGATGAGCCTAAATTGATTGTCCCCTTAAAGGACAACTTGGAGGCGTGTACTGCTGTGTCTAGTGAACCCCCTCCAATGGTTACTAGACGCAGTCGTTTCCCAACTGTTGTGGACATTTATTAGCATAATGCCCTAACTGTTGGCAAACATTACAAATTACAGGTACTCGAGCTGCCCGAGACTTAGGTCTCGCTCAAGAAACCTCCATGGCCTCAGGGGAATCGGGCGCCTGAACGGAAGATTCAAGAGGTCTGGCGAAGGTGGGCGCCAGCCGGAACCTCTGCCTACACTGGGTCCGCTCCAACCTCCGCTCGTTAAAACGGAGGTCGATGCAGGTAGATATGGTAATGAGCTCCTCCAGTGTGGCGGGAATCTCCCTGGTGGACAAGGCGTCCTTCACATGATCTGCCAGTCCCCTCCAGTACACTGGTATAAGGATTTTATCTGGCCACTCCAGCTCAGAGGCCAGAGTCCGAAATTGGACGGTGAATTGGCTGACCATGGATGAACCCTGGGTGATTGCCAATAGTTGGAGAGCTGTATCGTGGGTGACACGAGGTTCTAAAAAGACCTGTCTCAGAGTATCCAAGAAGAGAGGAGCACTCTGCGCCACACGATCATCGCGCTCCCACAACGGCGTTGCCCACTCCAACGCCCTGCCCGACAAAAGGGATATGATAAAACCCACTTTTTTTGTTTGGCTGGAAGAGCTGGGCACTGGTTCATTGGTTTGGATGCAGTCTTTCTCATCCACTGCTTTCAGTACTTCTGGATGAAAGTGCTGTAAATGTCTCTTTAGATTAGAAGCTCTGGTAGGAGTATTTTTATCTTTGCCTGAATATGCACTGATCTTGGCTTCACAGCATTTGTTTTCATCTGGATCATTTGTCATACACTGACAGACATAATGTTTTCTATCTGGAGTGATGGTGAAATGATCAAATACAGCTGATTTAATGTGACGCTTCTTTGACATTCTCAGGTTTTTAATTCTGCATTCATAATCCAAATGACAATTGTTTTTCCTAAAAACAATTGCACAAAATTATTGCCAGGTCGTACAACTGATATAGTGGTCAGTAATACTGTTATTCCTCATGTACTCACAGTTAACTGATGCAAAGTTTGTTGAAAGGATAATACTTCTTACAGTCTTCCTCTTCTGAGTAGCAGCTGTGAGATGCTTGGAAGACGCACACCTAGTAAACATCTAGTCTAGAGGAGGAGCTTTACTACTAAGAATTTGCAACACGTTTTCACTTTCAGTTTCATACATTGTAAGTAGGGGGGTTGGGGCAGCATGAGGTTAACCAAGTATAAGATTAGATAAGGGCAGTGAAGAACAGTGACACACAAGAAGTAAAGCCCGGGTCTCATATAGCGATACACCAGCGATCCTGACAACGATCAGGATCGCTGGTGTATCGCTACATGATCGCTGCTGAGCTGCCACACAGGCAGCTCAGGGCAGCGATCAGCACAGGGACACTGCGGGTAACATCGCTTAGTTACCCGCAGTGTACCTTGGATACCAGCGCCCTGATGCAGGGAGCTGGTAACCAAGGTACACGTCGGGTTTCCAGGCGCTGCGCGGTGCCTGGAAACCCGACGTGTACCTTGGTTACCAGCTCCCTGCATCAGGGCGCTGGTATCCAAGGTACACAGCGGGTTTCCAGGCACAGCCCCGCGCCTGGAAACCCGCTGTGTACCTTGGTTACCAGCGGATCGCTGGTCTCCCGCCTGTCACACGCAGCGATGCGTGCCTGTCAGCGGGAGACCAGCGATCAAAAAAATGTCCTGACATTTCTGACACGACCAGCGATTCACAGCAGGGCCTGATCGCTGGTACGTGTCAGAAATAGCGAGATCGCTGCTGAGATCGCTGTTTAGCAGCGATCTCGGTAGCGATCTCGCTATGTGAGACGGGCGCTTAAGAAATGTCTCTATCTCCAGCAGAACTGCTTATCACTGTTGTTCATAATTTGATAGAACATATATATTTGAGTAACATTTATAAAATTCATATGAAAGTTCAATTATGAAATATTAATACATTTTTTTTAAAGCTGGAGTCGGAGTCAGTACATTTCTACCGACTCCGACTCCGCCTCCGACTGCAACCAAAACTAACTCCGACTCTGACTCCGACTCCACAGCCCTGCTGGGCATGCTCAGAAGGGGAAATGCAGGACTTCCTAAAGACGTCTGCTCGCCACTGACCAGTACTGGCCACAATAGCAGAACCTGGAGAGGCAGCAGTAAACCTCTGCACAGTACTAGGCTGTGCAAGATGCTGAGACCAACGTCTCTGCTGAGGAGACTCCACTGTGGCTGGAGACGGATGGGGGACCGCAGCGGGAATGGCTCGAGATTCCCCCTGTGCAGAAGTGGGAACTCGACCTCTAACACTTTTGGTCTGGATTTGGATTTATTATATGGGATACCAGCAGCACAGATTATCCTCAAATCCTTCTTTCTTTTTTCCCGGTGAGCCATTGGACCTGAAGCAGCTGGATGTATAAGTGATTGAAATGTTGTGTATATGTAAAGTGCCCAAGCGAGGGAGTTTTGGGCGAGTTGCTGATCCTACTCGCTCTGGCACTTTACAGACAATACATGTCCCCGTTCCTGTGTGCTGTTGTGTGTGGGGTGCATCACACTTACTTCTGGCCTGCAGGCCTCCATAGGCTCCAGGTTTTCTTCTTTTGGAATCATGGCAGCAATCAATCCAGGGGTAACAGGTTTTGTAAAAACATTCAAACTTTTACTGGACTGTTGGCAATCTTTACAATCAGGCATGTGCCCAAATGCCCCAAATTCCATCTCGAGGTTCCCGATGCCAGTAGATGGAATAACACAGAAGGGTATTTTTGGCAATATTCTGACCCAAGTGTTAGGCCCACATTGTCCCTAGCAGCCTATTACGTGAGACTGTGGCTGACACTTCACACTACTGTCCTGCACTGAACTGTCATTTCCTGAACTTGACACTGACTCTCAGTTCCCCCTCCCCAAACTGGGTCGGCCATTACAGTTAACCCTGCCTAGGCCAGACTGCAGCCCCAGTGGTTGTTACCTTTGACAACATCCATGAATATAAAACACATTTAAACCCTTAGCGTGTCAGAGAGCAGATCGTCAGCTCCACCACTTCTACATACGCACAACTAAATCAGGTTTGTATAACCTTATTAAGGTGTTTAACCTTTGTCTATCTATTGTGCTTTCATTTTCCTCCTAGTTTTATTCTATCACATTGTTTATGGTACAGAAACATTTGAAGTCCACACCATTCAGAATTTGCCATAAATCTAAGTGTTTGGCATTTTGGAAGAATTAGAAATTCTGAACAACTTCCAGTCTACTGTATAGCTTGTTAAGGTCCTCACTTTTAGCTTTTTTATTTCTAATGGATTCTGGACAAGACAAAGGGTAGCTAAACAGTATGCCTTATAAACAATAGAGTGCCGGCCAATCCTACCAATATCAGTGGGTTCAGCTCATATTAGTCTAATGTGTTTGGGGTCCTTAACTTGAATAATAACGTAGTAGGGGGTATTCGAATGTGTTAACATCCACCAGAGCTACTGTTCATGCAAACCTTACAGAATGTCTATAGACAGCCAAAAAAAATCTTCATTGTGTGACATTATAATATTGCAGCATCTTTTTCTTGCCACTAGTGATGAGCCAACGTGCTCACCACTACTTGTTACTCGCCCGAGTATCACAGTACTCAGTGTACTCGGCGAGCACCGAGCATTTCCAGGATTGCTCGGCGGGAACTCGGGTCTCCACACAGTTTTTTTGGCGGACTTTACAGAACCAATCACGATGCAGGGATTGTCTGCCAGGTAATGAAATGCCGCAGCCATCTTTGTTGTGATTGTGCAGTGATTGGCTGGCCGCACAGCATCGTCAGGGGTATAAGAGACAGGATGCTGCCCTGCTCGGCGCATTCAGCTCTGGATTGAGATAGTGTAGGGAGAGCTGCTGCCAATATAGGGTCAGAATTGGGGATTTATTAGTTAGTGTGGGGTCTAGCATACTAAACTACTCAAATCCAGATAAACCAACAGTCCTTCTAAGGACTAATTCCGGAGTATATACAGTACAGACCAAAAGTTTGGACACACCTTCTCATTCAAAGATTTTTCTGTATTTTCATGACTATGAAAATTGTAGAATCACACTGAAGGCATCAAAACTATGAATTAACACATGTGGAATTATACATTACACTTTACAAAAAAGTGTGAAACAACTGAAAATATGTCTTATATTCTAGGTTCTTCAAAGTAGCCACCTTTTGCTTTGATTACTGCTTTGCACGCAGAAAAGGTGAACGGATGGACTCTACATGCCTGGTTCCCACCGTGAAGCATGGAGGAGGTGGTGTGATGGTGTGGGGGTGCTTTGCTGGTTACACTGTTGGGGATTTATTCAAAATTTAAGCGTTGAGCAGTCCAGCTCACCCCAAACCATCTTGATTGGGTTCAGGTCTGGTGACTGTGGAGGACAGGTCATCTGGTGTAGCACCCCAACACTCTCCTTCTTGGTCAAATAGCCCTTACACAGTCTGGAGGTGTGTTTGGGGTCATTGTCATGTTGAAAAAAAATGATGGTCCAACTAAACGCAAACCGGATGGAATAGCATGCCGCTGCAAGATGCTGTGGTAGCCATGCTGGTTCACTATGCCTTCAATTTTGAATAAATCCCCAACAGTGTCACCAGCAAAGCACCCCACACCATCACACCTCCTCCTCCATGCTTCACGGTGGGAACCAGGCATGTAGAGTCCATCCGTTCACCTTTTCTGTGTGCAAAGCAGTAATCAAAGCAAAAGGTGGCTACTTTGAAGAACCTAGAATATAAGACATATTTTCAGTTGTTTCACACTTTTTTGTAAACTGTAATGTATAATTCCACATGTGTTAATTCATAGTTTTGATGCCTTCAGTGTGATTCTACAATTTTTATTGTCATGAAAATACAGAAAAATCATTGAATGAGAAGGTGTGTCCAAACTTTTGGTCTGTACTGTAGGTTCCAGTGTTAGGTAGGCAGGGTAGTGTACGTCGCTCTATGCATATATATTGCAAGGCCTGCAAGCACTGTATGTGTGTATATAGATCATTGCATACATCAAGAGGGTCCATTCCCTTCCTGTGTTCTGGTACTGCTGCTGCTACCTATATGATATATTGGCCGTATATAGCTAGCCCCATGTGTAATTGGAAAACAGGCCACACATTTTTTGGTGTGGTATCTCCATGCCAGCTCATATCTGTGCGTGCTCAAAGTTTGGCCAGTTTACGGCGGTTTTTTTTTTGTCTTGGGTGTCACTGCACTTATATACAGCAGTATTTACCCCCCAATAAAAGAAAAAAAAACACACATTTGTCGTAGTGATATCTCAGTGCCAGCTCATATCTGTGCATGCTCAAAATTTGGCCAGTTTACGGCGTATTTTTTTTGTCCTGGCTGTCACTGTACTTACATATAGCAGTATTTAGCAAAAGATAAAAAAAATACAGGCCACACATTTTTCGGTATTGGTATACAGCACTATTTAACCAAAAAACAAAAACAAACAAAAAAAAAATTTGTCATAGTGGTATCTCCGTGGCAGCTCATATCTGTGTGTGCTGAAAGCTTGGCCAGTTTATGGCGGTTTTCTTTTTTGTGTCCTAGGTGAAACTGTACTTATATACAGCACTATTTAGCCAAAAAAAAAACATTTGTCGTAGTGGTATCTCCGTGCCAGCTCATATCTGTGTGTGCTTAAAGTTTGGCCAGTTTAGGCCGGTTTTCCTTTTTTTGTCCTGGGTGTCACAGTACTGATATACGGCACTAGTTAGCCCAAAAATAAATAAAAAACAGAGCACATATTTGTCGTAGTGGTATCTCTGTGCCAGCTCATATCTGTGCGTGCTCAAAGTTTGGCCAGTTTAGGCCAGTTTTCCTTTTTTTGTCCTGGGTGACAGTCCTGATATACAGCATTAGTTAGCCCAAAAATAAAAAAAAAATAGGGCACACATTTGTCGTAGTGGTATCTCCGTGGCAGCTCATATCTGTGTGTGCTCAAAGTTTGGCCAGTTTGCGGCGGTTTTCTTTTTTGTGTCCTAGGTGAAACTGTACTTACATACAGCACTATTTAGCAAAAAAAAAAACACATTTGTCATAGTGGTATCTCCGTGCCAGCTCATATCTGTGCATGCTCAAAGTTTGGCCAGTTCTTCCTTTTTTTGTCCTGGGTGTGACA
>JARQOD010000003.1:110258619-110316175 GCA_033576555.1 Oophaga sylvatica
CCACTGTCTGGGTCCTTTGTAAGAGGAGGGAAGGACGATAGTCGTAGCCGAGGACACCGGGGCTTTGGTGTCCTGACCTCCTTCCACAGACAAGCCATCAGCTTCTACCGGCCTACCTGTTCGGGGTGCTGGTCCACGGTCAGGAATTCCACTGCGGTGCGTCCAGCTCCTGCACACTTGGTTCCAGTGCTCAGGGTTGAAATAACGGACACAGATATCGGTTCTAATGCTAAATCAAAAATTTTACTTTCTTCTTCAATGGACCCGGACACATCAGTTGCATCACAGTCCACACAGCATTCCTCCTGCTCTTTCCCTTTCTTACATTCTTTGCCATCATGTACATTATGGGGTAGTAGCGCCCTTGGAGGTACCGCAGCTTCACTACTGTAGGACCTCAGTATATAGGGGATCCCGCTCATCCACTTCGCCTCGGATTTGCCAGCTTCAGCCCTATTGAGAATCTGCCACATCATGAACATTTTGCACCCTGCACGACTTTTGGACCATGTCTCCTACTCCGTTCCTGCTGTTGACGTGAACTGTACCTTCCCAGGTGCTCCGGTCTTATCCAGCACCAGTCTGACTGTGCCCGTGCTTCTCTCCTTAGACAACGTTGCATAGCTGCCATGGCGTCCTTGGCATAGAGCCCTTCTGGACTTGTCGGGCGTGCTCGCCCTTCTGAACCATTCGTACATCCTACACTAGCTTAACCCACAGCAGCTCCTCCTACAATTAACTATGTGTGCTTACTAAACCATCTAGAAACTTCCTACAGCTATACCTAACAAGGCCCATTAGTGTAACCCCATCTAGTGGCCCTTTGCAAAACTACACTTACCCAGTCTATGAATACTATATACTGCAAGTGCCCTCCTCTAATGTTCCCAAAGGATGCACTAACTTTCCTTAATCTATACTGAAATACAATACAAAAGACACGAAAATACGTCACAGTGAGATACATAACAATTATATACGTGTGAATATAAATAGCAGCATAAACATTTTAAGGGCTAAGCCCTGACCCCCTTACACCTTCACCACCATCCCTATATTACTAATATTTGGACTTTGTCCAGTACAAACTAATTATTTCTGTCCTTTATGATGACTTTTAAAAGACTTTTGTGATTGCTAATGTGACTGCCCCCTTCCTTAAAAAAATAAACCATGGTGGTCAAACCTTGTTATTGTTTCTTCAGTAGTTAAATGATGGACAACATTAAAATCGATTATGTTTTATCTCTGTAAGCTTCTTAGTGCAAACAGCTGTTCAAGTATGAAGGTAAGGCTTCCTCAATCTGCTTCGTATAGGAAAACTTAAAGTAGATTGCAAATTCTTATTTAGCCATGCTTTATCAATCACTTGGAAAAACCTAATACAAAATGGAGTTAATCAATTTTATATTTATATATAGGGGCACAAGGCAGTTGACAGTTTTTGCACCAGCTCCCAGGAGCTTCGGGCTAATATTTTAAGTAAAATGGGAAATTAAATAATGTTTAACAATTAAAATGTAATAGCTTTCATTTATGCCAAAATTATGGCCTTCTGATGTAGTCATAGACTATTTTCACATTGCAGATTAGCCTACTGTAGCCAGCAGAAGAAAAAGGATCCTGGAGATTCACTAGAAAGAGGCCTGGAATTTTTTGTAATAATGCTCACTAGGACAAAACAATATGAACAAAAAAAACATGTAATGTTCTCCTCAGTGTATGGAGCTTTGAAGCCAGGATACCCCGTATTGGAGAAATGAGGTAGGTGTCAGCTTTCTGCCATGAAGTTTAGCCTCAGTTTGTAACCTTCAGGTGCATACTCCGTACCCCTTCACTCAGGCACTCAAATTCTCATCAGGATGGAAGAAAAGTCAATTGGAACCAGCATCAACTGTGGAAGATTTGAAGAAAAATATCCAACATTCAGTAACATGGAGACATGGAGCGATGCATCGAATTGTATCTGGCAGAGAACAGAGCTCACTTCAGCAATCAATTACACATACATCAAGTTATGAAGTGTATTTTTTCGTTCAGATTGCTTCATCCTTGCTTCCATTGCATTCAGAAGGTTTGAATGTGAGTGTGGATCGTCCGCCAGGGCAGTGGCCAGGCAGTGGGGATACTTGGTACCGGGCCGCTTCTTAAAGGGGCAGTGTCACAGCAGCAGTGACCCGATCCGTGGCCCTGGGCATCCAATAAAAGGGATAGTGAAAAAGGGGATAATAGAGTTTGTAGTAAAATGTTTGTGATGCCACGTGTGGTGTCCGGTTAGGGGACCGACGCTGCAATGTAGATCCTCTGGGATGATGATAGGGCAGCAGAGAAGGTTAAGCTCTCCACGGGTAGAGCTGTTTCCCAGGGCAGTTAGGATGTTAAAGGTGATGTTGGTGGTGAGTATGGGGCAGGACAGGTGGCACATGAATGATTCAGAGGACACAGCAGGGTGCAGTTTCCAACGTTTTACTCACAGTTCTTGTGTACACAGATGCCCGCTTGGTACCATGTCCTCCAGGTGAGAGGTCCAGCAAACTCCAGGTAGATCAGGATACACCTTTCCAGGACTCCCTTCAGTATGTTCCTCTCCAGGCAGTCTCACTGTGCTGGCTTTCCACCCTTCCTGCCCAGCACCATCACAAAGTGCCCCAAGCCAGCAGCCGCGGACCTTGTCGGCCGACGTCCTCTGCGTCCCCTTGCTTCTATATAGCTGCCTTTTCGGCGATTAATTGTGGATGTGGCTGGGGCAACTACAGCTCTGGCTTCCTAGCTGAGTCTTGTAGTCCTCCACTAGTCTCGGGGGCCGGTTCCCCTACTGTGACCTGGTCCTTCCACTACTGGATTCGGGCCCCACGGGTGACTTTAGCACTCTCCGTATCCCTAGGATCCCTTCTGTCCTCCCGGGAGCTTCCTTCAGCCTCCCCTCACAATTCTCTCTGCAGCACTCCTCCTCCTTCTGTCTCCTCAGACCAATTGCCCTGTTCTTCCTGCTCTCTAAGTTCCTCCCCTTCTTCCTACCTTCTCCACTAACACCCCAACACCCTTTCCTACCCAGCCTGAGATGAGGCCCTCCTCCATAGGGGTATGCCAGGTGCCCTGAGTGAACTAGTGTGTTTTGGGTGTGAGTGTTAGAGTCCTTGGTAATGCTCCCTCCTTACCTGAGAGTGGGATACCACACCTCCTGATAAGATGCAGTACCTCTGTGGCAATTGGACCCTCAGAGGCGCCGCAAGTGCAATCCACCAGATATATAGGAAGGTACCACTCATCTCCAGCAAACATCTCCAGCAAACATAAGTTTTTGTTATGTTTTGGAGTTAAATATCATCAATATAAAATATTACAGACATTTTCCTCTTGATGGACGCATTTGGAAGCAGTGCTTGGAGCTCTTACAATAGTCTTTAGTTCTGCTGAGGAAAAAGAGCAATTTAAATCTCTTTCCCATTCTCTAACAAAGAAGAGAGGGGTTGAGGTAAGGAAAGCTTGATTTCAATTAACTTACTACTTGAATCCTCTAAGAAAAAAAACCTTTAAGAGGATAGGTAAATGTTCAGTAGAGCTAGAAGTTGGGCCCTAAATCTCACCTGCTGTTTTCAGATTAGTCCAATTAGAGCCTGAGACACAAAATCAACTGGTTTTTACCTTTTATTTTGTTTTTCTTGTCTTTTTGTCTTTTATGATATATTATGATGCCATGAAATATGTTATTTATTCATCACAATTGTCTTCTTTTATATTCAATTACCAAACATTACAAGTACATACAGTTACCCATTTTTATGATGACTTCCTTTTTATAAACAAAGGCGGGTGCAATTTGCAAATGGATCTACTTTAGCATTAAAACATTCAGCCTTGAAATTGTGTTTGTTTTGCTTAGATATACTGAATACTGCTTTGAAACCAATCTATTATGGCATTTGTAATTTCTGAAACAATATAATGAACAAAGAATAATAAAGAGATTGAATCATGGATTGGACTCAATACTTTAGGGAGAGGCTTTATGTAGATACTTGAGTATCAAGTGCTGATTTTTCTCAGTTGAGTAGTCTTTTTTTTCGTACTACAGCATAGCAGCTCACAATGTCCCCAGAAAATTGAACGTGATTGTTGGATGAACATCTTAACCACCTTTCAAAACCTTGCATTTACGTTGTTCTGTGAAGTCTGGATTTTAACTCGACCTATATTGCGCAGATAAAAAAAGTGAAAATATTCATCCAATATGTGGTTTACTACCCTTAAAGTAGGTTTTCAAGATATAAAACAAAGGTCTAGAATTGTAAGCAAGTTAACCTAATAATACATGTACATTATCAATTTTCACCTGCGTTCTCTTTGGTCTAATGTTGCACAATATTGTTCAAACTGATGCAGCATTATGTGACAATCACTATGACATATCATGACATCACTATGGGCAAAACCCACGTTGTTTTTCCACCAACTAAAATTGTTAATTGCTTTGTGCTGTCCATAGTGATTACATATTTTGTGACCACAAGAAATAATCATTGTCATGGGACATGATGTAACTGTGTTAAAATTTTTCTTATAAGTAGAGATTGGCTGTCACAGTCAAATGATGTCATTATAACATGCCAATGTTTTCCAAACCACAAATGATTCGGGCCTGAGGTGATCATCAGCCTGGGAAAGGTGGAGCAAAAGTGTATGGGGAAGATTCATGCTTTACAATTTTAAACAGGTAATTAAACAAGTCTGGTTCCTGTTCTGCCTCCATCTATTGAGGACTTCTGGAGCATAATGGAGATAAACACTAGAGATAGGATCATCCTGAAGGGGAACACCATTGTTGCAGTGGGATGGCTTTTACAATTTTTTTTTTAAATTAAAATAGTATCAGCTAAGTACCCTATGTTATTTACATTATACACTTATACCAAGATGTGTTCCAGCTCATTTTCTTGGTTTTGCTTTAATTTTTTGTACATTGTATATACAGGGGTGTGGATGCTCCATTTTGAGCTGTGCATTTAATCTACAGTATATAGATTTCCATGGGTAGTTGTTTAACCCCTTTCTGTCATCCGACGTACTATCCCATCCAGGTGCCCTGGGACTTAATTCCCAGGGACGGGATAGTACGTCATAGGCGATCAGCTGCACTCCCGGGAGGAGCGCAGCTGATCATGGCCGGGTGTCAGTTGATTATCACAGCTGACACCCGGGACTATGTGCCAGGAGCGGTCACGGACCGATCCCGGCACATTAACCCTGGCATACCGCGATCAAACATGATCGCGGTGTACCGGGGGCACAGGGAAGCATTGCACAGGGAGGGGGCTCCCTGCGTGCTCCCCTGAGACCCTCAGAACAGCACGATGTGATTGCGCTGTTCTGATGCCTTCCTTCCTGCAAGACCCCGGATCCAAGATGGCCACCGGGTCATGCAGGGAGGCGGCTTCCTCAGTGCCTGCTGAGAGCAGGCGCTGAGGACGCCTGCAGCAGTGCGTGTTAGATCGCTGGTCTCACAGAGTGCTGTGCACACTGTAAGACCAGCGATCTGACTTTATACTGTGATGTCCCACCCTGGGACAAAGTAAAAAAGTTAAAAAAATGAAAATCAGATGTGTAAAAAAAAAATTCCAAAATAAAGGAAAAAAAAAATATTCCCCAATAAATTAATTTCTTCATTTAAATAATAAAAAAAAAAATTAAGGTACACATATTTAGTATCGCTGCGTCCATAACGACCCGCCCTATAAACCTGTCCCATTAGTTAACCCCTTTAGTGAACACCTTAAAAAAACAAAAACCAAGGCTAAAAAACAATGATTTATCATCATACCGCAAAACAAAAAGTGGAATAACACGCGATAAAAAGACGGATATAAATAAGCATGGTACCGCTGAAAACGTCATCTTGTCCCGCAAAAAATGAGCCGCCAAACAGCATCATCAGCGAAAAAATAAAAAGTTATAGCTCGCAGAATAAAGCGATGCAAAAATAATTATTTATATATAATCGCTTTTATTGTATAAAAGCGCCAAAACATAAAAAAATGATACAAATGAGGTATCGCTGTAATCGTACTGACTCAAAGAATAAAACTGCTTTATCAATTTTACCACACGCGGAATGGTATAAACGCTCACCCCACAAAAGAAATTCATGAATTGCTGGTTTTTGTTCATTCTGCCTCCCAAAAATCGTAATAAAAAGCGATCAAAAAATGTCATGTGCCCAAAAAATGGTACCAATAAAATGTCAACTCGTCTCGCAAAAAATAAGACCTCACATGACTCTGTGGGCCCAAATATAGAAAAATTATAGCTCTCAAAATGTGGCGATGCAAAAACTATTTTTTGCACTAAAAAGCGTCTTTTAGTGTGGCACAGCTGCCAATAATAAAAACCCGATATAAAAACCCGCTATAAATAGTAAATCAAACCCCCTTTATCACCGCCTTAGTTAGGGAAAAATAATAAAATTAAAAAAATGTATTTATTTCCATTTTCCATTAGGGTTAGGGTTGGGGCTAAAGTTAGGGTTAGAGTTGGGGCTAAAGTTAGGGTTCGGGTTGGGACTAGGGTTACGGGTGTGTTAGGGTTAGGTTTGTGGTTAGGATTATGATTAGGGTTGGGATTAAGGTTAATGGTGTGTTGGGGTTAGGGTTGGAGTTAGAATTGGGGGTTTTCCACGGTTTAGGCACATCAGGGGCTCTCCAAACTTGACATGGCGTCTGATCTCAATTTTAGCCAATTTGGCATTGAAAAAGTCAAACGATGCTCCTTTTCTGAGCTCTGCCATGTGCCCAAACAGTAGTTTACCCCCACATATGGGGTATCAGCATACTCAGGACAAATTGCACAATAACTCTTGGGGTCCAATTTCTTCTGTTACCCTTCGGAAAATAAAAAATTAGGGACAAAAATATTTTTATGGAAAAAAATATGATTTTTTATTTTATGGCTCTACGTTATAAACTTCTGTGAAGCACTTGGGGGTTCAAAGTTCTCACCACACATCTAGATAAGTTCCTTTGGGGGTCTAGTTTCCAAAATGGGGTCACTTGTGGGGGTTTCCACTGTTTAGGCACATCAGGGGCTCTCCAAACGCGACATGACTAGTGTTGAGCGATACGATAATGCAAATATCGGCTATCGGCCGATATTAGCTCTATCGGCCTTTCGATAATTCGTTTCGATATTTTCGTCTTATCGAATACCGGAATTGGATTTGTCACTGTCACTGTCTGTGTCCGTCGGTCGGGTCTGTCACTGTCAGTGTCCGTCGGTCGGGTCTGTCAGGAGTCAGCGGCACTTACCTGGCAGAAGATCTCCGGCGGTCACGGCCTGGACTGCTTCATGGCCGCCATCCTCTTCTCCCCGGCGGTCACATGCAGTTTCTCGCGATAACTGCAGTGACTGCTGGGTAATCCCGGCCGTAAAGCAGTCAGTCCGATGACGTCACCGCCGGGGAAGCAGGTAATCAGCTGTGCTGCGTCGCAATGACAGGCTCTGCCTCTCATTCCGATGTAGCAGAGCTGGATCGTCGTGGGACAATCGTTACTATGGACTGCGTCGGACAGGTGGTATACTGTTGGTTTGTTTTTTTTCTTTTTTTACAGGAGATCGATGGCGTCGCAGGAATGAGAGAGTAATAAAAGAAATGAAAAGTGTGTTGTCTCTTTTATTTCATTAAAATACTTTTTTCTTGCTTTGTCTTTTTTTTATGCATTTAATAACTTTGGGATTAATAATGGATCGGTGTCTTATTGACACCTCTCCATTATTAACCGGGCTTATTGTCACTGTGCAATCAACGGTGACATTAACCCCTTATTACCCGCTTGCCACCGCTACAGGGCAAGTGGGAAGAGCCGGGTAAAGTGCCACAATTGGCACATCTTTTGATGCGCCAAATGTGGGGCTGCTGTAGCCTGGTATTATCAGGCTGTTGAGGGCCAAATCCATGGGCCTTGACAGTCTTTAAATACCAGGCCGCAGCAGTCTGCATTTTACTTGGCTGGTTAACAAAAATAGGGGGACCCCTACGCCGTTTTTTTTTCGAGGGGATCCCCTATTTTTGTTAACCAGCCAAGCTAAGCAGACTGCTGTGGCCTGGTATTATCAGGCTTGCAAGGTCCATGGATATTGGATCCTTACCAGCCTGAAAAACCAGGCCTCAGCGGTCTGCTTCATCTGGCTGGTTAACAAAAATAGGGGGGACCCCACGCCAATTTTTTTCGAGGGGATCCCCTATTTTTGTTAATCAGCCAAGATATGCAGACTGCTGTGGCCTGGTATTATCAGGCTGGCAAGGTCCATGGATCTTGGCTCCTTAACAGCCTGAAAATCCAGGCCTCAGCGGTCTGCTTCATCTGGCTGGTTAACAAAAATAGGGGGGACCCCACGCCAATTTTTTTCGAGTGGATCCCCTATTTTTGTTAACCAGTTCCCTTGACGTCACTGATTGTGTGTCATGGGTGCATCGCCACGAAGATCGTCGCGATTGCACATTCTGACTTCTCACAGCTGAGCTGCTGTTTCTTTGTGTTTTGGTAATGTGAGAGTTAATTTTACCTAGCTCTTTGCTAAGACTAGGTCCAGCCTCGCCCGGCTGCTTTTGATTATGTTCTAATTAGTTTCCTTTATATTCCTGCCAGTCTGGGTGTTAGACGCCGGTGAAAGCATTCATGTAGTTTAGCAGACTGAAGCGGTTCTGAGAATACTTAAGCTAAGAGCTCCTTAGTTGTTTTTACTCTTATAGCTTATAGTTTATCTCTGAGACCTTAGGTGTTCCTACTGTGTGTGAGTGTTGTATGTAAGACTTTATTTACTTTATTTCTTGTCTTTCTTGTATGTCTTTCTGTTCATTAACCGTTACCTGTTCATTCCCTTTGGTGGTATTCATGGTCCTTCTTAGGACTAGAATACAGTTGGCAGGGATTGATAGGAGACAGGGTTTACGCTGGTGGCCTGGACCTCTGTACCTTTAACAGTACCTCCAGGTTGAGGGATTAGTTAGGACCCCAGTTTAGGGTCAGCTTAGACCCCGGTCACCCTCTAGCCGGAGACAGCGTATAACGGATTCCGTTTTGACCCACTGGACATTCTTTCAGGTAAATCTATGTTATCATATATCTATGCGCATGTTATATAGTATGTTGCCCTTTTGATATAGATTACTGACATCACATATATATATCTGCTATACAGCGTGACATTTTCACCGGCCCTAACTAAAGATTCTCCCCAGCTGTCATGGACCCAGTAGCCCAGCTGGCCCGGCAGTTGCAGGGGTTGTCCATGGAATTTGCAGACATTAAGTCCAAGGTTTTGTCCCCCCCGGAGCAAACCAGATCTGAACCTAAGGTTGCTCTCCCGGATAGGTTCACTGGTGGGCGGGACAAATTTTTTACTTTCCGGGAGGCATGTAAATTGTACTTTCGGCTGCGGCCTCGGTCATCTGGGAGTGAAGAGCAGAGGGTGGGAATTGTTATATCGCTCTTACAAGGGGACCCTCAATCTTGGGCGTTCTCTATTCCTCCAGGCTCCCAGATCTCCAGTCAGTGGATCGATTTTTTACTGCCCTGGGTCTGGTATATGATGATCCGGATCGAGTCTCCCTTGTTGAAACAAGGTTACGTAAAATACGGCAAGGAAATCGTCCAGCGGAGGAATATTCTTCTGAGTTCCGTAGATGGGCAACAGATACTCAGTGGAATGACCCAGCTCTTAGGAGCCAGTTTTGTCAAGGGTTGTCTGACAAATTAAAAGATGTGTTGGCTCAGTATGATTCTCCTCCATCACTGGAGGCTGCTATGGCCCTCGCTATTCGCATTGATAGACGACTTCGGGGAAGACGCGAGGTAACTCCGCCCCCCGTGATGACTCCACCTACTACTAAAGTCCCCTTTACTGAGGTTCCCCTGGACTGTTCTGAGGAACCCATGCAGTTGGGAGGGACATCATTTTGTAGGAGGGAATCGGCGGTGCACCGCAAGACTAGAAGGTGTTTCTTTTGCGGGAGAGAGGGACATTTTGTTGGGGGGTGTCCATCCCGGACCTCTTTGAGCCAAGGAGTTAACCTGGGTGTGTGTATTTCGTCCCCAAATCCCTCTCAGTTTCTCGTGCCTGCGGAGGTGGTGATTGGTACTAGAACTGAGAGGATTTCTGTTTTTTTGATAGTGGGTCTGGGGCTAATCTGGTGGACGCTCGGTTTGCCCAGGTGCATGGTATGCAACTGAGTGTATTGGCCAAACCGGTCCCTATACTCTCTATTGATTCTAGACCTCTTGGTCAAGGTAGCTTGGTACAAGCTGTTCATAACATAGATCTTCGAGTAGGGGCAATACATAAAGAGCAATTGTCTTGTTATGTGTTGGAGGGTCTACCTACTCCTATTGTGTTGGGACTTCCTTGGTTGGCTAAACATAACCCAGTGATTGATTGGCAATCCAGAAAGATAAGCCAGTGGGGTGAATTTTGCAAGAATAACTGCATGAGCACGGTCATCGGTGCGGTTGTGCCTAGGACTTTGCCTCCTTTTCTGGAGGACTTTGGGGAGATGTTCTCAGAGGAGGGGTGTAAAGAGTTACCTCCTCATCGCGCATATGACTGCTCAATAAAGTTGCTTCCTGATGCCTTATCTCGTACTTTCCCAGGGACCGGGAGGATGGATGATCCGGTTCCTATTCCTCAGGAGGGAGTTGTAGTGTCAGCTGTTTGCCCTGAGCTTGAGGGGGAGGTATTGAGGGCTCAGGGGGACGCCCCTGTGGGACTTCCAGGGAGACTGATAGTTCCAGATCGGTTAAGACTGAAGGTTACGGAGAACCATTACAAACGGATGGCTGATAGGGGGAGAGTTTCTGGTCGAGATCTGAAGGTGAACGATCTGGTGTGGTTGTCTACCAGGAATATAAAACTTAAAGTTCCCTCCTGGAGGTTGGGTCCAGATTCATTGGGCCGTACAGGATCAGTTCCAGAATTAATCCTGTGGCATTTCGTCTGGACCTCCCTCCTACGTTTAAAAATCATAATGTGTTTCACAAGTCATTACTTAAAAAGTATGTGGCACCAGTCATACCGTCACCTCTACTTCCTCCTTCAGTGGTAGTCAATGATAACGTGGAATTTCATGGGTCGAAAATCATTGACTCACGTCTCAGTCGCCGATCCCTCAGTACTTAGTTCTTTGGAGGGGGTATGGTCCTGAGGAGAGGACGTGGGTCCCTGCGTCTGATGCTAACGCAGATCGATTGGTTCGGACCTTTCACACAACTTACCCGGACAGACCTGGTCATGAGGGTCCGGAGGCCCCTCGTAGAAGGGGGGGTACTGTCATGGGTGCATCGCCACGAAGATCGTCGCGATTGCACATTCTGACTTCTCACAGCTGAGCTGCTGTTTCTTTGTGTTTTGGTAATGTGAGAGTTAATTTTACCTAGCTCTTTGCTAAGACTAGGTCCAGCCTCGCCCGGCTGCTTTTGATTATGTTCTAATTAGTTTCCTTTATATTCCTGCCAGTCTGGGTGTTAGACGCCGGTGAAAGCATTCATGTAGTTTAGCAGACTGAAGCGGTTCTGAGAATACTTAAGCTAAGAGCTCCTTAGTTGTTTTTACTCTTATAGCTTATAGTTTATCTCTGAGACCTTAGGTGTTCCTACTGTGTGTGAGTGTTGTATGTAAGACTTTATTTACTTTATTTCTTGTCTTTCTTGTATGTCTTTCTGTTCATTAACCGTTACCTGTTCATTCCCTTTGGTGGTATTCATGGTCCTTCTTAGGACTAGAATACAGTTGGCAGGGATTGATAGGAGACAGGGTTTACGCTGGTGGCCTGGACCTCTGTACCTTTAACAGTACCTCCAGGTTGAGGGATTAGTTAGGACCCCAGTTTAGGGTCAGCTTAGACCCCGGTCACCCTCTAGCCGGAGACAGCGTATAACGGATTCCGTTTTGACCCACTGGACATTCTTTCAGGTAAATCTATGTTATCATATATCTATGCGCATGTTATATAGTATGTTGCCCTTTTGATATAGATTACTGACATCACATATATATATCTGCTATACAGCGTGACATTGTGTCCCTGGCTGACCTGAAGTGAAAGTGGAAAGCAATCAATTAAGCTTTCCACTTCCTCTCCTGTCAGCCAGGAGAGGAACTCATTCATTTGGGGGTTTACTGTGAGGCTGCAGCATTAGCTGCGGTCCCTGCAGTAAACATTAACCCTTTCTGAAGGATTACACCGTGGGACCTGACTGTACATCGGATTGGTAAGAATAATTTTGCTTTATTATTTTATTTTTATTACAGGAAATGGTTTTAGCAGGAAAATAAAATATGGTCAAAAACTGTGTGATTATTTCATTAAACTTCTTTTTTATTAAAGTGTGTGTGTTTGATTTTTCTTTCATACAATAGGATTAATAATTGATAGTTGTCTAATTGACAGCTCTCAATTATTAACCTGGCTTAAAGTGACCTTTCAATTGCAAGGTCATTTTAACCCCTTATTAACCCATTCGCCACCGCTACAGGGCAATGGGAATAGACGGGCAAAGTGCCAGAAAGGGCAAATCTAATTAGAGATTTGCCCTTTCTGGGGTGTCTGGGGGCAGATGTTAGTAGCCGGGGGGGGCCAAAAATAATGGTCCCTCTCTGGGCTATTATTATCTGCCCCCACTCACTGGCTTTGTCTGTCTGGTTGCGAAAATAGGGCGGGAGCCCACGCATTTTTTTTCAGCAATTTTACACCTCATATATATATATATACATGTCATTAAATTTGTGACACATATATATATATATTTTATATTTATAGTTCATACACTTCTACATAGTATAATAGCCGCTAATTCAATTGCCGGCTTTTGTGAAAATGCAGAACCCGACATGAAATGACACTTGGTTTACATAGAGTTAACCATGTCTTTTCATGTAGTTTGATATCTGATTTGCACAAACAATTACATGAGTGTAAGTGTGCAAAATTTCACACCTGTAGGGGTTAATTAAAGGTGTAAATTCGTAGCAAAAAAGTCCGTTTTTTTTACAACGAATTTACACCTTTAATTAACCCCTACAGGTGTGAAATTTTGCACACATTGACTGATGTAATTGTTTGTGCAAATCAGATTGCAAACGACATGAAAAGACATGGTTAACCCTATGTACACCAAGTGTCATTTCATGTCGGGTGCTTCTGTCTTTTCACAGAAGCCGGCTTTACCCGGCAATTGAATCAGAGGATATTTTACTATGTAGAAGTGTATAAACTATACATATATGTATATATATATATGTCACAATGACATGTATATATATATATATGTATTCTATGTGTGTATATTTAGTGTTTACAAGGAAATAAAGGTTTTTTTTAGTTGCGATATTTTGTTCCCATAGACTTACATTGGACTTCCGCAATCGGAATCGGATATCGACGATATTTAGTGCTATCGGCGATACAATTTCGATACGATATTTTTAGATATCGAGCAATATCGCTCAACACTAGACATGACACCCGCAGACCATTCCATTAAAGTCTGCATTACTAAACGTCACTACTTCTATTCCGAGCCCGACGTGAGCCCATACAGTTTTTTTCTCCCACATATAGCGTATCAGCGTACTCAGGAAAATTGGACAACAACTTTTGGGGTCAAATTTCCCCTTACCCTTGGGAAAATAAAAAATTGGTGACTAAAAGATCATTTTTGTGTGGAAAAAATAGGATTTTTTATTTTCATGCCCGGGCATTATAAACTTGTGTGAAGCACTTGGGGGTTCAAAGTGCTCACCACAGATCTAGATAAGTTCCTTAGGGGGTCTAGTTTCCAAAATGGGGTCACTTGTGGGGGGTTTCCACTGCTTAGGCACATCAGGGGCTCTGCAAACTGAACATGACACCCATCAAAGTCTGCATTCCAAAATGTCATTACTTCCTTACCGAGCCCTGCCGTGCGCCCAAACAGTATTCCCCCCACATATGGGGTATCAGCGTACTCAGGACAAATTGGACAACAACTTTTGGGGTCCAATTTCCTTGGGAAAAATAAAAAATTGGAAAATTGGGGACTAAAAAATCATTTTTGTGGAAAAATTTTTTTTCCACACCCAGGCATTATAAACTTTAGTGAAACACTAGGGGTCAAAGTGCTCACCACAGATCTAGATAAGTTCCTTAGGGGGTCTAGTTTCCAAAATGGGGTCACTTGTGGGGGGTTTCCACTGTTTAGGCAGATCAGTGGCTCTCCAAACGCGACATGGCATACAGCCATTTCTGCTTTGAAAAATTCAAACTGTACTCCTTCCCTTCCGAGCTCTGCCATGCACCCAAACAGTGGTTTACCCCCACATATTGGGTATCAGCGTATGCAGGACAAATTGCACAATAACTTTTGAGGTGTTGTTACCCTTGGGAAAATAAAAATTGGGGTGAAAAGATCATTTTTGTGAAAAAATATGATTTTTTAATTTTACGGCTCTACGTTATAAACTTGTGTGAAGCACTTGGGGGTTCAAAGTGCTCACCACAGATCTAGATAAGTTCATTAGGGGGTCTAGTTTCTAATTTGGGGTCACTTGTGGGGGATTCCCACTGTTTAGGCACATCAGGGGCTATCAAAATGAGACATGGCGTCCAATCTCAATTCCAGCCATCTTTGGTTTGAAAAAGTCAAACGACGCTCCTTCCCTTTCAAGCCCTGCAGTGTGCCCAGACAGTGGTTTTCCCCCACATATGGGGTATCGGCGTACTCAGGAGAAATTGCACAACAACTTTTTCTGACAATTTACTCCTTTTACCCTTGATAAAAAAAAAAATGTTTGTAAAAATCATTTTTATGACTAAAAAGTTAAATGTTAATTTTTTCCTTCCAAGTTGCTTCAGCTCCTGTGAAGCACCTGAAGGGTTAATAAACTTTTTGAATGTGGCTTTGAGTACCTTGAGGGGTGCAGTTTTTATAATGGTGTCACTTTTGGGTATTTTCTGCCATATAGACCCCTCAAAGTGACTTCAAATGTGAGGTGGTCCCTAAAAAAAATGGTTTTGTACAATTTGTTGAAAAAATGAGAAATTGCAGGTCAACTTTTAACCCTTATAACTTCGTAACAAAAAAAAATTTGGTTTCAAAATTGTGCTTGATGTAAAGTAGACATGTGGGAAATGTTATTTAGTAACTATTTTGTGTGACATATTTCTCTGTTTTAAGGGAATAAAAATTCAAATTTTGAAAAGTGCAAAATTTTTAAAATTTTCGCCATATTTCCATTTTTTCATAAATAACCGCAAGTTATATCGAAGAAATTTTACCACTATCATGAAGTACAATATGTCACCAGAAAACACTCTTAGAATCGTGAAGATCCGTTGAAGCGTTCCAGAGTTATAGCCTCATAAAGAGACAGTGGTCAGAATTGTAAAAATTGGCCCGGTCATTAACGTGCAAACCACCCTTAGGGGTTAAGGGGTTAAACACTCGGACCTGGGTCCTGCTCTATCCCATCTATTGAGGCCTACTGGCACATATAAAGGTTAAATGCTAAAGATAGGACCATCCGTATTGGGTACACTATACATTGTCATGGTGTGGCTTCTCTATTTTGACCTGTGCTCTGTCCAGTCTATTGAGGCCCACTGGCACTTATAAAAGTTACATACTAAAGATAGGACCATCCTGATTGGGTACACTATACATTGTCATAGTGAGATGGCTTTTACGCTTTTTTGATCAAAATAAACTAGATAACTTATGTTATTTAAATGTGGTATTACTATTTACTTACTGTGGAGTATTTGCTCATTTTGTTTTTTACTACTTTATAAGTATTTTAGAGGTGTTGGTCCTAGTATTTGAAGAAAGCTGCAATATTTTTCCAATCCTGTACAATCCCTTTTAATCTTACTCAACTTAACCCTACAGGATAACTCATGAGTGAACCAGGAGGAACGAATAAAGAAGGACACAAGAAGGTGACAGAACGTATCCACATATATCAGCTGCTGGACGAATACGTTTCAGATCCATTTTCATGATACCAAAACACAGACATCTTGAATTTCATACTGTGTAGATCACTAAGGAATACTTGGCGATGGGAATCAATGCAATGACTGCTGAGCTGCTGGTTCTAATTACACCATCAGCCTGCCATCGGTGGTAATGTCATTACTGTATCTGTGCCCTGTTCTCAACCTTAGAATGCTTAAGAATATTTATAGAAGAACTTTACCTAGTGAGAACAGAGCAAGATTAAGATCTTAGAACTCTTTGTTCCTTGGGACTGACAGATTATGCCATCTTAGAAAAAACATGAAGGCAATAGAAGTAAAAAACATAAAAACACAATGCCGATAGTCTCTAAGACATTAGATGACTAATAAGACGTTAACCGGTTCTGAGATGTCTTAAATCGCAGACTTGAAAACCAGCTATCTATCTGTTCTTGATTAATGTTCCCAACTGATTAATTCCATGGCCGGGTAATAATTTAATTTACACAATTAGAGTTTTGTTTTATTCAGCAATAACACAGGGGCACAATGCTGCACAGTGTCCGGGAGCACAAAGATCCTTTATTATAGAGAACATTAAGTTTAAAAGAGCTTCGAGAAATGCTAGCACAAAGCTGATGAGATGTGCTGCATGCCCACTGGGTATAAATATTGCAGACAGCAATCACGCCAGAATTACCAGTAGTACTAATGAGGATATCTCGGTATAGAGCTCATAGGAGTGTGAAGAGAAAGCAAAAAAATGATTTCTCTGCCTCCAGCATGGAGGACACAGCCTAAGGCATGACTAGTTAAATGTCAAGAAAGTTAAAGAAAAAGTATGAAATGCGTCTCCTCTCCAGAGACTTGTCGATAAGTAAAAGGTTGTTGTACATTGCAAAACCCCAATCCTGAAGGAATGCCAATGTGTGGGAATTGAATGGGCATAGCTGTAGTGGACACTGATCGAAAAGTAAATCCTCATATATATGAGGCTTCCATATGGACCACAAAGTACAAGGTACTTTGCTAAAAATATAGGGGGGTGACCTTCTACACTCAATCGTCAGTAGAATTAGCAGAACTCAGAAAAACCATGGGCCCAATTTTTTTTTGTGCCTCTGTTGCAGGTGATGCTTGACAGCATCAGTTTTAATCCTGGGACTTTTGGAGTGACATGAACAAGGAATATGGGGTTTAGTGTGTGGTTTTGATTGCTCCTGAGAGCCCTGTGGTGTGGCTGCCTTCTATTTAATCCTCTGGGTCTCTGACTTCCACTGACAGTCAATTAGTTTTGTTACCTGACTTTTGCTCCTGTCCTTCCTTGTGGCTTTCCTGATTCCTCCTCTTTTTTTTACCACAGTGTGAATTTTAAATATCCTCTTGTTTTACTATTCTGTTTGTGATGTGACCTCTCGGCTTTGCCCCTGCTTGGCAACCTTTCCCTGTTCACTTCCGGACAGTAGCCCTTCCATGGAAGCAATCCACTGGACCCTGTTGTAAGACAAAGCCCCTGTATAGGGGTTAAGATGTGAAGGTCGGCACTTCACTTGAATCTGCCAGATGGAGTGGCTTGTGCCAAGACTGTCTGAGGTAGTCTATTTGAGCCAGTGGCTTCTGACAGATGTGACACAAACAGAGCAGATACTCACCCTCTTCAGGTACAGTGTCAGCTTTCCACTGTTGCTTGTTGTTTTGGCTGCATAGGTGATGTCACGTCAACAGGGCTCATTGCCACAGAAGCCAATCACTGAGCATGGCAGCTGGATTTAATGATTATACTATGGTGGTAATGCTTGCTGTCAACGTAACCTCTTCATCAAAGACAAAACATGTATGACCCAAACAGCAGATGGGGGTTGGGATTGGACCCAATGAGGGTAAGTACCTGCATTGTTTATTATTTTAAGGATTTTATAGTGTTTGGGGTTCACTTACCATGAATAGTGCCATGTACCAAATTCAGAAACCGAAAGGTCTTTCTACTCCGTATGACCAGTATTATGAATAATGTTTTGGTGCATTGATGTACATGAGCTACAAGTTATGTATGTGTCTAATAGGCTCAAATACTTTATTGTAGTCTTATGTAAAAATAACCTGACAAACTCTAAAATATTCAATCTGTATACTGTCATAAAATTTGGTCTTCATGCTTTTCGCTAAACTCATGAAGTTCTGGCCAACACTGTGAAGTTAATCTATGACACATGCAGAGTGAATACGTGTTCTGGAGAATATATGCTCAATCGCTTTCTTTTTACATTGTGGATTTGATAAATAACGTTCCATCTTAATCGTAATCATTCTTCTTTACTCACTTTAACATTATGAAAACTTCACCATTTGAAAATAATATGAAACATATTAATTTAAGTGTCTGGCAGGTAACATCTGCTGAAGCAGTTGGAAGTCCAGTAACGGTGACTCTCCACAGGGAGCAACACTGTTCTTTAACAGGAGAAACAAACTTTACGGCAGAAGATTTTCATTTGAAATTCAGGAATGTGTGAGGGAGAGAAAATATCAAAAATTTTATTTAGCAAATTAACCATTTCTTGTATTCAAACAGTAGACTCCAATCTAGATGCCAGTTTCCAGTTCATACCATATATCAAGTTGACAAGTTACAGGGATTTTTAATTTTATGAGACAGATAATTTTGATGACCTTTCTTCTGGGACACGCAATGACGGTGCTGCGTCTCCATCACCATTTACATGGGGATGGGATCTAATCTATATAAGCTGCTGTACCTGGTACCATGCCCAGAGGAGTAACATAACCTTTTGTACGGGTCTCCAGGGATCCCAGAGGTCAGACGACACCAACTGATATAGCATTGATGGATATACCATCAATGTTAGTGATCAAGAGAACCCCTTTTACTCATCTCACAGTTATTCATAATTCTAACACCTCATTACAGATGGATACACAATGATGCACGCTATCTAGCAATCCCTGCTTGTTCAGTATCTGCACAAATATTACTCAGCTTATTTTAGTCCTTGGAATAGTTGTCTTTACACAAGGGACGATACAATGATCTTATTACAAACTAGATGTCCCAGAAAGCACTAAAGGCACAAGGTCTGCAATACTTTTAGGATATATCTGTCATATATAAATTGTGGTGATCATAAGCTGTTATGTAGAGAACATTGATAGCAGGCAGGGGTTTAACGAGAATAGGGTGGTTACAGAGGTACTAGTGGAACATAGGTACTAGTGCTAAAGTTGGCCCCAAATGCTTCCATCAGTGCTGTCCCATCAACAGTAACTACCATTAAGGCTCTCCACTTTCTATGTCATAATTTTACTATTTGTGACTTCTTATGTGGTAATGGGGTATTTGCCACCTTCTAAGGCACCACTTCTTAGACCATGACTCTGGCATTACTTTTATGAGATGGATAATATTGATGACCTTTTTTTGGGATTTTAAATGAAGATACTGTGTGTTATGATATGGTAACCGAGGAGGATACTAGAAAAATAGGCTAGGCAACCACACACCCAGAGAGGTTGGTAACTAGTGGATTGCAGACCCCTAAACTGACAACACAACTAGAATTATCCGTGGGACGTACCTACGATGTCCTAGATGCCTAGACACAGCCAAAGAGTTAACTAAGCCTAAAGAGAGAAAGGGGAAAGCTAACTGCCCCAGAGTAGAGCCCCAAAGGAATAGAAAGCCCCCAAATATATATTACCGGTGAGACAGATGAAGTACAAAACACAGGCAGAAAATAGTGTGAGCAAATGCTGGGGCCCAAACTGTCTAGATAGAACAGGACAGGAAAGGATACTGTCTGCAATCCAGCAAAAACCCTAAGAAAAATTCCAACACGTCTGATAAGCAAAAATACTGAGGCCACATGACCTCGCCCCCACTAAATCAGAACTCTGGTGTGAACTGGATGCCAAACAACAGAAACTGAAATAACAGGAGACTAGAAATACTGAATAGACTGATAAAAGCTGTGGCAAAGGAAAAGAGAGTCCAGCACAGGTCCCAACAGTGAACCTGGCTGAACTCACACTAGCAAGGCAGAGAACAGAGAAAAGCAAAACGGAAAAAAATGCAACAGATTAAAACAGACAAATAGCTTATCTGAAAGATGCAGGACAAAGCAGGGAGCAAGCCAACTTCCAAAAGGCTCAGGAAGAAACCAAAATAACCGGCAACCACTAAGGGAAGGCTGCTCATTTAAATTTCCCCAGTCAGTAACACCTGACCCCCAATTATCCTTTTCAGGTGATTGACCTCTGTCAGCCAGACCAGCTCCATTACCAGCAGCAGCCACCAGAGGGAACCCAAACTCAGAAGCCGGATCCAAAGTGTTCACAACAACTGTGTCCTCATCAGTATGAGTGGCTGTAGTAGCTCAGAGGAGTACCACAACATTTTTGTATTGGTCTACGGTGGTAATAAAGGTCAGACATCTACTGACATAACATTGATGTATAGACCATCAACGTTAGAGTCCCATAGAACCCCTTTAACTTTTCCCGTGTTCATAATTCTCAGACACCATGACCCAGATGATACTGCTATCTTCACATCTACTACAGCTTTGTCACTGATTACTGTGGGAAACTTATGGGTTTTCAAGGAACATAACCTTTCTTTGCTAATGTTGTAATATCTGAGGTAAGAGAAGGACACATGTGTCTTCATAATGTCCATGGATATGGTGCAAGCATGAACTAGGAACTCCCTCTGGCCTTAACATCCATGTGGCCACCTATGGTACTTCCTCTAATTATGTAAAGCACAGATTAGACACCACTGTTTTTCATGATAGGGAGGTAGCAAATACAAGCAAACAGAGGCCGGTTACAAGAAAAAAAACTTGATTATTTTTATCCTCTACAATGATTAAATCAAATGGCTTCATAATAGCACAATGCATTACAGTGGTAATCCAGACACTTAAGCAAAGGCTGAACTAATTCTAGTTCCAATTGGGGAATGTCTTCAGTAATCCCCTTGTGTCTCACCCACTGGTCAATGTGTCACTTCCAGAGTATCACTACAGCCCTTTAGTTCAGCCTCTCCTTGCTGGCAATGGCAGGTCCCAGGTTCACAGTGTCACATTTCCAGCTGTTGGTAGATATAAAACACCGATAAGAAGTTTTTAGTTACATACAGTAGATCCACTGTGACCACACCAAACAACATTTGTCTTTCCTTAGGCATCACACACACTCTGCATCACTGTGCATAGTATGGTTCTCTGTCACATTTAACAGAGGGATTCTCTCCTAACCTCTTGTCCTTTTCATTGCTTTGCATTATACAAAACTCTTGGCCACATTGGCCTTGTCCGACATGACCAAGACCAGAACAGAGGGTATGAAGGGTAGTCACCTGCATAGTAACATAGTAACATAGTTATTAAGGTTGAAGGAAGACTTTAAGTCCATCTAGTTCAACCCATATCGTTTCCTAACCTGCCCTAACATGTTGATCCAGAGGAAGGCAAAAAAAAACTCAAGTGGCAAACAGTAAGCTTCACATTGGGGAAAAAAATTCCTTCCTGACTCCACATACGGCAATCAGACTAGCTCCCTGGATCAACACAATATCTAGGAAACTAGTGAATATAGCCTGTAACATTATACTTTTCAAGAAAGGCATCCAGTCCCTTCTTAAATTTTAGTAGGGAATCACTCATTACAACATTATACGGCAGAGAGTTCCATAGTCTCACTGCTCTTACAGTAAAGAATCTGCATCTGTGATTATGGCTAAACCTTCTTTCCTCCAGACGTAGAGGATGCCCCCTTGTCCCCGTCACAGGTCTAAGAGTAAAAAGATCATTAGAAGGTCTTTGTACTGTCCCCTCATATATTTATACATTGTAATAAGATCACCCCTAAGCCTTCGTTTTTCCAAACTAAATAACCCCAAGTGTAATAACCTGTCCTGGTATTGCAGACCCCCCAGTTCTCTAATAACTTTGGTCACTCTTCTCTGCACCCGCTCCAATTCAGCTATGTCTTTCTTATACACCGGAGACCAGAACGGTACACAGTATTCTAAGTGTGGTCGCACCAGTGACTTGTATAGAGGTAAAATTATGTTCTCCTCATGAGCATCTATGCCTCTTTTAATGCATCCCATTATTTTATTTGCCTTTGCAGCAGCTACCTGACACTGGCCACTAAATGTGAGTTTGTCGTCCACCCATACAACCAGGTCTTTTTCAATGACAGTTTTGCCTAGTGTTTTACAATTAAGCACATAATTATACATCTTGTTTGTTCTACCCAAGTGCATGACCTTACATTTATCCCCATTAAAGCTCATTTGCCATTTATCAGCCCAAGCTTCCAGTTTACATAAATCCTCCTGTAATATAAAATTGTCCTCCTCTGTATTGATTACCCTGCAGAGTTTAGTGTCATCTGCAAATATTGAAATACTACTCTGTATGCCCCCTACAAGGTCATTAATAAATATGATAAAGAGAAGCGGCCCCAATACTGACCCCTGTGGTACCCCACCAGTGGCGTAGCAACTGTTTGTGGCGCCCGGGGCGGTCGAAAAATTTGCCGCCCCTTTGGTCGTTGATAACCCACAGAGGAGAGGAATTGCTGCTGCTGCCGCACCGCCCCCTCCACGCTACGCCACTGCTAATCCTGCATCAGACAAACCCCCAGTGTATTATACAGGAGCAATGTGTGGACTGGGGCCACGTATAAGAACAGTTGGCCCCTGGGAACAATGCTGGGGTCCCAGTCTGACACTGATTTCGTCCATAGTGATGTAACATCCCATTGCAGTAGCTGACTGTAGATGCATCTCTGAGTCATCTATGACAGCTGTGATTGTGGCCAGCGGGGTGGATTACAGTCCATGGACCACAATGGATTTCTTCCTATCCAACTGATCCCACAAATGATCAGTGTCACAGTCGCCCCACACATCCCCCGAATCATCGGTCTCAGACATCTGATGAGGAGCCAGACCTCAGGGGTATTTGATGCGAGTGACCAACCCTCTGGTGGGCTGCTGACAGGTGGTCTGGGGGCGTGGCCCAGGGGGGCCCCACAATCAGTGCTGTGAATAATGGATGAGGACAGGCTCTGCAGCAGCGATCAGTGACGCTCAGTCTCATCAGCACCAGCTGCCAGGCTGTCACTGTGGGTGAAGTGTCTGTCTGTCTGCCTCTTCCTGACTGCTAGAAAACTGGGTCAGCAGGAGAAGAAATGGAGTCCTTGCTAATCTCTGCAAGGCAGGGCTAGGCTGGGAAGGTGTAACCTGTTCGGTGCCGCTCCAGCCCCCTCATGATGCAGACTAGCTGCAGACCCTGCGATTTAGGATGCAGCGCAGGTAACTGAGCCGGGGGCGGGGCCTGGTGACGCGCGGAGTGGGCGGGGCCAGTGCAGCACTAGCGCTGCAGCAGCCAGTGGTGTGTCCAGGCTGCCCGTTGCCTCAATGTGAGCTGCAGCGCTCCTTCCCCTCCTCCACCGCTGCCCTCCCTTCTTTGTGAGGGCTGCAGATAAGAGACAGAAGGCTAGGACTGGCAGGCAGGCGATCAGCGCGATCTAGCCCCTCCGCGCTTCTCCCACAGAGGAGAGGAATCCGAATTGCTGCCGCGCCGCCCCCACACACGTGCCGCCTGGGGCGGACCGCCCCCCTCGCCCCCCCACGCTACGCCACTGTACCCCACTGCTAACCGTGACCCAGCCCGAGTGTGCTCCATTAATAACCACCCTTTGTTTCCTATCCATGAGCCAGTTCTTAACCCACTTACACATATTTTCCCCTATCCCCATTGTTCTCATTTTATGTATCAACTAGAGATGAGCGACTTTGCCTTTTTTAGGGTCGAGTCGGGTTTCATGAAACCCGACTTTCGCAAAAGTCGAGTCGAACGAAATCGGCCGACTATCGTGAAAAGTCGGAGGTTCGACTGAAACACGAAACCCAATGCAAATCAATGGGGAAGCAAAGTCGGCAGGGAGTGGAGGACAGTAAACAAACCTATAGTGCCCATTTCAATGCCAACGACATAAATTCTTATTACTTAAGCTTGGCAACCTTAATTAAATTTATAATAATACTTACGCATTGAAAACTGGGGGCTATTTGGCTAAACTTGTGGGGGGTTGGGCTGGCTCCCGGTTTTCGTGTGCCCCGGGCCAAAGATTGTCAGTGGGCCCCTTTAACACATACCACAATTCATGATGCTCCGATACAGCACAGAAATCTAGGTATAGTACAATGAAAATACTTCACTTCTTACATGACATGATGATATCTATGTTAAAATCTACAATAGCTCAAAAACCTGACAGTATATTCCTCCATACAGTATTATGGCCACCATATAGTACGCCATATAGAATAATGAGCCCCATATATTGCTCCATACATAATTGGTCCCATATAATGTTCCATACATTATACGATGAGCTCCACATACTGCTCCAGTATATGATAGTCCCCATATAATGTGCCATAAAGTATAGCATGGTCCCCATAGAGTAGAATGAGCCCCACATATTGATCCATACAGTACAATGAGTCGCAGTATATGATGGGCCCCATATATTGCTCCGTACAGAATGGGCTCCATATAATGCTCCATACAGAATAGGCCCCATCATCCATGGGGCCCATCATATACTGGAGCATTCAAAATGGGGCAGATCAGACACTGGAGCAGCATCCATGGGGCCCATCATATACTGGAGCATTCTATAAGGGGAAAAACATTCTATGTGATGCCCCATAAATAATGAACCCCATATGATTCTCCAGTATATGATGGGCCCCATGGATGATGCTCCAGTGTCTAATGGGCCAAAATAATGCTCCATATATAATGGCCCAATTTATAATGCTCCATTGTATAATGGTCCCCGTAAATGCTGCTCCAGTGTCTATTTTCCCCCTTTTAGAATGCTCCAGTATGTGAGGGGCCCCATGGATGATGCTCCAGTGTCTGATCTGCCCCATTTAGAATGCTCCAGTATATAATGGGCCCCATGGATGCTGCTCCAGTGTCTAATTTGCCCCATTTCGAATGCTCCAGTATATGATGGGCCCCATGGATGATGCTCCAGTGTCTTATGGGCTAAAATAATGCTCCATATATAATGGGCCCCATTTATAATGCTCCATTGTATATTGGTCCCCGTAAATGCTGCTCCAGTGTCTGATGTCCCCCATTTAGAATGCTCCAGTGTATGATGGGCCCCATGGATGATGCTCCAGTGTCTTATGGGCCAAAATAATGCTCCATATATAATGGGCCCCATGTATAATGCTCCAGTGTATAATGGGCCCCGTAAATGCTGCTCCAGTGTCTGATGTCCCCCATTTAGAATGGTCCAGTGCATGATGGGCCCCATGGATGATGCTCCAGTGTCTTATGGGACAAAATAATGCTCCATATATAATGGGCCCCATGCATAATGCTCCAGTGTATAATGGGCCCCGTAAATGCTGCTCCAGTGTCTGATGTCCCCCATTTAGAATGCTCCAGTATATGATGGGCCCCATGGATGATGCTCCAGTGTCTTATGGGCCAAAATAATGCTCCATATATAATGGGCCCCATGTATAATGCTCCAGTGTATAATGGGCCCCGTAAATGCTGCTCCAGTGTCTGATGTCCCACATTTAGAATGCTCCAGTATATGATGGGCCCCATGGATGATGCTCCAGTGTCTTACGGGCCAAAATAATGCTCCATATATAATGGGCCCCATGAATAATGCTACAGTGTATAATGGGCTCCGTAAATGCTGCTCCAGTGTCTGATGTCCCCCATTTAGAATGCTCCAGTATATGATGGGCCCCATGGATGATGCTCCAGTGTCTTATGGGCCAAAATAATGCTCCATATATAAAGGGCCACATGTATAATGCTCCAGTGTATAATGAGCCCCGTAAATGCGGCTCCAGTGTCTGATGGGCTAAAATAATGCTCCATATATAATGGGCCCTATTTATAATGCTCTATTGTATAATGGTCCCTTTAAATGCTGCTTCAGTGTCTGTTTTCCCCCTTTTAGAATGCTCCATATATAATGGGCCCCATGAATAATGCTACAGTGTATAATGGGCTCCGTAAATGCTGCTCCAGTGTCTGATGTCCCCCATTTAGAATGCTCCAGTATATGATGGGCCCCATGGATGATGCTCCAGTGTCTTATGGGCCAAAATAATGCTCCATATATAATGGGCCCCATTTATAATGTTCCATTGTATAATGGTCCCTTTAAATGCTGCTCCAGTGTTTGTTTTCCCCCTTTTAGAATGCTCCAGTATATGATGGGCCCCATGGATGCTGCTCCAGTGTCTGATGTCCCCCATTTAGAATGCTCCAGTGTATGATGGGCCCCATGGATGATGCTCCAGTGTTTTATGGGCCAAAATCATGCTCCGTATATAATGGGCGCCATTATTAATGATCCAGTGTATAATGGGCCCCGTAAATGCTGCTCCAGTGTCTGATGTCCCCCATTTAGAATGCTCCAGTGTATGATGGGCCCCATGGATGATGCTCCAGTGTCTAATGGGCCAAAATAATGCTCCATATATAATGGGCACCATGTATAATACTCCAGTGTATAATGGGCCCCGTAAATGGTGCTCCAGTGTCTGATGTCCCCCATTTCGAATGCTCCAGTATATGATGGGCCCCATGGATGATGCTCCAGTGTCTTATGGGCTAAAATAATGCTCCATATATAATGGGCCCCATTTATAATGCTCCATTGTATATTGGTCCCCGTAAATGCTGCTCCAGTGTCTGATGTCCCCCATTTAGAATGCTCCAGTGTATGATGGGCCCCATGGATGATGCTCCAGTGTCTTATGGGCCAAAATAATGCTCCATATATAATGGGCCCCATGTATAATGCTCCAGTGTATAATGGGCCCCGTAAATGCTGCTCCAGTGTCTGATGTCCCCCATTTAGAATGGTCCAGTGCATGATGGGCCCCATGGATGATGCTCCAGTGTCTTATGGGACAAAATAATGCTCCATATATAATGGGCCCCATGCATAATGCTCCAGTGTATAATGGGCCCCGTAAATGCTGCTCCAGTGTCTGATGTCCCCCATTTAGAATGCTCCAGTATATGATGGGCCCCATGGATGATGCTCCAGTGTCTTATGGGCCAAAATAATGCTCCATATATAATGGGCCCCATGTATAATGCTCCAGTGTATAATGGGCCCCGTAAATGCTGCTCCAGTGTCTGATGTCCCACATTTAGAATGCTCCAGTATATGATGGGCCCCATGGATGATGCTCCAGTGTCTTACGGGCCAAAATAATGCTCCATATATAATGGGCCCCATGAATAATGCTACAGTGTATAATGGGCTCCGTAAATGCTGCTCCAGTGTCTGATGTCCCCCATTTAGAATGCTCCAGTATATGATGGGCCCCATGGATGATGCTCCAGTGTCTTATGGGCCAAAATAATGCTCCATATATAAAGGGCCACATGTATAATGCTCCAGTGTATAATGAGCCCCGTAAATGCGGCTCCAGTGTCTGATGGGCTAAAATAATGCTCCATATATAATGGGCCCTATTTATAATGCTCTATTGTATAATGGTCCCTTTAAATGCTGCTTCAGTGTCTGTTTTCCCCCTTTTAGAATGCTCCATATATAATGGGCCCCATGAATAATGCTACAGTGTATAATGGGCTCCGTAAATGCTGCTCCAGTGTCTGATGTCCCCCATTTAGAATGCTCCAGTATATGATGGGCCCCATGGATGATGCTCCAGTGTCTTATGGGCCAAAATAATGCTCCATATATAATGGGCCCCATTTATAATGTTCCATTGTATAATGGTCCCTTTAAATGCTGCTCCAGTGTTTGTTTTCCCCCTTTTAGAATGCTCCAGTATATGATGGGCCCCATGGATGCTGCTCCAGTGTCTGATGTCCCCCATTTAGAATGCTCCAGTGTATGATGGGCCCCATGGATGATGCTCCAGTGTTTTATGGGCCAAAATCATGCTCCGTATATAATGGGCGCCATTATTAATGATCCAGTGTATAATGGGCCCCGTAAATGCTGCTCCAGTGTCTGATGTCCCCCATTTAGAATGCTCCAGTGTATGATGGGCCCCATGGATGATGCTCCAGTGTCTAATGGGCCAAAATAATGCTCCATATATAATGGGCACCATGTATAATACTCCAGTGTATAATGGGCCCCGTAAATGGTGCTCCAGTGTCTGATGTCCCTCATTTAGAATGCTCCAGTGTATGATGGGCCCCATGTATGATGCTCCAGTGTCTTATGGGTCAAAATAATGCTCCATATATAATGGGCCCCATGTATAATGCTCCAGTGTATAATGGGCCCCGTAAATGCTGCTCCAGTGTCTGATGCCCCCCTTTTAGATTGCTCCAGTATATGATGGGCCCCATGGATGATGATCCAGTGTCTTATGGGCTAAAATAATGCTCCATATATAATGGGCCCCATTTATAATGCTCCATTGTATAATGGTCCCGTAAATGCTGCTCCAGTGTCTGATGTCCCCCATTTAGTATGCTCCAGTGTATGATGGGCCCCATGGATGATGCTACAGTGTCTTATGGGCCAAAATAATGCTCTATATATAATGGGCCCCATGTATAATGCTCCAGTGTATAATGGGCCCCGTAAATGCTGCTCCAGTGTCTGATGTCCCCCATTTAGTATGCTCCAGTGTATGATGGGCCCCATGGATGATGCTCCAGTGTCTTATGGGCCAAAATAATGCTCTATATATAATGGGCCCCATGTATAATGCTCCAGTGTATAATAGGCCCCGTAAATGCTGCTCCAGTGTCTGATGTCCCCCATTTAGAATGCTCCAGTATATAATGGGCCCCATGTATAATGCTCCAGTGTATAATGGGCCCTGTAAATGCTGCTCCAGTGTCTGGTGTCCCCCATTTATAATGCTCCAGTGTATGATGGGCCCCATGGATTATGGTCCAGTGTCTTATTGGCCAAATTAATGCTCCATATATAATGGAACCCATGTATAATGCTCCAGTGTATAACGGGTCCCGTAAATGCTGCTCCAGTGTCTGGTGTCCCCCATTTAGAATGCTCCAGTATATGATGGGCCCCATGGATGATGCTGCAGTGTCTTGTGGGCTAAAAATAGAATTAGTTCTTACCGGTAATTCGGTTTCTAGGAACCTTCCACGACAGTCACCTGGAGGACGTCTCCCCGCCCTAATGGGGAACAGGAACACACAAGAGGTTAAATACCCCTCCCCTTCCTGCTCTCTTCAGTGTTTTTTTCTGGATATATCGGCATGACTAATTACCACCAAAGTGCAGGAATCCATCATAATCATCATTCGTTTTAGAGAGGGAAATTCGTGCTGTCGTGGAAGGTTCCTAGAAACCGAATTACCGGTAAGAACTAATTCTATTTTCTCCAGTCACCTTCCACGACAGCCACCTGGAGTTATACCAGCGATGAATTTTTTTTTAGGGGGGGACCACAGCCTGCAGAACACGTCTGCCGAATGTTTGATCCCTGTTAAAGTTCAATCTGTAATGCCTGGTGAAGGTGTGTACAGAGGACCAGGTAACTGCCTTACATATCTGCTCCAATGATATGGTACGTTCAAGGTAGTGGAGGACCACTCTGCGCACATCCAGAGTTTGAAAATTTGCTTCTTCTGCATTAGAGGGATTTGGGAAGAATGAGGGCAGCACGATATCCTGGTTTTTGTGAAAATCTGAGACTACTTTAGGCATAAAGGAGGGGTCTAACCATAACACTATACTATCTACATTGAGAGATAAGTAAGGCTCTTGTATGGATAATGCTTGAAGTTCTCCTATACGTCTGGCTGTAGTAATCGCTACAAGGAAGACAGTTTTGAGTGTTAAGCCCGCGTCTCACGTAGCGATACACCAGCGATCCCGACAGCGATCAGGATCGCTGGTGTGTCGCTACATGATTGCTGCTGAGCTGCCAAACAGGCAGCTCAGGCAGCAATCAGCAAAGCGACACTGCGGGTAACGTCGCTTAGTTACCCGCAGTGTACGTTGGATACCAGCGCCCTGATGCAGGGAGCTGGTAACCAAGGTACACGTCGGGTTTCCAGGTGCTGCGCGGTGCCTGGAAACCCACTGTGTACCTTAGTTACCAGCTCCCTGCATCAGGGCGCTGGTATCCAAGGTACACATCGGGTTTCCAGGCACAGCCCCGCGCCTGGAAACCCGCTGTGTACCTTGGTTACCAGCGGATCGCTGGTCTCCCGCCTGTCACACGCAGCGATGCGTGCTGGCCAGCGGGAGACCAGCGATCAAAAAATGTCCAGGACATTCAGCGACGATCAGCGATACCCAGCAGGGGGGCTGATCATCGCTGAATGTCACACACAGCGATATCGCAGGGGAGATCGCTGTTGCGTCACAAAACTAGTGACTCAGCAGCGATCTCGCTAGCGAGATCGCTGTGTGAGACGGGGGCTTTAGAGTTTTTAGTGATAAAGAAGTTAAGGGCTCAAAGGGAAGCTGAGATAGACTATTAAGAACTAAGATCAGATCCCAGGGAGGAACTCAGTATGGTTCCTAGGGCGCATCCGGGTTGTGGAAATCATAAACCGCTTGATCCAGCGGTGTTCCGCTAGATTTTGATCAAAGACGGAACTTAGAGCCGAAATCTGGACTCTTAATGTACTTGATGTAAGCCCAATATCAAATCCGCTATGAAGAAAATCTAGGATTTGAGCCACGTTAGCATTGAAAGGGTCTGGGATGTTGGGAAGACACCAGGATAAAATTTTTTTCCATATTTTTCCATAAATGGCGTTGGTCACCGGTTTCCTACTTCCCTGCATTGTGTGGATCACCCTATCCAATAGACCCTTAGCTCTTAGAATGTCGGCTTCAACAGCCAAGCCGCAAGGTTTAGGTTGCCGGGATTCGGGCACAGTATTGGACCCTGATGGAGGAGATCGGGTCTCTGACCCTGGTGGACAGGACCTTCCAAGGCCATTTCCCTCAGAGCGCTGTACCAACTTCGGCCTGGCCATAATGGGGCTATTAGGATCGTCACTACCTGATCTGATCTGATCTTTTGTAGTGTTTTTGGTAGCAAGGGAATCGGGAGAAAGGCGTAGGCCAGTTCGAAACTCCATGGATGGGAGAAGGCATCTATCCCCTGAGCTCCGCGTGATGGGTTGAGAGAGAAAAATGCTTTGACTTTTGTATTGTGGGCATTTGCAAATAAGTCTATTTCTGGTTTCCCCCATCTCGATGTTAGGGATAGGTAGACCTCTTGGTTCAAGCTCCACTCTCCGGGCTGGACATCCCTTCTGCTCAAGAGATCCGCCTGGACGTTGTCTTCGCCTTTCAGATGTACCGCCAAAATAGACAGCAGATGTTTCTCCGCCCAAGAAAATATTCTTGCTGCAATTAGCTTTAGGTCGGCATATCTCGTGCCCCTTGGTGACGAAGGTAGGCTACTGTTGTTATATTGTTGGAGTAAATGCGCACGTGGTGATTCTTGATGAAAGTGAGGCTGCTTCTAGAGCTTCCTCCACCGCTTTCAATTCTCTCCGGTTCGAGTAACTGGTTTTCATATCCACGCCCCATTAACCTTGAAAGTACTCGTTCTCTACCACAGCTCCCCAACCTCTCTGACTGGCATCCGTGCAGAGCACTTTCAGGGGAAGTTGATCCCAATCCACTCCTCGCCTTAGATTTTTGCTGTCTAGCCACCATTTCAGGGACAGCTTCACATATTCTGGAAGTGGAATTTTCCTTAATAGCGTATTCCGACATTTGCGTGCGTGGAGCAGAATGTGGGACTGAAGGACCCGCGTATGTGCCTGAGCCCAGGCAACCGCCTGGATACATGACATCATGGATTCTAGTATGGACATAGCATCCTTCAAGGTTGGCATTCTCTGTTGCCTGAACCTGGCGATTTTCTGGCGGACCTCCTGTTGGCAATATTCGGGAAGAAAGGATGCCCTCTCTTCCGAATCCAGGAGCACCCCCAAGAACTTCTTCTTTGGAGAAGGGAGGAGGTCCGATTTTAGTAGATTCAGAATCCAACCTAGATCCTCGAGAATTTCCAGGGTCCTTGCCACATCGTGGTTCAGTCGTGTTGCTGTAGGCGCGATTATAGCAGGTCGTCTAAATATGGGACGATGCATATTTGCTGTAGACGAATAAAGATGACTGCTTCCCTCATGATTTTTGTAAATACTCGAGGAGCAGAGGATACTCTGAAAGGAAGGGCATTGAATTGGTAATGGCTGATTTTCTGATTGTGAAGAATCGCAAACCTGAGGAGCTTTTTGTACTCCGGAAGAATAGGTACATGATAGTAAGCGTCCCTCAGGTCTATTGTAGCCATAACCCAATTCCTTCCGATTAGAGGTATCGCTGATCTGACCGATTCCATCTTGAACCTTCGATACCTGACGTATTGGTTCAGAGGCTTCAGATTTATTATCAGTCTGTATTTCCCCGAAGGTTTCTTTACAAGGAAAAGACGGGAATAATGGCCTTTGTTTAATTCTTTTTGGGGCACAGGGGAAACTACTTCCTCTCGCAGAAGGTCTTGCACTTGAAGATGCAAGAGTTTCTGGAGATTTGGGTCCCGTTGGGATGTAATTCTCAGGGCCGAGGGGGGTAGGCTCTCGAATTCTAGTTTTAACCCGTACTGTATGGTATTGAGAATACACCTGTTTGTGGATATCGACTTCCAAAGGGCTAAAAACTGTGAGAGCCGACCACCCACCGGGGAGTCATTGTTTGTCTGGAGTACGCTGGGTTTGAGGGACAAGAATGTTCTTGCCCTTACCTCCTTTGGGGTAGCTCCACCTGCCAGTTTTCCCCTTTCCTCTAAACTCTCTCTGAGAGGGTTGTTCGCGGGGGGACGAAAAAACTGCTTTCTGGTACTCTTTTGTTCAGGAAGTGATTTTCCCTTGTCTGATGCCTTTTGTAGAATGTCGTCTAATACCGGTCCAAAGACATGATGTCCCTGGAAGGGTATGGCACAGAGTTTAGTTTTTGATGTTAAATCTCCCCCCCCATGATTTTAACCATAGAGCTCTTCTGGCAGAGTTAAACAGTACCAAGGACCTCGCCGACACCCTAACGGATTCCCCCGAGCCATCAGCCAAAAAGGCCGTGGCTTTTTGTAGGAGGGGCAGGTATTCCAGGATTCTCTTCTCTAGAGGTCCCTTGAGAGATGTGATTCTCTAGAGTGCGGAGCCAGAGGGAAAGGGCCCTGGCGACGCAAATAGAAGCTATATTAGCTTCAATAAATTGGTCGAAGCTTCCCAGGATTTTTTTGTAGGTGACTTTCGATTTTGCGGTCCATTGGATCCCTCAACTGGGAGGCATCCTCAAAGGGAAAAGAGGTCTTTTTGGCAGCTTTAGAGACCTGAACATCTACCTTAGGGATCTCCCACATTGAATTGTCTCCCTCCAGAGGAAATCTATTCCGAGCTCCGAGGGTACGGACAATCCTTTTTCTGGAAAGTTCCATTCCTGGAGTATAAGGTCTTGCACGTTTTCGTACACCGGAAACCCTTTCTTTCCCCTGGGTTTTAGCCCCCCAAACATTTCATCCTGTACAGTAAATTTTGCCTCCTCTTCCTCCACACCCATGGTGTTTCTCACCATGGAAATTAACTCATCTAAATCCTCCGAGGAGAAGTGATATTTTTTATGATCAGGCCTGGGTGCGGATGTAGAGGTGGAGCCCTCATCTTCCCAAATATCCTCTGAACCTGAAGTGTGAATCTCCCCAGGGTCAGAGTCAGTTTCAATCAGGGCCCTTTTCCTCTTTTTAGGGAAAGGAGTGAGTGGCGTTTGAGGAAGGGAAAATGCCGCCATAGAGGTTTGCACCTCTTGCTTAATGAGGGTCTTAATACTGTCAAACAGGGAGGGTTGTTCAGCACGTATTATGTCGTCCGTGCAAGGTTAACATAGTTTTTTCTTATATGAGGAAGATAACTTGCATCCACACACGCCACATTTATGACTAGTGCTATATTTGGTAGCTGAGGAGAGCAGGCAAAAACGGCAATACACCAGAGAGGTTGGAATCTACTGGATTGCAGTACCCTGACTAACCACCACAACTAAAGGCAGCCGTGGAGCGTTCCTAAGTTGATCCTAGACGCCTCGTCACAGCCTGAGAGGTAACTACATCTAAAGATAGAAAGAGGAAAGCTATCTGCCCCGGAGCAGATCCCCAAAGAACATAGGAAGCCCCCAAACATGTAATGGCGGTTAGACAAGAGGAAATACAGACACAGACAGAAAATAGTATGAGCAAATGTTGGGGCCCAATCTTCCTAGAAAGAAAAGGATAGGAAGGACACTTACTGCAATCCAAAAAACCCTAAAAAATACCAACTCTACTAATTGCAAAAACACCTGAGATCACACGACCTCTACCACCTAAATTAGTTCTCTGGTGTAATCAAAACTAAGCCACAGCCACTGAAAAAACTGGAAAAGGCAAATGAACAAATAACAGTGGCTCAGATAAACTGAGAGGAGCACAAGCCCCCGGAGGGGACCTGGCTGACCTCCACAGAAGTGCAGAGAACAATGCAAAAAGCAAGCACAAAAATAAAAGCAGAAAATATCTTATCTGATAGCAGAAGTTGCAGGCAAGACTCAGCAAGCTTCAAAGTGAACCAGGAACCACAGTTGAGACAAGAACAATTGATCACCGGCAACCATGATGGGAGGGAACCTCCCTTATATAAGACCAGTCTGTAACTCCTGATTGCCAGTCTTCATTGAATGGTTCAGTACTGTTTGTAACCACCAGAGGGAGCTTCTGCTTAGAATTCATTTCTAACACATTCACAACAGTACCCCCCCTTGAGGAGGGGTCACCGAACCCTCATTTGGGCAACCAGGTCGGTCAGGATGAGCTCTGTGATACACACGGATCAGTCTCCTAGCATGGATGTCCGAAGCAAACACCCAAGAATTGTCCTCCTGACCATAACTTCTCCACTTAACCAAATACTGGAGTTTCCGTCTAGAAAAACGAGAATCCAATATTTTCTCAACCACATACTCCAGATTGCCCTCAACCAAAACAGGGTCAGGAGGCGCAGCCATAGGAACCACTGGCTCGACAAACCTCTTCAATAAGGACTTGTGGAACACGTTATGGATCTTAAATGTCCCTGGAAGAAGTAAACGAAAGGAAACAGGATTAAGAATCTCCATGATCTTATGAGGTCCAATGAACCTAGGCTTAAACTTAGGAGATGCAACTCTCATAGGGATATTTCTTGAGGACAACCAGACCAAGTCCCCCACTTAAAACCGAGGACCATCAGTCCTATGCCGGTTGGCAAACCGCTGGGCCCTCTCCTGCAGAGAGGACAACCTCTCCACTACCTGGTCCCAAATCTGCTGCATACGCTCCACAACTGTTATGATTTGGTAGCTGAGGAGAGCAGGCAAAAAAGGCAATACACCAGAGAGGTTGGAATCTACTGGATTGCAGTACCCTGACTAACCACCACAACTAAAGGCAGCCGTGGAGCATACCTACGTTGGTCCTAGATGCCTCGTCACAGCCTGAGAAGCTAACTACACCTAAAGATAGAAAGAGGAAAACTATCTGCCCGGAGCAGATCCCCAAAGAACATAGGAAGCCCCCAAACATGTAATGGCGGTTAGACAAGAGGAAATACAGACACAGACAGAAAATAGTATGAGCAAACGTTGGGGCCCAATCTTCCTAGAAAGAAAAGGATAGGAAGGACACTTACTGCAATCCAAAAAACCCTAAAAAAATACCAACTCTACTAATTGCAAAAACACCTGAGATCACACGACCTCTACCACCTAAATTAGTTCTCTGGTGTAACAAAACTAAGCAGCAGCCACTGAAAAAACTGGAAAAGGCAAATGAACAAATAACAGTGGCTCAGATAAACTGAGAGGAGCACAAGCCCCCGGAGGGGACCTGGCTGACCTCCACAGAAGTGCAGGACAAAATGCAAAAAGCAAGCACAAAAATAAAAGCAGAAAATATCTTATCTGTTAGCAGAAGATGCAGGCAAGACACAGCTAGCTTCCAAGTGAACCAGGAACCAAAGTTGAGACAAGAACAATTGATCACTGGCAACCCTGATGGGAGGGAACCTCCCTTATATAAGACCAGTCTGTAACACCTGATTGCCAATCTTCACAATCTTCATTGAATAGTTCAGTACTGTTTGTAACCACCAGAGGGAGCTTCTGCTCAGAATTCATTTCTAACACATTCACAACAGTACCCCCCCTTGAGGAGGGGTCACCGAACCCTCATTTGGGCAACCAGGTCGGTCAGGATGAGCTCTGTGATACGCACGGATCAGTCTCCTAGCATGGATGTCCGAAGCAAACACCCAAGAATTGTCCTCCTGACCATAACCTCTCCACTTAACCAAATACTGGAGTTTCCGTCTAGAAAAACGAGAATCCAATATTTTCTCAACCACATACTCCAGATTTCCCTCAACCAAAACAGGGTCAGGAGGCGCAGCCATAGGAACCACTGGCTTGACAAACCTCTTCAATAAGGACTTGTGGAACACTTTATGGATCTTAAATGTCCCTGGAAGAAGAAAACGAAAGGAAACAGGATTAAGAATCTCCATGATCTTATAAGGTCCAATGAACCTAGGCTTAAACTTAGGAGATGCAACTCTCATAGGGATATTTCTTGAGGACAAACAGTCACGGGTGTGTCGCTGCGAAGATCGTCGCGATTGCACACCCTGACTTCTCACAGCTGAGTTTCTGGTGCTGGGTGTTTTTCGGCAGAGAGGGAGTTAATTCTTCCTCTCTCTGTGCTGGACTAGACCAGCCTCGCTCAGCTGCAATTAATGTTGTGGTAATTGGTTTCCTTCAAATACCTGCCTGTCTGCTGGGGAAGTGTCGGTGAAAGCATTCATGCAGACCAGCAGAGCGGATCGTTGTATGGTGAAGGCTGAAGTTAAGAGTACCTGTGTGGTCTTTTTTCCCCTCCTCGCTTTATCATTTATCTCCGTACCCGTTGGTGTCCCCTCTGTTTCCTGTGGTATGACTTTTGTATGCAAGGTGGATTTTAGTTTACCCCTTGTACTGTCTCATTCGTTTATTACTGTTTTTAGGCATATACCTACCAGTCCCCAGTGTTGTGATCAGGGTTCTTCTCAGGACTGGATCACTGAGGTTCAGGGATCCTCAGGAGGTAGGGATTACGCTGGCGGCCTGGAACTCTGTACCATCAACAGTACCTCCAGGTAGAGGGATTAGTCAGGACCCCAGCTTAGGGTCAGCATAGACCCCAGACCTCCTGTATGCAGTAACAGCGTGACATTTTCACCGAATGTGCAATCGCGACGATCTTCGCAGCGACACACCCGTGACACAACCAGACCAATTCCCCACTTCAAACCGAGGACCATCAGTCCTATGCCGGTTGGCAAACCGCTGGGCCCTCTCCTGAGAGAGGGACAACCTCTCCACTACCTGGTCCCAAATCTGCTGCATACGCTCCACAACAGAGTCAACACCTGGACAGACAGAAGCCTTCGTCTGTCCCGAAGAAAATCGAGGGTAAAACCCAAAATTGCAGAAAAATGGAGACATCAAAGTGGCAGAGCTAGCCCTATTATTAAGAGCAAACTCAGCCAAAGGCAAAAAAGAGACCCAGTCATCCTGATCAGCAGACACAAAGCATCTCAGATAAGTCTCCAATGTCTGGTTTGTTCTCTCAGTTTGTCCATTGGTCTGAGGATGAAAAGCCGAGGAGAAAGACAATTGAACACCAGGTTTAGAACAAAAAGTCCTCCAAAATCTGGAAACAAACTGGACTCCTCTGTCAGACACAATGTTCTCAGGAATGCCGTGTAACCGAACCACATGCTGAAGGAACAAAGGCACCAATTCGGAGGAGGAAGGCAACTTAGGTAATGGCACAAGATGTATCATTTTGGAAAACCTATCACAAATCACCCAGATAACGGTCATTCTCTGAGAAACAGGGAGGTCGGAAATGAAATCCATAGAGATATGGGTCCATGGTCTCTTGGGCACAGGCAATGGCATCAACAAACCACTAGAGCGAGAGAGCAAGGCTTGGAGCGAGAGCAAGTCCCGCAGGACTGCACAAATTCCCTGACGTCACGAGACAAAGTAGGCCACCAAAAGGACCGACTAACCAAGTCTCTGGTACCAAAAATTCCGGGATGACCGGCCAACGCGGAACAATGAATCTCAGACATCACACTCTTTTTCCACCGGTCTGGGACAAACAATTTCCCAATAGGGCAGCGCTCGGGTTTATCCTCCTGACACCCTTCCAGAGCCAGTCTCAAATTGGGCGAGATGGCGGAAAGAACTACACCCTCTTTCAAAATAACAGCAGGATCAGATAACTCAGGAGAGTCTGCAAGCAAACTCCTCGAGAGGGCATCCGCCTTAACATTCTTAGTGCCAGGAAGAAAGGAAACCACAAAATTAAAACGTGTGAAAAACAAGGCCCACCTGGCCTGTCTAGGATTAAGTCGCTTGGCAGATTCCAGATAAACCAATACTTATGGTCCGTAGGACCACCACCTGATGTTTGGCTCCCTCCAGCCAATGTCTCCACTCTTCAAAAGCCCACTTCATGGCCAATAACTCCCGATTACCAACGTCATAATTACGTTCAGTAGGAGAAAATTTTCGAGAGAAAAAGGCACAAGGGTTACTTTTAGAGGTCTCTGGATCTCTTTGGGACAAAACGGCACCTGCCCCAATTTCAGAGGCATCAACCTCCACCTGAAATGGCAGAGAAACATCAGGCTGCCGTAGAACAGGAGCAGAAGTGAATCTCTGCTTAAGTTCCTGAAATGCAGAGACTGCCTCAGGAGGCCAATTCACCACATCAGAACCCTTTTGGTCAAATCAGTCAATGGTTTAACAATAACGAGAAATTACCAATAAATTTACGATAAAAATTGGCAAAACCCAAAATCTTCAAGAGCCTTTAATGAAGTAGGTTGGACCCAATCACAGATGGCCTGAACCTTGACCGGGTCCATTTCAATAACAGATGGGGACAAAATGAATCCCAAAAATGAGATCCTCTGTACGCCAAAAAGACACTTTGATCCCTTCACATACAGAGCATTCTCTCTCAAAATCTGGAATACAGTTCGAACATGTTTCACATGAGAGTCCCAGTCATTAGAAAAAAATCAAGATATCATCCAAATAAACAATCAGAAATTTATCCACAAAATCCCTGAAAATGTCATTCATGAAGGACTGGAAGACGAAGGAGCATTAGTGAGCCCAAAGGGCATCACAAGGTACTTAAAATGCCCCTCAGGGGTGTTAAATGCCGTCTTCCATCCATCCCCGTGCTTAATGCGAATAAGGTTATATGCCCCCCTGAGGTCAAGCTTGGTAAACCAAGTAGCGTCTTTCACCCTGGAAAACAGGTCAGAAATCAAGGGTAACGGATATTGATATTTCACAGTAATATTGTTCAAAAGACGATAATCAATACACGGCCTTAATGAACCATCTTTTTGGCCACAAAGAAAAAACCGGCACCCAAGGGTGAAGAGGATGGTCTGATATGACCCTTCTCCAATGACTCCTTGATATAAGACCGCATAGCGTCATGTTCAGGTACAGACAAGTTAAAAAGGCGACCTTTAGGAATTTACTACCAGGCACTAATTCAATAGCGCAGTCATAGCTCCTATGGGGAGGCAAGGATGCAGATTTACTTTCGCTAAACACATCTGAAAAATCAATCAAAAAGTCAGGAACATCCTGAGCCTGGGGGAGGCAGAAAAAACAGGAGTGTTGGTATTAACACATTGGCAGCCCCAACTGGTTACAGACACAGATTTCCAATCCAAAACAGGATTATGAGACTGTAACCAAGGGAAACCCAGCACGATAATGTCATGCAGATTATACAGAACCAAAAATTTGCAGCTCTCCTGATGATCAGGTTCAACCCTCATTATCACCTGAGTAGAGAACTGAGGTTTATTCTCAGCCAAAGGGGTAGCATCGACCCCCAGTAGGGGAATAGACTTCTGTAGGGGTATCAAGGGAAACCCGCAACGTTTAGCAAAATCAAAATCCATCAGGTTAATAGCTGCTCCCGAATCAACGAAAGCCTGAGCAGAAAATGAGGACAGAGAGCATATCAGAGTAACAGTTAATAAAAACTTAGTCTGAACACTACCCAAGACAACTGAGCGTGCAAAACGTCTTCCCCGCTTAGGGCAGAGTGAAATAGCATGAGAGGCATCACCACAGTAGAAACATAACCCATTGCGCTTTCGAAACTCATGACGCTGTGCCCCAGAAACCACTCTATCACACTGCATGGATTCAGAAGCAGGTTCACAAGGCAACACTATTCCACGCATACTTCTCCGCTCACGCAAACGTCTGTCAATTTGAATCGCTAATGACATAGAATCATTGAGACCAGAGGGGATAGGGAATCCCACCATAACATCCTTTACATTATCTGACAGACCCTTCCGAAAAAGGGCTGCCAAAGCGTCGTCATTCCATTTGGTCAGGACTGCCCACCTGCGGAATCTCTGACAGTATAACTCAGCGTCATCAAGCCCCTGATTTAATGCCAACAAGGCTTTTTCAGTTTGATCAGTGACATTAGGCTCATCGTACAATAACCCCAAGGCCTGAAAAAATGCATCAACATCACTCAAAACAGGATCCCCAGGTGTCATGTATAGAGTACAGTTCCTATAGCGTCTTGTGCTTGGGTGCGAGGAAAACACAGGAGACATAGGTTGAAATGAAATGACTTGTATTACTTCATACAAGCATGCTGAAAAGTTCACACAGTTTGCAGGAACAGCGACAGGAGACACAGCAGGCCAGAGTAACTTCAAGCACTACAATAAATCTCCAAAGCAGGTTCAGGATCTCTTCTCTGTACCGTAATTCCTCTGCAAACATGGATTCACCAAACAGCAGGTTTCCAGAGTCCAAAAGTGTTCCAAGGTTCCTCAGTAGGGAATAGCTGGAGTACAAGTCCAAGGATTCCAGGAGTCAGGTCACAGACTGACTGAGGCTTGATTCAGGAGCACTGATTGTTCAGCTGAGGCTGCTTAAGAAGCAAGAGGGAAGAATCAGGGCGGGAACATGAAAACTGGAAACTCCATATTAACTGAGGGCAAGAACTGCAGAAAGACAGAAAGCAAAATGGCCGACGGAAAACTGAGTTTCAAGGAACATGTCAACAGAGACAAAGAACCTTACACCAGGTGTCAGGGAAAAAGCCCAATCCTGAGGATCGCCACGCAGGAGAGAGATGACAATTTGAACCTGCTGCGCTGCGTTCCCTGAGGACTTAGATTTTAAGGCAAAAAACAATTTACAATTATTTTTGAAATTCAGAAACTTGGCTCGATCCCCCAAAAACAAATCTGGCATGGGAATCCTAGGTTCCACAACAGGCAACCTAGCAAGATAGGTAGCAATACTCTGAACCTCAGTGGCAAGCTGATCCACACGGCCAGACAACTGTGCAAACTCCATTGAGAGAAAAAATCCTCCCCAGCACCCAGAGATACAGAGGGAAAAAAAAATGCAACAAACAGAGAAATATCTCTGACAACTCTGACCACCTTTTTTTTTTTTCTTTCACAATATTTTTCCCTTCTGTGAGTACCATATAATTTTCAGTTTAGGCCGGTGATACTGTTATGATTAGGTAGCTGAGGAGTGCAGGTAAAAAAGGAAATACACCAGAGCAGTTGGAATCTATGAGATTGCAGTACCCTGACTAGCCACCACAACTAGAGGCAGCCGTGGAGCGTTCCTACGTTGGTCCTAGATGCCTCGTCATAGCCTGAGAAACTAACTATACCTAAAGATAGAAAGAGGAAAGCTATCTGCCCCGGAGCAGATCCCCAAAGAACATAGAAAGCCCCCAAACATGTAATGGCGGTTAGACAAGAAGAAATACTGACACAGAAAGAAAATAGTATGAGCAAACGTTGGGGCCCAAACTATCTAAATAGAAAAGGATAGGAAGGGCACTTACTGCAATCCCAAAAAACCCTGAAAAGCACCAACTCTACTAATTTCAAAAACACCTGAGATCACACGACCTCTACCACCTAAATTAGTTCTCTGGTGTAACAAAATCAAAACAGCAGCCACTGAAAAAACTGGAAAAAGCAAATGTACAAAACATCAGTGGCTGAACTAAACTGAGAGGGCAAAAGCCCCCGGAGGGGACCCAGAAGGCCCCCACAGAAGTGCAGGACAAAATGCAAAAATCAAGCACAAAAACAAAAAGAAGAAAATGTCTTATCTGTTAGCAGGAGATGCAGACACGACACAGCAGGCTACAAAGGAAACAGGAATCAAGGACTTGAGACCAGAACAATGATCACCGGCAACCCTGATGGGAAGGTGACTTCCCTTATATAAGACCAGTCAGTAACACCTGATTCCCAATCCTCACAATCTTCACTGGACAGTCCAGTACCCTTGTAACCACCAGAGGGAGCCTCTGCTCAGAACTCATCTCAAGTCCATTCACAACACTTATGGTGGTGGTGGTGCATCTGCTGGTAGTGCCAAAAGCACAATAGCACCTAAGGCAGGAGGGTTGAGCCTGCGTCATGGTCTGGCTCCAGAAGGCCTAGAAGGCTCCCTTTTCTGGAGTAGGTAAACCGCTTTTAAAGGCGGAGCATCAGGAACAGGTTTTGGCTTACATTGCCGAAACAGCCTCCAGCTCTATCGCCTCCTCTTCTGAAGTTTCAAAAAAATGCAAGCACTGAGTCATGAAGGAAGTGAAGGATGCGGCAGGCCACACTTCAGATTACTCCATGGAGCTCTTTTCACATACCATGCCTAGGTTATCAAGTCAAATCCTGAATTCACCAGTCCAAGATGAATCTGACATGGAGTGCACTGATGCACAGCCACTGCTATATGATTCTGCTGGAACATTCACCCAGAGCACTACATTGTCCCTCGCAGTCTACTGAGCTAGAATCTGACCCTGATGAAACTCAGGTGCCCCTTCCCGCATACTATACCACCTTACACGGTGACACAGAGGAAGGTGCAGATGAAATTGAAGAGGAGGTGATGGATGACCCAGTTGTTGACCCGGATTGGCATCCATTGTGGGAAGAGTGTGCCGCTGGCAATAGCTCAGAAGAGGAGGAGGATCCGCAGCAGGCATCGACATCGCAGCAGCGGTTATCTGGCAGGCCCGTAGCAGTCCAAAAACGTGTTAAAACAACAAAAAGAGTTGCAGGACAGCTTGGCCAGACGGTCAAATTAGCACAGCGTGCAAGCCCTGAAAAGTTGTACCATACTAGGAAGAGTGCAGTGTGGCACTTTTTTGATCAAAATCCTATTGATGAGGCCAAGGTTATCTGTAAGAAGTGCGGAAGGACCTTGAGCTGCAGGAAAAATCTCCGAAATTTGAATACCAGTTGCATGCTTAGACATTTAAACACTATGCACTTTCAGGCGTGGACGGACTACAAAACCTCAGGTAGCACATGTGTGTGCACCTGCTCCGACTGAAGGTGCCAACAATGCTACATCGCTTCCCCCACTGTAAGCCCACTGGTTAGCACACCACCATAAAGAAATGTTGAGGTGTCGTCGCAAGGCCAAATTAGTTAGCGAGTCACAATGTTTATGCACTGAAAGACTGAATCTAGGCCATCACCATTACCATCACCAACCCATGGTTGGGCAGTCTACATCTTGAGTCAGGCAAGGTAGTCAGTGATAATGGCCATAATTTTGTGGCGGCCATAGCCCTGGCCAAACTCAGACACATACCTTGCCTGGCTCACATCTTGAACCTGGTGGTGCAGTGCTTCCTAAATAATTATCCGGAGTACACAGCCCTGCTCCATAAGGTGTGAAGACTGTGCTCGCACATCCGTCCAGCCTACACCTCAACATATGCCAGTTTTTGCACCTCCCTAACTGGGCTGTACCCCCCCCATCAGCACCTGGTGCACCCGGGCAAGTGCCGTTGCCCTGAGCAGGTGGGGGGGCCCACTCATGGGCGACGGCACTGGCACAGGGTCCCTCATAGTACGTAAAAGTGTCTCTGACGGTGGGGGGTCCACTCGCCGTCAGACACACTGGCGTACTATGAGGGGCCCTGTGCCAGTGCCATCGCCCATGAGTGGGCCCCCCTGCTTGCTCAGGGCCCCAGCACTTTCAATACTTACCTCTCCCTGCTCCACCGCTGTGACGTCTTCCGCGTTTCCTGACAGTGACATTCAGGTCACAGAGCACAATGATGTCATGTCTGTGCACCCTCTTCCTGAACAGTCACAGTGCAGAGAGCTGGAAGATGGCGACGCTGAGGAGGCCAGAGTGGAGCAGTGCCCAGCCAGGAGAGGTATTTCATTTTTTTGGGTAAATCAAGTTTATTTAAGCATTTATACACATCAATCATTATTAACAGGAAAAGAAAAGAACATACCTCTTCTACTGTCACATGCAAAAAAAAATTAGATAGTGTATGAAGGAACAGCACCATCTTGATATGGGCATAATGCCGCCTCATGTTTGAGCTGCCTTCCAGGCTATTTGTCTGATTCACAGAGCCACAGCAGCTACTGCATTGTAGGCATTCTGAAGAAAACAGGATTAGTGCCCAATATTGAATACTAGTCTTTTAGTATGATGAGATAAGCCAAACAGACTTCAAGCTTAATCAGGAACACGCCAGCATGGGCTGGAGATGCCTGGGGGCTTCAATTAGATTATACCTGTCAGCTAGACACAGAAAACACATCCATTGTCTCTCCCAGCCACTACGACTCCGTTCTAGGATTATGAATTATGAGCACGCCATTCGAGGTACAGACTCATAAAAAATATCTGCGGACCTCGTGCATCTGACAGTTCGACTCCCGAGTCGGTGATGGCTCAGGTACCTGAGATATAGAGATTGGGTCGCTGTGGAGGGCCAATCGGGCCATGTTTGATCTCCACGCGACAGGCAAAACAAACTGCATTCACTGGTACCTCTCATGTCCTGATCCGATCATCCTGGAGAAAGTTAACCCCTTTCTTAGATATTGGGAATAATTCTGCAGGGAGCTGAAGGGTGGAGATTATTAGCCCACTCTCTGACACCAAGGGGAGGGACCTAGCAGGTTTAAGAGCTGTGAGTGGATGGCAGACTCTCTCTATTCCCACAGAAGAACAAGACGATGATGATCTAAGAAGGAACAAGGGACAGATCTGCCAAGGGAGCAGCGGCACACGTTTTGGGGACTGTCCGGCAACTAAGATTCTTACCTGTGGATCGCAGAGCTCCCGGCGTCCACATACAACCTACAGCCTGGTAACGTTGACCTCTAGCTTAATACCTCAAAGCCTTGTACCATTATTGTTGTGTTTTACTCTGTCTGCAAATCCACTGTAGTTCCGTTGTATAGCTTACTAGATATTTCTGTAATTATCTAGTGCGCCCTTAAGGCAATTAAACCATAAAATTAATTTTGGACTGATGCTTTTACTCTGATTACGAATCTTCGAATACCCAGTGGGTAACAGGACATCCTCCCTGGCGGCCATTTGTTCTAGGTGCAGTTCCCTTACTGACCTGAGAGACAAAGAGGGCGCCGGAGAGCTGTGACTGTGTAGTTATGTCACATTGGTGACGTGGAAGGAACCGGGTTTCCTTCACAGATAGCAACAATAACTTTTCCCCAGAAAGTCATACATATAAAACAAATGTTGGATGAGCGCCTGAGGTGTTTGCTCATGTAGGCAATTAACATCAGTCTGACTTTGTTTATAAATTTTAAAGAAGGTACTTAGACTAAGACTCTAGGTCTACAAAAGAAAAGAAGATACAGTAGAAACAAGGGGGAAAAAGGGAAAAGAAAAAAAAAAAAGGGGGAGGGGGAAGGATTTTAAGGAGTGGGGTAAGAAATGTGACTCCATCCAGTAGGTTAACTCATATGACCCATCATCTATGGGTCTATCAACCAAGAGTCCAATTCTGTTGATTCTCTAAACATAACCCAGGGGGCCCAAGTGTTACAGTTATATGAAAAAGTTTGGGCACCCCTATTAATCTTAAGCTTAATGTTTTATAAAAATTGGTGTTTTTGCAACAGCTATTTCAGTTTGATATATCTAATAACTATTGGACACAGTAATGTTTCTGCCTTGAAATGAGGTTTATTGTACTAACAGAACATGTGCAATCTGCATTCAAACAAAATTTGACAGGTGCATAAGTATGGGCACCCTTATCATTTTCTTGTTTTAAATACTCCTACCTACTTTTTACTGACTTACTAAAGCACTTTTTTTGCTTTTGTAACCTCATTGAGCTTTGAACTTCATAGCCAGGTGTATGCAATCATGAGAAAAGCTACTTAAAGTGGCCACTTGCAAGTTGTTCTCCTGTTTGAATCTCCTCTGAAGAGTGGCATCATGGGCTCCTCAAAAAAAACTGTCAAATGATCTGAAAACAAAGATTATTCAACATAGTTGTTCAGGGGAAGGATACAAAAAGCTGTCTCAGAGATTTAACCTGTCAGTTTCCACTGTGAGGAACATAGTAAGGAAATGGAAGAACACAGGGACAGTTCTTGTTAAGGCCAGAAGTGGCAGGCCAAGAAAAACATCAGAAAGGCAGAGAAAAAGAATAGTGAGATCAGTCAAGGACAATCCTCAGACCACCTCCAGAGAGCAGCAGCATCAACTTGCTGCAGATGGTGTCACTGTGCATCGGTCAACTATACAACGCACTTTGCACAAGGAGAAGCTGTATGGGAGAGTGATGCGAAGAAGCCGTTTCTGCAAGCACGCCACAAACAGAGTCGGCTGAGGTATGCAAAAGCACATTTGGAGAAGCCAATTTCTTTTAGGAAGAAGGTCCTGTGGACTGATGAAACCAAGATTGAGTTGTTTGGTCACACAAAAAGGCGATATGCATGGCGTCAAAAAAACACAGCATTCCAAGAAAAACACTTGCTACCCACAGTAAAATTTGGTGGAGGTTCCATCATGCTTTGGGGCTGTGTGGCCAATGCCGGCACCGGGAATCTTGTTAAAGTTGAGGGACGCATGGATTCCACTAAGTATCAGCAGATTCTTGACAATAATGTTCAAGAATCAGTGACAAAGTTGAAGTTACGCAGGGGATGGATCTTTCAGCAAGACAATGATCCAAAACACCGCTCCAAATCTTCTCAGGCATTCATGCAGAGGATCAATTACAATGTTCTGGAATGGCCATCCCAGTCCCCAGACCTGAATATCATTGAAGAGGGCTGTCCATGCTCGGCGACCATCAAACTTAACTGAACTGGAATTGTTTTGTAAAGAGGAATGGTCAAAAATACCTTCATTCAGGATCCAGTAACTCATTAAAAGCTACAGGAAGCGACTAGAGGCTGTTATTTTTGCAAAAGGAGGATCTACTAAATATTAATGTCACTTTTCTGGTGAGGTGCCCATACTTATGCACCTGTCAAATTTTGTTTGGATGCAGATTGCACATTTTCTGTTAGTACAATAAACCCATTTCAAGGCAGAAACATTACTGTGTCCAATAGTTATTAGATATATCAAACTGAAATAGCTGTTGCAAAAACACCAATTTTTATAAAACATTAAGCTTAAGATTAATAGGGGTGCCCAAACTTTTTTATATAACTGTATATACCTTTCCTGTGGTACCATTCAGTTGTCCTATCAGCTGTTCCATTCTATATATGTTGTTGAGTTCCATCACCAAATCAGAACGCAAGGGAACCTTTTCCTCTTTCCAAAATCTAGTAATCACGTTCCTGGTAGCAGTGAGAATATGTCTAAGAAGATCTTTCTGAAATCTAGAAATCGAGGAGCTACACAAGGCCAGCAAGGCCACCGCCATTGTGGCTGTAATTTTGGTTATAGGCAGCTTGTTGCAGAGATCAAAGGATGCTAACCAGAGTTTCTGTAGGAGTGGGCAGTGCCACAAAATGTGTACAAATGAACCTCTATCTTTTAAGCATCTCCAGCACGTATCAGGTGTTGTTGGATAAATTACGTTTAAATCTGATGGGCATCTGTACCACCTCGACAAGATTTTGTAGCTCCTCTCCTGTGATGTCGAACAGAGCGATGACCTGAATGTGCATAAGCGAATCTTTGTTCTTTCTTCAAATGATAAGGCTCTACCCAAATCAATCTCCCATTTTGAAAAAATACCTGGGAAATCTCTCGATGGGGTCTGCCCTTCTTAAAAGGTTTTGTATAATAAAGAGATAGTGTGATCTATAGAGTTTGTTGATAAACAAAGAGTCTCAAACGGAGATAATATTCAGTATGCATCAGATTGTTTGGCTAATTTAATAATAAACCTCTTTATTTGTTTATAAAAGAACCATGCACCTGTTGGCGGCTCCTTGTCCCGAAAAATGTCCTGGAGAGACCTCATCCCTGTCCTTGTAACATAATCATGGACTATGGGGCATGAAGCTCTATTTTTATGTAGATAAGTGTCTCTTTTTAATCCTGCAGGAAAGGATGGATTGTCAATATAGAGTTAGGGGCCAGGAGACGAAGAGACTCCCAGCTCTCGACTCCCTCTTTTGATAAATGATATCATGTTTTTGGTAAGGAAGGGTAAAGGTATATCCCGTTCTTCCGTCGGGGACCAAATAACTATACGGGAGTCACGTCCATTAAGATCATTTTCTAATGTAACCCATTTTTTGTTGTTTTTATCATGAAACAGATCTAAAATACATGTACCAATTGCTGCTTGACTATACATAGCAAAATCTGGCAGACCTATTCCCCCTTCTTGCTTCGATCTACTCAGGGGTGAACCTAGCCTCTCTGCTGCCTGAGGCGAACTGCAAAATGGCGCCCCCCCCCCATTGTAAAATCAGTACAAATAAATCTGGTTTACTCTTGCTAGCCTAACCTGACGCACATGTGAAATACATACACTTTTAAATAGGAATATGTTTGAAACATCGATTTTTATGTTTGTTAAGGTTCTGTATAAGTAGTAGAAAATAAAGGATATTAAGAATACTACTCACTGTATGGTTCAGTTTCAGAAATCAACAGCTGGGCCTTAATCATAATCGTTCAACAAACCCTCTTGCCACGTAGAACTTCAAGGTCTTGGACAATAGAAAAAATATACAAAAGACATAAATGAATACACCAATAAAAACCAGTGCTGCGCATATTATAAGAGCATACTGTACATCATCCTAAGTCTTAGAGACTCTAACGTCCACTCTAAAACAGCCTCCCCATTGTAGACAATCCATACTTGTGTTAGAAGTAAAATAAAGCGTCCTCTTTTCTTAATGAGTAAAAGTCCTTTTAAATGGGCAGATTTATCCACTGAATCACATCAGTGGATAAATCTGCCCGTGCTGCCCTTACCACTACCTGCCTCTGAGCCACGGATTTATCAGCTGGATAAATCTTTGGTAGGAACGTGGAATCCTTCGTAGGGGCGAGCATAAGATCCTCACTGTTGTGAAGGTACATGAGGCCCTATAGTGTACAGTGATGATGCATGAGGCCCTATAGTGCACAGTGATGATACATGAGGCCCTATAATGCACAGTGATGATACATGAGGCCCTATAATGTACAGTAATGATACATGAGGCCCTATAGTGCACAGTGACGATACATGAGGCCCTTAATGCACAGTGATGATACATGAGCCTATAATGTACAGTAATGATACATGAGGCCCTATAGTGCACAGTGATGATACATGAGGCCCTATAGTGCACAGTGATGATACATGATGCCCTATAATGTACAGTACTGATACATGAGGCCCTATAGTGCACAGTGATGATACATGAGGCCCTATAATGCACAGTGATGATACATGAGGCCCTATAGTGCACAGTAATGATACATGAGGCCCTATAGTGCACAATGATGATACATGAGGCCCTATAGTGCACAGTGATGTACATGAGGTCCTATAATGTACAGTAATGATACATGAGGCCCTATAGTGCACAATGATGATACATGAGGCCCTTTAATGCACAGTGATGATACATGAGGCCCTATAATGTACAGTAATGATACATGAGGCCCTATAGTGCACAGTGATGATACATGAGGCCCTATAATGCACAGTGATGATACATGAGGCCCTATAATGTACAGTAATGATACATGAGGCCCTATAGTGCACAGTGACGATACATGAGGCCCTATAGTGCATTTGATTTGAATAGGGGGGAAAATGTGCAGTAGCTGGCCATGGCACTAAATAGGAGACAGAGCAGCTCTGTAAGGCAGCAATTCCAGCTGGCACCAAGATCACACTGTTTCATAAACAATAATCATAAACACATACCTCCCAACCATCCCGGTTTCAGCGGGACAGTCCCGATTTCGGGTCCCTGTCCCGGCCAGTGACGTGTTGTAAGTCAGCTGACTGCCGGAAATGACCTCATTTCCCCAGTATGTGGGGATCTCATCAGCTATGCAGCGCTCCATTCAATACCCGGCTCTCACTGAGCGAGACAGGCAGGATCTGGGGATCTCATCATCTGTTGAACAGATCCCATGATGAGATCCCCACATCCTGCCTGTCTCGCTCAGTGAGAGCCGGGTATTGTATGCAGCGCTCCATACAATACCCGGCTCTCACTCCAACAGATCCCGCTGCTCGATGCGTCGCCGTTCTGAAGACTCTCCCGAGAACGAATTACAGTACCTGCTGCTGTAAGCTGACAGCCGGAAATGAGGTCAGCGGTCATTTCCGTCGTTCAGCTGACTTACAGCACGTCACTTCCGGTGGAACGTGACGTGTGGCTGCCAGAATGTGTGGGATGTCCCGGGGTTTCTGCATGTACGATTCTAATGCGGGAAAGTAAACCTCCCAGCCGGGACAGGGACCCAGCCCTACGTAGATAACAGCATTCGCTCCGTCCCCACGCAGACCCATGCACATAATGGCACCCCTCCTTCCCCCCTGCAGCCCCCAAGCACACAGCACCCGCAAGTAACAGGACCCTTGTACATGCGCGGCTCCGCTCTTTGTGGCCCTGTACACACACGGCTCCACTCCGTACACCTCGTACACGCGCGGCCCGCTCCATACACCTCGTACACACACGGCTCCGCTCCGTACACCTCGTACACACGCGGCTCCGCTCCGTACACCTCTTACACACGTGGCCCCGCTCCGTACACCTCGTACACATGACTCCTGCTCCATACACCTCGTACACACACTGCTCCGCTCCGTACACCTCGTACACACACGCGGCCACGCTCCGTACACCTCGTACATACACGGCTCCGCTCTGTACACCTCGAACACACGCAGTCCGCTCTGTACGCCTCGCACACACGGCTCTCCTCCGTACACCTTTTACACATGCGGCCCCGCTCCGTACACCTCGTACACACACGCGGCCACGCTCTCTACACCTCGCACACACGGCTCTGCTCCGTACACCTCGCATACATGGCTCTGTTACATCCACACTGTAAACCCTCCTGACCCCTCACACATAAAGTTACCATCATCCAGCACCATGACGACCAGCAGAGCAGAGTCCTGCACACAGGAGGAGCCTGATCATGTGACACCTAACTCCTCCCCTCCTGTGACCTCATCACAGGTCCTGCTCCCACATTTACAGAGGACAATGGTAAATGCTCACTGTGAGAATCTGGACAGCTGGGAGGGCAGAAAGAGGTGCATGGGGGCGTGGCGGCTTCTCTCACTGTGGGACATAGTGTCCCCACCGTGACAGCTGGTGGGAGGGTTAGAATCTGGACTGTCAATTCGGGACGGTTGGGAGGTATGGATAAGGAAAATCAGCACGTGTTCTGAGTGCTGCTCTGCCGCCCCCTAGCTTCAGTGAGGAGCCGCCGCCTGAGACAAAAGGCTCAACTCGCCTCATTATAGCTGCACCCTGGGGGCATGGGGGGCGTGGCGGCCTCTCTCACTGCGGGACACATAGTGTCCCCACCGTGACAGCTGGTGGGAGGGTTAGAATCGGGACTGTCAATTCGGGACCGTTGGGAGGTATGGATAAGGTAGGTCAGCACCACGTGTTCTGAGTGCAGCTCTGCCGCCCCCTAGCTTCAGTGAGGAGCCGCCGCCTGAGACAAAAGGCTCAACTCGCCTCATTATAGCTGCGCCCCTGCATATGCCCCCCTACAAACAGACCAACCATTCTAGCATCTGCGCCTCTTCAGGACCCATCATTCTGGCGTGGATCTGCGTAAGTAGGTCATCTATTCTAGATTGCCGCTACGCGACCTCCTACTTAGCATCTTCCCCTTCCTGAGATCAATTAGTACTGACCTCATTAGCCATCCCTGCATATGCCCCCTACAAAGACCCACCATTCTAGCATCTGCCCCTTCCTGCAGCCCATTTCTTCTAGCATCTGAGCTACCAGTCAGTCATCTATTCTAGCATCTGCCCCCCAGCAGCCATCCATTTAGCATTTGCCTCTTCCAGAGCCATCCATCTAGTTAGCCTGACCCTACCAGTAGCCCATCCATTCTAGCACCTGCCCCCCTACCAGAGCCCACACATTCTAGCATCTGCCCCTTACCTGCAGCCCATTACTTCTAGCACTGACTGCTACCCAGTCCATCTATTCTAGCCCTGCCTCATCCAGCAGCCCATCCAGTGTATCATTTGCCCCTACCAGCAGACCATCAGTTTTAGCATCTGCCCCCTACCAGAGCCATCCAGTCTAGCATCTGCCCCCCCTACCAGCAGCCCATCCAGTGTAGCATCTGGCCCCCTACCAGCAGCCCATCCAGTCTAGCATCTGGCCCCCCTACCAGCAGCCCATCCAGTCTAGCATCTGGCCCCCCTACCAGCAGCCCATCCAGTCTAGCATCTGGCCACCCTACCATCAGCCAATCCAGTCTAGCATCTGGCCCCCCTACCAGCAGCCAATCCAGTCTAGCATCTGGCTCCCCTACCAGCAGCCCATCCAGTTTAGCATCTGGCCCCCTTACCAGTAGCCCATCCAGTCTAGCATCAGGCCCTCCTACCAGCAGCCCATCCAGTCAAGCATCTGGCCCCCCTACCAGCATCACATCAAGTCTAGCATCTGGCCCCCCCTGCCAGCAGCCCATCCGGTCTAGCATCTGGCCCCCCTACCAGAAGCCCATCCAGTCTAGCATCTGGCCCCCCCTACCAGCAGACCATCCAGTCTAGCATCTGCCCCCCCTACCAGCAGCCAATCCAGTCTAGCTTCTGTCCCCCTACCAGCAGCCCATCCAGTCTAGCATCTGGCCCCCTACCAGCAGCCCATCCAGTCTAGCATCTGGCCCCCCTACCAGCAGCCCATCCATTCTAGCACCTGCCCCGTCCCAGCAGACAATCCAGTCCAGCATTTACCCTCTACCAACAGACCATCCATTCTAGCATCTGCCCCCCCTACCAGGAGCCCACCCATTCAGGCTTCTGCCCAATACGAGCAGCCCATCACTTCTAGAATCTGACCGCTACCAGCAGTCCATCCATTCTAGCACCTGCCCCATCCCAGAAGACAATCCATTCTATCATTTGCCTTTTTCTAGCAGACCATCCAATCTAGCATATGCCCCCTACCAGCAGCCCATCCCTTCTAGCATCTGACCGCTACCAGCAGTCTATCCATTCTAGCACCTGCCCCGTCCCAGAAGCCCAGCCATTGTATTATTTGCCTTCTTCTAGCAGACCATCCATTTTAGCATCTGCCCCCTACCAGTAGCCATCCATTCTATCACCTGCCCCCCACCAGCAGCGGTAGCCCATCCATTCTATCACCTGCCCCCACCAGCAGCGGTAGCCCATCCATTCTATCACCTGCCCCCACAACAGCAGCCCATCCAGTCTAGCACCTGGCCCCCCTGCCAGCAGCCCATCCAGTCTAGCACCTGGCCCCCCTATCAGCAGCCCATCCAGTCTAGCATCTCGCCCTCCTACTAGCAGCCCATCCAGTCTAGCATCTGGCCCCCCCTACCAGAGCCCATCCAGTCTAGCATCTGGCCCCACCTACCAGCAGCCCATCCAGTCTAGCATCTGGACCCCTACCAGCAGCCCTCCAGTCTAGCATCTGGCCCCCCTAACAGCAGCCAATTCAGTCTAGCATCTGCCCTCCTACCAGCAGCCCATCCAGTCTAGCATCTGGCCCCCCTACCAGCAGCCCATCCAGTCTAGCATCTGGTCCCCTACCAGCAGCACATCCAGTCTAGCATCTGGCCCCCCTAAGAGCAGCCCATCCAATCTAGCATCTGGCCCCCTACCAGCAGCCTATCCAGTCTAGCATCTGGCCCCCCCTACCAGCAGCCCTCAGTCTAGCATCTGGCACCCCCCCTACCAGCAGCCCATCCAGTCTAGTATCTGCCCATCCTACCAGCAGCCCATCCAGTCTAGCATCTGACTCCCCTACCAGCAGCCCATCAGTCTAGCATTTGCCATCCTAACACAGCCATCCAGTCTAGTATCTGGCCCCCCTACCAGTAGCCTTCCAGTCTAGCATCTGGCCCCCTACCAGCTGCCCCCCAGTCTAGCATCTGGCCCCCCTACCAGCAGCCATCCAGTCTAGCATCTGGCCCCCCTACCAGCAGCCCATCCAGTCTAGCATCTGGTCCCCCTACTGGCAGCCCATCCAGTCTAGCATCTAGCCCCCATACCAGCAGCCGATCCAGTCTCGCATCTGCCCATCCTACCAGCAGCCATCCAGTCTAGCATCTGGCCCCCCTACCAGCAGCCCATCCAGTCTAGCATCTGGCCCCCCTACCAGCAGCCCCTTCAGTCTAGCATCTGGCCCCCTACCGGCAGCCCATCCAGTCTAGCATCTGGCCCCCTATCCGGCAGCCCATCCAGTTTAGCATCTGGCCCCCTATCAGCAGCCCATCCAGTCTAGCATCTAGCCCCCTACCAGCAGCCCATCCAGTCCAGCATCTAGCCCCCCTACCAGCAGCCCATCCAGTCTAACACTGGCCCCCCTGCAGCAGCCCATCCAGTCTACCATCTGCCCATCCTACAGCAGCCATCCAGTCTAGCATCTGACCCCCTTTCCAGCAGGTCATCCAGTCTAGCATCTGGCTCCCCTACCAGCAGCCATCCAGTCTAGCATCTGTCATCCTACCAGCAGCCCATCCAGTCTAGCATCTGGCCCCCTACCAGCAGCCCATCCAGGCTAGCATCTGGCCCCTCTACCAGCAGCCCATCCAATCTAGCATCTGGCCCCTACCAGCAGCCCATCTAGTCTAGCATCTAGCCCCCCTACCAGCAGCCCATCCAGTCTAGCATCTGGCCCCCCCTACCAGCAGCCCATCCAGTCGAGAATCTAGCCCCCTACCAGCAGCCCATCCAGTCTAGCATCTGGCCCCCTACCAGCAGCCCATGCAGTCTAGCATCTGGCCCCTCTACCAGCAGCCCATCCAGGCTAGCATCTGACCACCCTACCATCAGCCAATCCAGTCTAGCATCTGGCCCCCCTACCAGCAGCCAATCCAGTCTAGCATCTGGCTCCCCTACCAGCAGCCCATCCAGTTTAGCATCTGGCCCCCTTACCAGTAGCCCATCCAGTCTAGCATCTAGGCCCCCCTACCAGCAGCCATCCAGTCAAGCATCTGGCCCCCCTACCAGCATCACATCAAGTCTAGCATCTGGCCCCCCCTGCCAGCAGCCCATCCAGGGCTAGCATCTGGCCCCCTACCAGAGCCCATCCAGTCTAGCATCTGGCCCCCCTACCAGCAGACCATCCAGTCTAGCATCTGCCCCCTACCAGCAGCCATCCAGTCTAGCTATCTGGCCCCCCTACCAGCTAGCCCTTCCAGTCTAGCATCTGGCCCCCCTACCAGCTAGCCCCAGTCTAGCATCTGTGCCCCCCTACCGCGCCAATCAGTCTGCACTGGCCCCCTACCAGCAGCCCATCCATCTAGACTGGTCCCTATGCCACGCCAACAGCATGCATCTAGTACCAGCAGCGATCCTGTACCGCATCTGACCATCCTACAGACCATCCAGTCTAGCATCTGCCCCCCTACCAGAGCCCAACCAGTCTAGGCATCTGGCCCAATACCAGCAGCCATCCAGGCTAGCATCTGGCCCCCCTACCAGCAGCACATCCAGTCTAGCATCTGCCATCCTACAGCAGACCATGCAGTCTAGCATTGGCCCCCTTCAGCAGCCCATCCAGTCTAGCATCTGGCCCCCCTGCCAGCAGCCCATCCAGTCTAGCATCTGGACCCCTACCTAGAAGCCCATCCAGTCTAGCATCTGGCCCCCTGCCAGCAGCCCATCCATTTTAGCATCTGGGACCCCCTGCTAGACTGGATGGGTTGCTGGTGAGGTGGCCAGATGCTAAACTGGATGGGCTGCTGGTAGGGAAGCCAGATGCTAGACTGGATGGGCTGCTGGTAGGTGGGCCAGATGCTAGACTGGATGGCCTGCTGGTAGGGGAGCCAGATGCTAGACTGGATGGGCGCTGGTAGGTAGGCCAGATGCTAGACTGGATGGGCCACTGGTAGGGGGGCCAGATGCTAGACTGGATGGGCTGCTGGTAGGGGGGCCAGATGCTAGACTGGATAGGCTGCTCGTAGGGGGGCCAGATGCTAGACTGGATGGGCTGCTGGTAGGGGGGGCCAGATGCTAGACTGGATGGGCTGTGGTAAGGGGGGCCAGATGCTAGACTGGATGTGCTTCTGGTAGTGGGGCCAGATACTAGACTGGATGGGCTGCTGGTAGGTGGTCCAGATGCTAGACTGGATGGGCTGTTGGTAGGGGTTGCAGATGCTAGACTGGATGGGCTGCTGGTAGGGGGGGCCAGATGCTAGACTGGATGGGCTGCTGGTAGGGGGGCCAGATGCTAAACTTGATGGGCTGCTGGTAGTGGGGCAGTTGCTAGACTGGATTGGCTGCTGGTAGGGATGGGCCAGATGCTGGCCTGGATGGGCTGCTGGTAGTGGGGCCAGATGCTAGACTGGATGGGCTGCTGGTAGGAGTGGCCAGATGCTAGACTGCATGGGCTGCTGGTAAAGGGGGCCAGATGCTAGACTGGATGGGCTGCTGGTAGGGGGGGGCCAGATGCTAGACTGAATGGGCTGATGGTAGGGGGGCCAGATGCTAGACTGGATGGGCTGCTGGTAGGGGGGCCAGATGCTAAACTGGATGGGCTGCTGGTAGGGGGGCCAGATGCTAGACTGGATTGGCTGCTGGTAGGGGGGCCAGATGCTAGACTGGATGGGCTGCTGGTAAGGGGGGCCAGATGCTAGACTGGATAGGCTTCTGGTAGTGGGGGCCAGATACTAGACTGGATGGGCTGCTGGTAGGTGGTCCAGATGCTAGACTGGATGGGCTGCTGGTAGGGGTTGCAGATGCTAGACTGGATGGACTGCTGGTAGGGGGGGCCAGATGCTAGACTGGATGGGCTGCTGGTAGGGGGGCCAGATGCTAGACTTGATGAGCTGCTGATAGTGGGGGCAGATGCTAGACTGGATTGGCTGCTGGTAGGGAAGGGCCAGATGCTGGCCTGGATGGGCTGCTGGTAGTGGGGCCAGATGCTAGACTGGATGGGCTGG
>JARQOD010000003.1:110316275-110375383 GCA_033576555.1 Oophaga sylvatica
GGCACAGAGAGGTATGAAACCAGGCATTTTCCCCTTCAGGAGAAACCGGGGTTAGCGATAGATGGGTTCCTAGATTAGGGACAGATGGGCCCCCCTTCCTCAACATCCCTACGGTCACAAATGCAGTTACAGTAGTTGGGTTTCCCCCGTTGCATAGCAAGTGACTGGGTCTCCTAGCCCCAAACTTTCCCAACCCCTTCCTACCCCCAGTGATCACATGACCATAGGTATAAAGGGGGGAAGCAATGTCGCGCTTCCTATTTTTGTTAAACAGCACTTGTTCAGTGCTGAATACCCAAAAGCCCCTTACAGCCTAAGAATACCCCCCCACTGTCAGCTTTAAAAAGGTGGAGTAAAAAATAGGGGGCCCCCAGCAGTTTTTTTAATTATTTGGTTAAATAATTAAAAAACAGCGGGGGGGACCCCAATTTTTGATAACCAAACCTTTGGGTAATGCTGACAGTGAGGGTTGAGCCCCCACCTTGAATTTTTCCCTGGTCCCCCCGCAGGTTTTTTTTAAAATTATTTATTTGCAGTGCGGTTTGCTGTTTAAATATCCCCTTTTTTGCTCCTGCTTCACTGTTATTAGGGCAGCGGTATGGATGATGGGAGGGGTTTTCCCCATCAGCTGACACCAGTGACCGGAGGTAAATTTTTATACCTCGATCAAAGCTGACAAAGAGCGCCAATTCTGCATTTTTGCCCCTCTTCCATTCCCCTGTACGGGGCAGGGGGTTTTATTTTTTGGGGGGTTGTGTACCTTTTTATTGTGGGTGAAAATCGTCCAGGTTATAAGGGAGGGCTCAAAAAGACGTCCCCATTACAACCCCATAGTCACCTTGAATAAAAAAACAAAAAATTTAAGTACATAATGGAAAAGTGAACGACCCCTTTTCAAATTTAAATTTAAACCAACTTAAAAACCGCCAAACCCACCGATCCACCCCTTTTCGGGTAAAACAAAAATAAAACACAACAATTACCATATCTGTCTGTCCCCCGCTGTAATCCATGTTGGGGAGAAAATTGTTTTTATCGGACGTGCCAAGATGCGACCGCCCAGGCTGAGAACCACTGGTGACTGAATGCTTGACGCAGTGCGTGATAGCGGTGATGTCACTGAGTTGCGTTCCCCCTGGGTTGAACTTCAGTGACCTCGGTGAGATCCCACTGAGTGGAAAGTTGCAGGTGCAGAGGCGATTCCCCGCATTTGAAATTCAAGCGGGAAAATTCTCCCGGTGAACTCGCCTCTGCGAGTGCACACACACTGTACTAATTGTATTTGTCACTGACATCTATATATCTACCTATTCTATTTGTATTTACTGTATGTAATCCATCTCTTCTATCCTGTCGGCTCCTGCTGTGATTTTACATTACACGGCACATGAATTGCTGGCTTTTCTTCTATCTTCTACAATTGTAGATTGTAAGCTCTCACGAGCAGGGTCGTCTTATTTTGCTTTAATTATTGTATTGTTAACATTGTTACTTATGACTTGTGTTTTGAAACTGTTAAACTGTAAAGCGCTGAGGAATATGATGGTGCTATATAAATAAAGATTATTATTATTATACATATACATATATATATGTGTGTCACTGACATCTATACAGTATACACTAGCTATGTATTCTATGTGTATATATCTATTCTATTCTATTCTAACCTGTCACGCTGTGATTTTACTGAACACGCCACATGAATTTTATTCTATCTTTTACCGAATGTTACCGACTTTTTCCGATTTTAAGATAAACGCTTGTTTTACCGATCACGAATCCGAATGTACAGTACATGTTATGTAAACTTTCACCGAAAGGGAATGTCATTATTAATCCGTACGCATATATAATCCTTAGCTCTACACAACTGTGATCAAAGGGCAGGCTGTAGATTCTGGAAGTTCTAATTACATGGGTATTAACTTATAACACGCATAGTAGAAGGGTTGGAGAGATTGAAGTTCAGTTATTTTCTCTTCCTCACGAACCAAACATCCCACCATCATGTACTTCATAGAGGAGTGTGTAGCATTACATTTTCAATTATATTGTTATGGAGTTTTGGACAAAAATTGTTGGGAACCATTGTGATACCATTAAGTGTGCTTAGAATATTTTGGAATAATTCGGCTTCTCTGGTTAAGACAATACATATACAGGTCAGCTTAAAGGGAACCTATCAACAAGATTGTGATCAGTAAACTACAGACAGTGTCAGGTTGGCACCGTTATACTGATTAAAATGATACCTTGGTTGATGAAATCCATCTTGTGGTTGTGGTTTAATCTTTATTTTCAGTTTTGAGTTAATAATATGCTCGTGCTTTAAGAGTGGGGCTGTGGGGGGGGGTCTTCATGTGGTGCTCTGATTAGATATTCATGTGTATGGCTTCTGACATGTCACTGATCCGTCAGTGACCTGCCCCCTAGCTTACATAATGAATATTATATATATCTTGGAAAAAAAATCCCCTTCTGCAGGCAGGGTCAGCGGGGGCACCTGTGCTGCAGTCTGATCTCATATGTAATGAATTATATACACATTTGTTTATTTGATGTAATCCTGAAGTTCCTAAAAAAAAAATCTGCTTGAAAATGGCACAAGCTGCGCAATCTGTGATCCGATAGCTGCTACTGCGCAGGCGCTGGCGGCGCTATTTTGCTAGAGACAAAAAAAATTCCTCCTCCAAGATGACGCTGTTGGCGCCTGCGCAATAGCAGCTATTGGCGATCGCAGATGTTTTGCAGATGTTCCTGCAGATACTTGTACTTGACACATCTGTACATTACATTGAGAGCCTTTTCAGTTTAAAGGGCTACATGTATTGCTTCATTTCTGCTGCTGGGGTGCTACAGTAAAATGAAACACTCACTGAATGGTTCCCTTGCCGATTACAGATCATCACTGGGTGTCCAAGCAACCAGATAACTTATAATTGGAGATGAGCTAACCAAAACTTAAAAGTTCAGGGTTCGTACCAGAGAGAGAGAATTTTCTGGCTCAAAAGTCCGGGTCCCCATTGTTTTCAATAGGGTTTGGGTTCTGGTTCAAGTTTGGGTACAGTTCTGGTACTTGTAGCGCCCGCGTCCCTGCCTGCTGCCAGACAGGGACGTCGCTCTCCTCACCTGCGCTCAGCGTCCTCAGTGCTCCCAGCCTCCTCTGCGCCTCTGGCATCCTCGGCGTCCTCCTTCCGCCCTGCTGGTCCCGCGCGCTCCTTCCCTGCTGCTGGCCTTAGGGCGCGTGCCCGCACCCTCCCCCGCTCTTAAAGGAGCCGCGCGCATTTTCCAAATCAGTCTCCAGCCAATGCTGGTGGACTCCACCCTATATTAAGGGCTTCCTCCTTAATGGAGGTGCCCGAGCAATGTTGTTTCTGTGCAGTCTAACTCTGCTTCAGCCATCAGCTCCTGTTTCCAGTTGCCTGCCTGTTACCTGTCTGTTTGCCTGTCGGCCATCTGACTGCAGCTCTATCCAGAGGTTCGGACATCTTCAGCAGAGATCCCCGGCTGTTGCCTGCTCACCTGGGAGCGATCATCTGCCATCCGACTGCAGCTCTATCCAGAGGTTCGGACATCATCTGCGGAGATCCCCGGCTATTGCAGAGACTCTTGCCTGCTCACCTGGGAGCGATCATCTGCCATCCGACTGCAGCTCTATCTAGAGGTTCGGACATCATCAGCAGAGATCCCCGGCTATTCCAGAGACTCTTGCCTGCTCACCTGGGAGCGATCATCTGCCATCCGACTGCAGCCTACCAGGAGGCTCCACCAGCTCAGGTCGTATATGCCTGTTTGTCTAGAGACTGCCTTGGTCACTTACCGTGACAAACCTGCCTGTCCAGATACTGCCCTGGTCACTTGCCGTGACAAACCTGCCTGTCCAGAGACTGCCCTGGTCACTTGCCGTGACAACCTGCCTGCCCAGAGACTACCCTGGTCACTTGCCGTGACAAACCTGCCTGCCCAGAGACTGCCCTGGTCACTTGCCGTGACAACCTGCCTGTCCAGAGACTGCCCTGGTCACTTGCCGTGACAAACCTGCCTGTCCAGAGACTGCCCTGGTCACTTGCCGTGACAACCTGCCTGTTCAGAGACTGCCCTGGTCACTTGCCGTGACAACCTGCCTGCCCAGAGACTGCCCTGGTCACTTGCTGTGACAAACCTGCCTGCCCAGAGACTGCCCTGGTCACTTGCCGTGACAACCTGCCTGTCCAGAGACGGCCCTGGTCACTTGCCGTGACAACCTGCCTGTCCAGAGACTGCCCAGGTCACTTGCCGTGACAACCTGCCTGTCCAGAGACTGCCCAAGTCACTTGCCATGACAACCTGCCTGTCCAGAGACTTCCTTGGTCACTTGCTGTGACAACCTGCCTGTCCAGAGACTGCCTGGCTAATTGCCGTGATTCCCTGTCCTATTCCCGGATGCCACCCGCTCTCTTGCAAGTAAATTGTCTTGTATAATAAAGCTTAGTGGTTCCACCAACCAGACCCGTTTCCGTCAGTGGTTCCACCTACCAGACCCGTTACAGTACTCAAACAGAACTTTGGAATAAGGTTTGGGTCGGGAACCAGAACCTGAACTTCCACAGGTCCGCTCATCTCTACTTATGATCAGCTTATTTTTCAGTGTTTTTAGCTTTTTTGCCTCCTAAGGTAATAAGTGAGATGACATCCACCTACCATACTGAGGAAGTTCTTAGATGAGTCAAGCAAGAAAAAAAAGAAGAAATGCAGCACTCTCCGTTTCCTACAACCAGTCCATTGTTGCAACTATAGATGAGTAAATTTGTTGGGAAAACGATTGCGAAACACAAATTTTGCACTTATATGGTACAGTATAGTTTCATGTATGGGTGCTATACATTCTTAATTCATTAGAGTTACAGTATGTATAGAGATTTAATGCTGGAGCTGTGAACTATACTGATCATCAAATTAATATGAAATCATTATCACCTTAAATATTTGTGAGCATTTCAATTTGCACTAAATTAAATAAATTGGAAATATATTAAACAGGTACCAGGCCCAACACATACACTTATCATTTACTATGAAATAGATGCATGTCATATTGTCATACTCGAGTGAATTTTATCAATTAAGAATTTATCTATAATATGGTTCACGCATTTGCAAGATGTAGAGGAGCCCACTTGACACAGAAAACTAGAATAAAAAGCATTGAAAAATTGCAAAATTTTTGTCCAAATTGGAGTTGACCAAAATGTTGTAATTTTTCACTTTTTCACACCAGTTTTGCCCATCTCCACCAAAATAAGTTATGTTGTTTCTTATGCCAGAAAACTTACTCCAGTCACTGACTGGAGTAACATTTGTGGTGCAGTGCATGGAAGAACCTGACACTAGGCAGAATCTCCTTAAGAAGAGTGCACCACTTAACGAATCAGGAGCATCTAATGCCATCCCAACTCCTTATCAAGACTGGCTTGAAAATCGGTGGTTTTAATGAATCAAGGCCTTAAAAATGCTTTCTTTATGTATCGTGCCTTTAAATGTTGCTCCAATATGTCATGTAGGTGTGGTCTAACCTTCTATGTCTGGTACAGGGCTGCTTAGGCCTCATTCAGACTTTGTCTAAGTCTAAGTATGGACCGCGATGCAGAGACTTGCCATTGATCTACTTATCTAACCTTGACAGCCTCATATATTCCTGTGATGCTGTTAAATTCGGCCCGGGAGACCTATGGCCAGTCATTACATGGATTGTGCTTCACAGACATCTGAATTTTGCCTTAGCTGAAAGATGGCTCTCCCCCAGCTAAATCTACCTTGTGGGCATATACAGGGCCGGAAACAAGGTATTTTGGTGCACTAGGTAATGAAGCTGATAGGTCCCCTCATATGAACCCTCAGCCCCCATGTAAAAGAATGGGTCAGAGACTAAGGTTACAGGATCCCTAACGCAACCCTCTTCTCATTTGATGGATGAGGTAACAAGCTCTGACGACCACTTCCATTAGAATTGTCACTGAAAAATACCAGCAAAAATAAAAAATTGGTGTACTTTAGAGGGGTGGCTCAACAGGGAGTGTGTTTTCATAGTTAGATATAGAATCATTCATTGCTTGCAGACAAGTTACACGGTACCCTGGAAAAATAGCGATATTCATCATTGACACCCTATATTTAAAATGTCAAACCCAAGGAACCCTCAATGATTATGAGAGGTATTTTTAATGTATTTTTCTACTTTATTGATAGAGATATATCAACCCTTGGTAACCATGAACTTTGACACTAGGTGTCATCTGATCAATTGGCGCCGTTTTTTGAATGCAAGCTTGTATTTAAACCTTGTAAGCTCATGATCTCTGTACATTGTGGTAAGTCCTGACGAAGGGGGCATTTTGAACCCTGAAACACGTTGAATAAACCACGTTGAAACTCTCTACTACTTCTGGAATTTATTTCGGCAGCGCGGAGATAATCCTTGTTTCCTACTGAATATATGACTGTAATAGGTCGTGGATCGACCTGTGGATCTGCAGCAGCTGCCGTTGTTATATGCCTGTACTTCATCTCCATCAGGTGAGCAATTCTCTTGGTCTGTCATCTTGTGTAACGTGGGATAAGACCCTATTGCGCTTTTGTGTCTCCCCTCCTTTTTTTCAAAGCCAAGAACAGTCATGGAAAGTAATATTACTTAACTATAATGAGGGCCATTTGGTTTCAATTAAGGTGTGCAGCATTTGGCGGATACCCCAATGTAAGCTACACAAACCCTATTATAAAGGGATGTGTATAATAGTTTTTATAGCTGTCATGCAACAAATACAGTTCGCAATAAAACTGATGGTGGTTCTGGTGCCATGTTCCTGTATGGATAGTGGTTCTGGTGATGCATTCATGTACTGATGGTAGTGATGTACTGGTCTCATATTCTTGTACTGATGGTGCTGTGGTGACATTTTCATGTAGTGATGGTTGTTCTGGTGCTGTATTCATGTGCTATTGATGGCTCCGGTGATGTATTCATGTAGTGATGATAGTTCTGGTGCTGTATTCATCAACAGAACCATCATCAGTACATAAATACACAACCAAAATCATGACCAGTACATGAATACATCACAAGAGCCATCAATGGTATATAAAAACAGCACCAGAACCATCATTAGTAAATTAATAGTTCACTAGAACTACCATCAGTACATGAATACATCACCATAACCACCATCAGTAGATAAATGCATCACCAGAACAACTTTCAGTACATTAATGCATCATCAGAACCTGCATCAGTACATGAATACATCTCAAGAACCACTGTCAGTAAATAAATACAACACCGGTACCCTCATCGGTACATGAATACGTCACCAGAACCACCATTAGTACATGAATACATCACCAGAATCCCCATCAGTACATGAGTGCATCACCAAGCTTAGTACAGCATTCAATTGTAATGTCAAGTAAGTCCCATAAACATTTAAATCTCATGAACCTACAACTGACAGAATGTCTTAAGGAGATACTGGAAGTTGTTTTATCAGTCATTATCAGATTGAGGACCGTACAGGAACCACAGTACTGATGAAACATAGTCAGTATCAACATGTACATATTTACATCCAGGTATCTTATAGGTGACATCTTTTTCTGATCGAGTAGTTTCTTTCTTTTCGGCTCCATCTTCTCCAGATGCCATATTGAGTTTTCACATGCATATATCTTCTCTGCAGACTTCCCCCTTCTCCGAGTCTTCTGCAGCACATGCCGACATACGAGTTGTGCTCTTAAAAATAAGAGTGTTATTAACCCCTTCCCGACATGCGCTATATATGCATAAAGTAGATTCACCGCTCACTATATTTGATGATCATGCAATAAGATTTATTAACAATATCCAATCCAACTTGGATTGGATATTATTAATAAATCTTATTGCATGATCATCAAATATAGTGTGCGGTGAATCTACTTTCTTCATGATTATTGGTACCATTCAGGTCCAATTCACCAGCACCTTTTCACATTTTCCCTGAGTGCACACCATTCTACCCTCTTACTATACGCTATATATGCGGCACCACGGGAGCTGAGTTCCTGTAAAGTGCAGTATATGCATGGCGCCGTTATCGCATTGGCTCAGCGCCGACGCAATCGAGTGCGGGTGTCAGATCAATATGAAAGTTGATACCCAGCAGTGACACCCACACAATCGGTGCTAGCACCAATCATGGGCGTTTAACCCCTGTGATGCCGCTGTCAATAGTGACAGCGACATCATGGGCATTGCAGACGGATGGCGCTCCCTCTGTGCTCCCATTGGCACAACATGATGGGATTGCGTTGTGTTGATGGTCTCCATGGTGACCCGGGTCCAAAGATGGCCGCGGGGTCACCATCATGCTGAGAGCATGAGCTGACATGCCTCCTACCTGCATTTGAGACGCTGATCTAATGCTCTGCAGTGCCGAAGCATTGCAGAATATTAAATCAGCGATCTGTCATTATAAAGTTGCTGTCCAATCCTAGGACAATGTAAAAAAGTTAAAAAAAAGTTAATAGAAATTGTAAAATATTTTTTAAAAATCCCAGAATAAAGAACAAAAAATTAATCCAATAAATACATTTATTTATGCAAAAAAAAAGTGCACATATTTGATATCACGGCGTCCAGAACGACCCAACCTATAAAACTGTCCCACTAGTTAACCCCCTCTATGAACACCTTTAAAAAAAAGGCAAAAAACGATGCTTTGTCATCATACCGCCGACCAAAAAGTGGAATAAAACACGACCAAAGTGACCAATCTACATAAAAATGGTACTACTGAAAACGTCATCTTGTCCTTCAAGTCAAGCCGCCATACAGCTGTCAGCAGAAAAACAAAAAAGTTATAGCTTTCAGAATAAAGCGATGCAAAAATAATTATTTTTTCCGTAAAATAGTTTTTATTTTACAAAAGCACCAAAATATAAAAAAGTAAAATGAGATATTACTATAATCGTACTGACCCGAACAATAAAATTGCCTTATCAATTTTACCATATGTGGAATGGCATAAAAAAATCCCCCAAAAACAATTCCTGAATTCCTGGTTTTTGTTCATTCTACCTCCCAAAAATCGGAATAGAAAGCGATCAAAAAATTTAATGTGCCCAAAAATGGTACCTATTAAAATGTCAACTCGTCCCACAAAAAACAAGCCATCACATGACTCTGTCAGCAAAAATATGGAAAAATTATAGCTTTCAAACATGGTGATCAAAAGCGTCTTTATTAGAGATGAGCGACTTTGTCTCCGGGAGGGTCGAGTCGGGTTTCAGACCACCCGACTTTATCAAAAGTCGAGTCGAACGAAATCGGCCGACTATTGGCAAAAGTCGAAGTTCCGACTGAAACTCGAACCGACCCCAATGCAAGTCAATGGGGAAGAAAAGTCGGCAGTGAGTGGAGGACAGTAAACACACCTACAGTGCCCATTTCAATGCCAACGACATCAATTCTTATTACTTAAGCTTGTCAACCTTCATTTACTTTATAATAATAGATACACATTGAAAACTGGGGGTTATTTGGCTAAAGTTGTGGGGGGCAGGGCTGGCTCCGGTTTTTGTGGGCCCTGGGTGAAAGAGTCTCAGTGGGCCCCTTTAACACATACCACAATTCATGATGCTCCGATACGGCAGAGAAATGTAGGTATAGTACAATGCCAAATACTTCACTTCTTACATTACATACTCCAAATAAAGAAAAAAGAGAGGTTTTCCAATCATAAAAAATACAATTTTTATTAGATAGTCATATAAAATTAATATTAAAATACAAAATACTAATGCATATGCAAATATGGGGACTACAAAATGCAACAGAGTATACAGATCAGACCTAATTGGGGTATAGAGGAATTAAATGGGGCCAGGTAAAGCAATATACATAGGCAATATTCATAAAGCCAAGTGGCTCATTAATATCATGTGGCTAAAGAAAAAAGCATTGTGCTCTGCAAAAGTGCCTTACTAAACGAGCACCCATATGTTCAGGCACGTCCCCTCTGGAAGAAGCGACTAGCGAAACGCGCGTCAGGGGTGCTGCGGCCTATATCGAGGTATGATAACATATCACCAGCAATGGATTCTTTGATTGTGAGCTTTGTTTAGCATAGATTCATGCATCCTATATCTGCTTTATGGGCCTGAACATATGGGTGCTCGTTTAGTAAGGCACTTTTGCAGAGCACAATGCTTTTTTCTTTAGCCACATGATATTAATGAGCCACTTGGCTTTATGAATATAAGCTGGATATATGTTGGGGACAATGTTTTGGGGGGTTTTCACTATGGAAGATAGCATTATGCTGCAATATAAAGCAGATGTGCGCATCGCTCTTTAGCAGCAATATTTTGCCTTTGTATATTGCTTTACCTGGCCCCATTTAATTCCTCTATACCCCAATTAGGTCTGATCTGTATACTCTGTTGCATTTTGTAGTCCCCATATTTGCATATGCATTAGTATTTTGTATTTAATATTAATTTTATATGACTATCTAATAAAAATTGTATTTTTTATGATTGGAAAACCTCTCTTTTTTCTTTATTTGGAGTATATTTGTGGAGGTATCATATTTGTAGCCATTTTTCACTACATATGAATATTCTTACATTACATGTGTGATATCTATTGTAAATTGTACAATAGCTCAAAAACCGGACAGTATAGTCCTCCATACAGTATTATGTGCACCACATAGTGCGCCATACAGAATAATGAGCCCCATATATTGCTCTATACAGAATAATGAGCCCCATATATTGCTCCATACAGAATAATGAGTCCCATATATGATGCGCCATACAGAATAATGAGCCCAATATAATGCTTCATACAGTATAATGAGCCACATATATTGCTCCATACAAAATAATGAGCCCCATATATTGCTCTATACATAATTGGTCCCATATAATGTTCCATACAGTATATGATGAGCTCCACATAATGCTCCATATATGATGGTCCCCATATAATGTGCCATACAGTATAGGACGGTCCCCATAGAGTATAATGATCCCCACAAATTGCTACATACAGTATAATGAGTTGCATATAAAGCTCCATACAGTATATGATGGGCCTCATATATTGCTCCCTACAGAATGGGCTCCATATAATGCTCCATTCAGAATAGGCCCCATATGTGCTCCATATCATTCTCCATATATAAAGGGCCCTATATGATGCCCCATAAATAATGAACCCCTTATGATGCTCTAGTATATGATGGGCCCCATATATGATGCTCCAGTGTATGATGAGCCCCATATAATGCTCCAAATATAATGGTCCCCATATATAATGGTTCATATATAATGGGCTCCATGTGATGCTCCATATATAATGTGCCCCATATGATGCGCCATATATAATGGGCCCCATATGATGCTCCAGTATATGATGGGCCCCATGGGTGATGCTCCAGTGTATGATGGGCCTATAAAATGCTCCATATATAATGCGCCCCATATGATGCTCCAGTGTATAATGGGCCCCGTATATGATGCTGCAGTGTATGATGGGCCCCATTTATAATGCTCCAGTGTATGAGGGGCCCCATATATAATGCTCCAGTGTATAATGCTCCCCATATATTGCTCCAAACATTTAAAAAAATGAAATACTTCTCCTCGCTAGGCTCTGCTCTACTCTGGACTCCTCAGCATCGCCATCTTCCAGCTCTCTGCACTGTGACTGTTGAGGCAGAGGGCACACAGATGTGACGTCATCGCGCTCTCTGACCTGAATGTCACTGTCAGAACCGGAAGACGTCACAGCGGTGGAGCAGGGAGAAGTAAGTATTGCAAGTGCTGAGGCCCTGAGCAAGAAGGGGGTGCCCACTCGGGGGTGCCGGTACTGGCACACGGCACCTCATAGTAGGCCGGTGTCTCTGATGCCGAGTGCGCCCCCCACCTCTCAGGGCCCCGGCACTTGCCCGGGTGCGCCAGATGCTGACGCCGGCCTTGGGGGGTACAGCCCAGTTAGGGAGGTGGAAAGACTGGCATATGTTGACGTGTAGGCTGGACGTTCAGCAGCTGCAAATAGAGGAATTGGAGAAGTCGGAGGAAGAGGAGGACAAAGCGAGCCATTTTGCTGGCAACCTATATGTCATTAAGGGAAGGTGGTACAAAATCCTTTGAAACCCAGGCAGGTTCATTTTAATTTAAGGTGAGATCAGCAACGTTTTGGGTCGACAGCCTGGTCCTTCTTTCTGTCAGGATTGATCCAGCAGCACTGAAGACTCTTTCTGATAGCACACTACCAGCAGGGACAAGCGAGCTCCTGTAAAGCATATTGTGCCAATTCAGGCCAGGTGTCCAGTTTACAGGCCCAGTAGTCAAAATGGAATGAACTGTGAGGGAGAACATCGAAAGGGGAGGAGAGGTAATTTCGAACCATAGTTGACAACTCCTGTCTCCTGTCTGTTGCAATCGATTCAGTATTAACAGTCGTGTGAGCGTTGCTCGAGAAATCAGTCCACAACATGGTAATGAAACCCATGTCTCCAATGCCACTTCAGCTGTGTGCACCACAAACACCTCTTCCATGTTGCCCAGTACGGCTCGTGGTAGAACCTGCACCGCTGCTGTGTGCTGGGAATGCCTCTAACAAACAGTTTACCAGAGTTGCTTGCTTGTTCGCCAATATTAGCTCTAGGTTCTCCTGTGGCATGATGTTCTGTAATTTGCCTTTATAGCGTGGATCGGGGATGCTGGCAAACCAGTAGTCGTCATCCTTCATAATTTTGGCAATGCGGGGGTCCCTTTTTAGGATCCGCAAGACATAATCAACATGTGGGCCAATGTTCCAGGTGTCAATGATTGCACTGCCAGTGGTTGGTAGAGGAGCACTTTATGCCAAATCCACATCCCTCCAGTCACGCACAAACCCTATACCTGACCTTGGCAAGCCAACATTTTCTCTTGCCCCCTGAGAAGCATCCTCCTCCCCAAAATAATCATCCCCCTCATCCTCCTCCTCTTCTTCCTCCACCTCGTCCAGGACAGTTCCCTGAGCAGACAATGGCTGACTGTCATCAAGGCTTCCCTCCTCCTCCTCTTCCTCCTCCGCTGCAGACTCCTGAACATTAATGGGCGTCAAAGTTTACATGAGCAGGCACATAAGTGGGATGCTCATGCTTATGATGGCGTCGTCTGTGCTTACCAGCCATGTGCATTCCTCAAAACACTGAAGGACTTTACAGGTCTTTCAGCTTTGACCACTGCACACCCGACAACTCGATGTCTGCCCTCAAACTGCCTACCCGTGTATCCTCCTTCAAATGCATTACAGCCTGCTTCTGTTCGCACACCCTCTCAACCATGTGCATGGTGGAGTTCCACCTTGTTGCAACATCTATGATTAGGTGGTGCTTGGGGAGGTGGAGCGATCACTGCAGCCTCTGCATACGACTGGAGTCTACAGTCGAGCGACAGATGTGCGAGTACAGTCTTCGCACCTTATGGAGCAGGGCTGGTAACTCCGGATAATTATTTATGAAGCACTGCACCACCAGGATCAAGGTGTGAGCCAGGCAAGGTATGTGTCTGAGTTTTGCCAAGGCTATGGCCGCCAAAAAATTATGGCCGTTATCACTGACTACCTTGCCTGGCTCAAGATGTAGACTGCCCAGCCATGACTCAGTTTCTCGCTGCAAGTAGTCGGCCAGTACCTCCGCGGTGTGTCTGTTGTCACCCAAAGACATCATCTTTAAAACAGCCTACTGACGCTTACCACTAGCTGTTCGATAGTGGGACACCTCGTGTGCAACACTGGCAGCTGCGGATGGAATGCTCGTGCGACTGCACTCTGTCAAAGAGCTTTCGCTTCTGGAGGAGGAGGAGGGTCGAACGCCTACAGCCAACTGTTGCCTATACCTTGGGCTAGGCAGCACTGTCCCACCGCCGCTGTCACCTGTGGACCCTGCATCCACCACATTAACCTAGTGCGCAGTGATGGACACGTAACGGCCCTGGCCATGCCTACTGGCCCATGCATCTGTTGTGAGATGCACCTTTCCACTCACTGATTGTTTGAGTGCATGGACAATGCGGTCTTTCACATGCAGGTGCAGGGCAGGGATGGCTTTTCTAGAAAAGTAGTGCCGACTGGGTAGGTCATAGCATCATCTCTAATGAGATCAGTTTGGCAATGTAGGCGTTCAAAGCCAGTGTACGTGGAGGAGAGGATGAGTACTTTCTTGTCCTACTCAGAGTGTCTGCTAGGGTGAGCTGGACTTGAGAGCTGCATATGGGGGAACTAGCGGTGGACATGGCGGACTGAGAGGGGGTTGGTGATGGTGATGGTGGTGTGGTGATGGCCTAGATTCAGTCTTTGGTTGCAAAAACATTGTGATTCCCTGACTGCTCTGGCCTTGCGAGACACCTCAACAATTCTTGCTGGTGGTGTGCTAACCGGTGGGCTTACAGTGGGGAAGCGATGTAGCATTGCTGGCTACCTTCAGTCAGAGCAGGTGCACATGTGCTACCTGAGGTTTTGTAGTCAGTCCACGCTTGCAAGTGCATGGTGTTTAAATGTCTAAGCATGCAACTAGTATTAATATTTCGGTGATTTTTCCTTTGGAAACACCAAATTTTGAGAAGAAACATATGAAAAAATCTTATAATCCATGCATCTTATGGCTTACCTGGGATCGGTGGCTGTGGTGACGCGTGGTCCCAGGGTCGCTGCTGGAGGAGGCAAGAGTGGAGCGTTGCTGCAGGCCGCAGGCTGGGATGAGGGGGTGTTCCGATGTACACTGCTGTGGGTGTTTGGTGGTGCGGGGGCTCTGCTGACATTTTGTGAAAAACCAGAGCCCCTGTACTTACATTTTTTACTGTGCGGTGAAAATGGCAGCCAGGGCACGCGCAGATGGAGATCTTGGCACCAAGATCTTGGGAGATGAGATTAGCGGCGCACATTGGAACAACCCCTTATCCCAGTCTGCAACCTGCAGCAGCGCTCCACTCTTGCCTCCTCCTGCACCGTCACTGGGACCCTGCTCCACCACGGATAGTGTAAGGTATATTAACCGCATTATAAGACGCACCCCCATTTTCCCCCAAAATTTGGGGGAAAAAAAGTGGTCTTATAATCCGAAAAATACGGTATATTTAAAAAATTGTGCTGATTTAAAGCAGATAAATGAGAAATTTTATTTATTAACTGTTTTGTGTGACATAATTTTCTGATTTAAGGGCATAAAATAGAAAAGTTTGAAAATTGCTAAATTTTCAACATTTTTGCAAAATTTCTGATATTTTCAGAAATAAACGCAAGTCATATCGAATACAATTTTACCACTGTCACGCAGTACAATATGTCACGAGAAAACAATCTCAGAATCAGTGGGATCCGTTGAAGCGTTCCAGAGTTATAACCACATAAAGTGACACTGGTCAGAATTGAAAAAATTGACCTGGTCAGGAAGATGAAAACAGGCTTCGGAGTGATGGAGTTAAAATACCCTCTGCATAAAAATATCTGTCTATATTATGACCTAACCAAACCTCTTATGGCATATGGTCTCCCAATATCTGCTTTAATGAGGGACGCCAGCCACACTGTCCGTCTTAATGAGGTATAACCACCTTCCTGTCTGTCATTATCAGCTCTAACCAACTGACTGTCTGCTATTATCAACCATAACTGCCACACCATCTGACCCTAGAAACCACGTCCTATACCATTGTTGTCCCCTTTCCACTGTTTTCCTTTACACTCTCTAAAGCTCCATGCTGTCTCCCTGCCACGCTAACCTCTCCATATTGTGCCCCTATTTATGCTGCCCCCTCTCCATGCTCATACTGTGTCCCTTTTTCCTGCCATTCTGACCACCACGTTATACTCTCCAAACTGAAACTCCTCCTCACACTGTCCTGCTACACAGTATGATGGTCACCACAGGCACTCATACAGTATAATATCCACAACAGCCCCCAATATACACTATGATGCCTATACAGCCCCCATGCAGTATGATGTCCACCACAGCCCCCCATTATAGAGTATGAGGGTCCTCACAGCATCCCATGCAGTATTAAGGCCTCCCAGTCATACGATGCAGCATATACAGTATAATGTCTTCCACAGCACCCCACGTAGTATGATATCCACTACAATCCTACAATATTCAGTATAATATCCCACAAAGCCACATACAGGATGGTCACCAGAGCCCCCAATATTAGGTCTCCAACAGCACCCAATACAGTATAGTCACCCTTTTGTCATGTCCCCATGGCACCTCTTGTTATGTCCCAACAGCCCCTCTTGTAATGTCTCCATAGTCAGCCCCTTATTTCCCCATAGCCAGCCCTTCTTCTGATGTTGTTGGCAGCAGATTACTCACGATACTCTCCAAGCGTGTGACAACAGATCTTCTTTATTCAGGAACAATCAGGAACAATGTATGATAAGCTTAATAGATAAATCATTTGTGTGTTCAGGAATAAATCATTTGTGTGTCTCTATCTGTGCAGCATCTACAGCAGGCTGCTTCTCTCATACACAGACACAGGAAAAACAGGAAATACAGTGACATGCTCTCCCTGTGTGAGCCTCTGGGAGTTTTTTTTTGTTCTAACTTTATGAACAGCATACAAATCTAGCAACTAAATACTCATAGACAGCAATGGAGTTGTTGCACCAAACATATTCCAACATCCCCACTAAACAACTACTTATCCTGCTAGTCCCATTGCAGTTCTGAAGTCCACAAACTTGGCTCTTTATAATGGCTTTGTCACACTATCAGCTATCATCTTGTCAGACTTGTAATAAACAAAATCGAGTACACCACATTCCACTAAGTCACGTAAGTGGTGATGTTCTACATCAATGTGCTTAGTCCTTGCACTAATCTTCTCACTGCTGGCAAGTTTAATGCATCCTTGGTTGTCCTCATAGATAACTGTTTGTTGGTTGAGCTGTTGCTTGCCGAAATCTTCCAAAAGTTGTTTCAACCAAATTACTTTTGACTTGCATAGCAGCAGACATATATTTCTGCTTCTGTAGAAGATAATGTGACTGACACTTGTTTTCTGCTGGACCAAGAAATTGAATTTTCTCCTAACTTGAACAAGTAACCAATTGTTGATTTCCGATCACTTGAATCTCCAGCTCAATCTGCATCCACATAACCTCTGAGAGTGAGATCTCCTGATTCAGATATCTTAAGATTTAGCCTTTGAGTTTCTTTAACCCCTTAACCCCCAAGGGTGGTTTGCATGTTAATGTCCGGGCCAATTTTTACAATTCTGACCACTGTCCCTTTATGAGGTTTTAACTCTGGAACGCTTCAACGGATCTTGGCGATTCTGAGACTCTTTTCTCATGACATATTGTACTTCATGTTAGTTGTAAAATTTCTTCGATATAACTTGTGTTTATTTATGAAAAAAACAGAAATATGGTGAAAATTTTGAAAATATCACAATTTTCAAACTTTGAATTTTTATACCCTTAAAACAGAGAAATATGTCACATAAAATAGGTACTAAATAACATTTCCCACATGTCTACTTTACATTAGCACAATTTTGGAAACAAAATTTTTTTTGTTAGGAAGTTATAAGGATTAAAAGTTAACGAGCGATTTCTAATTTTTACAACAAAATTTACAAAACCATTTTTTTAGGGACCACCTCACATTTGAAGTCACTTTGAGGGGTCTATATGGCAGAAAATACCAACACGTGACACCATTCTAAAACCTGTACCCCTCAAGGTACTCAATCCACATTAAAGAAGTTTATTAACCCTTCAGGTGCTTCACAGGAATTTTTGGAATGTGGAAGAAAAAAATGAACATTTAACTTTTTAGTCACAAAAGTGATCTTTTACAATTTCTTTATTTTCAAAAGGGTAAAAGGAGAAAATTGACAGATATAGTTGTTGTTCAATTTCTCCTGAGTAGGCGAGACCCAATATGTGGGGGAAAACTACTGCTTGGGCGCACGGCAGGGCTCGGAAGGGAAGGAGCGCCATTTGACTTTTTCAAACCAAAATTGGCTGGAATTGATATCGGACGCCATGTCGCGTTTGGAGAGACCCTGATGTGCCTAAGCAGTGGAAAACCCCCACAAGTTACACAATTTTGGAAATTAGACCCCCAAGGAACTTACCTAGATGTGTGGTGAGCACTTTTAACCCTCAATTGCTTCACACAAGTTTATAACGTAGAGCCGTAAAAAAAAAATTTCATATTTTTTCCACAAACATGATCTTTTAGTCCCCAATTTTTTACTTTCCAAAGGGTAAGAGGAGAAATTGGACCCCAAAAGTGGTCCAATTTGTCCTGGGTTCGCTGATACCCCATATGTGGGGGGAACCACTGTTTGGGGGCACGGTAGAGCTCAGAAGGGAAGGAGCGCCATTTGACATTTTCAAACCAAAATTGGCTGGAATTGAGATCAGACGCCATGTCGCATTTGGAGAGTCCCTGGTGTGCCTAAACAGTGAAATCCCTCAATTCTAACTCCAACCCTAACCCCAACACACCCCTAACCATAATCCCAACCCTAACCCTAACACACCCCTAACCCTAATCCCACCCCTAACCATAATGCTAACCACAAACCTAACCCTAACACACCCCTAACCCTAATTCCAACCCTAACCCTAATCCCAACCCTGACCATAATCCCAACCCTAACCCTAATTTAGCCCCAACCATAATCCGTACATTAGCCCCAACCTTAAGTTTAGCCCCAACCCTAACCCTAAGTTTAGGCCCAACCCAAACCCTAACTTTAGCCCCCAACCCTAACCCTAATGGGAAAATGGAAATAAATACATTTTTTTATTTTATTATTTTTCTCTAACTAAGGGCGTGATAAAGAGGGGTTTGATTTACTATTTATTGCGGGTTTTTATAGCGTGTTTTATGTTTGGAAGCTGTCACTGTTAGGGTCTGCGGAACGCACCTAATAGATATTGTTGAGAGGTGCGTTCGCAGCCCGGGGTCCACCGTGCAGGCGAAGCCCGCTGCTAGTAAGATGGCGAAAGTAGCGAACTCTGTTATCCCGCAGAGTCGCTAAAATAAACGCCGTAGCGCACTTGGCAGTAAGTGCAAACTCTGTTAATCCCCAGAGCCGCTAACGGGAATGCCACAGCGCTATATGGCGATAGGTGCGAACTCACTTAGCTTCAATGAGCCGCAAAGTAAAACGCTAGGGCGCTGAACCAGCGTTATAAAGCGAACCCTGTTGCGTCACAGAGCCACTGAGAAAAAACTGTGTCCTGTTAGACTCACAGGGATACACAGATAACTGCTGTGCGGATAGCAGTCCGTGATCATGCAGACAGCAACGCAATCAAGCAATCTCCTCACCGGAGAAGCCGATGTTCTAGGGGCTTATTTCAGCCAAGCCCTAACCAACTTGCACTCAAATCTCCTCACCGGAGGTGCCGGTATTCTAGGGGCTTATTTCAGCCAAGCCCTAACCACATGCGTGCATGATCACACTGGCGCAAAGCACATAATGCAATTGATACTAGCGCATGGCGGCCCAGCCATGCCACCCTTTTATAGTAACAGCTACAGGAGCTGCCAGAAACAAGGACCAATGAGAAACTGTTCCAAAACACATGCAGTTTCAGGGCCTTCCTGGCGGACCAATAGTAGCTGCTGCAGTACCTGAACATGTGACCCTTGATCTCCAATGAGAGATCTTACCCTGGGCATGCTCAGAAGGGGAAACGCAGGACTTCGTCCCAAAGACGTCTGCTCCAGTACTGGCTATAATAGAAGATCCAGGAGAGGCAGCAGCAAGTCTCTGCACAGTATTGGAATGGGCAAGATGCTGGGACCAACGTCTCTGCTGAGCAGCCTCCACTGCGGATGGAGATGGATAGGAGACCACAGCGGGACTGGTTTGAGACTCCCCTTGTGCAGCAGCGGGAACTTGAACCCTAACATTACCCCCCCTCCTAGGGCCCCCCCTTCTTTGGGCCTCGCTGCACTCAGAGGCAGCAATGAGCTGCGGAGCGTGAACATGCTCGGCAGGCTCCCAGGACCTATCCTCAGGCCCATAACCCCTCCAATCCACCAAATAAAATTTTTTTCCTCGTACCACCTTGCACCCAACAATGGCGTTCATCTCATGATCATCGGTAGATGAACCCGACGTCCCGTCAGATGACTCGGAAAACCGGGACATGGCCACGGGTTTCAGGAGGGACACGTGAAAGGTGTCGGTGATACCAAGGCAAGGCGGAAGGGCTAGGCGGTAAACCACCGGGTTCACCTGCTAAAGAACTTTAAAGGGACCCAAAAAGCGAGGTGCCAACTTGGTGGACTCTACACGTAGCCTGATGTTTCGGGCAGAGAGCCACACTAGGTCACCAGGAGCAAATGTAGGAGCGGGGCGCCGATGGGCATCGGCCGAAGATATCATCCTCTCTTTGGAGGCCTGAATGGCATCCTGGGTGTGGTCCCAAATGTTCCGTGCCTCCACAGCCCAGTCTGCCACCCTGGAATCGGCAGAAGACACGGGCTTGGGCACTGGTACCCGCGGATGCTGACCGTAGTTCAAGAGGAATGGGGTCTGTCCGGTGGAGTCAGCCACAGCATTATTTAGAGCTAACTCAGCCCACGGTAGCAAGGATGCCCAGTCATCCTGCCTGGCAGAGACAAAATGTCGCAAGTATGTGACCAAGGTCTGGTTGGCCCTCTCTACCAACCCATTCGTCTCGGGATGGTATGCAGAGGAGAGATTCAACTCAATGCTGAGTAAACGACACAGCTCTCTCCAGAACCGAGACGCAAACTGGGGACCTCGATCACTGACAATTTTGTCTGGCATACCGTGTAGGTGGAAAATATGCCTAACGAATAATGCTGCCAAGGCCTGTGCAGACGGTAACCGGGGTAACGGCACCAAGTGCACCATTTTGGAGAAGTGGTCGGTTATCACCCAGATGATGGTGCAGCCCCGAGACTTGGGTAAGCCCACCACAAAATCCATCCCAACCATCTCCCAGGGCCTGTCTGCCACCGGCAAAGGGAAAAGTAACCCAGCTGGCTGTTGTCGAGGGGACTTATTCTTGGTGCAGGAGACGCACGCCTGAACGTATTCCCTAACGTCACGGACCATATGTGGCCACCAGTATGTCCTCGCCAGCAACTCAGATGTCCTCTTTGCCCCAAAATGTCCACCCACCCTGGACGAGTGTGCCCAAGAGAGTACCTCCGGTCGCAAATTGATGGGCACAAAAGTCTTGCCTGGAGGCACAGACTCGAGCGAAACCGGGGCCACAGTTCTTATTGCTCTCTAGGGGACAATCAGCCGAGGCTCTTCCTCCACCTCCTCAGAGGACACCACGGAGCGAGACAGAGCATCAGCACGAATGTTCTTCTCCCCGGAGAGAAAATGGAGGGTGAAATGGAACCAGGAGAAGAACAGGGACCATCTGGCCTGACGGGAATTTAGCTGCTGGGCGGTCTGTAAATAGACCAAATTTTTGTGGTCAGTGAACACTTGAAAGGGAAAGCGAGCCCCCTCCAGGAGATGTCTCCACTCGTAAAAGGCCAACTTCATGGCTAGCAACTCCCTATCCCAATGGAATAATTCCTCTCCGCTGGTGTGAAGGTCTTGGAGAAGAAGAAGCAAGGATGTTTACGACCTTGAGCATCCTTTTGGAAAAGGACTGCTCCAGCACCAACGGACGAGGCATCTACCTCCAATATAAAAGGTTTATCTACCTCGGGACGATGTAAGATAGGAGCGCTAGCAAAATGGGACTTGATTGAAGTAAAGGCCTTGGAGACCTCCTCTGACCACAATTTGGGAATGGCTCCCTTCTTGGTGAGGGCTACCAAGGGAGCAACCAACGTAGAGAAGTGGGGAATGAATTGGCGATAGTAATTAATGAACCCCATAAAGTGCTGCACCGCTTTAAGAGAGTGGGGTTCTTGCCAATCCATTACAGCCTGTAGTTTGGCAGGATCCATAGCCAATCCCTGAGTGGAGATGATATAGCCCAGGAATGACAGAGACTCCTGCTCAAACACACACTTCTCCAACTTCGCATATAAGGAATTCGCCCGCAAGAGGTCGAAAACCCTGCAAACATCTCTCCGGTGGGTGTCCATATCTGGAGAAAAGATGAGAATGTCATCCAGATAGAATACCACAGAGGTGGCAAGCATGTCCCGGAAGATGTCATTTACGAAATCTTGGAAGACGGCTGGAGCATTACAGAGCCCAAACGGCATCACTAGGTATTCGTAATGTCCATCTCTGGTATTGAACGCCGTCTTCCATTCGTCTCCCTCACGGATGCGGATCTGGTTATAGGCACCACGAAGATCCCGCTTAGTAAATACCCCTGCTCCCCGGAGCCTATCAAAGAGCTCAGATATTATGGGCAAAGGATATTTTTTCTTAACGGTAATGGCGTTAAGACCCCTATAGTCTATACACGGTCGTAATTCTCCATTCTTCTTCTGCACAAGAAAAATCCTGCCCCTGCTGGTGACATGACTTCCTAATAAACCCTCTTGCCAGATTTTCCTGGATGTATTGTGACATGGACCTCCGTCTCAGGAAGAGAGAGAGGATACACTCTTCCCCGAGGGGGCTCCGTTCCAGGCAAGAGGTCTATAGGACAGTCATAGGGGCGATGAGGCGGAAGAGTCTCCCCTGCCTTTTTGGAGAATACGTCCGCTTATGACCGATAAACCTTGGGGAGAGAAACAAGGTCTATGGGTATCTCCGTGGTGGAAACCTGAACGTCCTCTCTGAGACATCTGTCTCTGCAATGATCACCCCAACCCAGTATTCTCCCAGAGGACCACTCAATATGGGGAGAGTGGTGGCAAAGCCAGGGTAATCCCAACAAAACCTCATCCATTCCCTCAGGAAGAACAAAAAGGGATATATTCTCCTGATGAGAAGGGGACATTGACAGAGGTAGTGAGACAGTCTGGTGGGTGATTTGTGAGGGCAGGATTGCTCCATTCAATACTCTCACCAATATTGGCTCGGCGAGCGTCACCAGCGGTATGGAATGGCGAGAGGCAAAGGAGGAGGACATAAAATTCCCTCTGCCCCAGAGTCCACACAAAGCTTGGCGGGAAGAGTGACTGAACCTAGAGAGATTAGCCCTTTAATGAGCACTTTCGGAGCAAAATCCCTCGCGTCTAATGACCCTGCACCCATGGTCACGGAACATGACCGTTTACTCATTCGCTGAGGACATCGGTTGGCATAATGTCCTGGCTGCTGACACACTCTACAGACCATGGATACTCGAGTGGTCTGAGACTTAGATCTCACTCGAGTAGTCTCCACGGTCTCTGGGGAGTCGGACGCCCGAACGGGAAATTCAAGAGGTTTGGCAAAGGTGGGTGCCAGCCGAAACCTCTGCCTACACTGCGTCCGCTCTAACCTCCGCTCGTGAAAACGGAGATCGATGCGGGTAGATATAGAAATGAGTTTCTCCAGTGTGGCAGGAATTTCCCTGGTAGCCAAAGCGTCCTTTACATGGTCTGCCAGTCCTCTCCAGAACACTGGAATAAGAACTTTATCTGGCTACTCTAATTCAGAGGTCAAAGTCCAAATTGGACTGAGAACTGTCTGACCATGGACAAGCCCTGTGACATTGCCAGCAGTTGGAGTGCCTATCGTGTGTGACCTGAGGTCCTAAAAAGACCTTTTCTGAGCCTCCAAAAACCGAGGAGCACTCCGCACCACACGATCGTCGCGCTCCCACAGCGGCGTTGCCCACTCCAATGCTCTGCTCGACAGAAGAGACACAATAAAAGCCACTTGTGCCCATTCCGTGGGGAAATGTGTTGCCAGGAGCTCAAGCTGTATAGAGCACTGACTCACGAATCCCCGACAATGTTTACTGTCACCCGTAAACTTGTCTGGAAGTGGGAGGTGGCATAATGTCGGAGCAGAGGTAGCGGTGGACAAACTGGCTGCAGCTGCTACGCTAGCAGCCTGAACAGTGACTGCGGTAACATCCACAGCTGAGGTTGTGCGCTCAAGGACCGCCAACCTACCCTCCAGCTGCTGGATGTACTGTTGTAGATGCTGGTCGTCCGCCATTTTACTAGCCAACCCTGGTGCTAGTATTATGTTAGGGTCTGCGGACCGCACCTAATAGATATTGTTGAGAGGTGCGTTCGCAGCCCGGGGTCCGCCGTGCAGGCGAAGCCCGCTGCTAGTAAGATGGCGAAAAGTAGCGAACTCTGTTATCCCGCAGAGTCGCTAAAATAAACGCCGTAGCGCGCTGTGGCAGTTAGTGCGAACTCTGTTAATCCCCAGAGCTGCTAACGGGAATGCCACAGCGCTATATGGCGATAAGTACGAACTCACTTAACTTCAGTGAGCCGCAAAGTAAAACGCTAGGGCGCTGAACCAGCGTTATAAAGCGAACCCTGTTGCGTCACAGAGTCGCTGAGAAAAAGACTGTGTCCTGTTAGACTCACAGAGATACACAGATAACTGCTGTGCGGATAGCAGTCCGTGATCATGCAGACAGCAACGCAATCAAGCAATCTCCTCACCGGAGAAGCCGGTATTCTAGGGGCTTATTTCAGCCAAGCCCTAACCAACTTGCACTCAAATCTCCTCACCGGAGGTGCCTGGTATTCTAGGGGCTTATTTCAGCCGAGCCCTAACCACATGCGTGCATGATCACACTGGCGCAAAGCACATAATGCAATTGATACTAGCGCATGGTGGCCCAGCCAAGCCACCCTTTTATAGTAACAGCTACAGGACCTGACAGAAACAAGGACCAATGAGAAACTGTTCCAAAACACATGCAGTTTCAGGGCCTTCCTGGCGGACCAATAAGAGCTTCTGCAGTACCTGAACATGTGACCTGATGAACTCCAATGAGAGATCTTACCCTGGCATGCTCAGAAGGGGAAACGCAGGACTTTGTCCCAAAGACGTCTGCTCCAGTACTGGCTATAATAGCAGATCCAGGAGAGGCAGCAGCAAGTCTCTGCACAGTATTGGAATGGGCAAGATGCTGGGACCGATGTCTCTACTGAGCAGACTCCACTGCGGATGGAAATGGTTTGGAGACCGCAGCGGACTGGTTCGAGACTCCCCTTGTGCTCAGCGGGAAAGTGAACCCTAACAGTCATACACTAAAAGACGCTTTTTATTGCAAAAAATAGTTTTTGCATCACCACATTTAGAGAGCTATAATTTTTCCATATTTTTCCCATAGAGTCATGTGAGGTCTTGTTTTTTGCGGGACAAGTTGACATTTTTATTGGTACCATTTTTGGGTATATGACATTTTTTGATCGCTTTTTATTCCGATTTTTGGGAGGCAGAATGAACAAAACCCAGCAATTTATGAATTTCTTTTGGGGGGGTGTTTACATCATTCCTCATGTGGTAAAATTGATAAGGCAGTTTTATTCTTCAGGTCAGTATGATTACAGCGATACCTCATTTATATCTTTTTTTAATTTTTGGCGCTTTTATAAAATAAAAATTATTTTATAGAAAAAATAATTATTTTTGCATCGTTCATTCTGACAGCCATAACTTTTTAATTTTTTCGCTGATGGCGCTGTATGGCAGCTCACCTTTTGTGGGACAAGATGATGTTTTCAGCGGTACCATGTTTGTTTATATCCTTTTTTTGTTCACGTGTTATTCCACTTTTTGCTCGGTGGTATGATGCTAAATCATTGTTTTTTTGCCTTGTTTTTTTATGGTGTTCACTAAAGGGGTTAACTAATGGGACAGTTTTATAGGGCGGGTTGTTAGTGCTGCAGCTCCTATAACACTGATTGAGAGACTTCCTGGTCATCACTGCACATGACATGAAGTCCCTCGGGCCTGGAGACCCGGATGTTGTCGTGACAACATCAGGTTTCCATGGCGGCCGTGGGGTCTCCGATCCAAAAGCAGAGGGGCTGTCAGCTGGAACAAACATGATCGCAGAGTGCCGGGGTTAAAATGCTGGGAGCTGTCCGGAATAGTACATCATGGGCGATTGGCCGCACTAACGGGGGGAGCGTGGCCGATCGCAGCCGGGTGTCAGCTGATTCCCGGTACTAAGTGCCAGCTGTGAGAATCAGCTGACACCTGGCTGCGATCAACCACGCTCCCCCAGTTAGTGCGGTCAATCACCCATGATGTACTATTCAGTCCATGGGAATTAAGTCCCAGGGCACATGGATGGAATAGCACATCTGATAGCAGAAAGGGGTTAAGCTATTGAAAATTTCTCCTAATTGCATTCCAGTCTGATTCGGGTGGCTTGGGTAGGGTTCGAATTCCCGCTTCTATACAAGTGGAGTCTCGAACCAGTCCCGCTGCGGTCCCCCATCCATCCCATCCGCAGTGGAGCCTGCTCAGCAGAGACGTCAGTCCCAGCGTCTTGCTCATTCCAATACTGTGCAGAGACTTGCTGCTGCCTTCCTGGATCTTCTATTATAGCCAGTGCTGGAGCAGACGTCTTTGGGACTGAAGTCCTGCGTTTCCCCTTCTGAGCATGCCCAGGGTAAGATCTCTCATTGGAGATCAGGGGTCACATGTTCAGGTACTGCAGCAGCTCCTATTGGAAGGTCCTGAAACTACATGTGTTTTGGAACAGTTTCTCATTGGTCCTTGTTTCTGGCAGGTCCTGTAGCTGTTACTATAAAAGGGTGGCATGGCTGGGCTGCCATGCGCTAATATCAATTGCATTGTGTGCTTTGCGCCAGTGTGATCTCGGCCTTTTGGCTGCGATCGTGTGTCGCGGTCAGAGGGTGCGAGTTTTCCTGGAGTGATCCAGGGGCTTTGCTGGCAGCGTGCTGCTGAATTTCTACTGCGGTATCCGTATTAGCAGTCTGGACTGAGGATGTTCATTAAGAATACGATCTGTGTGGTGGTGGAAGGTGGTGAGAAGAACAACCTGGTGTACGTCGTTCGTGACCTGTTGGAGGGAAAGGCTGGAGCCCATCGTCAGGATATCTACAGCGTCAATGAATTCCGGAGTCAAGGTACATATGATGTAACCTTTGTGAATGAGGGATGCTGTTTGACCGTATTTGAATGGCTCAGAAGCAATGAAGGTGATCCATGCCTGGAGGGAGTGCAGGTGGAGCCCCTGTTTGGGCTCATGGAAAAAGTGGTGACTGTGACTGTGTACAACCCCTATACAGAAATAGCACTACTGGAGCAGTTCCTGGAGCGGTACTGTGAAGACGTGAAGGGAGGGGAGAAGCAGAAAAATGTCTTGGGCATTTTCAACTGCAAGTATGTGTTTCGGGTGAAACTGAAGAAGGACCCAGGTTGTTTCGGAGGTTTCACCCACCCACCAGCGAACTTTTCAGTGGCGGGTCATAGGGGCTTCCTGTCATACCCAGGGCAGCCACTATACTGCAGGAGGTGCTTTCAGTTCGGGCACCTGCTAAACATGTGTAGCAAGGAGTTGGTTTGCCGTAATTGCAAGCAAGAGGGTCATGTGGCGGCTAGGTGTCCGATGCCTCGTGAATGTGACAGGTGTGGCAGTTCAGAGCACCTGTATAGAGACTGCCCGTTTGGTGTGCCGAGTGAGGTCAACTAGAGAGGAGGAGGAAAGAAAGAGACGTGAGGAGGAGCGGAGGCGGGAGGAAGAAAGGAAGAGAGAGGAGGAGGTTAAGAGGTGGGAGGAGGAGAAGAAGCGGAGGGAAAGCGAAGTCGCCGTGCTGCAAAGCATTGTGAGGGCGCCACCCACTCCTGCTGAGAGATGGAGGGAGAAGCGGCAGGAGGACAAGGAGGCTGAGAGAAGGAGGGAGAAGCAACAGGAGGAAAAGGAGGACAAGGAATTTTGGAAGGCCATAAGGCGAGAGGAGCGTTCATGGCCTAAAAAAGAAGTAAAAAAAGAAGTCCCAGTCGCTGAATCATGGTCAGAATGCCTGATGGATTTTGATATTTCTGTGGCAGAGGAAGAGGCTGAGGTTTTGGTTCATGAGTCTGATCCGAGAAATATTGGTGCCTTCTCCTCGGAAGAGGACTCAGGAGGGTTAAAGTGTCACAGGGAGGGTGGTGGGGAAAACAGAGACATTGAGGTGGTGGAAGAAGGAATGGCCCAGAGGAAGACTGGGCAGAAAAAGGCACGGGTGGAGGAGTATATGGAGGCCAGCAGCTCAGAAAGCTGCTCGCACAAATGGTGGAGGAGGACACTGGCGGTATTGGTTAAGTACCCTTTACTTTTCCAGTAGCCAGGTAGGGTTTTTTTGTGTACATAGCATTGCTCTTTAAGCAATGGCTATCTGTTTTTTGTGTGTTTTTTGTAATGTGTGTCAAGTTATATCTGTAGGTTGTTTTTTGCATTTTTTTTTTGCATTTTTTGGCTTCTTTGGACAAGTGTTTTTTTTTTAGCTTTTTGTTTTGTGTTTAGTATGAGTGTTAGAATTATATCTCAAAATGTGAGGGTTTTTAAAAATAAATTGCGGCGTGCGGCCATTTTTGAGTTTTTTTGCAGCGCAAAATGTGAAATTTTTTGTTTACAGGAGTGTGGGATTGTGGATGGTGTGAAGGGGAGTGAATGGCCTCATGGTGCGTCTGTGTGGTCAGGGAGTGCATGCAATAGAAATGACGGTGTTGGTTTTTTGGTGAAGGGGCGTAATGTGAGTTTGTGTGACTATATGGTGATTGAGGTTGGGAGATGTGTGTTAACAAATTTTGAGTTTAGAAATATTCGTTTTTGTGTTATTAATGTGTATGCTCCTGTGGAAAAACAGGAGCGTAAAGTTTTATTTGAAAAAATTAAGTTTTTTATTCCAGGTACAGTGCCTGTTGTGATTGTGGGTGATATGAATGTTGATGTGGGAAAGGTGAATGTGGATGTGTCAAGGAAAGAGTTAATGGACATGGTGAGTGATTTTGGTTTGAGGGATATGCAGAGGGAGTGTAAAGTAACTCCATTGTTAAATACATTTTTTTCTGAGAGTGGGAGGGTGGCGTCTAGACTGGACTATTGTTTTGTGTCAAAAAATCTGATTGCTGTTAGTTATGCACAGGAGAGTGTGCCGTTTTCAGATCATGTGTGTATGAAGTGTGAAGTGGATGTGCATACTAAGGAGGTAGCTGGGAAAGGTGTATGGAAGCTGAATGTGAGTTTGCTGGAGGGGGTGGAGGTGAGAGAGGAGTATGAGAGACATTATAAGGAGTGGTTGGGGAGTAGGAGTGAATTTAGTAATGTGTGTGAATGGTGGGATTGGGTTAAATGGAAAACCAAGGTTTTTTTTAAAAAAAACTTGGTTACAAGTGTGCAGCTGCTAGGAGAGAAAGGTTTGCTGGGTTGAATGCAAGATTGAGTGTGTTATATAAGCTAAGAGAGGGAGGGATGGATGTGAGTGAAGATTTGTTGAGAGTGAAAAAAGAAGTGAATGAGTTTTTGAGAGAGAGAGGGAGGAGTATTGTGTATAGGGCTAAAATAGAGAACTTGGAAAAGAATGAGAAATGTTCGTGGTTTTTTTTCAGGAAAGTTTTTGGAAAAAGACAGAGCATGAGTGTTCTGAATGGAGTGGATGGAAAGGAAGTGAGTGGTGCGGACTTATGTGAGGAAGTGGCAAAGTTTTATGATGATTTGTATGCAGTGAAATGGAGGGATGAAGGTTTGGAGAGTGATGTGCTGAGTGTTTTGGAAAATAGATTGAATTGGACAGAAAGGGAGAGTTTGATGGGTGAGGTGACGAGTGAAGAAATATGGAAGGTGGTGTGTAGCATGGCACTGAATAAAACGCCGGGGGAGGATGGTCTCCTGGTGGAATTTTATCGTGTGATGTGGGATGTGATTGGGAAGGATTTTGTGGATGTATGTAAGTATATGTGGGCGAATGCAGAGGTGGCGAATGGTATGCGTGCAAGAGTGGTTGTGTTGTTGCCAAAAAAAGGTGATTTGAAAAATCTAAAAAAACTGGAGGCCAATCACGTTGCTTAATTGTGATTATAAGATCTATGCGAAGCTTCTGGCAAATAGAATGCGTGATGTGGTTGGGAGTGTGGTGGGTGAGGAGCAGTGTTGTGCGGTGCCTGGAAGGCAGTTACATGAGGGTGTGTGTATGCTGAGAGATTGTTTGTGGGACTGTACGAACCGTAAGAAGGGGGTGTATGTGTTGAGTTTGGATTTTGAGAAGGCGTATGATAGGTTGGCGCATGGGTATCTGTTTAGAGTGTTGGTGAAGATGGGTTTTCCGGCTGAGTTTGTTGATAGAGTGAGAAGTTTGTATAAAAATATTTATAGTTGTGTTTTGTTGAATGGGAATGTAGGGAGGAGAGTGAATGTGTTCTCCGGTGTACGGCAGGGGTGCCCATTGTCCCCTGTCATGTTCATTTGCGCGATTGAGCCGTTGTTGTGTATGTTGAGGAAAGATAAGGTGATTCGGGGTGTGCAAGTGCCGGGGGCGGGGGTGGAGGGAGTGGAAGGTGAATGGCTACATGGATGATGTGTGTGTATTGTCTGATTGTTTGTTCATTTGCATTTTCCAGTTTTTTCAGTGGCTGCGGCTTAGTTTTGTTAGACCAGAGAACTAATTTAGGTGGTAGAGGTCGTATGATCTCAGATGTTTTTGCAATTAGTAGCGTTGGCTTTTTTTAGGGTTTTTTTTTTGGATTGCAGTAAGTATCCTTCCTATCCTTTTCTGTCTAGGCAGATTGGGCCCCAGCGTTTGCTCATACTATTTTCTGTCTGTGTCTGTATTTCCTCTTGTCTAACCGCCATTACATGTTTGGGGGCTTCCTTTGTTCTTTGGGGATCTGCTGCGGGGCAGATAGCTTTCCCTTTCTATCTTTAGGTGTAGTTAACCTCTCAGGCTGTGACGAGGCATCTAGGACCAACGTAGGAACGCTCCATGGCTGCCTTTAGTTGTGGTGGTTAGTCAGGGTACTGCAATCCAGTAGATTCCAACCTCTCTGGGGTATTGCCGTTTTTGCCTGCTCTACTCAGCTACCGAAACATAACAGTATCACCGGCCATACTGAAAATTATATGGTACTCACAGAAGGGAAAAATAGTGTGGAAAGAAAAAAGGTTGTCAGAGATTTTTTATTTTTTTTCTGTTTGTTGCATTTTTTCCCTCTTTTTCTCTGGGTGCTGAGGAAGATTTTTTTTTTTTCTCAATGGAGTTTGCACAGTTGTCTGGCCGTGTGGATCAGCTTGCCACTGAGGTTCGGAGTATTGCTACCTATCTTGCTAGGTTGCCAGTTGTGGAACCCAGGATCCCATGCCAGATTTGTTTTTGGGGGATCGAGCTAAATTTCTGAATTTCAAAAATAACTGTAAGTTGTTTTTTGCCTTAAAACCTAAATCCTCAGGGAACGCAGCACAGCAGGTTCAAATTGTCATCTCTCTCCTGCGCGGCGATCCTCAGGATTGGGCTTTTTCCCTGACACCTGGGGACCCTGTTTTGAGTAATGTTGATGCATTTTTTCTGGCTCTGGGGTTATTGTACGAAGAATCTAATGTCACTGATCAAGCTGAAAAAACCTTGTTGGCATTAAATCAGGGCTTGAGGACGCTGAGTTGTACTGTCAGAAATTCCGAAAGTGGGCAGTCCTGACCAAATGGAATGATGATGCTTTGGCAGCCCTTTTTATGAAGGGTCTGTCAGAGAATGTAAAAGATGTTATGGTGGGTTTCCCTGCTCCCTCTGGTCTCAATGATTCTATGTCATTAGCGATTCAAATTGACTGTAAGGTTCTATGTATATATTCCTGAAACTCAGTTTGTTCGTCAGCCATTTTACTTTCTGTCTTGCTGCAGCTATCTTGCCCTCAGTCAAAATGGAGTTTCCAGCTTGCATGTTCCTGCCCTGATTCTCTCCTTTGCTTCTTAAGCAGCCACAGCTGAGCAATCAGTGCTTCAGAATCTAGCCTGCAGTGAACCTGTGACTTGACTCCTGTAAGCCTTGGACCTTGTACTCCAGCTATTCCTACTGAGGAACTCTGAAGCACTTGTGGACTCTGAACCCTGCTCTTTGAAAGACCCACGTTTGCATGGACTTACGGTAACAGAGAAGAAGATCCTGAATCTGTATTTGAGAGTGATTGCTGAGCTTGGATTACTCTGGCCTGCTGTGTCTCCTGTTTCTGTGTCTGCAAACTGTGTGACTATTTCTGCCAACTTGTATGAAGTAATACAGGACTTTTCTATATCAAACCTGTGACTCCTGTGTTTTCATCGCACCCAAGCACAAGACGCTATATGAACTGTACTACATACATTACAAGATTCTGAAGCCAAAACGTTAGTGTCTGCTGGGTCTGGAAGGCTGTGTCTGCTGTACTGTGGATATCAGACGTCCGGTTGTACTTTCTGTGATGACAGTGGTTGTGACTTCTCACAACCATTCCAGATGTCTGGTTGAAACTTTCTGTGATGATAGTAGTTGTGACTCCTCACAACCATTCCAGGTGAGCAGTTCCCTTAATTTTTTTATCTCTCTGCAGTGTTGCCACAGGTGAACACTATTGTTTTTTTTTTCTCTCCTCTTCTTCCAGTAATCCTGTCTTAAAAGATCTGGAAAATGGAGGCCCGCATAAAGGAACTTTGCGGAGTGACTGATAATATCCTTGCAGATTTGCAGAGTATAAAGACCCGTTTTACAAATCTACAGGACCTCAATAATCACAATTTGCAAGTGGTTGGACAGACTACCCAGGATTTGCGAGCCAGGATTGAGGTTCTAGAGGGGCGAGTCCAGGCTCCTGCCGTAGCCCGAGTGCTGGGATTCCCAAGTTGCCCCCTTTTCGTTTTGGCGGTGAACGTGAGAAATTCAGGGGATTTATTAATCAATGCAATCTTTTTTTTTCTGCACATGCTTCACAATTTCCCACTGAACGATCTAAGGTGCTTACTATAATTATGTTGCTTACCAACAAGGCTTTAATGTGGGCAAACCCTCTGATTGAGACTGAGGATGATTGTTTGAATCACCTTGATGATTTTATTTCAGCCATGGGGCAGGTGTTTGATGACCCCAATCGAGGTGCAACAGCTGAAGCAGCCATGTTAGCTTTGCGCCAAGGTAAGCACTCGGTAGCTGAATATGCTTTGGATTTCAGGAGATGGGCCCTTGATACCACCTGGGACAGTTCCGCCAAAAAATCAATTTTTGAAAGGGGTTATCTCCACTGATTAAGGATGAACTTGCTCGTGCCGACCCTCCCACTGCGTTAGGTGACTTTATTAACTACTGCATCCGTATTGATACTCGTCTGACTGAACGCAGGCAAGAGAGATGGTTCGAAAGCAATCGTACTAACCTTTTCCTACCTTCCTCTCCAGCTAAGGAACCTTTGAGTAGGATTACACGGGAACCTGAACCTGAACCCATGCAGGTAGACTCTTTACAACGACGGGTTAGTGATGCACGCAAGGAACATCGTTTTAAGGAGAATCTATGTTTCTATTGTGGTAAGTCAGGGCACTTCATTATAAACTGCCCCAGCCGTTCTCGTAAGACTACTGCAGCACTCATTCATTGTGAGTGTTGCGAGAGGGGATCTGTCAGGTCCGAGCCTCAGGCTCCAGAGAGATCTGCAGCAACAGATCTTGATTTCTCGGACTTAAACTCCGTTACCTCTGAGGACGTTGACTGTGTAAACGCTGCCATTTTTCAAGTTTCCTCAGCGGTGTCCCAGCTGAGTTGTAAGAAAAACAATTCTCATTGCTTTCTTTCCATCAAACTCTGGGTTGACTCAGCTTGGGTGTCTAGCTCTGCTATGATCGACTCAGGGGCAAGTGGAAATTTTATGGATGTCTCCTTTGCTCTGAAACAGGGAATACGTTCAGTGAAGAAGGCTACTCCAGTACAGATGGAAACTGTGGATGGCTCCCTGCTGACCTCTGGACCAGTGGATCAGGAAACAGAGCCTTTGAGGGTTCTTATGGGTAAAGATCATCAAGAGAAACTGTCCTTTATGCTTATCTCTTCTCCCCACTTTCCCATTATTCTAGGCTACCATGGCTGCAGGCTCAGAATCCTACCATTAACTGGGAGACCAAGGAATTACACTTTCCAGAGAAACAGATGAGTCCAAAAGTTTCAGCTTGCTCTGTTCCTAAAGGAATCATGTCAGTCCCTGAACTACTAGCTGTATACCAGGACTATGTGGATTTATGTGACAAGAAGAACGCTGACCAGCTTCCTCCTCACCGTCCATATGATTGTCCAATTGAATTATTGCCTGGAGCAGAGATACCTTTTGGTAAGATCTACCCCCTGGCGGGGCCCGAGCTAAAGGCTTTAAAGGATTACATAGATGAAAATCTAGCCAAGGGCTTCATACGCCCCTCTTCATCTCCTGCAGGTGCACCCATCTTCTTTGTAAAGAAGAAAGATGGATCTCTGAGACCATGCGTAGACTATAGGGAACTCAATAAGGTTACTATTAGAAACCGTTATCCATTGCCTTTAATCCCTGAGTTATTGGAGAGAGTGCGACATGCCAAAATTTTTTCTAAACTAGATCTTCGTGGGGCCTATAACTTAGTCCGTATTAGACCTGGGGATGAATGGAAGACTGCATTCAGGTCACGCTATGGACACTTTGAATATCTAGTTATGCCTTTTGGTCTGAGTACCGCCCCAGCCACTTTCCAACACTTGGTGAATGACATCTTCAGGGATCTCCTAGATACATTCGTGGTAATTTATTTGGATGATATTCTAATTTTTTCTAACTCCACAGAGGAACATCATGGACATGTGAGAATGGTCTTGGAACGTCTAAGACAAAATCATCTTTACATCAAACTTGAAAAGTGTGAATTCCATAGGACCGAAATTCAATTTCTGGGGTATGTACTGTCTACACAAGGAATTAGTATGGATGGAAGCAAAACCCAAGCCATCAAGGATTGGCCAAGTCCTAGAAATGTGAAGGAGGTACAGCGCTTCATCGGGTTTGCCAACTTCTATAGACGTTTCATTAGAAATTTCTCTGAGGTAGTGTCACCTATCACTCAACTTACCCGGAAAGAGTCTAGGTTTTCCTGGACTCCCCAAGCCCAGGAAGCATTTTCCCGTCTAAAAGATAAATTTACCACTGCACCTATCCTAGTACATCCCAACCCCGAGCTTGCCTTCATAATAGAGGTGGATGCTTCAGACTGTGCCGTTGGAGCTATACTCTCTCAGAGAACAGGTGAGAAGAATGTCTTGCATCCCTGTGCCTTCTTTTCCCAGCAGTTGTCTTCGGCTGAGAGGAACTACGATGTGGGCAATAGAGAGTTGTTGGCCATTATTGCCGCCTTCAAAGAATGGAGACACCTTCTTCAGGGAGCTGCACAGCAAATAGTCGTCCTGACAGACCATCGTAACCTTGAGTTTATCAGGTCGGCTAAGTGCCTGACTCCTCGCCAGGCTCGCTGGAATCTTTTCTTAAACCAATTTAATTTTATCATCTCTTATAGACCAGGATCGCGCAATGGAAAGGCTGATGCACTCTCTAGGATTTACTCAGCAGAGACACGTCCAATTACTCCTCCTAAGACTATTCTTCCTGACTCTAGATTCCTAGGAGTAATTCATAATCAAGACCTACTTAAGGACATCAAGGAAGCATACCATGCGGATTCCTTTTTGGCACAACCCCCAAGGTACGTAAGTCTTGTCTTTAAGAATGGTGTGTGGATTCAGGGACAACGTCTGTATATTCCTGAAACAGTCAGATTAAGAGTATTGCAACTCATTCACGATTCCAAGATAGCTGGGCATAGAGGAATTCTAAAGACACAGGGATTTCTTTCTCGTTTCTTTTGGTGGCCCACTTGCAGGAAGGATGTTTTGAATTATGTCACTTCATGTGAGGTCTGTGCAAGATGCAAAACACCTCGCTCCTCACCAACTGGTCTGTTACAGCCTCTTCCCACCCCGTCCCGCCCGTGGGGATCCATTTCTATGGACATCATTGTGGAGTTACCAACCTCTCAGGGGAAGAACACCATTCTAGTGGTGGTTGACCGTCTAACAAAGGCAGCTCATTTTATCCCTTGTGTTGGCTTACCCACTGCAAAACAGACATCAGATTTGATGATTAAAGATGTGTTTCGCTTACATGGAGTACCGGATGAGGTTATTTCGGATCGAGGGGTGCAATTCACTTCTAGGTTTTGGCAAAATTTCTGTGCAGCATTGGACATTAAAGTAAACCTTTCTTCTGCTTTTCATCCCCAGACTAATGGACAGACCGAACGAACCAATCAAACCCTGGAGCAGTATCTCCGCTGCTTTATCTGCCACCTACAGGATGATTGGGTGGATCTACTTCCATTAGCTGAGTTCTCGTATAACAACTCTCAGAGTGCCTCCACTAAACAGTCTCCTTTTTACTCTAATCTAGGTTATCATCCTAACATTCTACCACGATTTCCCATAGAAACGCCTTTACCAGCAGTAGCTGAAAGAATCACGTCTTTACAGAAGAATATGGATCTTCTAAAGTAAAATCTGGAATCGGCTCAAGAAAGGTACAAGAAAGCAGCAGATAAATTTCGTAAACCTGCACCAGCTTTCAAGGTAGGAGACTTGGTCTGGCTGTCAACCAGAAATCTTAAGTTAAGGATTCCATCGTCTAAGTTGGGACATAAGTACATTGGACCCTATAAAATCAGTAAAATTATAAGTGCCGTTGCTTGTCGTCTTCAACTGCCCAGAACTATGAGAATCCACCCTGTCTTTCATGTATCCCTACTAAAGGCTGTGACACCCAATACGTTTCCTGGACGTTCCTTTCCTTGCCCTGACCCAGTGCTAGTCGATGGTCAGGAAGAATTTGTGGTGGAAAGGATTTTAGATTCCAGGTTGTATAGAAATCAGTTACAATATCTGATTAAATGGCAGGGCTACCCAGTGGAGGACAACTCATGGGAACCGGTCAATAACGTTAATGCTCCTCGCTTGCTCCGTCAGTTTCATCAGAGGTACCCACACAAGCCTGGTCTGAGGTCATCCGGAGGTTGTCCTTAAGGGGGAGTATTGTAAGGTTCTATGTATATATTCCTGAAACTCAGTTTGTTCGTCAGCCATTTTACTTTCTGTCTTGCTGCAGCTATCTTGCCCTCAGTCAAAATGGAGTTTCCAGCTTGCATGTTCCCGCCCTGATTCTCTCCTTTGCTTCTTAAGCAGCCACAGCTGAGCAATCAGTGCTTCAGAATCTAGCCTGCAGTGAACCTGTGACTTGACTCCTGTAAGCCTTGGACCTTGTACTCCAGCTATTCCTACTGAGGAACTCTGAAGCACTTGTGGACTCTGAACCCTGCTCTTTGAAAGACCCACGTTTGCATGGACTTACGGTAACAGAGAAGAAGATCCTGAATCTGTATTTGAGAGTGATTGCTGAGCTTGGATTACTCTGGCCTGCTGTGTCTCCTGTTTCTGTGTCTGCAAACTGTGTGACTATTTCTGCCAACTTGTATGAAGTAATACAGGACTTTTCTATATCAAACCTGTGACTCCTGTGTTTTCATCGCACCCAAGCACAAGACACTATATGAACTGTACTACATACATTACATTGACAGACGTTTGCGTGAGCGTAGAAGTATGCGTGGAATAGTGTTGCCTTGTGAACCAGCTTCTGAACCCATGCAGTGTGATGGAGTGGCTTCTGGGCACAGCGTCATGAGTTTCGAAAACGCAATGGGTTATGTTTCTACTGTGGTGATGCCTCTCATGCTATTTCAGTCTGCCCTAAGCGAGGAAGACGTTTTGCACGCTCAGTTGTCTTGGGTAGTGTTCAGACTAAATTTCTGTTGACTGTTACCCTGATTTTCTCCCTGTCCACATTTTCTGCTCAGGCTTTTGTTGATTCGGGAGCAGCTTATTAACCTGATGGATTTTGATTTTGCTAAACGTTGTGGGTTTCCCTTGATACCCCTACAGAAGTCTATTCCCCTACTGGGGATTAATTCTACCCCTTTGGCTGAGAATAAACCCCAGTTCTCTACTCAGGTGATAATGAGGGTTGAACCTGATCATCAGGAGAGTTGCAAATTTTTGGTGCTGTATAATCTGCATGACATTATTGTACTAGGTTTCCCTTGGTTACAGTCTCATAATCCTGTTTTGGATTGGAAATCTGTGTCTTTAACTAGTTGGGGCTGCCAATGTGTTAATGCCAACACTCCTGTTTTTTCTGCCTCTCCCCAGGCTCAAGATGTTCCTGACTTTTTGACTGACTTTTCTGATGTGTTTAGCGAAAGTAAATCTGCATCCTTGCCCCCCCATAGGAGCTATGACTGCGCTATTGAATTAGTGCCTGAATGAAAATATCCAGAAATGGAGGAAAGGAACACCAGTGGCAGAACCAGTAACAAAGAGTCAAATGCAACACAATGTGAATAATAAAATATAATTTTTATTTAATCAAAATAGCACAGATTAAAACGACAAAAATTGTATATGTACCAAAAATACAAAAAAATATCATAAAAAGAGGCAATAACCCGTGATTGATGGTAAAACAGCACAATATAATATGAGCACATCAATATGTATATGTAGAAAAATATGTGCCTGATAATTCCCTACAAGAAATAAAAGTATGGCAGGCGTACCATCATATATACATACGAAAAAATATATATATTTGCTCTAAAAGACCAGGTAAGAAATAATAAATGTAGTAAACAAGTGGGTGGGAATAAATTTAAATCATAAAAATAAAATATATGTCTTAGTGATAAAATAATCAGTAAATAAAATACCGCATGCCACAGCTGCTAATAATTGTGTATATCACTAAACAGCAAATCAAGATGTGATGGAAAAGAAATAAACATGCAGCGTATCACAGCTGCTAATGATTATATGTGAACACTGAACTACAAATCCAAGTGTGATAGAAAAAAGGACACAAATAATAGTGGCAAGTGCAAAATAAAAAAGCACTAGTGAAAATCATCAGGTAACTTGTGCGTACACCAGTGTGATACAAAGGCACAGTGCGCCTCAGTGAAAATAATAGTCAAATCCAAATACCACCCATCTAGTAATAATTACCTGGGAGCTGAGATCAAAAGGTTATGGCCTCAAAAGAACGCGCCCCGACGCGCGTTTCGGAAATATTTTCCTGACGAAGGAAATATTTGCCACTATTATTTGTGTCCTTTTTTCTATCACACTTGGATTTGTAGTTCAGTGTTCACATATAATCATTAGCAGCTGTGATACGCTGCATGTTTATTTCTTTTCCATCACATCTTGATTTGCTGTTTAGTGATATACACAATTATTAGCAGCTGTGGCATGCGGTATTTTATTTACTGATTATTTTATCACTAAGACATATATTTTATTTTTATGATTTAAATTTATTCCCACCCACTTGTTTACTACATTTATTATTTCTTACCTGGTCTTTTTAGAGCAAATATATATATTTTTTCGTATGTATATATGATGGTACGCCTGCCATACATTTATTTCTTGTAGGGAATTATCAGGCACATATGGTTCTACATATACATATTGATGTGCTCATATTATATTGTGCTGTTTTACCATCAATCATGGGTTATTGCCTCTTTTTATGATATTTTTTTGTATTTTTGGTACATATACAATTTTTGTCGTTTTAATCTGTGCTATTTTGATTAAATAAAAATTATATTTTATTATTCACATTGTGTTGCATTTGACTCTTTGTTACTGGTTCTGCCACTGGTGTTCCTTTCCTCCATTTCTGGATATTTTCATTCACATTTCCGGATGGTCTGCCATCCACACTTTTGGTGGTGCTGTCACAATTAATTGTACTCATTATTTTTGAATTTTCTTCGGTGCATTGTTATTATTATATTTGTGACATACGTATCATCTTTTCCTTCTTGAATTAGTGCCTGGTAGTTAATTCCCTAAAGGTCGCCTTTTTAACTTGTCTGTACATGAACATGACGCTATGCGGTCTTATATCAAGGAGTCATTGGAGAAGGGTCATATCAGACCATCCTCTTCACCCTTGGGTGCCGTTTTTTTCTTTGTGGCCTAAAAGGATGGTTCATTAAGGCCGTGTATTGATTATCGTCTCTTGAACAATATCACTGTGAAATATCAATATCCGTTACCCTTGATTTCTGACCTGTTTTCCAGGGTGAAAAGTGCTAGACTGGATGGGCTGCTGGTAGGGGGGCCAGATGCTAGACTGGATGGGCTGCTGGTAGGGGGGCCAGATGCTAGACTGGATGGGCTGCTGGTAAGGGGGCCAGATGCTAGACTGGATGGGCTGCTGGTAGGGGCCCAGATGATAGACTGGATGGGCTGCTGGTAGGGGGGCCAGGTGCTAGAGTGGATGGGCTGCTGGTAGGGGTAGCCAGATGCTAGACTGCATGGGCTGCAGGAAGGGGGGCCAGATGCTAGACTGAATGGGCTGCTGGTAAAGGGGGCCAGATGCTAGACTGGATGGGCTGCTGGTAGGTGGTCCAGATGCTAGACTGGATGGGCTGTTGGTAGGGGTTGCAGATGCTAGACTGGATGGGCTGCTGGTAGGGGGGGCCAGATGCTAGACTGAATGGGCTGCTGGTAGGAGGGCCAGATGCTAGCCTGGATGGGCTGCTGGTAGGGGGGCCAGATGCTAGACTGGATGGGCTGCTGGTAAGGGGGCCAGATGCTAGACTGGATGGGCTGCTGGTAGGGGCCCAGATGATAGACTGGATGGGCTGCTGGTAGGGGGGCCAGGTGCTAGAGTGGATGGGCTGCTGGTAGGGGTAGCCAGATGCTAGACTGCATGGGCTGCAGGAAGGGGGGCCAGATGCTAGACTGGATGGGCTGCTGGTAGGTGGTCCAGATGCTAGACTGGATGGGCTGTTGGTAGGGGTTGCAGATGCTAGACTGGATGGGCTGCTGGTACGGGGGCCAGATGCTAGACTGGATGGGCTGCTGGTAGGGGGGCCAGATGCTAGACTGGATGGGCTGCTGGTGGGGATGGGCCAGATGCTGGCCTGGATGGGCTGCTGGTAGTGGGGCCAGATGCTAGCCTGGATGGGCTGTTGGTAGGGGGGCCAGATTCTAGACTGGATGGGCTGCTGGTAGGGGGGCTAGATGCTAGACTGGATGGGCTGCTGGTAGGGGGGCCAGATGCTAGACTGGATGGGCTGCTGGTAGGGGGGCCAGATGCTAGACTGGATTGGCTGCTGGTAGGTGGGCCAGATGCTATACTGGATGGGCTGCTGGTAGGGGGGCCAGATGCTAGACTGGATGGGCTGCTGGTAGGGGGCCAGATGCTAGACTGGATGGGCTGCTGGTAGGGGGGCCAGATGCTAGACTGGATGGGCTGCTGGTAGGGGGGGTCAGATGCTAGACTGGATGGGCTGCTGGAGGGGGGGCCAGATGCTAGACTGGATGGGCTGCTGGTAGGGGGCCAGATGCTAGACTGGATGGGCTGCTGGTAGGGGGGCCAGATGCTAGACTGGATGGGCTGCTGGTAGGGGGGGTCAGATGCTAGACTGGATGGGCTGCTGGAGGGGGGCCAGATGCTAGACTGGATGGGCTGCTGTTAGGGGGGCCAGATGCTAGACTGGATGGGCTGCCGTAGGGGGGCCAGATGCTAGACTGGATGGGCTGCTGTTAGGGGGGGCAATATGCTAGACTGGAAGGGCTGCTGGTAGGGGGGCCAGATGCTAGACTGGATGGGCTGCTGGTAGGGGGGCCAGGTGCTAGAATGGATGGGCTGCTGGTAGGGATGGGCCATATGCTGGCCTGGATGGGCTGCTGGTAGTGGGGCCAGATGCTAGACTGGATTGGCTGCTGGTAGGGGGTCCAGATGCGAGACTGGATGGGCTGCTGGTAGGGGGGGCCAGATGCTAGTCTGGATGGGCTGCTACTAGGGGGGCCAGATGCTAGACTGGATGGGCTGCTTGTAGGGGGGGCCAGATGCTAGACTGGATGGGCTGCTGGTAGGGGGGCCAGATGCTAGACTGGATGGTCTGCTGTTAGGGGGGGCCAGATGCTAGACTGGATGGGCTGCCGGTAGGGGGGCCAGATGCTAGACTGGATGGGCTGCTGGTAGGGGGGCCAGATGCTAGACTGGATGGGCTGCTGGTAGGGGGCCAGATGCTAGACTGGAGGGGCTGCTGGTAGGGGTGCCAGATGCTAGACTGGATGGGCTGCTGGTAGGGGGGGCAGATGCTAGACTGGATGGGCGGCTGGTAGGGGAGCCAGATGCTAGACTGGATGGGCTGCTGGTAGGATGGGCAGATACTTGACTGGATGGGCTGCTGGTAGGGGGGGCCAGATGCCAGGGCCGGCTCCAGGTTTTTATGGGCCCCGGGCGAAAGAGCCTCAGTGGCCCCTTTAACACAGACCACGATTCATAATACACAGATACTGCAGAGAAATATGGGTATAGTACAATGCCAAACACTTCACTTCTTCCATTACATGACTGATGCCTATTGTAAATTGTACAATAGCTCAAAAACCGCCAAATCCTCACAGCGCACAGAACAGACTGGACAGTACAGTCCTCCATACAATATTATGGGCACCACAGTCTCCCCCTCATCATCACCCATATAATACCCCATGCAGGATGTCACCCCTCATATAATGCTCCATACAAAATACTGGACCCAAAATAATGCTCCATACAGAATATTGGACCCAATATAATGCTCCATACAGGATACTGGTCCCCATATAATGCTCCATACAGGATACTGGTCCCCATATAATGCTCCATACAAAATATGGAGCTCTCCTCTGCGCTGTACTGCGTTCTGCACTTTTACGGCTCAGGAAAGGGCGCTGTGGAAAGACTCCCCATTATCATCATGATTTCCTCCTCATCATCATCATTGCCTCCTTATCATCATCATTGTCTCCCCATCATCATCATGGCCTCCCCATTATCATCAATGCCTGCCCATCATCATCATCATCTCCTCCCCATCATCATCAATGCCTGCCCATCATCATCATCTCCTCCCCATCATCAATGCCTGCCATTATCATCATCTTCTCCCCATCATCATCATCAATGCCTCCCCATTATCAGCAATGCCTGCCCATCATCACACACAGACAGCACACAAGCACTCTCTCACATACATACACATACACACACACACACACACACACAAAGCACCGCACTACATACATACAGACACACACACACAGAGAGACACACACACGTCTTACCCGTCCAGCGTCCGCGCTCTCTGTCACAGCCGGCCGCTGAATGATGACGTCATTCAGCGGCCTGCTGTAAGAGGAAGCGCCGGCGCCCCCTGGAGCCCGGAGCTGCGGCAGCGGAGGCACGGGAGAGGTAAGTATTGTGCCATCTGATGCCGGGGCCCTGAGCAAGCGGGGGGGCCCAGTGGCGGCGCTGACACAGCTCTCCTCCGCTAAAGGTTGGGGGGTGCCAGACGGCGAGTGGGCCCCCCCGCCTGCTCAGGGCCCCGGCACTTGCCCGGGTGTGCCGGGCGGGTGCTGACGCCGGCCCTGCCAGATGCTATACTGGATAGGCTGCTGGTAGGGGGGCCAGATGCTAGACTGGATGTGCTGCTGGTAGGGGGACCAGATGCTAGACTGGATGGGCTGCTGGTTAGGGGGGCCAGATGCTAGACTGGATGGGCTGCTGGTAGGATGGGCAGATGCTAGACTGTATGGGCTGCTGGTAGGGGGGCCAGATGCTAGACTGGAGGGGCTGCTGGTAGGGGGGTCAGATTATAGACTGGATGGGCTGCTGGAAGGGGGGCCAGATGCTAGACTGGATGGGCTGCTAGTAGGAGGGCGAGATGCTAGACTGGATGGGCTGCTGATAGGGGGGCCAGGTGGTAGACTGGATGGGCTGCTTGTAGGGGGGTCAGGTGCTAGACTGCATGGGCTGCTGGTGGTGGGGGCAGGTGATAGAATTGATGGGCTACCGCTGCTGGTGGGGGGCAGGTGATAGAATGGATGGGCTACTGGTAGGGGCAGATGCTAAAATGGATGGTCTCCTAGAAGAAGGCAAATTATACAATGGCTGGGCTGCTGGGACGGGGCAGGTGCTAGAATGGATAGACTGCTGGTAGCGGTCAGATGCTAGAAGGGATGGGCTGCTGGTAGGGGCAAATGCTAGATTGGATGGTCTGCTAGAAAAAGGCAAATGATAGAATGGATTGTCTGCTGGGATGGGGCAGGTGCTAGAATGGATGGACTGCTGGTAGCAGTCAGATGCTAGAAGGGATGGGCTGCTCATATTGGGCAGATGCCTGAATGGGTGGGCTCCTGGTAGGGGGGGCAGATGCTAGAATGGATGGTCTACTGTTAGGATTCAGGTACTAGAATGGAAGGCCTACTGGAAGGGGGAAGATGCTAGAATGGATGGTCTGCTGGTAGCGGGGCAAATGCTAGAATAGATGAGCTGCTGGTAGGCTGCAGATACAAGAATGGATGGGCTCCTAGAAGAGGCGCAGATGCTAGAATGGTTGGTCTGTTGGTAGGGGGGCAGATGCTAGACTTGATGGGCTGTTGGTAGGGGGGGCAGATGCTAGACTGGATGGGCTGCTGGTATTGGGGGCAGATGCTAGACTGGATGGGCTGCTGGTAGGGGGGCAGATGCTAGAGCGTGCACAGTCCCTCTGATGTCCTCCTGCTCTGATTTACTGCTCTCTGCTGTTTGGCACCAGGGGCCACACATAAAGTTAGACATCACAACCTTCATGTACTATGGGAACCTCCAGGAAAAAGACGCAGTATATAAACTCTCACTATGTGTAGTAATATTGGAGGAAAACTTTGGCCCCCTCCAATGAATCAGATTATGTCCCTCGAATAAACCCCAAGGGGCCAATTACAGAGATTTCCCTCCTTGCAGTTCTGGCACTGGTAAAATTAGCTTTCCCAATGCTTGGGAGCAGCCCCACAAGGCTTAAAATTCTTCATTTCCTTCTGCCATTATAAAATGTTTTCTGGGGACTCTCGGACGCGGTGCCGGGTCGCTGTGGGGACTTGACACAAACTTTCACTTCCCCAGTGAATGTGGCAAAATATTTCCAGTATTGGATTAACAGAGCCGGTGTGACAAGGCCATAAATTATGTGACCTCCACGTCCTTCTGGAGTAAGACCACTGTTGGAGGAGGTCATGCGAGGCTGGAAAACGGAGACAAAAGTAACCGGTCTGCAGGAGATAAGTTGGTAGCCAATCCTGGTATATAAAGAAGCATGGAGCAGTCCACAGCTGTGCCATATCCACGTATCTGCTGCACCCCAGCATCTACCCACATTTCTGCTGCATCCCAGCATCTATCCACGTATCTGCTGCACCACATCATCTATCCATGTGTCTGCTGCATCCCAGCATCTATACACGTTTCTGCTGCACCCCAGCATCTATCCACATATCTGCTGCATCCCAGCCTCTATCCACATGTCTGCTACATCCCAGCATCTATCCACATGTCTGCTGCACCCCAACATTTATCTACGTCTGCTGCACCCCAGAATCTATCCACATGTCTGCTGCATCTCAGCATCTATCCATGTTTCTGCTGCACCGCAGCATCTATCCACGTTTCTGCTGCACCGCAGCATCTATCCACGTATCTGCTGCATCCCAGCATCTATCCAAGTTTCTGCTGCAGCCCGCATCTATCCACATTTCTGCTGCAGCCCAGCCTCCATCCACGTTTCTGCTGCAGCCCAGCATCTATCCACGTTTCTGCTGCAGCCCAGCCTCTATCCACGTTTCTGCTGCAGCCCAGCCTCTATCCACGTTTCTGCTGCAGCCCAGCATCTATCCACGTTTCTGCTGCAGCCCAGCCTCTATCCACGTTTCTGCTGCAGCCCAGCCTCTATCCACGCATCTGCTGCAGCCCAGCCTCTATCCACGCATCTGCTGCAGCCCAGCCTCTATCCACGTTTCTGCTGCAGCCCAGCCTCTATCCACATATCTGCTGCACCCCAGCATCTAGCCATGTATCTGCTGTACCCCAGCATCTATCCAAGTATCTCCTGCACCCCAGCATCTATTCACTGTACAACATAAGATCCCATGGCCTCATATCTGCTCCACATAACCTCATAATAGGCAGGTCCATGGGTCCTAATGTCCCACCATATGCCTCATAACTAGGGCGGATTGTAGCTAATTCTGCGCCCCCCACAAAGTCTCACCTCTCCCAGTGAAATATAAACCTGCAAATAATTAAAGTCTATCATTGTTGTTTGGGTTTTGATTTAAAGGTAGAAGTGACCTGTGAGCATGATTCTCCAGCTTAGTGCGATTACAGCAATACCAAAGTTGCTACGTTTTTGTTTTTTTTTAGGAAGGCGAGTTGACAAAAAAAATCAGTTCTGGAGTATTTATTTTTTTCCTTGCTGTATTGTAATTAGTATTATATTTTGATAGACCAAACTTTTATGAATGTACAACAGTTTCCATTGTGTAATTTCTTTATTTTAATGAGGGAATACATCCCCAGAACAACCATAAATACATGAATGCATCAGAACCACAATCAGTACATGAATTCAGCCCTAGAATCACTAAGGCCTCTTTCACACATCAGTTTTTTGCCGTCAGTCACAATCTGTTGTTTTGACGGATCAACGGATCCGTTGCATCACTTTTTTCATCCGTTTCTTCCAGTTTTCGACGGATCCGTTTTTTAAAAGCCGGCAATTCAGTGCACTGTACAGAAAAATCACACTGACATGTTTAATAAAGAATAGATATATATACATAGAATAAATATATATATATATATATATATATATATATATATATATATAGTACAGACCAAAAGTTTGGACACACCTCTGATTCAAAGATTCTTCTGTATTTTCATGACTATGAAAATTGTAGAATCACACTGCAGGCATCAAAACTATGAATTAACACATGTGGAATTATACATTACACTTTACAAAAAAGAGTGAAACTACTGAAAATATGTCTCATATTCTAGGTTCTTCAAAGTAGCCACCTTTTGCTTTGATTACTGCTTTGCACGCAGAAAAGGTGAACGGATGGACTCTACATACCTGGTTTCCACCGTGAAGCATGGAGGAGGTGGTGTGATGGTGTGGGGTGCTTTACTGGTGACACTGTTGGGGATTTATTCAAAATTGAAGCGGTGAGCGGTCCAGCTCACCCCAAACCATCTCGATTGGGTTCAGGTCTGGTGACTGTGGAGGCCAGGTCATCTGGCGTAGCACACCAACACTCTCCTTCTTGGTCAAATAGCCCTTACACAGCATGGAGGTGTGTTTGGGGTCATTGCCCTGTTGAAAAATAAATGATGGTCCAACTAAACGCAAACCGGATGGAATAGCATGCTGCTGCAAGAAGCTGTGGTAGCCATGCTGGTTCAGTAAAGCCTTCAATTTTGAATAAATCCCCAACAGTGTCACCAGCAAAGCACCCCCAAACCATCACACCACCTCCTCCATGCTTCACGGTGGGAACCAGGCATGTAGAGTCCATCCTTCACCTTTTCTGCGTGCAAAGCAGTAATCAAAGCAAAAGGTGGCTACTTTGAAGAACCTAGAATATAAGAGATATTTTCAGTTGTTTCACACTTTTATGTAAAGTGTAATGTATAATTCCACATGTGTTAATTCATAGTTTTGATGCCTTCAGTGTGATTCTACAATTTTCATAGCCATGAAAATACAGAAAAATCATTGAATGAGAAGGTGTGTCCAAACTTTGGTCTGTACTGTATATATACAGGGTGGTCCAAAAGTAGGTGGACAGTATGTGTAATAGGGTTATGAAGGGGGAGATTTATCAAACATGGTGTAAAGTGAAAATGACTCAGTTGCCCTAAGCAACCAATCAGATTCCACTTTTCATTCTTCACAGACTCTTTGGAAAATGAAAGGTGGAATCTGATTGGTTGCTAAGAGCAACTGAGTCAGATTCACAGATCCAGTTTTTACAGATAAATCTCCCTCAAAATGGCAAATAATCAATGAAAATGGATTTTAAAAGAGTATTGGAAATCTCAAAATGCTGAAACTGTTAGAGCAAATTTGGGCTGAAACATTTTGTACTCAAACCCTAAAGAGACAAACCATTTACCGCATTAGCGACAAATTCGATGCCACTGCTCAATCCTTAATGCTCCAAAAACTGGTCGACCCAAAACAGCCTATACAGAAAATAAAAAACTACTTGTAGTCGAAACATTTGTTCAGAGTCCAAAAAATCCACCAGAAGACTCTCTTTAGAATTGAAAATATCACAAGCTTCCATCATGCAAATCCTGAAATCTATTGGGTGGAAAGCTAATCCTCCATGTCTAATTCATGGTTTATTTAGGATGATCCAGACAGGCGGCAGCAATTTAGTGAGATTATGCTTAACGAAATTGAGAAAATCCAGCATCCAGTCTAGCATCTAGCCCCCCCTACCAGCAGCCCATCCAGTCTAGCATCTGGCCCCCTTACCAGCAGCCCATCCAGTCTAGCATCGCCCCCCCTACCAGCAGCCCATCCAGTCTAGCATCCGCCCCCCTACCAGCACCCATTCAGTCTAGCATCTGGCCCCCCTACCAGCAGCCCATCCAGTCTAGCATCTGGCAATCCCTACCAGCAGCCCATGCAGTCTAGCATCTGGCCCCCCTACCAGCAGCCCATCCAGTCTAGCATCTGGCCCCCCTACCAGCAGCTCATCTAGTCAAGCATCTGGCCCCCCTACCAGCAGCCCATCCAGTCTAGCATCTGGACTCCCTACCAGCAGCCCATCCAGTCTAGCATCTGGCCACCCTACCAGCAGCACATTCAGTCTAGCATCTGGCCCCCCTACCAGCAGCCCATCCAGTCTAGCATCTGGCCCCTCTACCAGCACCCATCCAGTCTAGCATCTGGCCTCCCTACCAGCAGCCCATCCAGTTTAGCATTCTGGCCCCCCTACCAGCAGCCCATCAAGTCTAGCATCTGGCCCCTACCAGCAGCCCATGCAGTCTAGCATCTAGCTCCCCTACCAGCAGCCCATTCAGTCTAGCATCTGGCCCCCTAGCAGCATCCTATCCAGTCTAGCATCTGCCCCCCCACCAGCAGCCCATCCAGCCTAGCATCTGGCCCCCCTACCAGCAGCCCATCCAGTCTAGTATCTGGCCGCCCTACCAGCAGCCAATCCAGTCTAGCATCTGGCCGCCTCTACCAGCACCCATCCAGTCTAGCATCTGACCCACCTACCAGCAGCCCATCCAGTCTAGTATCTGCCCCCCTACCAGCAGCCCATCCATCTAGCATCTAGCCCACCTACCAGCAGCCCATCCTGTCTAGCATCTGGCCCACCTACCAGCAGACCATCCAGTCTAGCATCTGGCCCCCCTAGCAGCAGCCCATCCAGTCTAGCATCTGGCCCACCTACCAGCAGACCATCCAGTCTAGCATCTGGCCCCCCTTCCAGCAGCCCATCCAGTCTAGCATCTGGCCCCCCCTACCAGCAGCCCATCCAGTCTAGCATCTGGCCCACCTACCAGCAGCCCATCCAGTCTAGCATCTGGACCCCCTAGCAGCAGCCCATCCAGTCTAGCATCTGGCCCCCCTACAAGGAGCCCATCCAGTCTAGCATCTGGCCCCCCTACCAGCAGCCCATCCAGTCTAGAATCTGGCCCCTACCAGCAGCCCATCCAGGCAAGCATCTGGCCCCCCTTACCAGCAGCCTATCCAGTCTAGCATCTGGACCCCCTACCACCAGCCCATCCAGTCTAGCATCTGGCCCCACTACCAGCAGCCCATCCAGGCCAGCATCTGGCCCATCCCTACCAGCAGCCAATCCAGTCTAGCATCTGCCCCCACTACCAGCAGCCCATCAAGTCTAGCATCTGGCCCCCCTACCAGCAGCCCATCCAGTCTAGCATCTGGCCCCCCCTACCAGCAGCCCATCAAGTCTAGCATCTGCAACCCCTACCAACAGCCCATTCAGTCTAGCATCTGGACCACCTACCAGCAGCCCATCCAGTCTAGTATCTGGCCCCACTACCAGAAGCACATCAGTCTAGCATCTGCCCCCCTTACCAGCAACCATCCAGTCTAGCATCTGGCCCCCCTACCAGCACCCATGCAGTCTAGCATCTGGCCACCCCTACCAGCAGCCCATCCATTCTAGCACCTGGCCCCCTACCAGCAGCCCATCCATCTAGCATCTGGCCCCCCTACCAGCAGCCCATCCAGTCTAGCATCTGGCCCCCCTACCAGCAGCCCATCCAGTCTAGCATCTGGCTGTCATGTATAGTGTACAGTTCCTATAGCGTCTTGTGCTTGGGTGCGAGGAAAACACATGAGACACAGGTTGATATGAAATGACTTGTATTACTTCATACAAGCATGCAGAAAAGGTCACACAGTTTGCAGGAACAGAGGCAGGAGACACAGCAGGCCAGAGTAACTTCAAGCTCTACAATAACTCTCCAAAGCAGGTTCAGGATCTCTTCTCTGTACCGTAATTCCTCTGCAAACATGGATTCACCAGACAGCAGGTTTCCAGAGTCCAAAAGTGTTCCAAAGTTCCTCAGTAGGAAATAGCTGGAGTCCAAAATCCAAGGTTTCCAGGAGTCAGGTCACAGGCTGACTGAGGCTTGATTCAGGAGCACTGATTGTTCAGCTGAGGCTGCTTAAGAAGCAAGAGGGAGAGAATCAGGGCGGGAACATGAAAACTGGAAACTCCATATTAACTAAGGGTAAGAGCTGCAGAAAGACAGAAAGCAAAATGGCCGACGGAAAACTGAGTTTTCAAGAACATGTCAAAAGAGACAAAGAACCTTACATTACTCTCCCCTTAAGGACAACCTCCGGATGACCTCAGACCAGGCTTGTCAGGGTACCTCTGATGAAACTGGCGGAGCAGGCGAGAGCATTTACATTATTGACTGGTTCCCATATTGTCCTCCACTGGGTAGCCCTGCCATTTAATCAAATATTGCAACTGATTTCTGTACAACCTGGAATCTAGAATCCTTTCCACCATAAATTCTTCCTGACCATCGACCAGCACTGGGTCAGGGCAAGGAGAAGAGCGTCCAGGAAACGTATTGGGGGTTGCAGCCTTTAGTAGGGAGGGATACATGAAAGACAGGGTGGATTCTCATAGTTCCCGGCAGTTGAAGACGACAAGCAACAGCACTTATAATCTTACTGATCTTATAAGGTCCAATGTACTTATGTCCCAATTTAGACGATGGAATCTTTAATTTAAGATTTCTGGTTGACAGCCTGTAGCGCCGGCGTCCTCTGCCAGGCAGGACGCTGTTCCCCTGCGCCAGCGTCCTCTGCCAGGCGGGGACGTCGCCTCCCTTACCCTCACACAGCGTCCTCCTTCCGCCCTGCTGGGCTGCGCGCTCCTTCCCTGCCACTGGGCTTATGGGCGCGCGCGCGTGCACGCCCCCGCTCTTAAAGGGGCCGCGCGCATCTTTCAAAAAAAGGTCCCCGACCAATGCCGGTGGACTCCACCTTATATAAAGCACCTCCTCCTTAATGGAGGTGCCCGAGCAATGTTGTTGCACTGTTTAACTCTGCTTCAGCCCTCAGGTTCCGTTACCAGTTACCTGCCTGTCTCCTGCCAGTCTGCTGTCTGCTACCTGTCCGCAAGCCTACCTGGAGGTTCGGGCCGTCACCGGTGGTGACCATCGGCTATTCCAGAGAATCTCCCCTGCTCACTTGGGGGCGCTCATCTGCCTGCAGACCTACCCGGAGGTTCGGACGTCACATGGGGTGACCATCGTCTATTCCAAGACTCTCGCCTGCTCACTTGGGGGCGTTCATCTGCCATCTGCCTGCAGACCTACCCGGAGGTTCGGACGTCACATGCGGTGACCATCGTCTATTCCAGAGACTCTCGCCTGCTCACTTGGGGGCGTTCATCTGTCATCTGCCTGCTAGCCTACTGGGAGGCTCCACCATCTCAGGTCGTATATACCTGTCCTTCCAGAGACTGCCCCGGTCACTTGCCGTGACTACCTGCCTGTCCTTCCAGAGACTGCCCCGGTCACTTGCCGTGACTACCTGTCTGTCCTTCCAGAGACTGCCCCGGTCACTTGCCGTGACTACCTGCCTGTCCTTCCAGAGACTGCCCCGGTCACTTGCCGTGACTACCTGCCTGTCCTTCCAGAGACTGCCCCGGTCACTTGCCGTGACTACCTGCCTGTCCTTCCAGAGACTGCCCCGGTCACTTGCCGTGACTACCTGCCCGTCTGTCCAGAGACTGTCCCTGTCACTTGCCGTGACTTCCTGTCCGTCTCCCGGGCGCCACCCGCTCCTTTACAAGGAAAGCCTCCTTGTATAATAAAGCTCAGAGTTCCGCCTCCCAGACCCGTTACAGTGCCAGACCAAATCTCCTACCTTGAAAGCTGGTGCAGGTTTACGAAATTTATCTGCTGCTTTCTTGTACCTTTCCTGAGCCAATTCTAGATTTTCCTTTAGAAGATCCATATTCTTTTGTAAAGAAGTGATTCTTTCAGCCACTGCCGGCAAGGGCGTATCTATGGGAAATCGAGGAAGAATGTTAGGATGATAACCTAGATTGGAGTAAAAAGGAGACTGCTTAGTGGAGGCGCTCTGAGAGTTGTTATAAGAGAACTCAGCCAGTGGAAGTAGATCCACCCAATCATCTTGTAGGTGGCAGATAAAGCAGCGGAGATACGCTCCAGGGTCTGATTGGTTCGTTCTGTCTGTCCATTAGTCTGGGATGAAAAGCAGAAGAAAGGTTTACTTTAATGTCCAATGCGGCACAGAAATTTTGCCAAAACCTTGAAGTGAATTGCACCCCTCGATCCGAAATGACCTCATCCGGTACTCCATGTAAGCGAAACACATTCTTAATCATCAAGTCTGATGTCTGTTTTGCAGTGGTAAGCCGACACAAGGGATAAAAATGAGCTGCCTTTGTTAGACGATCAACCACCACTAGAATGGTGTTTCTTCCCTTGAGAGGTTGGTAACTCCACAATGAAGTCCATAGAAATGGATCCCCACGGGCGGGACGGGGTGGGAAGAGGTTGTAACAGACCAGTTGGTGAGGAGCGAGGTGTTTTGCATCTTGCACAGACTTCACATGAAGTGACATAGTTTAAAACATCTTTCCTGTAATGGGCCACCAAAAGAAACGAGAAAGAAATTCTGTGTCTTTAGAATTCCCCTATGCCCAGCTATCTTGGAATCATGGATGAGTTGCAATACTCCAATCTGACTGTTTCAGGTATATACAGACGTTGTCCCTGAATTCCACACACCATTCTTAAAGACAAAGACTTACGTCCCTTAGGGGTTGAGCCAACAAAGAATCCGCATGGTATGCTTCCTTGATGTCCTTAAGTAGGTCTTGATTATGAATCACTCCCAGGAATCTAGAGTCAGGAAGAATAGTCTTAGGAGGATAAGTGGACGTGTCTCTGCTGAATGAATCCTAGAGAGTGCATCAGCCTTTCCATTGCGCGATCCTGTCTATAAGAAATTACAAAATTAAATTGGTTTAGGAAAAGATTCCAGCGAGCCTGGCGAGGAGTCAGGCACTTAGCCGACCTGATAAATTCAAGGTACGATGGTCTGTCAGGACGACTATTTGCTGTGCAGCTCCCTAAAGAAGGTGTCTCCATTCCTTGAAGGCGGCAATAATGGCCAACAATTCTCTATTGCCCCACATCGTAGTTCCTCTCAGCCGAAGACAACTGCTGGAAAAGAAGCACAGGGATGCAAGACATTCTTCTCACCTGTTCTCTGAGAGAGTATAGCTCCAACGGCAACAGTCTGAAGCATCCACCTCTATTATGAAGGCAAGCTCGGGGCTGGGATGTACTAAGATAGGTGCGGTGGTAAATTTTTTCCTTTAAACAGGAAAATGCTTCCTGAGCTTGCAGGGTCCAGGAGAACCTAGACTGTTTCCGGGTAAGTTTGGGTGATAGGTGAAACAACCTCAGAGAAATTCCTAATGAAACGTCTATAGAAGTTGGCAAACCCATGAAGCGCTGCACCTCCTTCACATTTCTAGGAATTGGCCAATCCTTGATGGCTTGGGTCTTGCTTCCATCCATACTAATCCCTTGCGTAGATAGTACATACCCCAGAAATTGAATTTCGGTCCTATGGAATTCACACTTTTCAAGTTTGATGTAGAGATGGTTTTGTCTTAGGCGTTCTAAGACCATTCTCACATGTCCATGATGTTCCTCTGTGGAGTTAGAAAAAATTAAAAAATCATGATAAATCACCACAAATGTATCTAGGAGATCCCTGAAGATGTCATTCACCAAGTGTTGGAAAGTGGCTGGGGCGGTACTCAGACCAAAAGGCATAACTAGATATTCAAAGTGTCCATAGCGTGACCTGAATGCAGTCTTCCATTCATCCCAGGTCTAATACGGACCAAGTTATAGGCCCCACGGAGATCCAGTTTCGAGAAAATTTTGGCATGCCGCACTCTCTCCAACAACTCAGGGATTAAAGGCAATGGATAACGGTTTCTAATAGTAACCTATTGAGTTCCCTATAGTCTATGCAGGGTCTCAGAGATCCATCTTTCTTCTTCACAAAGAAGAGGGTGCACCTGCGGGAGATGAAGAGGGGCGTATGAAGCCTTTGGCTAGATTTTCATCTATGTATCCTTCAAAGCTTTTAGCTCGGGCCCCGCTAGGGGGTAGATCTTACCAAAAGGTATCTCGGCTCCAGGCAATAATTTGATTGGACAATCAATGGACGGTGAGGAGGAAGCTGATCAGCGTTCTTCTTGTCACATAAATCCACATAGTCCTGGTATACAGCTGTAGTTCAGGGATGACATGGTTCCTTTAGGAACAGAGCAAGCTGAAAACTCCTTGACTCATCTGTTTCTCCGGAAAGTGTAATTCCTTGGTCTCCCATTTTAATCGTAGGATTCTGCGCCTGCAGCCATGGTAGCCCTAGAATAATGGGAAAGTGGGAGAAGAGATAAGCATAAAAGACATTTTCTCCTGATGATCTTTACCCATAAGGACCCTCAAAGGCTCTGTTTCCTGATCCACTGGTCCAGAGGTCAGCAGGAGCCATCCACAGTCTCCATCTGTACTGGAGTAGCCTTCTTCACTGAACGTATCCCCTGTTTCAGAGCAAAGGAGATATCCATAAAATTTCCACTTGCTCCTGAGTCGATCATAGCAGAACTAGACACCCAGACTGAGTCAACCCAGAGTTTGATGGAAAGGAAGCAATGAGAATTGTTTCTTTTACAACTCAGCTGGGACAAACCGCTGAGGAAACTTGAAAAATTGCAGCGTATATACCGTCATTGTCCCCAGAACTAACAGAGTTTAAGTCCGGAGAAATCAAGATCTCTTGCAGCAGATCTCTCTAGAGTCTGAGGCTCGGACATGACAGAGCTCCTCTCGCAACACTCACAGTGAATGACTGCTGCAGTAGTCTTACGAGAACGGCTGGGGGCAGTTTATAATGAAGTGCCCTGACTTACCACAGTAAAAACATAGATTTTCCTTTATACGATGTTCTTTGCGTGCATCACTAACCCGTCTTTGTAAAGAGTCCACTTGCATGGGTTCAGGTTCTGGTCTGCGTTCAGTCAGACGAGCATCAATACGGATACAATAGTTAATAAAGTCTACCTAACGCAGTGGGAGGGTCGGCACGAGCAAGTTCATCCTTAATCAGTGGAGACAACCCTTTCCGAAAAATAGATTTTTTGGCGGAAATGTCCCAAGTGGTATCAAGAGCCCATCTCCTGAAATCCAAGGCATATTCGGCTACTGAACGCTTACCTTGGCGCAAAGTTAACATGGCTGCTTCAGCTGTTGCACCTCGATTGGGGTCATCAAACACCTGCCCCATGGCTGAAATAAAAGCATCAAGGTGATTCAAACAATCATCCTCAGTCTCAATCAGAGGGTTTGCCCACATCAAAGCCTTATTGGTAAGCAACATGATTATAGTAAGCACTTTGGATCGTTCAGTGGGAAATTGTGAAACATGTGCAGAGAAAAATAGATTGCATTGGTTAATAAATCCCCTGAATTTCTCACGTTCACCGCCAAAACGAAAAGGAGGTAACTTGGGGATCCCAGAACTCGGGGTTATGGCAGGAGCCTGGACTCGTTCCTCTAGAGCCTCAATCCTGGCTCGTAATTCCTGGGTAGTTTGTCCAAACACTTGCAAATTATGATTAGTGAGGTCCTGTAGGCTTGCAAAACGGGTCTTTATAGTCTGTATATCTGCAAGGATTGTATCAGTCACTCCGCAAAGCTCCTTTATGCGGGCCTCCATCTTCCAGATCTTTTAAGGCAGAAGTGCTGGAAGGTGAAGAGGAAAGGAAAAAAAAAAAAAAAAAACAATAGTGTTTACCTGTGGTAACACTCCAGAGTAACATTTAAGGGAATGCGCTCACCTGGAATGGTTGTGAGAAGTCACAACCACTGTCATCACAGAAGGTATTAAACGGACATCTGATATCCACAGTCACAGCAGACACGGCTTTCCCAGACCCAGCAGACACTAAACATTGGCTCCTGAATCTTGTCATGTATAGTGTACAGTTCCTATAGCGTCTTGTGCTTGGGTGCGAGGAAAACACATGAGACACAGGTTGATATGAAATGACTTGTATTACTTCATACAAGCATGCAGAAAAGGTCACACAGTTTGCAGGAACAGAGGCAGGAGACACAGCAGGCCAGAGTAACTTCAAGCTCTACAATAACTCTCCAAAGCAGGTTCAGGATCTCTTCTTTTGTACCGTAATTCCTCTGCAAACATGGATTCACCAGACAGCAGGTTTCCAGAGTCCAAAAGTGTTCCAAAGTTCCTCAGTAGGAAATAGCTGGAGTCCAAAATCCAAGGTTTCCAGGAGTCAGGTGACAGGCTGACTGAGGCTTGATTCAGGAGCACTGATTGTTCAGCTGAGGCTGCTTAAGAAGCAAGAGGGAGAGAATCAGGGCGGGAACATAAAAACTGGAAACTCCATATTAACTGTGGTCAAGAGCTGCAGAAAGACAGAAAGCAAATGGCCGACGGAAAACTGGGTTTCAAGGAACATGTCAAAAGAGACAAAGAACCTTACACTGGCCCTCCTACCAGCAGCCCATTCAGTCTAGCATCTGGCCCCCCTACCAGCAGCCCATCCACTCTAGCATCTGGTCCCCTTTACCAGCAGCCAATGCAGTTTTAGCATCTGGCCACTCCTACCAGCAGCCCATCAAGTCTAGCATCTGGTCCCGCTACCAGCAGCCCATCCAGGCCAGCATCTGGCCCATCCCTACCAGCAGCCAATCCAGTCTAGCATATGCCCCCACTACCAGCAGCCCATCAAGTCTAGCATCTGGCCCCCCTACCAGCAGCCCATCCAGTCTAGCATCTGGCCCCCCCTACCAGCAGCCCATCCAGTCTGCATCTGCAACCCCTACCAACAGCCCATCCAGTCTAGCATCTGGACCACCTACCAGCAGCCCATACAGTCTAGTATCTGGCCCCACTACCAGAAGCACATCCAGTCTAGCATCTGGCCCCCCTTACCAGCAGTCCATCCAGTCTAGCATCTGGCCCCCCTATCAGCAGCCCAAGCAGTCTAGCATCTGGCCACCCCTACCAGCGGCCCATCCATTCTAGCACCTGGCCCCCTACCAGCAGCCCATCCAGTCTAGCATCTGGCCCCCCTACCAGCAGCCCATCCAGTCTAGCATCTGGCCCCCCTACCAGCAGCCCATCCAGTCTAGCATCTGGCCCCCCTACCAGCAGCCCATCCAGTCTAGCATCGGGCCCCCCTACCAACAGCCCATCCAGTCTAGCATCTGGCCCCCTACCAGCAGCCCATTCAGTCTAGCATCTGGCCCCCCTACCAGCAGCCCATTCAGTCTAGCATCTGGCCCCCCTACCAGCAGCCCATTCAGTCTAGCATCTGGCCCCCCTACCAGCAGCCCATGCAGTCTAGCATCTGGCCACTCCTACCAGCAGCCCATCCATTCTAGCACCTGGCCCCCCTACCAGCAGCCCATCCAGTCTAACATCTGGCCCCCCTACCAGCAACCCATCCAGTCTAGCATCTGGCCCCCCTACCAGTAGCCCATCCAGTCTAGCTTCTGGCCCCCCTACCAGCAGCCCATCCAGTCTAGGATCTGGCCCCCCTACCAGTAGCCCATCCAGTCTAGCATCTGCCCCCCCTACCAGCAGCCCATGCAGTCTAGCATCTGGACCCCTACCAGCAGCCCATCCAGTCTAGCATCTGACCCCCCCTACCTGCAGCTCATCCAGTCTAGCAACTGCAACCCCGACCAACAGCCCATCCAGTCTAGCATCTGGACCACCTACCAGCAGCCCATCCAGTCTAGTATCTGGCCCCACTACCAACAGCCCATCCAGTCTAGCATCTGCAACACCTACCAAAAGCCCATCCAGTCTAGCATCTGGACCACCTACCAGCAGCCCATCCAGTCTAGTATCTGGCCCCCCTACCAGCAGCCCATCCAGTCTAGCATCTGGCCCCCTTACCAGCAGCCCATCCAGTCTAGCATCTGCCCCCCTACCAGCAGCCCATGCAGTCTAGCATCTGGCCACCCCTACCAGCAGCCCATCCATTCTAGCACCTGGCCCTCCTACCAGCAGCCCATCCATTCTAGCATCTGGCCCCCCTACCAGCAGCCCATCCAGTCTAGCATCTGGCCCCCCCTACCAGCAGCCCATCCAGTCTAGCATCTGGCCCCCCTACCAGCAGCCCATCCAGTCTAGCATCTGGCCCCCCTACCAGCAGCACATTCAGTCTAGCATCTGGCCCCCCCTACCAGCAGCCCATCCAGTCTAGCATCTGCCCCCCTTACCACAGCCCATGCAGTCTAGCATCTGGCCACTCCTACCAGCAGCCCATCCATTCTAGCACCTAGCACCCCTACCAGCAGCCCATCCAGTCTAGCATCTGGCCCACCTACCAGCAGACCATCCAGTCTAGCATCTGGCCCCCCTACCAGCAGTCCATCCAGTCTAGCATCTTCCCCCCCACCAGCAGCCCATCCAGTCTAGCATCTGGCCCACCTACCAGCAGCCCATCCAGTCTAGCATCTGGTCCCCCTGCAAGGAGCCCATCCAGTCTAGCATCTGGCCCCCCTACCAGCAGCCCATCCAGTCTAGAATCTGGCCCCCTTACCAGCAGCCCATCCAGGCAAGCATCTGGCGCCCCCTACCAGCAGCCTATCCAATCTAGCATTTGGACCCGCTACCA